>JALGBA010000988.1:0-591906 GCA_023970755.1 Azemiops feae | reverse complement strand
AAATTAAGAAAGCATCTTAAATATTGCTCAAGTACTGAGTTAGAATTCTCTGCTTGACCGTTCCCTTGAGGATGATGACTAGATGTCAGTCCCTGAGTGGTCTCTAAAAGGGATAAAAATTCCTTCCAAAATGCAGATGTAAATTGCACTCCCCTATCAGATATGATGCGTTGGGGTGCCCCATGCAATCTGTAAATATGCTGCACAAAAGGTTTTGCTAAAGCTTTTGCGGTGGGAATCTTTTGGCAAGGGATAAAGTGTATCTGTTTGGAAAACAAGTCCGTGACCGTCCAGATGACAGTATTCCCATTGCTTTCTGGTAATTCCACTATAAAATCCATGGCTATTTCCCTCCAGGGGACTGAGGGATTTGCCACTGTTTGTAACAGTCCGGGCGATTTCCCTTGCAACCTCTTAGCAGTCGCGCACGTTGGGCAGCTGGCCATGTAATTGTCCATGTCCTTTTTCATGGATGGCCACCAAAATTGCCTTTTAATTAAGTGTAATGTTTTTACAAATCCAAAATGCCCTTCTGATTTTGTGTCATGGCACAGCTGCATGAATGTGCCCCTCTGGGTGGTTGGTATATATAATTTTTCTCCCATCCAAGGCAGTCCATCCTTGATTGTGCACACGTGTCTATTTTTCTGGAACCATTCATCTGTTTCCAAAGTTTTCCGGAATTCGATTCCAGTTTGGCTACCCAGCTGCAGTTTTGGGCTCTGGTGGTTACTGGCGCTGCCAGTTGTGGTTCCGCCATAAGCGGTTTAGAATCGGTGGCTCGCGTGCTGTTATATTGGGGAATGCGAGACAGTGCATCTGCCAAGAAGTTCTCCCCCCCCCCCCGGCAAGTGCTTGAGCATAAAGTGGAATTGGTGAAAATTCTGGGACCAGTGGGCTTGCTTGGGGTTGAGCTTCCTGGGTGTTTTTAAGGCTTCCAGGGTTTTGTGATCTGTCCACACCTGAAAAGGGATTTTATTCCCTTCAAGGAACTGGCGCCACATAAGTAATGACCAACCTATCCCGTATGCCTCTTTCTCCCACACGGGCCAGCGCTGTTCCGTTTCGGTGAGTTTTTTGGATGTATATGCGCAGGGTTGCAATACCCCTTCATCGTTTTCTTATAATAGTACAGTCCCCACTGCCACATCACTTGCATCCGTGTGTATTACAAAGGACTTATCCATGTCTGGATGCCTCAGTACTGGTTTGACAGAAAAAAAGTCTCTTTAATCTCTCAAACGCTTGGCATTCCTTTGTCCATTTTAATGGTTGGCTAGATTTCACCAAGGCTTCTCCCTTTGTTTTTAGTAAGTTTGTGAGGGGCAGGGCTATCTGGGCAAATGAGGGAATGAATTGGCGGTAAAAGTTTGCAAAACCCAGGAAACTTTGCAGCTGCTTCCTTGTGCGAGGTGGTGCCCATTCTAATACTGCTCTGATTTTTTCTCTGGGTCCATTTCAATGCCCTGTGGGGATATGCGATAGCCCACGTAGTCTATTCTTTCCTGGTGGAATTCGCACTTCGATAATTTGGCATATAGGTGGGCAGCTCGCAGTTTCTTTAAAACCGCTCTGACTAGGTTGACGTGTTCCTTTTTAGATTCGGTGAAGATAAGGATGTCATCTAAATAAACCAGGACCCCCTTAAATAGGTGCTCCCTTAGTACCTCATTGATTAATTGCATAAATACTGCGGGGGCCCCTTGTAGTCCAAATGGCAAAACTTTGAATTGGTAGCACCCCATTGGGCAGTTAAATGCGGTTTTCCATTCATCCCCTTCCTTAATTCTCACGCGGTAATTCGCTTCTCTTAGATCTAGTTTAGTGAAAAATTTTCCTTTTGAGAGGTGGGATAACATGTCCTTCATGAGGGATAGGGGGTATAGGTTGCTTTCACTGATTGCATTCAATAGGCGGTAGTCCATGCACAAGCGTAAAGTGCCATCCTTCTCTCTAAAGAGGACTGGGATGGCCACCTTAGGCTTGGCAGGTTCGATGAACCCCCTTTCTAGGTTTTTATTTATGAACCTTTCCATTTCCTCCTTCTTCTTAGGGCTCATGGAGTATAGTCTGGGCTTGGGAAGTTTTGCCCCGGGCTTGAATTCTATGGCACAGTCTGTGGGTCGGTGGGGGGGGAGCTCATCCGCCCTCTCCTCACTGAAAACATCAGCAAGCTCTCGGTATTCCTCTGGTATTTCGGGTAGTCCCTTTTCTTCCCCCACTGACGCTTTTTCCGTTCTTAATTTTGGTAGGACTCGTTGGGGGTTTAAGTCCGTAGGGTCCTCTTTCGGAAAATTGATTTCTGCCATCCTCCAATTTACCCAGGGGTTCCATTTCCTTAACCATTCCAGTCCTAGGATCATTGGGCATTCCATGCCTGGGGTCATGTCTTCCTCATGATTTCCCAGGGATAGGTGGACTGGTAAAGTGACTAAGGTAGTTGCCCCCCCCCCTGCTATGGACCCATCTAACTGGCCAAATGAGATTGGTTGTTCCAGCCTCCTCACCGGAATGCCAAAATTCCCCACTAGCGTCGGGCTAATGAGGCAGCGGGTGCAGCCAGAGTCTATTAAGGCTTTCACTTTGATGGCTTCGGGCATGGAGGGGGCTAATATAGTCACTGTCTTAAGGATGGGTGGGATGGATCCACTTACCAGTGGTTCGCCCTCTGAACTGTTGCCTGAGATGTCCACCGGCCCAGCGGTGTAGGATGGAGTTCCCTCCCCACTTTGGGCAGAGGTTGGGGACTCCACAGCCTCTATCACTTTCATGGTGGGTTCTTTTGGCTTGGCTGGGGACTTCCCGGACTTCCTGGCCAGTGATCAGTCTGGGTTGTGTTCAGGGGCTCTTGAGCGGCATTCTACAGCCCGATGCCCCTCTCTCCCACATTTGAAACAGCCCATTGGCTTCTTGGTCATAGCCGGTGGTTTCGCTGGTTCAAGCGTTGGCTCAGGCGGCGAGCGGCCCCATGGTTTTCCTTGGCAGTGCCTCTTCAGTAAGTCGATCTCTGCTTCCTCTGCCAGGACGTACCATTCATTGAGTTGGTGTGGGTCCCCCCAGGGCAGGCAAGCATCATATAGGTCGTAATTTAGGCCATCTTTGAAATGGCTAAGGAGGATGTCTTCCGGCCAGTTCAGCTTGCTGGCAATGGTCCGGAATTCTTGCGTATATTTGGCTACTGGGTATGTGCCTTGCCTCATCATTTTGATTCTTTCGTGGGCTTTGCAATCAGCCAGGGGGTCCTCGAATTGCCTTCTCAGAGAGGACATGAAACGGTTGAAGTCATTGAGCTCTAGGGCATTGGAATCGTGCAAGTTCAGCCACCCAATCTGCGACCGGTCCGTCCAGAGCAGATTGCACGATCCGGATACAGGCTTTGTCGCTGGGGATGTGCCACCCATATTCTTCCATGTAGCTGAGGACTTGGGTTAGGAAAAACCCCAAGCATGTCGGCTTCCCCTTGAATTTCACATCCAGCGGTGGGAGTCTTTGAATGGATCGGTGCCTTTGCCATCGGTGGTATGGTCTTCCATCCTGATTGCCATCTGCGGGTTGGCAGGGAGTGGGGGCTGCTGAAGTGGTCGCTACTCGATCAGTAGATGTCCCCGGGACTACAGGTTCCAATTCCCCCTCAGTGTCTCTCCAGCTGCAACTCCAGGTGCTGGTGCGGCCGCGGGGCTCAAAATTCTCCTCCCCTAGAGAGCCAAGGGTTCTTTTCATCAGGTCAATAGCTTTCTCTAGGATCCAGTTCAAGTGCTGTGCACTACTTCCTTCATCTTCGCTAACATGCAGGGATTTCTACATCTCCTGCTTCCATTCTGGTTGGTGGCTGCCTCATCTCAGAATCATCTTCCTCGATCTCTTTTCCCACTAGCCTTTCTTTCCAACTCCCATTGACCACTGAGGTTTGTGGTTGTGCATCTCCACCACCTCTTCTCCTGAGGAGTATGACATTTCAGATCCCGACAGCTGGCAGATTTTCGGTCGGGGGGAAGGCTCCCTCTCCATGGGGTTTTCTCCCTTCCCTGCCTTGTTGTCTGACATTGTAATTTTTGCAAAGTCCCCCGGCAAGGTTCTTCCTTCCAGGTTGACTATTATTGCAGATCCTGTCTAATGTAAGGAACCACTTCAATCCACATCTTAAGAAAGCAGAACTCTTGGAAACAGTCTCTTCCAACAGGAACTTTTATTAAAAGAAATTGATAGTAGGCATAATAGACAGGATCTGAGGGATTCCCTTATACATCGATGTTTTAAAGTGTCCCTAAGCAAACTCCTCCCCACATTCCTTCTGGCCGACTCAGGCCGGCAATTCTCTAGGTATTAAACCCAGGAAAGATAACATCAATCCGGCTCCACGATCATTCACCAGCTTTTCAGAGTTTATTTTGACGATGGAGAAATAAACCAGATTCCGGAGATCTGTGTCTTTTCAACCCCCCCCCTTTTTTTTTCTAGTTGCCCGGTAAGGAAGAGAAGTTCAGAGGGACATAGGATAAGAGTCAAATGGTTCCATTGTAATGGTTAGTAAAGGTGAATAAACAAAAGGTTACTTTGTAGTGAATGGAGGAAGTAAAAGTAATAAAACCCCTCTGCATGTCCCCCCTCCCCCTTGGGAGTATGGCAGGACCCAGGAAATAGTAATAATTGGTTTTAGTTTAGAGGAGATAGATAGAAAGGAAATATAACTGGATCCTGACAGCAGATCTGTTTACAAGGGTTTTTTTTCTTTTTCTCTTTCTCTCTGCATACTTATAAGGATTCATAAGGATTACAATCTTTACTAACTAAATAATCATGGATTAATTGAATATAATTACACACAGACACAGACACACAGACACATATTAAGATGGCGGTGCCTTGCTTGGCTGCGGCTGCTTCAGCTCTTAAAAGTGTGGGGGTTAGGGAGGGAAATGAACGATCTGGGCTGAAGCACTTTTTAGAAATAGGGACAACTAAGCAGAGTTGGGCTGCTAAACTTTCATATGAACGTCAGTCCATATTGGATATGAAGAAATTCAGTGTGAGAGGAACTGTGGAGAAAACTGTTGGGGAGAGTCTGCATGGCCTCGGATTACTACGGGGGATAAAATCAATGATGGAGATGCCAGCAGTTGACACAGAGGGTGAAAGATCAGCTGCAATGTCTGGAAGAGTGGGGAGGAAGAAAGGAAATTGCTGGAGGTGGAAACAGCATAGTGCTCAGTGTTTTGAGCAATGAAGGCAGCGTTTCGGGCTGCAGGGGCAGAGTGGAGGAGCAGCCATTGCAGCTGGGAAGTTTCCCTCCGTTGCTGACCATCTTCAGAAGAAAAGGAGGAAGTTTGACCAAAAGAGGAAACGTGGCAAATGCAGAGGCCTAACATCTAGGTTAAAAGCTAGACCTTACAGAGTGTCTCTTCCATCTATTTTGTTTGCAAATGTTCGCTCCTTACAACGAAAAATGGATTATTGGAGGCTGGATTTAACAACAAACCGGGAGATGAGAAATTGCTGTGTCATCATTACAACAAAAACTTGGTTAAAGCCCTCTGTCCCAGATAGTGCTGTTAGCTTGATGGGACTTTCAACATTTCAACTGGATTGGAGTTTTACTCTTAGTGGCAAATTCCGGGGAGGGGGGTGTCTGTTTTTATATAAATGACAGATGGTGTAACAATGCCAAGGTGGTTTCAAGTCTGTGCTCCCCAGATGTGGAGCTTCTGACCATCAAATGCAGACCTTTCTATCTGCCTAGAGAATTCTCTGTTACCCCTGATGCAAACAGAGAAGAGGCCCTGAAGGTTCTCCACCATACCATTAGTGACTTACAAACTACTCACCCATTTATTGCAGTGGGAGACTTTAACCAAGTGGATTTGAAAGATACCCTGCCACATTTCCATCAATATGTGGACTTTGCAACCAGAGGGGACAATACACTGGATCTTGCTTATTCCAACATCAAGAAGGCTTTCAAAGTTATCCCCCACCCTCACCTGGGCTCCTCTGACCATTTCTCAGAGCTGCTTATTCCAGCATATAAACCTTTATTAGTCAGAGTGAAACCTACAGTAAAGCAGGTGAGGGTTTGGACAGAGGGAGCTATAGAAGCATTACAAGACTGCTTTGAGTCCACAGATTGGGGCATGTTTAAGGAAGCAGGTACTGATAACCAACATACAAATGTTGAGGAGTATGCCACCATGGTGTCTGCATATATCCAAAAGTGCATAGAAGATGTCTGTGTCCTGAAAAGCATTGTTGTGAGGGTGAATGAAAAAACATGGCTGACTTATGAGGTCCGCAAGATGCTGAAAGCACAGAATGTGGCTTTTAAATCTGGTGACATGCTGGCACTTCGAGCAGCCAGAGCAACTCTGAAAAGTGCCATAAAAGGTGCAAAGCAAGCCCATTGCCAGAAAATTCAGAACTTTTTTCAGGACCCAACAAACACCAGGCGAATGTGGAAAGGAATCCAGGCCATTACGGATTACAAGGTGACTCCATCAAGATGCAAGGACGACACAGACTTCCTAAACAAACTGAATACATTTTTTGGTATATTTGAGGCATCAAATAGCACTTCTGCTAGGAAAGCTATGCCCCATCCTGATGAGCAAGTGCTAAGCTTTGATGTCACCTCTATCCGGATTACACTGCAGAAAGTTAACATTTGGAAAGTAGCAGGCCTAGATAACATCCCTGGACGTGTCCTTAGGGGATGCACAGATGAGCTGGCTTGTGTTCTCACAGATATTTTCAATCTCTCATTGCAGCAGGCAGTGGTCCCATCATGTTTTAAGATGGCCATCATCTTGCCAGTGCCAAAAAAGTCCACAATTACAGGCCTCAATGATTACCATCTGGTTGCACTGACATCCACCATTATGAAATGCTTTGAGAAGCTGTTAAAGGACATTATTGTATGTAGCCTCCTGCCAGCATTAGACCTGCTTCAGTTTGCCTACTGACCAAATCGCTCTACGGAGGATGCTATTTCTTCCGTTCTCCATCTGAGCTTGAAGCACTTAGAGGAAAGAAATACTCATCTGCATTTGTTGTTTGTCAATGTCAATTCGGCATTTAACACAATCATTCCCCAGCATCTAGTAGACAAATTGGGCCTTTTAGGCTTAAACACCCCTTTGTGCAACTGGATTCTTGATTTTCTTACCAACAGGCCCCAATATGTGCGAGTTGGAACAAATACCTCTAATACCATTTTCTTGAGCACAGGTTCTCCTCAGGGCTGCATCCTAAGTCTGCTGCTGTTCACCCTGTTGACCCATGACTGTTGTGCTAGGTTTGCCACCAACCATATTGTGAAGTTCACAGATGATACAACAGTAGTGGGCCTTATTCATGATGACAATGTGGAAGCTTACCACAAGGAGGTTGAGGGGTTAGTGAACTGGTGTAAGGAAAACAGCCTAGTTTTAAATACCGGAAAAACCAAAGAGATCATTGTTGATTTCAGAAAAGGCAGGCACAGCCACACTTCTCTGTGCATTAATGATTCACCTATGGAGATGGTTACCAGCATAAAATTCCTGGGTGTGCAGCTAACGAGTAGGCTGACTTGGTTGCTCAACAGTGAGACATTCGTGAAGCGGGCACAGCAGCACCTGCATTTTCTGCATCGCATGAGAAAAGCACATCTTCCTTCTCCTATCCTTACCATTTTCTACAGCGGGACGATCGAGAGCATCCTGTCATACAGCATCATAGTCTGGTTTGGAAGCATCACTGCTTCAGACAGGAAGGTGGTGCAGAGTGATGAGGATGGCCGAAAAGATCATTGGCAGTTCCCTCCTTCCCATCCAGGACATAGCACAGAAGCGTTGCTTGAGCAGGGTCTGTAAGATTATCTGGGACACTACACATCCTCTTTACAACCTGTTTTCCTTGTTTCCTTGTACTTTGAGGCACTCTAGGTAGGTTGTAGTTTTGGAATATGACAGCACTGAAGGATAATAGGTTCCTGGTAGCTTCACGTTTGATTCTTCTCAAATCTTTGGCAGTTAATGTGTGTCTTTTTTTCTCAATACATTTCTTGTGATACTGTTGACTATATGCAACAAAATGTTTGATGGTTCTGTGATCACACCCTAATATCTCTGCAATTTCAAGAGTGCAGCATCCCTCCGAAAGACTTTTTACAATTTTTGATTTTTCAGAGTCAGTTAAATCTCTTTTTTGGCCCATTTTGCCTGAAGAAAAGAAGCTGCCTAATAATTATGCACACATTGATATAGGGTGTTGATCTCTTTAGGCCACATCCTCCCTCATTACACATTACACATCACCTGATATGCTTATATCCACTAAGCATTCAAGTTTATACAGTTTGGAGATGGAAAATAATGCATGAAAATGATAGCATCGTCATTTGGCCTTTTTTCTCCTTGATCTTTGTCATCTGTGATGTAACTTTCTTCCCTGTTTCAGTGGTGATGGAGAACAATATGGATTAGTGTAGGAGGGGGCAGGCTTAAAGTCTTCTATGGGCTAACCAGACACATAATGTTCTGTGGAGGCAGCAGATGCTATCCATTTATCCCACCTCCATCATCAATCCTATTTCCAAAACCTTCACAAGCTCAAATTGCCAGACTTATCACACAGTTAAGCTTCAGAATTCTTCTGAAATAAAGAAAAACTTGTTTAAGAAGGCTAGGAGATAACTGCATGCCTGAGATCATAGAAGTCATGTACATTTTAAGGGTTAAGATTAGGATTAGTACACAATTAAGTATTTTGTGTTGCTGAAATAAAGATTCTGGTCTTCCTTTGTCATGTATATGAAAATTCTCTCAAGCTAAGTTGAGAAATGAGCTACACAATGTCATGTTAGGAGATTTACTGTGGAGTCCAGGCTTGAAATCTTGAGACGCAGTGAAAATGTGCTGCATCCTATATCCTTTTTCTCCTTTGATCTGTAATTCTGGGGTAAAGGATTTCTGAACTATACTGCATGTGCACTTCAATAGCCCCATAGTAAGTCCCTCTGCCATGATTTTTTTTTTACCATCTCTGTTTATTAAAAGGATGTAGTTTATATTTCTAAAATAAACAATTTTAAATAGACCCCTTATTCTCTGGTTTATAGCTTGTTAGATAATATAAGTAGAATTTTAATACTTGGCATGGATGATAATTTTTCTTGCTATATGAAGCAAGCAGCACAATTTTTAAAATGTGAGATTCCACTAGGCCACCAGTTATATAGGGTGTATATAAAATATGCAGATGTAGATGTATACATATGTAAATAGTGTTAGCCCTGTCCCTGCTTAGGAAAGAAAGATCCTTGACTCCATTGGTAGAGAAAAGATATACTTTTGGTCCAGAAATAGCCACTGAAGGGGGTAAGATGTGATGTGTGACCATGGCATTGGAGGGGATTGCAGCTGAATGGATGTTCACTCTTCACAGTGACAATGCTCCAGAGCTAAGAAACTTTGACCACTTTATGGCTGCACTTCGGAAGTGCTTCAAAACCAATCGCAAAGCCAGAGATTGCATAAAGACCATCAGCCAAGGGTGCATGGGAAACACCCAGGAGTTAATATGACCTGGCCTGCCAACTGATCAACTGGCCACAAAACATTTTGATCAGTTGTTTCCAACTGATGAGGTTAAGTGATGAGGTCTACAACACCTGTATTTCCAGAGGTGCCCCCCCTCAATCTCCATGGCTGGTATGTCCTAGCACAGTGATGGCGAACCTTTAAGAGACTGAGTGCCCAAACTGCAACCCAAAACCCACTTATGCATCGTCGAGTGCCGGGTGGGTGTGGCCCATTGGCTGGGTGTGGCCAATTGGGTAGGCGTGGCTGCGGTGGTAACAGCAGACTGGGTGGGACTAAAAAGTTCAATCAATTAATTTCAACTTTGCAAGATCTTTTTTTTTCCCGCGAGAAGTTGAAATTGACTGATTGAACCTTTTTTTTTTTTGCACATGGCGGCGGAGGCCTAAAGTGAAAAGGTTTTATAAAACCCAGCTGAAGGCCTAGGACTGGGGTGATGGTGCACGTGCCCACAGAGAGGGCTCTGAGTGCCGCCTCTGGCACCCGTGCCATAGGTTCGCCACCACTGTCCTAGCAGATTTCTTGGTAAGTCGCTCAGTGAACCCAGTGCCATCCCCCTGAAACTGGTGGTTCAATCCTTGGAGTGCAAAAGAAGCCTAATAGCCCTCCTAGAATCAGGGTGCACCAGATGCCTGGTCAACCCTGCCCTGGTCGAGAGATTGGGCATCAGACTCAAACAACTTAAAGTTGCCATAGCTTTTTGCCAGCTGGACAGCTCAGTGGCAGGGGGGATCCCAGCAACATTTTTCACTGAAACAATAGAGAGGAGAATGGATGCACATATGGTGATTCTGAGCTTCATCATGGCCCCAGGCATAGAGAAGCCCATTGTGTTTGGACTGTCTTGGCTTCTGAAATGGAACCCCTATGTGAACTGGGGGAGGGGCTGCTAAAGATCTGGCAGGCTGACTGTGGAGGGGGAGGGAAGAAAAGCCATCTAGAGCCTACCCCTAAGCTGCACAGGCAAAACCAAAAAGGAAGGTGGGCCAAAGATCGGCCCCAAAGTGATTCTCGGATCCCAAAAGAGTACTGGAACTTATGGGATGTCTTCAGTGGGAAGGGGCCAGATGCGCTCTCACCCCATTGGCTGACTGACTGTTTCATAGAAATCCTACCAGAGGCAAAACTAGACTGCTGTATGAACACTTGTATAAGGGAGTCTTAATTTACTTGGATGACATTTTACTCTATACTGAGACCATGGCAGAACACATAAAACTAATTAGTCAGAGCTGGCTCAAGAAGCTTCGAGCGGCCAAACTATATGCCAAGATGTCCAAATGCGAATTCCACCAGAGTAAAATTGATTATCTGGGCTACCGCATTTCCCAGAAGGGGATAGACATGGATCCCCAAAAGGTGCGGGCAGTATTAGAGTGGGCTCCTCCCTGCATCTGGAAGCAACTACAAAGCTTCCTGGGATTGTGAACTTTTACCACCAATTCATTCCCTTGTTTGCCCAGATAACCCTCCCCATTACCAATCTACTAAAGAGAAAAGGGAAAGGAAAGCCCAAGCTCAGCCAGCCGCTTAAATAGACTATGGAAGCCAGGCTGCATTTGAAAAGCTTAAATGCCTATTCTCAGCAGAGCTGATTCTAAAACACTGTGACCCAAATGCCCCCTTTGTCATTCAGGCTGATGCCAGTGATGTCACAGTGAGCATGGCGCTTCTACAGGAAAATGAGCAAGGGGTCCTGCAGCCATGCGCCTACACTTCTAAAAAGCTAAAAGAGATGGAGCAGATATGGGCAGTCTGGGAGAAGGAAACCTATACGGTGCACTGGGTGCTCTTAACTTGGAGGCATTTTCTAAAAGGAGGGAAACTCCCATTTGAAGTATGGACTGACAATAAAAACTTAGAAGCCTTAAAAACCCTCTGGAGACTATTGCCCAAACAGGCTCGGTAGGCTCAGTACTTTAACCAGTACTTTAATCAGCGAACCAGCCAGTTCGCACCACTTCGGCAGAACCGGTAGCTACTTTTTTGTTGCCCAGACCCAGAATGGACTTCCGGAAGTGGCATCCACACATAGAACTGGTTGTTCACATATTTGAATCCCACCGCTGACTTTAACCAATTCAACTTCATGCTATGATACCTCTTGGGGGGGGGGAAGAACTTTCTAGCAAATGCTTTATCCAGGCTGCCACAATACAATAGTTCAAAGCCGGAAGTGATTAAACCGATCTTCCCCTCCAGGCAACTGGCTACCCCAGTCACCACCCAAGCACAAGCCAAAATGAAAACCCAACTAGCCAATGATTTGAAGGGTGCCCTAAAGGCAGCTTTGGAGGAGAATAAGTGGTTCCAAATGGACAAGGGGGAATGTACAGTGCAAATGGTCTAGCTTGGGTGGGAGCCAAACTATATGTCCCACAAAGCCAATGATTAATGGTTCTAGAAAAAAGCCATGATTCAAAAGTGGCAGGGCATTTTGGCGTCATAAAAACCCTGCATCTAATCAAATAGCAATTTTGGTGGCTGTCACTGAAGAAGGACATAAAGTGCTATGTACTAGCTGCCTCATTTATGCCTCTACCAAGAGGCAACAAGTGAAAGCACCCAGGCTTCTCCAGCCAATAACAGAACCTAAAGCTCAATGGAAAGAGATATCAATGGACTTTATCATAGAATTGCCTGAAAGCTCAGGAAATACAATAATTTCAGTGATAACTGATTTGTTTTCCTAGCAAGTGCCCTTTATACCCTGTCAAAAAAATCCCCTCCATGCGCACTTTGGCTAAACTGTCCATCCAGCACATCTTCCGGCCACATGGTGCTCCAGAAAAAATAATCTCAGATCATGGAGTCCAATTCACTTTGTGGTTTTGGCAGGAGTTCCTAAAACTTTTGGGTACCACTCAAGGGCTCAGCTCCTTGCATCATCCAGCTACTAATGGGGGCTATGAATGTACAAATGGCATTCTGGAACAGTACCTCAGATGTTATATTAATTACCAACAGGACAATTAGACAGACCTCCTCCCTTTTGCGGATGTCGCCTATAATACTTCTGTACACAGTGGCACTGGGTTCACTCCATTTAAAGTGGCCACAGGACAAGACTTTGTATCTATCCCTGAATTATTCCAGGCCACCCCATTGACTGCATCACTGAAAGATTGAGTTGCCCAGTTAAAAAACACATGGTTAGTGGTTATAAAAGCTTTGGATGAAGCTAGAGAAGCATACAAAAAACAGGCTGATAAAAAGTGCATTAAGCCAAAGGATTTTAAGGTGGGAGACAAGATCTATCTATCTACCAAATTCTTACAATCTAGACAACCACCCAAAACACTGGGGCCAAAATACATTGGTCTTTCCCCATTAAAAGAAGTATTAACCCAGTGACTGTAGAACTTGAGCTGTCAAAAAAGCTCAGATGCGTATTCCCGGTATTTCATTGTAGCCTATTTCTGAAACCAGAAATCACACCTTCCTTATGTCCCAAATCACAACCAATAAACATTTGTGTGTACATGATGGGAAATCAGGAGGGGGGAATGACAGATTATAAGGACCAGAGCATGTTTGTACCAGCATCCTATGGCCAGACACCCTGAGAAATATGCAGAAATCTTGCCAAGAAAAATGCAAGGATTAATCCAGTATAGATTAGTTGCCAGGAATCAAAACTGACTTCAAGGGACCCCAAAAAAGTTCTTATTGTATTGTTGTTGTAAGTTAATTTCTCCCTATTCTTAAAAATTACAGTCAAATATTAAATTAATGGAAAGGCGACCACAATATTTAAATGGAGTTCTCTCTATTGAAGGAGTTTTAATGATAGAATAGAATAGAGCTGGAAGGGACCTTGGAGGTCTTCTAGTCCAGCCCCCCACTCAAGCAGAAGAACCTATAGCATCTCAGACAAGTGACTGTCCAGTCTCTTCTTTAAAACCTCCAGTGATGGAGCACCCACGATTTCTGAAGGCAATCTGTTCCACTGGTTAATTGTCCTCACTGTTCGGAACTTTCTCCTTAATTCCAAGTTGCTTCTCTCTTTGATCAGTTTCTAACCATTGTTTCTTTTCCTGCCCTCTGGTGCTTCGGAGAATAATTTGACCCCCTCTTCTTTGTGGCAGCCTCTCAAATACTGGAATACTGCTATCATGTCACCCCTATTTCTCCTTTTCTTTTTTTAATATGTTTTATTAATTTTTAACATACACCTTAATATTTGGTAAACATCGTGTTGTCTGGGTTAGTGTTTAAAAAACAATCAATAACAATTAAGTTCTATAATTCTATAGTCAATTATAATAGCTTTACTTGATTTCCTCTTCTTCCAGTAATATTCTCTTTTGCCAACCTTAAATTAATACAGTTCTTATTTAAATAAATGACAATTAAATATAAACATTTTTCTCATGTTTCTGCAAATAATAACCACATCAATATAAAGCTTCTTTTCATTAATTTGATTGCCTCATCATAAATCTTGTTTACATTCTTATTTAAATTTGTTTTCCCCACAATATTCAAAACATTCTTACTTGTTAAGATTTTCTCAAAATTAGTTACACTTAAGTATTTAAGTCTTTTTTCTCATACAAGCCATCACATTTTTTACATTTCTCATATCTTAGAGAAAAATAAGAGAAAAGAAAGACAAAACAGAGAAAACATTTCTTTTATGTAAACCATCCTAACATTTTTATATTTCTCATGTCAAAAAACCAAACACAAAAGAAAAAAAGAAAAAAGGCATACTATATTACTTGAGGAGTTCATCCCTCTTAAACTAATCTTCATTTCTATTCAAAATCTTTCTATTTCTTTAACCATATTCAAACAAATGTTTAATTTTTAAATACTCTCTCTGGTAATTCCCATCATTTAATTTCTTAATTCTCACTTTAGCCTCTTTTTTTTTGCCCAACATCTTCCCTGTTCAATATGCTTCGATGAATCAAAGAATCTTCCCATAATCTTATAAATGTTGTTGCAGGTACAAAAGGCAAAACAAGTAGGATGTTTTTATAGGAAGGTTTTGCCCCTTCGTATTCTTTGAAAATCTTTTCCTTTTTTTCTTTCTTGATTTTATTTATTATTTTTTGTCTCTCAAGTTCTTGTAATTCTTCTGGCAAAATCCATTTTGCCAAATCTTTTTTCTTGTCCTCAAACATATTTTGTAATCTTAAAGTGTAGTTTGTCTTTTCCATGTCCAGAGTTTCCTGTAGAATTTTTTCCCATCTGGGTTAAGTCATACTTCCTTGTATTGTTAAATTCCATCTTAAAATCTCTCTCCTCTGTCTCGTATTCAGTTGTCTGTTTTTTCTGCTCACTCTGTATTTTTATTTTCTGAGAATTTTTATGTTGTAAAGTTAAATTGGAGATGTGTTCATTTATGTTTTCAAAGTTATTTTTAATTTCCTTGTGGTTTGAGATTATTGTTGTTTGGAATAGTTGCAATATAGCATAGATCTCCTTCTGGAAAGTATTTGTTTTTTCTTGGTATATTCTTTCTGCAGATCTCTGATTTTTCATGATAGCCCAAAATCAGGCTTTTCCTTTCTCTGCAGACAGCTTTAGAGTCACAGTTGAGTTGAGTTAGTATTTGTAATCCAGAAAGGTAAATTTTTTTTTAGAGTTTATAATTCTCACTTTGTAGAAAGCCCAAGATGTTTTCTTTTTTCTTTTTGTCACAGCTGTTCTCTGTTATTAAGACATTGAAGGTCACCAGAATCAAATTTATCTTTTTGTGGGCCTTGCCAGTCCCTGTAATAGAGCAGCTGTTATTGTATATTTTCATCCACCATTAGATGTCAGCACCAGTTCTTTCAGTAATAGACAATTATCATCATATAAAAGGAAAATCTTAACAGATTCCACCAATTTCAAACTTGTCCAAATTAAGTCTTATATTCTTTTCATTTCAATATATTTCTGTTTCCCCTGAAAGGTTTAATTCACCGCTTCCACGTGCAGGAGGATGGGGCAAAGATCCCCCTCCTTCTCACTTCCGGAGGCTTTTTCCTTTTTGGGGTTTTTCTTCCCCCCCCCCAGGAAATCAATTTCCAGGTAGAAGAGAGAAAATCACTGTTCTTACCCAGTTCGAAGCATGTTGTTTACAATCAGCTTGAAGTAGTACTTTTGGACTTTGGTTGCTTGTAGCTTGGGCTAGACTTGGAAGTTAAGCTAGCCTCTTCTCCTGCAGGTTTCTGCAGGACTTTTCCCAAACTGAT
This sequence comes from Azemiops feae, assembly GCA_023970755.1. Classification (NCBI taxonomy): domain Eukaryota; kingdom Metazoa; phylum Chordata; class Lepidosauria; order Squamata; family Viperidae; genus Azemiops; species Azemiops feae. Next base: position 576,143 of record JALGBA010000988.1, on the reverse strand, counting down.
CAGATCAACTGCCATCTTTCCACAATTGGTGGGACTTCCCCCCTTCTATATTGCCTCTACGGGGCAACTTCAGGCCCATTTAGGGTCCCCTGGCAGGCAGAAATCAGCCGTAGGGAGCAGAGCCCTGTGATCTCTTGGCTGCTGCGCTATTGCAAAAAACTGGAAGTCCCTATTTCCTCTTTTCTTTAGACTAGCCAAACCCAAGTCCTGCAGCCGTTCTTCATATGTTTAAGTCTCCAGGTGTTCTCTTACCATTTTATTGCGTATTTTAATTTTTGTTTCTACTTTGTCTTTTGCAGTATTTTTTTGTGTGTTGTGCTATAATTTATTTTTGTGTGAAGACTGATGTAAAGAATGAGTTAAGCAGAAACCTATTCATACATGTAGGCTGTTTTTATCATTCATGTTGCACTCCTTTGCCAATCTGGAGTCAGTCCATAGATATTTCTGTCCACGGTGCTTGGGGGCTGGCCACAGTCTGCAAAAATCCAAAATGTCCTGCCAACTTAGAGTCATGAGAACCTTTTAAAATGGTGCTCCTCAAGCATGAGGGCACATATAATTTGGCTCCAACCCAAGCTAGTCCATTGCGCATGGTGCATTCATTCTTATGGTCAGCAAGCCATTTGTCAAGCTTAAGCGCTTTAAGTTTCTCACACAGTTCATTTGGAATCTCAGGGTCCCTCTTCCCTTGGGCCTTAGTGTCACTGGGACTGCTAGCTGCTTCGAGGGGATGACCGGATGAACCACTTTGGCCTTAATACTACTGTATTGAGGCAATTTGGATGGAGTGTCCATCATAAAGTGTTTTCCTCCTGGAATATAGTGCAGGCTAAAATTGAACTGGTTAAAGTATTGAGCCCAACAAACTTGTTTAGGAGATAACTTGCATAGGGTTTTCAGGGCTTCCAGATTCTTACAGTCAGTCCACACTTCAAACAGGATTTTTGCTCCTTCTAGGAAATACCTCCAGGTAAGCAGAGCCCACCACATTGCATACACTTCCTTCTCCCATACTGCTCATCTCTATTCAGTCTCAGTAAGGGTTTTAGAAGTGTATGCCATTGTTGTAGCAACCCCTGGGCATTCTTTTTCAATAACACAGCTTCCACAGCTACATCGCACACATCTGCCTGAATCACAAACAGAGCAGCTTGATCAAGGTGCTTCAGCATGGGCTTCGCCACAAACAGCCATTTGAGTTTTTGAATGCCTCCATGGTCCACTTAAGTGGCTGACTCTTACCCTCACCCTTAGTCTTTAAGAGGTTGGTGATCAGCAATGGGATCTTTGCTAATGAGGGGATAAATTGCTGGTAGAAATTGGCAAAGCCCAGGAAGATCTACAACTACTTCCTAGTGCAGGAAGAGATCGACTTCTAGTATTGTCTTCACCTTTTCTGGGTCCATTTCCACTCCTTCATTTGATATATGGTAACCCAAATAATCAATTTTATCTTGGTGAAATTCACATTTTGAAATTTTGCATATAGATCGATGGCTCGGAGTCTTTTTAGTATCTACTCCACCAATTTCACATATTCCTCCATAGTTTCAGTATATATTAATATGTCATCCAAATACATCATCACTCCCTAGTATAAATAATCATATCGCATTCATTGATCAGTTGTATGAACATCACTGGGGCCCCTGCAGACCAAAATTGGAAACATCCCAGAGGGCAGTTATATGCAGTTTTCCATTCATTACCCTTCTTGATCGAACCCGGTAGTAAGTCTCCTATAAGTGTAACTTAGTGAAGATTTTGCCTTTGATTAAATGCACCAACATGTTCTTAATCAGGGACCATGGGTAGACATTTTCTACACACACTGCATTTAGTCCTCTATAGTCAATGCATAGATGAAGAGCCCCATTTTTCTTTTCCCAGAATAAAACTGGGGCTGCCACTTGCAGCCTTGCAGGTTGAATAAATCCATGTTTTAGTTTTTCGTCTATGAAAGCCCGAAGCTCCTCAAGCTCATGTGGAGTTATCAAGTAAAGTTTAGCCCTGGGAGTTTAGTGCTGGGAAGAATTTCAGTACTACAGTCTGTGGGATAGTGGAGCGGGAGCGCATCGGAGCCTCTCTCACTAAACACACCCTATAGATCCCAATACTCTTTCAGGATTCTGGGCTCACTTTTTGGTTGCTCTTGCGCTGCTGCCCCCAACTCCCTTTGTTCTTTGGTTTTCCTGCCCCTAGCATCAGAATCTTTTTCTCTTTCTTGGCCACTTTATGCCAAATCTTTAAAAGCCCTCTCCTCCAATTCTCATAAAGGTTCCATTTCTGGAGCCAAAACAGTCCACATAGGAGGGGTCTCTCTATCCCTGGTGCCACTATAAAGCTCAGAGTCTCTTTGTGCCTTCCCATCCCCATCTCCACTGGCTCAGTTATAAAAATGAACTGCCCCCCCCCCACACCTATGGTCCCATCCATCTGGCAAAATGCTATGGGCATTCTTCAACCATTTGAGTCTCAGTCCCAATTTTTTTATGACCTCAGGACTAACCACACACCTAGTGCAGCCTGAGTCCAATAAATCCAACATCCTCCCATGGGTCCCTGAGGAGGGCACCACTAGTTCCACAGGATTGGCTATGGGGATTATGTGTCAACTTACCAGGGGGCCATCATTGTAGACACTTTCACCCAAGCTGGTCGGAGCTCCAGTCCTCAGAGCCAGGAGGACCAAACTCTACAACCTCCACACCTTTCAGCATTGTCTCCCGAGTCCTCAGAGCTGGTTTCTCTGCCTTCTTTCCTGGAGTTGTCACGGCTTTAGGGTTGGGTTCCGTAGCTCAGTGCCCTCCTTCCTATACTTGAAGCATGCTGTGGACCTCAGTCTAGGTCTGAAGTCACTCTTTCCTGACCTCAGGGCTTCTTTATGTGCAGGAGGGGAGGATTTTCACCATCCACAGCCCCCACAGTGTCAGTTCTAAGCGAGGTCAATCTCTACCTCATCTACCAAGACATACCAGTGTTGTAGGGTGCATGAGGCCCCATGTTAAATACATTTGTGGTAGACATCATCATTGAGGCCATCTTTGAAGCCAGTCAAACAGGATGTCTTCAGGCCATGTGGCTAGCTGGCATGCCAACTCTTGGAACTCCTGGGTGTACATGGCTACTGACTGCTGCCCTTGGCTGATGGTCTTCATCTGGGTCTGTGCCTTGCCAGTGGGTCCTCGAACTGTTGGTGAAGGGCTGCCATAAAGTGGTCATAGCTGCACAGCTGAAGGACATTGTAACTGTGGAGGGAGACCATCCACTTGGCGGCTGCCCCTTCCAGAACCATAGTCACATATCTTACTTGGGCTGCCTCCATCTCAAGTTCAGCCCCATACTCCTGCATATAGTTCCAGACCTGCACCAGGAAGAACCCCAGTTGCTTGGGGTCTCCCTCATATTTCACCCCCAAGGCTGGGATCTTTGGGGATTGATGCCTCTAAGAGGCAGCCCCTGTAGGCAGAGGGGTTCATGCAGCAGCCACTTCTGGTGGTGGTGTCACTTGTGGCTGGTGCCAATTCAGGCAGAGCAGGTGCAGCCTCTGCTGCCACCACCATTGTAGAAGCATCCAAGACTTGCCTAGGGATGACTGGGGATTCTGGCAAGCCCTCTGTGTGAGAGTTTTCTGGGTCCTTCAGTTCTCCATCGCCTCTTGTATCAGGTACAGGGCATGGCTTAGCATGGCATCCTCTGGGTTACCTCAAGAGTGGGGAGTTTGCCTCTATCCCCTTCATGCCAGTCCAGCTGGTGGGAACCTTTACTTCTTTGGGTGAAGGTTACCCTTGAGGGTCACTCCTCTGGGTCTTCCCTTCACCCCACGTGCAATGACCATCTGGGTCTGACAGATTCCTCATTGCAGTTCAGCTCCTCCAGCTGTTCCACTTCATCTTATGTGCAGCATGGCCTAAGGGGGTAGCTGGCTGGCCATAGTTCTGGTCTCTTTCAGCTTGATCTTGTGGCTGGACATTTAGAAGCTTGGTCCCCATGGTAGACTGCTGTCTCCAAATTGACCATTAAAGCAGATCTCGTGTAATGTCATGGCTGCCTCTACCCAATTCTTAGGAAAGAAAACCCCTAGGAAAGAAAAGTACCTAAAAGGTACTTTTACTAAGAAAGAAGTGAATGCAGCTAAGTCAGGCAAGATCTGAAGCAAAAATATGCGAAACATCAAATTGAAACAAACCCTAGAGCTCACCCCCCCCCCCATAGCTAGGCAATCAGAGTTCAATCATCAGCCAGAAGATATTTTGGGAAAGTCTCTGATTCAGGTGCACTGTTTCTCCCTTCTGCATTCTGAAGCTAGAAGACTTGGCCATGAAAATGATAAACAAAGTCCAAGCTGGCATTTGCAAAGCTTCACAAAAAGTTTCCACTGACACGCTTCTACCCCAAGTGCCCATCGCTCCCCCTTCCCCCCATTTCCATAGCAGCAGGCAACAAGCTGGCAAACAAGTGAAGATGCAGACTGACAAATACTATCCATCTGTCTTGGGTATGTTTCTTATACCTCCTATTTGTAACTGGCATTTCCATCCTTTCCATCACTCTACTTCATTATGTTTTTCTTTTTCTATCTCTTATTTCTCTTTACTCCCTGACTCCTTATGTGATTAATTATCTAGTGCTTTTTGATTGGAATTAGGTTCTAAAGGTCATGAAGATTGGCCCACCTCCCCATTATGACCCAGCGTGGGGCATGGAAGCGACAACAGCCAAAGTGAGGGGTTAACTCCCTTTTATGGCTCCAACTTTCCCCCAAAATTCCCACCATTCACTGCAAGTGCAAGAGCAAGCTCTAAACACGTGCACACACCTCCAATAGTTTCTGGCTGCTAGAAGTCCAGGGGAGCAGCACAATTCCCTGCAAGTACAAGAGACTCAGCTCTTAACAAGTACACACACCTCCAATAGTTCCTGGCTGCTAGAAGTCCAAGGGAGTACCACAGTTCAGGAAGCTTGGTCACTGTGTGTCCTCATCACATGGAGGATTCACTGGAACTGCAACATAACCTGGAGCAGACCTCTGTCCAGTGGTGGGATTCAAATATGTGAACAACCAGTTCTCTGTGTGGATACCGCTTCCAGAAGTCCATTCTGGGCCTGGGCAACAAAAAAATAGCTACCGGTTCTGCTGAAGTGGTGTGAACTGGCTGAATCCCACCTCCCCATGGTGTCTCCTTAGATCCTATTCCTCAGATGAGCCTTGTAAAAAGAGGCAGGGTGCCCTCCTCCTGAGTCTGGTCGCCTTGTGCTGACTGTCTCCTTTCATTTCTCCATGCTCGGGGATCAGGTGGGGAAGTTAGTTGCTCATCTCTGGAATTCCTTTGTTCCTCTGCTCTGCTGCCTGCCCTGTCCCTCTCCTCTCCCCTTGCTCAATCTTCCTGCACCCTTTCTTACTCCGGTCATTCCTCCTGGGCCAAAGATGCAATGCTATCTCCCTCTGTCAGCCCCAGCTCCATCTCTTCCTCATCCTCAGACCCAGGTTCTGATGGGGCCATGACACCCTCCTCAATTTCAGTTTTAATAAGATGAGCTAGTTGTTTTCCAAATATATTCTTTCCAGTTATTCTTAGGTGCACTCCATCCCTTGCCAGTAGCCCTTCATCTAGGTAATGCACACCATGGATTAGGAAGCTGAAGTTTTGTTGACAGAACCAGTTTTTAAGCCAGTGGTTCATTTCTAAAATCCTTTGCTTCCTCATTGGATGTTGGCCTTTGGTTGAAAGTATAGATGAAAACACCACTTGTGCTCCTAATTCTTTAACTTTCTTCCCTAGCTGTTTGTAATCTCTTGTTATTTTCTTGTTATTGTTTTCAGCTTCATTGTTGTGTCATTGGACCCCACATGTAGGAGAAGAAAGGGGTTGATTATTTTAGTAAGATACTCAGTTGCATCTTTGATTTTTGCTTCAGGGAGACAATATACCTCCCTAAATTGACAGCCTGGTCTGCCGACTATAGTACCTGTTCCCCTAAGAATTGAATCTCCTATTACCAATATTTCCCTTTTTTTCCCCTAGTGAAATCTGGGATATTTTTTTCCTGTTGCAGGAATGCTGGGTTGTGCCTCTTTTTTAGAAACCATTCATAATACTCTTTTGTGAGTGTCTGCATATTTTCTTCCAGGGGAGGCTATGAAAGCAATTGTTCAGTTCCAGAAGGGTTTCATTGGAGTGGGCTAGGGTAGATAGTAGGGACTTTGCTCTTGGTTATTGTTTTCTTCTAAAAGTGACATGTTTCCATCGGTCTTGTTCTTTAGATAAATATGTTGGGTCATTTTTTTTACAGAAGCTGTTTGTTCCCTATTGTGTTCAATTTGGGTGTGTTGGTTTTCTTCTTTATGTTCATATATGGGGTCATCATTTTTTTTAAAAAGCTGCTTGCTCCCTATTTGTGTTTTATTTTGGTGTAGTCTTATTTAGGTTTGATTTCTTGCTTTGTTCATTGAGTTTCAGAGTGGGTAGAGTTGCCTCTAAACCCTTTACTTTTTCTTTGAGTAATTCTAGTAGTTTACATTTGATATATATATAGTTTGGGTCCTCTGTCGGCATAAGCTGAAACATATGACACACTTTGAAAGTCACTATAGTGTCAGTCTCTCTTTCCATGTCTTTTTATCTTTGTTTGTTAAAAAGTTAAAAATTTCTAAAAAATTATTTTCCCTGCTGTGAAGTGTCAATTTACAATAGTTTACAAAGGTTCTTGACCCTATGTTCTCTGTCTTCAAAAATTCCTCACTATCATTTCTATTTTAAGTGTCTGCCTCTTTTTCCATAATTTTATTGGTAATTTTTTAGATGAAAAAAATTAAAAATTGAAAAAGAAATTGAAAATTGAAAAAGATTTAAAAATTGAAAAAAGCATTTAAAATGAAAAATGATATTTAAGAGTTGAAAAACATTAAAATTTGAAAAAAGACTTTAAAATTAAAAAATTAAAATTTTGAAAAAAGATTTTTTTTTTAAAGGAATTTGGAGATTTAAAAAAATTAAGAATTTACATGAGTTCTTGGCCCTTTATGAAGTAATATCCACTTCACTTTTGTTGGAAATCTCAGGCTAATTTCTAGGAGACGCTTTGCTCTTAACCCTTTACTTCCTGCCTTGAAAGTTTATCCCATTCTTTTCTCTCCACAAGTGTTTTATTCTTTTCTTCTCTGGTTTCTTGCCTGGCCATTGCTGGGGTTTTCAGATAGTATGTGCTGATGTGGGCATCATGCTGCTCTCAGCTGCTGCTGGTCTGCCATACTGCTCTCAGCCACTGCTGTGGGTGCCACTGCTCAGTTGGACCTCTGTGCTGCTCTCAGCCACTGCTATTCCACCATGCTGTTCTTTGTCGCTGGTCTTGGCACTTCACTCATCTTCCACTGAGCTCTGCACCGCAGCTGCTCAAGGTCTGCCATGCTGCTCATAGCCACTGGTCTGCTGCCACCTAGCTTTGCTTCATTGCTGCTCAGTGGCCTCCATTTCCACTGCACTGCCTCCACTCAGGTGTCAAGCTGGGTCGCTGGGCTGCCTCTCCGTCTCTCAGCTCAGCTATCTCTCCTTTTTTCAGATGGGACACTGGGCCATCTCTCAGTTGGGTCAATGGGCTCCCTCTCAGCTGGGCTGCCTCTCAGCTGGACCACCTCTCACCTCTTAGTTCTAGGAGTTCAAATTCTCTTTTTGTTGCCTCCTGTAGCTGATCTTAATGTTGCTCTTTTGATATAGTTTGTAATCCATACATGTATTGAAAATGAGAGATGAATAAAATTTGGAAAGTAAAACAAAATCTCAGCTTAAAAGAAAAAAATAGTATCTCAGCTGAGAGTAAAAAATAAAATGTCAGATTGTTGCTAGCGTAAAAAGATCATACAACTATTCATATATGGTATAAAAAGATAGCATAAGGTAGTCCTAAAATCCACAAAATATTTAAAAGTATTTAAATATTTTAAAATATTGTAAAAAAAGCTCTAACTATTTGTAATCCACAAAAGAAAATAGAATGATAATTGCAGTTCAGGGCAATAAGATATATCATCTAAATCAGGGCTTTTCAACCTTTTCACCCACTGTACCACTTTTAGGATATGGCAATATCCAAGTACCACCAGTCGCCTAGCAAGGTGTCAAAAACCTGAGCAAAAAAAAAAGAAGGAAAAAAGTGATAAAGTACAGGTAGTCCTCAACTTACAGCAGTTCGCTTAGTGACTGTTCAAAGTTACAACGGCACTGAAAAAAGTGACTTATGACCATTTTTCACACTTATGACCGTTTCAGCATCCCCACATGATTTACATTCGGATGCTTGGCAACTGATTCATATTTTTTTTTTAAAGTTTTTATTGGTTTTTTCCCCTATACCACAGGTCGGCAACCTGCGGCTCCAGAGCCACATGCGGCTCTTTCAGCCATCTGCTGCGGCTCCCAGTCCATGTGCATTTCAAAAAAAAAAAAATTGGGACTAAAAAAGTTCAACCAATCAATTCAAACTTCTCACGGGAAAAAAAAAACTTGTGAAGTTTGAATTGATTTGTTGAACTTCTTTGGTTTGTGGGACTGCCCACAAGCCGTTTGTGGGATTGCCCACAAGCCGTTTGTGGGACTGCCCACAAACCTCTTCTCTGTCTTCAGAGTGCACGGACTGTTAGAAAGGTGAGTAGGCTCTTTTCTCTGTCTGGGCTGGGGACTTACAGTAGGCCAGGAGAAGGGAGCGAGCGCCTGGCCACTCTGCCGCGCAAAGATGCCCAGTCCGGGAGAAAGCGCAGGGGTGGTGAAGGCACCTTCTCCTCCTCCAAAGGGGCACCTACTGGCGCCGAGGCAAGCCTCCACTTTTCCCCCATGCTTTCTCTTGTCTTTGCAAAGCGGCCTGGGCATCACCCAGCCGGCGCGCTTGCTGGGGAGGCAATCTTGGCTCTTTTATGACTTGTGGACTTCAACTCTCTGAATTTCTGAGCCAGTGAAGTCCACGAGGCATAAAAGAGCCAAAGTTGCTTACTGGCTCAGGAATTCTGGGAGCTTAAGTTGAACCCCCCCCCCGCCATTCCGCCTCGCTGCTTCCAGACGCTCATCCCTGGCCGACTCGGTTACCTTGCCCTCGGCGTCGTGCTGCCCCTCCGTCTCCCTGCCCAGCTGCTGCCTGAGCTCACTCATCCTGGCCCGCCGCTCCGCCCATGCTTCGCATTGCCTCGGCCCGCCGTAGCAGCCGCAGCAGCATGAAGTGACAGTGGAGACCGTGAATCGGAGTGGGGCTCAGGGGGGCAGGGCTCGCCATCTGCAGGCTTTGCAGCACAGGGACGGCGGCGCAGGGAGCAGCCGGTGATTCGGGCAGGGAGGTGGGTGGGAGTTTTCCGCCTTGGGTGCGTTTGCTAAGCGCCCAGGCAGGGTAGGCAACCTTGGCTCTTTTATTCTGGGAGTTGAAGTCCATGAGTCATAAAACAGCCAAGGTTGCCTACCCCTGTGGGCACCTCCCGGCTCCTTCCTTCCTTCCTTCCTTCCTTCCTTCCTTTCTTCCTTCCTTCCTTCCCATATTCTTCCTGCCTTTCTTCTTCCTTTCTTGTCTTCCTTCCCTCCCTCCCTCCTTTCTTTCTTTCTTTCTTTCTCTCTCTCTCTCAATAAGCAAACAATCTGGGCTCTGACTGGCTGCTCTGCACTTCCTCCTCCTCCCCCCCCCACAAGTAAACTGCATGCAAAAATCCTCCCGGCTCCGAGGCGCGGAGGCAAGCCACTCCGCTTTGCACGATGCTTACTTTCTGTTTACAAAGCGGCCTCGGTGTCACCTGGCCGGTGCGCTTACTCAGGAGGAGCTCAGCCTGGATCGGCTGGTGGACAGGTCACGCATCCTCCTGGCTGGCCGCTCTTCTCCGGCCGCCCCGTCGCCCCAGTTGGCATGCTTGCAGATTTCCCCCCCCCAATAAATAAAGAGAAAAGACCGATTTTAAAGGTTGTCCAGCTAAAAGGGAGGAAAGAAGCTGGGCTGGAGCACCCTGGAAAAGCGAGCAGGCAGCGCTTCTGCATGGGCTGGTTGGGCTTTCGGCAGGTTTTGCCTGCAATTAAGGCAAGGCGAGGTTTTTGGCTTGGAGGCTGAGGGGGGAGCTGCTTGTGGGGGTACGTGTCTGCTCACATATGTGGGAATGGGTTTCTTTTGCAGGGAGGCTGCTTTGCTGAAGGTTATATCTTCCTTCCTTCCTTCCTTTTCTTCCTGTTTTTCTTTTCCTTCCTTCCTTCCCATATTCTTCCTGCCTTTCTTCTTCCTTTCTTGCCTGCCTGCCTTCCTTCCTTTCTTCCTTCTTTCCTTCCTTCCTATATTCTTCCTGCCTTTCTTCTTCCTTCCTTTCTTGCCTGCCTTCCTTCCTTCCTTCCTTCCTTCCTTCCTTCCTTCCTTCCTTCCTTCCCATATTCTTCCTTCCTTTCTTCTTCCTTTCTTGCCTGCCTGCCTTCCTTCCTTCCTTCCTTTCTTCCTTCCTTCCCATATTCTTCCTGCCTTTCTTCTTCCTTTCTTGCCTGCCTTCCTTCCTTCCTTCCTTCCCATATTCTTCCTGCCTTTCTTCTTCCTTTCTTGCCTTCCTTCCTTCCTTCCTTCCTTCCTATATTCTTCCTTCCTTTCTTCTTCCTTTCTTGTCTTCCTTCCTTCCCTCCCTCCTCTTTCTTTCTTTCTTTCTTTCTTTTTTCTTTCTTTCTTTCTTTCTTTCTTTCTTTCTTTCTCTCTCTCAATAAGCAAACAATCTGGGCTCTGACTGGCTGCTCCGCACTTCCTCCTCCTCCTCCCCCTCCACACAACTAAACTGCATGCAAAAATCCCACAAGAATGACAAGATCTATCAGCAGTGTTTTCGCTCCTAAGTCAGCCTATGTCTGTGCACATGCAGAGACTTAAACGGAGGCTTCCAAACCTGACATGCATACACATGTGGATGTCTGCAACTGGTCATTGCAAACAATAGGAAAAAAAGGGGGGAAAGTGGACGTGACTATTTAAAGACCCCCACTTTTCTGCACGGGCTTGAGCAGGAGGCTGGACTAGAAGACCTCCAAGGTCCCTTCCAGCTCTATTCTATTCTATATGCAGGAGCTTATTGTAATCATTGCACCCCCTTACTGGAGTATCACCCTTTCTACCTGCACACAGCCTTTTCTTCAGGAGCACCCCTGAATATCATATTTCTTGCATCAGACAGGGAACCACAAGCCCTTTTAGTAGCAACATGTAATTTCCACTTTGTCAGTCTGCTTACTGACTTATCGACTGCAGTGATTCACTTAGCAATGGTGGTAAGAAAGGTCGCAAAATGGGGCAAAACTCATTAAACAAATGTCTCACTTAACAACACAAATCCAACCCATCCAAATAAAATGGCTAAACAAGAAGGTATTTATTTCTTTACAGTTATTTGTTGAACACTGCTGGAATACTTTTCTGAATAAAGAAAAACAAAGCCAGTTGGTTAATTCTGCAGGTCATCCTACTTTCCAAGTAAGTGCTTTGCTGGGAGGGGGAGGGATGGGGGGAGAGAGAAGGAGAATATGAATATATGTGGTTGTCCTTACTAGACTTTTGGTAAAGAACGTTTAATGAAATATTATGATGTTTGTTTAATTAAGAGATGAGGTATGTGGGTAATTATGCTGTATTTAAAGATGGTAGATTAGCTGCTAAAATTGTTTTTACCTGTTGGGATGAATGAGAAAGGGTTTTTTTCCCCTCTTTCTCCTGTCTTCTTTTTTTTCCGCATTTTTTTTCCTATTTTTCTATTTGTGGTTTTTATTGTTTGCACCGCCTTTTACTCTTTTCATTTATAATCCTTAGTAAAAATATTTGAAAAACAGAGAGCATTGTAATGAGAGAGAGACAGAGACAAAGAGAGATAGAGAATAACCTATAATGAAAGGTTATGACAGCTCAGATTAGATTGCAGGATCCTCTCTATGAGTGTGGATCGTTGTGAGTCCTCTGGCTTTCAGATGTAGTGGGTAGAGATGCCAAGAGAGTGACTGGAGGAAAATGAGTGCACCTGATCAAGCACAATTAAAGTTCTTAAACTTTTCTTTATGATATTGATAAAGGTGGTGAACCATTTTAATGCCCATGTTAAATTCATGGAAGAGCTGGCTGGCTGGGGAGGGGGGATCGTGGTTGAAGAAAGTGGAGGCGCAGCAGTGGGATTGCTCTCAAACAATAAGAGCCGGCTGTGCTGCTTGCTCGTGTTCGCCCGCCTTATTGAGAGCAGTCCTGCTGCTGCGCCTTGAGTGGGGAGGACGAACTTTGCTGCTGCTGCTTGGCCATGCCTGGGCTATGCCCTGCCGCCGCCTCCCAAACTCCACCTTCGCCACTGGGTAAAGCAATGGTGGAGCACTCCATCCTGGGGGGGGAAGCAGCAGTGGCAGTGGAGCGCTACATCGGGTGAGGGGGAAGTAGTGGCGGCAGGGTGCTCCATGTGAGGGGGGAATTCTGCAGGGAACTGGTTGTTAAATTATTTGATTCCCAGTACTGGTTATAATTGCCAATCTGCGATACCCGCCGGCATGAGATTTATTGTGCTTTTCGACCCCCAGTAGGCCAACCATGGATAAATCATGCAAGAAAAGAAAAAATTCGGAAGAAAACAGAGTGTTTAATGATACATGGGCACATTCATTTGCTTTCACAACTGACAAGACTGGTTTACCAGTATGTTTAATATGTGGTGAGAAATTGGCAAACAACAAAAAGTCAAATGTTGCAAGACATTTCCAGAATAAACACGCAGCCTTTGCTGAAAAATACCCAGAAGGAGATGAGAGAAAAAAAGCCGTTTCAGAATTGATGCGGAAGGTTGATCTGAGCAAGAATCATTTTAAGAAGTGGGTGAAGTCTGCAAATTCAACTACATATGCTAGTTTTGTGGCCGCTCAGGAAATAGTCAGGCACGGGAAGCCGTTCACAGATGGAGAGTATATCAAGGAATCATTCATTAAGATTTCAGAACATCTATTCTCGGACTTCAAAAACAAGAGTGAAATTGTGCAGAAAATCAGAGATATGCCTCTCTCTGCGAAGACTGTCAAAGATCGAACCATAAAAATGGCAGAAAACATCACTGGACAGCAAATTAAAGACATCAATTCAGCTGAGGCATTCTCAATCGCCTGTGATGCATCCAAAGACAAAACTGATATTGAACAAATAGCGCTGTTCTGCTGATATGTGAACTCTGCTGGGCCACAGGAAGAAATGATTGAGTTGATACCACTAAAAGGCCAAACACGGGGAGAGGACATCTGTGATGCTGTCTTGGATTATTTAAGAACCAATGAAATAAACACCACCCACCTGGTGTCAGTGGCTACTGACAGGGCACCGAGTATGACAGGAGCGCAGAAGGGCTTTGTGGCTTTACTTCAGAAGTCGCTGGGTAGAAAGCTGCTAACATTTTACTGCATCCTTCACCAAGAGGCCTTGTGCACTCAAACATTTCCTCCGGAATGCACAGAAGTGATGAATGTTGTCATTCAGATTGTCAATAAAATAATGGCACAAGGTTTAAATTACCATCAGTTCCGTTTGCTACTAGAGGAGGTGGAAAGCACGTATTCTGATCTGCTGCACAACAAAGTCCGGTGGCTGTCCAGAGGGGAGGTGCTAAAACGCTTTGCTGTGTGTCTGGAAGAGGTGAAAACTTTCCTGGGCAGCAAAGGGCTCACCTTTCCAGAGCTGGAATGACCAGAGTGACTGGAAAAGCTACATTTCATGGTAGATATGACAGCACACCTGAACATGCTGAACACAACTCTTCAGGGTAAAGGAGGCACAGCCCTGCACATGCTGGAGGAAGTTTTGGCATTTGAGCGCATATTAACAGTGTTTGGCAGAGATTTACAGAGAGGTACACTGTCTCACTTCCCCTCTTTGCGAGAGTTCAAACAAGGTCACAATATGATAAATTCAGAGTATTTGCAGTCTGCAGTCATTGCAATGCAAACATCATTTGGGAAGCGACTCTGTGACTTCAGAGAGGAAAAAAATACATTATCTTTCCCTGTCACTCCCCTGACCAGCGATCCATCTGCATTGAATATGACTGCATTTGCAGGGGTAAGTCAACCCGATCTGGAGATGGAACTTGCAGAGATAGCCGACAAAGATATATGGGTGTCCAAGTTCCAACGCTTGACCGATAATCTTGAAGATGTTGCCCGTCAGAAGGCCAATCTCGCGCTGAATCACAAATGGAGTGATATTGAAAACCTTCCCAAACAGGACAAGCTGATATTCGACACATGGAATGCCATCCCCAGCACTTACTCAAATATGAAAAAATACGCATTTGGAGTCCTGTCGATCTTCGGATCCACATACGTATGTGAACAGGTCTTTTCCAACATGAATTATATTAAAAACAAATATCGTTCACGCCTCACAGACAACAGCCTGCAATCTTGTTTAAAGATGAAGGTGACCTCTTACAGCCCTGATGTACAGATGCTGTGTGCTGATGTTGAGAAGCAAAAATCACATTAACCAGGTAAAATAGTTTACTTGGCTATTATTTAGCAAATATTTATTTGACGTAGTTCAGTGAAATAGTCCTTTTTTTATTCGTTGACAACTGACTGCACACTCCAGTACAGACAGACAGATGGACTGGCGGATGGGCAGATGGACAGACGAGCAGATGGACAGATGGTGGATGGGCAGATGAGCAGATGGACAGGCAGATGGACTGACGGATGGGCAGATGGATGGACGAGCAGATGAGCAGATGGATGGGCAGACGATCAGATGGATGGGCAGATGGACTGATGGACGGGCAGATGGACAGATGAGCAGACGGACGGGCAGATGGACTGACGGACAGGCAGATGGACAGATGAGCAGACGGACGGGCAGATGGACTGACGGACGGGCAGATGGACGGACAGGCAGATGAGCAGATGGACGGGCAGATGGACTGATGGATGGGCAGACAGACGGACAAGTGGACAGATGGGCAGATGGACTGGTGGGTGGACAGATGGGTGGACGGACGGACAGAGTGACAGAAGCAGACAGCATTTTGGATTTGCTGCAGGCGGATAAGTTAAGTTTGGCTTTTTATTTCATAAATATGAGGAGGACTCAAATAGCTGTTATTGCATTTGAAAGTAACCTTCGACCCAGCGTCTTTTTTTTTTGGAGTTCAAAATGTTTTTGTTGCATGCATGCATGCTGAAATAAAAATTGGCTATTATTTTGTAAATATATATTTGACGTTCAGTGAAATAGTCCTTTTTTAATTCATTGTCAGCTGACTGCACGCTCCAGTACAGACAGATGGATTGGTGGATGGGCAGATGGACGGGCGGACGGACAGGCAGATGGACGGGTGGACAGACGGGCAGATGGATGGACGGATGGGCAGACGGATGGACAAGCGGATGGATGGGCAGATGGACTGGCGGACGGGCAGATGGACGGACGGGCAGACGGGCGGGCGGGCAGATGCACGGACAGATGGGTGGGCGGACAGATGGGTGGATGGACGGGCAGACGGAATGACAAGCAGACAACATTTTGGGTTTGCTGCAGGCGAATAAGTTAAGTTTGGCTTTTTATTTAATAAATATGAGGAGGACTCAAATAGACATTCAGTATTTTATTTGAAGATAACCTTCGACCCAGCGTCTTTTTTTTTTTAGTTCAAAATGTTTTTCTTGCATGCAGTGCAGAAATAAAAAAATGTTTTCTTTGTAGCAGTTCATTGATTTCATAAATGCAACACACTATAGTTTTTTTATACATAGCACAAAGGTAAAAAAATGATATATGCAGTGTTATCTTCATTTTAGATGTCAAAAGGGTTTTGCGGCTCCCAGTGTTTTGTTTTCGGTGGGAAACAGGTCCAAGTGGCTCTTTGAGTGTTTTGGGTTGCCTACCCCTGCCCTATACAGTCAGTAATATTTGTTCAACAAGCATGCTGTCTTAGTTTACATTCGCTAATACATATTTAATTCCTAATCCTTTATTCTTTCCTCTAGCCATCGATAAAATAAGTCCCAAGTTCCGTTTCTTCTTTTTCTTTCAGTCTCATAGTCAGTCTATCCATCTCTGCGCATTCTAATATTTTTTTAATTATTTCTTCATCTGACGGTATTCCTTCATTTTTCCAATATCGCGCAAATATAATTATTGCTGCTGTTGTAACATGCAAAATCAAATATATACTTTGTTTATCAGTCTTTTCTGGCATTATACCTAATAAAAAAAGTTCAGGTTTAAAATCTGCGTGTTCTCCCAACATCTTTTCCAGCCAAGCATGTATCTTTTTCCTATAACTCTTTGCTTTGGCACATGTCCACCAAACATGGTAATAAGTGCCTGACTTATGTTTACATTTCCAACATCTATCTGACATGTTTTTAAACATTTTTGCTAGTCTTGCTGGTGGCAAGTGCCATCTATAAAACATTTTATATAAATTTTCTTTGTAGGAAGTTGACATTGTCAGTTTATAATTTCTTTCCCATAAATTTTGCCATTTTTCTAGTTCTATATTGTATCCAAAAATTTTCGCCCATCTTATCATTGTTTCTTTAACTTGTTCGCTTTCCATTTTCAAAGTTAATAAGAAATTATACATTTTCTTAATTAGTTTCTCATCAGAAGTTAACAATATCTTATCAAACACAGTTTGTTCCTTATAAAATCCATACAGTTTAACATCTTTATCATATCTAGCTTGCATTTGTAACTGTGCCCACCATGATAAATTGATACCCTGATTTTCCATTTCTTGTTTAGATTTTAAATTCCCTTCAGAGTTTAGAATATCTCCATATGTCCAGATTTTTTCAAAGTCCACTAAATTTGGGTGTACAAATGCTTCCATTGTTGACAACCACCCTGAAATTTTCAAATATATTTTACATTTTATTTTTTCCCATGTTGTTAACGATGCATTTCTTATATAGTGATTTTGGAAGTATTTATGAATTTTATTTTTTCTGTACCATAAAAAAGCATTCCACCCCAATTGTAAATCATGCCCCTCCAGATATAACAGCCTTTTGTTTCTAAGAGTTATCCATTCTTTTACCCATGTTAATGCAGATGCTTGATAATATAAAATCCACTCTGGTAAACCAAAACCTCCATTTTCTTTGGCATCTTGTAACATTTTCATCTTAATTCTAGCTTTCTTTCCTTGTCAAATAAATTTCAAAAATAGTGAATTTATATCTTCAAAAAAAATTTTTATAGGTATTGTTTGGAATAAAAATAAGATTTTTGTTTCCCTGGATGTAATTCATAATATTCCAGTAGATCCATTATCACTCTTAAATTATTTTTAATTTGTCTCTTTGGTAAAAAAAAACAAAAAACGCTTTTGGTCTGAATGTATAAATTCAGTTAAGAATCTTTTCAGTCTCTCTGTCATTATTGAAGTACAAATTTTATAATCCACATTTAGTAACAATATCGGTCTATAATTTTTTATTTGTGTCAAATCTGAGTCTTCTTTGGTATTAAGGTAATATTTGCTTCTATCCATGTATTTGGGAGTTTAGCCTCCAACAAAAGTTCATTGCAAACATCTTTCAACGGTTCACTTAATATATCTTGTAAAGCTTTATATAACTCCATCGGTAATCCATTTGGCCCCAGTGTTTTCTCCTTTTTTGTCTTCTTATGGCCTCTGTTATTTCCAACATTGTTATTTTTTCCTCTAACATAGTCTTACGGGTTTCTGAAATTTTTAGAAGATTATTTTCTTCCAGATATTGAATCATTCTCTCTCTTGGAATTTCTTCTATATCATACAGTTTCTTATAATATTCTTTAATTATTTTTTTTATTTCTTCATTTTTAAATTGTAGGCAACCTTTTTCATCTACTAAATTATTTATCAGTTTCTTCTCCTTCTGTTTTTTAAGTTTATAAGCTAGCCATCTTCCTGGTTTGTTTGCATTTTCAAAAAAGTTTTGTTTTGCTCTTTTTATTTGCTGTGCCAATTTTTCTGAATCCAACAAGTTTAATTTGTGTTTTATTGTTTCCATTTCTCTTTTCAAAATCTTCTTTTGCAAATTCATTTGCAATTCTGATTCTAGTTTTTCAAATTTTTCTCTTAATAATATATATTGCTGTCTTTTCTGTTTGTTTCTTTTTTGCCATGTATGTTATAGCAATACCTCTAAAGTATGCTTTGGCTGTATCCCATACGTTTTGTAATGTTGTATCTTTTTTTATTTTCTTTGAAGAAAAATTCCATTTCTTTTTTTGCTAATTCTATAAATCTTTCTTTTAATATAGATTGGTTCAAAGTCCATCTTGATTTTTTTGGTATTCCTCACCATGTCACTTTTAAGGGGTTGTGATCTGCCCATGTACCTGGTTCTATCTCAATTTCCTGCATACTTGTCCTCAGTTCAGCTGTCATCCAAACCATGTCAATTCTGGACCAGGATTTATGACTGTTTGAATAAAATGTGTATTGTAATTTTCCTGGATTGATTTCCCTCCAAACATCTTGTACTCCAATTTCTTCTATCATGTTAAAAAATAGGTAATCTTTTTCTTCCACTTTTTCCTCTTTTGCTACTTTTATAGTCTAATGTCCCATCCACTATTGCATTGAAGTCTCCTACTAAGCAAACATTTTGATACTCCATTTCTGTTATTTTTCTATGAAGATTTTGATAAAATTCTTCCTGTTTATTATTTGGTGCGCAGATTACTATCAACAAAATTTGTTTTTGATGTAGGTATATTTCTACCATCACAATTCTTCCTTCTTCATCTGAATAAATCATTTTAGAATCTATTGTCTCTTTAATATATACGGCTACACCTCTTTGTTTCTGTTGTGCTGATGCATGGTAAAGTTTCCCAATTTTCCCAACAGCTTGTAATATTGTCTTTTTATATGCATCTCTTGCAAACAAATTATATCTGTATTTAATTTCTGTAGCTTTCTAAAATTTTTGTTTCTTTTAGTTTAGTCCATTTATATTCACTGAAAAAAATCTGTTTTCTTTGTCCATTTCAATTATTTATATTTAGGTTTGTCGATCTCGTGGTCCTCTGTTCTCTGGCAGTTCCTTCACTCTCTTGGTCAACTTTCTCTTTCTGTTCTACTGTTTGTATAGTTGCTTCTTCAGTTGCTTCTTCTGTTTGTTTCTGATCTTTTCTCTCCTCTTGTCGATATTGCTGGAACCATCACAGCACTCCTTCATCTAAGAATGCTCGATTTCTTTCATCAAAGTCTTCTGCTTTCCAAACTGAGTCCAATTGGTATCTTGTATTATTCCAGTTGATTAAGATCCCTTCTGGCATCAACCATCTGAAATTTATGCCTTTTGCAATTAGCTTTGTAGTTAGGAAGTGATATTGTCTTTGGGTATCTCTTACTCTCTTGGGGATCTTCTTTATTCTTGTATTGTAATGGCTCATCTCTAACTTTTCTTAGTATTTCATCTCTTGTTGTTTTCTTTATAAATCTTACATGAACTTCTCTGGGTAGTTTATATTTCCTTGCGTAGCTTGAATTCATTCAAAATATTTCATCTATCTCCATTTGCATCTCTGCTCGGTCTGCTTTCAAAGCCTCTGCCAGAAGATCAATAATCACAACTGCTATATTTTCTTCTCTGTCTTCAGGAATGTTTTAAAATCTTAAATAGTGTTCCGCTTTCTCCATTTCTAAGATCGCCACCATTCCCTCTAGATTTTGATTTGCTTGTTCTAATTTTTCATTTTCTTGTATTAGTACTTCCATTTTTTGTCAATATCATCTGATTTATTTTCCATTTTCTGAATTCTTTGTTCATTTTTAACAATCTTTTTTTTTTATAACAAGTTTTATTAATTTTTCAATTTTTACATCCAGGTAATTAGGAAGCAGCGTGGTGATAGGGTAATCAATAGTCCAATAACAAAATCATTCATATATATCTTAGGTTAGATAATTAAAGGTTCCCTCTCTATTTCCCTTAATTATTATATCATATTCAAGTTAATACATTTCTAGATAAAGCTCAATCAATCAATACATTTATCAATAAAATTTTACTTATACATATCCAAGTCCTGTTTTTAAGTTTTACTTAATTCCAATTACCATATTCCAATTTAGCCTTTAATAACCATAATGTTTAAACTTCAGGTAACTCTAATTTCCCTCATTTCGTTACAAGATAATTATCGTATCTGGAATACACATATTCTTACTTTATTTCACAAATATATTCTATTTCTCATCTTAGTAGCTCCTCATTTACTGATAAAATATCTTTCATTCTCACAAACCCATTTCCATATTACAATTCAAAGCTATAATCTAACAGTTAATTTTCATTTCCATTATAAATCTAAGTCCTAAATATTAAATCAATCAATATCTCTAAAAATCTCCTTAACCCATTAAGTAAAATTTTAAAATTTTAAATCTAACTCTGGCTTTCTTTTTGTGCCAAGCAGGCTTCCATACCAGAGCCTTTAAATCCTCAGATGAGTCTCCCTTCATTCCTACACATGTCGTTTGAATCAAGGGAGAACATCCAGTTATCAATTTTTCAAAGGAACTGGCCCCTTTGTAGTTATTAGGTTGTTGCCCTAATAATTCAAATCTCCATGTTTGGTTTGGAATGTTTATCATCAGTTCAGTCTGGTCTTCTTCTTCTTCCAGTTTCGTCTGACTAGAATAAAAGCTCATGTCCGGTGTTGTAATTGTTATTTGATTGTCAAAATTGTCTAAGTTCTCAATATATTGTGTTTGTTGATCAGTTCCTGTTGCTTTTGGAGTTACAGGTACTTTAGTTAAAGCCAGTGTTTGATTATCAAAGTTCTCAATAGATTGTGCGTGTTGTTGTGTAGAATCCTCTTTGATGTTAATTTGTTCCTCTTCTGTTGTTTTTTGGCTTGTAAGTTGATCAGTTGGAGTCTGGGATTCAATTTGTAGTTTTGGGGTAACATCTTTGGCTTTCATTCTGGAGTTCATTCGCTCAGTGGCTTCAAGGATTTTTTTCAAGTATAAGTTTATAGTTAAATTGTGGGTAAAGTTCCTCCATTTCTATGGTGATTAGAGATAGTCTTTTAGTGGAGGCTATGTTTAGTAAGAGTCAGCCAATGTCCACCTCCACAATTTCTAGAAATTGTTTTTGCCACCCAGCTGTTTCCAATTCTTATCTTTTTTTTTTTAATAATTTGAAGGACAAATCAAGGGAGTCAACCGGCCTTACAGTCAGAAAAATTCAATTACTGTACCAGGCTTCACCACAAGATGTCCCCAGTAGGCTATGAAATCTTTTTCCAGATGCCTATTAGGCTTTTATCCAGTTAAAAAAAAGAAAAAAAGAAATTTTTCGAACTTAATAAATAGATAAGATGATAAGTCTCTACAATAGGAACTTTTTGGGACCCCAAAGTATCCAAAAAATAAAAATCCAGTTATTTAGTTGTTGAGATTAATTATTCTTTTCTTTTCTTTCCAAAGCTTAAATTCCTAAAGTGAGCAAACGCCGCTGTATTAAGACTGGGGAAGAAATTTCAGGAGCTTTCACAGGAAGGTAGTTAGGGTAAAAGAAAGGTAAAGAAGGATCTCACCCAGATCTTCCATGGTGCTTCGTTGTGCTTAGTAGTGCTTTTGGCTTTTGGCTGGTACGGCTAAGTGATCGGCCGTGTTAATGGCCGATCTTTTCTTCGTCGATCCAAAGGAGCTGCCTCAGATCAAAAGGAAGGGCTACTGCCCTTCCGCAATCTAGCAAGGGTCCTCCTCGGCGGTGGTCGCCCCTCCAGGGCAACTTTCGACCCTTTCCAGGGTCTTCCGACGAAGGAAAACCGGACGATGGAGAAAGGGCTCTCCCCACACGTCCACTGGTGCCGCGATCTGGAACCGGAAGCCATTTTTAACAATCATTTGTTGGTGGACTTCAAATTATGTCTTTATATCCAACATTTGTTCATTTAATTTATCAAAATTACTTTTTGTCTCTTCGTGGTTTTTTTATATTGATTCTTGAATTAATTTTAATGTAGTTTGCATCTCGTTTTGAGCAGTGCTTATTTTCTCACGCTGCAACATTGTTTCAATAGATCCCTGGCTTGTTGGGCTGGATGTTCCAACAGAGGGTGCAGAGGAGGTCTTTTTCATAAGTCTGGTGAGATTTGATGCACTCATTTTTCAAATCAACTATCTTAGGCTAAAATCCAAACCGTAAAAAAAGCCAACTACTTTAGGCTAAATCCAAATTCTCAAGGAGGAAAAACAAGGTAAAAAATGCAAGAAAAAAAAGCCAACTATCTTAGGCTAAAATCCAACCAAAAAAATCGAGCCAACTATTTAGGCCAGATCCAATCCTCCAGTCAAATCACAGATGTGAAACGCCCACTGTCTCCAAATAATTCCTGTTTTGGTTATATCCAGAGTCAACAGATATAATTGTAGAAAGTCTTTTCTCTTACAAACACACATAAAGGCACTTTGTTTCAAGGTCAAACACTTTTCAAATTATTTTATTTGGTATTACTGTAGTATCTCCTTTCACCACTAGATGTACTCATACACTATTTTGTCAATATCTGATTTTAAAAGATTGTTACAAAGTTTTTAAAGTTCTTTGTAAATTATTTACCCTAGAAATTAAATCTAAAAAAGAAAAAAAAATTCCACGTCCTGTAAGTTAAGCAATCTTTCTTTGAATCAATCTGAGTTCAATTTTTAAGAATTCTTTTGTCTTCCTTAAAATCCTTTCCTGTAATTGCTCACCGGGCAGGGGACGAAGAGAGAGGAGAGATTAAAAAAACCCTCTTCTCTGGTACTTTTATTTTTCGGCTTGACTTTTCTAAGAGAAGGGAAATGGATGTTTTCTTTTGGAGCAGCCTTTCGTATTTGTAATAGTTGGTTTCTGGGGCTAGGTTTTCTACCTCTTTTCCTATTGTTCCTGTCTGTTTAATATTTCCCAAAGATATTTCTTTTTCATGGGTATGTAGATGCTAACTTCTAATTATTGATTGAATCAATAATCCATCACTGCCATGGAGCAAGTTTTGAATTGACTCCAGAGTTCAGAGATCTTAAACCAGGGGTGGGGAACCTTGGCTCTTTTATAAGTTGTTCTGTTCTTGCAAAGAAGACATCGAGATAAGGCTGGTTCACAACAAAGATCTCTTTATTGAAACACAATTACAGAACAGAAGCAAGAACACAATGGCCACTGGCCTTTTATATCCCCTTGCAAGGGGATGCACATCCAATCATTGCAGGCCATTCTCCCGCCTCGCACATGCGCACAAGGCCGGAGACAGCCTGTCTGGGTCCCGGGCAGACACGTGGTCTGTCCGGGTCTCTGCAGCCTTCCTGCAGCCTTCCTGAGCCTTGCTGAATGACTCAGCAAGGCCCAGGATACAACACCCCTCCCCTCTTGGATTAAATAATAACTACGCATTTGTTTAACACTTTACACATAAACACATCATGGCAGGCCGGTTGGCACGTTATACATTCAACCTTTACTCCATTTCAACCCATTACCTTCAGTTCCCTGTTATCCACACGGACTTTCACTTTTTGACAATATTAACATCGCAGCACTACAATTGTCTTTTTCCTCAGATGGCGAGGACTAGTAAACCTCCTGTATAGTAAACAGGGACCTTACATATTCCTTTAAATGCTTAAGGAGGACCCTTAACCCGCTCTGATCTCCGTGGAGCCAGGTTAGGTGCAGGTGTAGGTGTAGGTGTAGGATTAGGAATAGGTGCCTGGAGTGCCTGCTCCCGGTTTCCGCAAAACAAACCAGGTTTTTGTCTCCAAGAAGACTCAGGGGTTCCCCCTGACTGCTGAATGGCTGGATCCACCAAACCCAAACCAGAGTTCCTTGGTGGGGTTGAGTTCCCCAAGTCCCTTGGTGGGGTGGAGTTCCCCAAAATTCCATTGGACTCCTCTTGGGAGCCCAAGACCAGCAGCAGAAGTACCCTGAGTAGCCGATTTATGGCCATTTGCCCCTAGCCAGGGACCTCTGTCAGAGTCAGGAGCCGCCTCCATGGCAAGACCCCTGGAGTCTATGCCAGAGTCAGGAGCCACCTCCATGGCAAGACCCCCACCTGGAACATGCGGAGGAACATTTGGATAAACACCCTCGTGGAGAGACTGTGGTCCACAATCGTAATTGGGGTCCCCCTCCCCCCCGAGAGCAGAGCCAGGAGCAGACACATGGCCAGGACGCCTCCAGGGCAATTGGTCAATGTGGCGTCTAAGCACACGACTATCCTCCAAGGCCACTTCGTAGGACAGTGGCCCAGAGACTTTGCATACCACAGCAGGTACCCAGAGATGTCCATGCCCATAGTTTCTGGCCCACTTGGAGTCTCCTAGGTGCCCGCGGTTGTGACACCTGTGAAGCCACCTGGTCTGGGTGCAACCTGTCCAGCTTAGTGATGAGTCTGCGACCCCAGCTGAGTTCAGCTGGGCTCTTTCCTGTAGCTGTGCAAGGTGTGGTGCAGTGTGCAAGGAGAAAATCGGCTAACCTGTGATGCCAGGGTCCTCGAGTGATTCTCTTTAATGCCTCCTTGGTGGTACGCACCATGCGTTCAGCCTGACCGTTGGTGGCAGGGTGAAATGGAGCAAACATAGCATGCTGGATCATGTTGGCTTGAAGAAAAGCCTGAAACTCAGAAGTGGTAAATTGGGGACCATTGTCTGAGACAAGGACATCAGGAAGACCATGGGAAGCAAAGATTCCTCTGAGCACCTGGATGGTCCTGGCAGTAGTAGTGGAGGATACAGGAATGACCTCTAGCCACTTGGAATGGCTATCCACGAGGAGAAGGAAGAATTGCCCCTGAAAGGGCCCAGCATAGTCAATGTGTACGCATGACCATGGAGTGAGTGTCTCCTCCCACCTATGTACATGGGCCTGGGGCATCTCAGGCTGTGACTGTTGGCACACTTGGCACCCCTGAACCTGGGCCTCGATGTCCTTATCGAGTCCAGGCCACCAAAGATGGCTACGCGCAAGCGCCTTCATCCTCACAATTCCCGGATGTCCCTCATGCAGAGAGAGCAAGACTCTAGTCCTCAATGAGGCCGGGATGACTACCCTGCTACCCCACAGGATACCTCCTTTGAAAGTGGAAAACTCATGTTTCCTACGCCAAAAACTTTGGAATTCTGTACCAGGACACGTGTCAGGCCATCCTGACAACACCCATGTCAGCACACGTGTAAGCGTGTGATCAGTGGCAGTTTCAGCAGCCACATCCCTAGCATTGAGGGGAGATTCAGGCAATTCCTGAATGGAGAGAATGTGTACAGCAGAAGCAGGGTCTGCCTCTATTTGCTTCAGAGGTAACCTACTAAGGCCATCAGCGTGGCCCATCTCTGTCCCTGGTTTGTGAACCAGGGTGTAGTCATAAGCTGACAAGAAAATTGACCATCTCAGCATTCTGGGGGAGATGATATGTGGGGTTTGTTTGTTTGTTGTAAACAAATCCAGCAAGGGCTTGTGGTCAGTGTAAACCGTGAAATGACGGCCATACAAGAAATCATGAAATTTCTTGATGCCTGAGACTATTGCCAAGGCTTCCCTGTCAATCTGCGCATAATTATGCTCTGCAGATGAGAGAGTTCTGGAGTAATAGGCCACAGGGACCTGAGTCCCATCAGCCTTGAGATGACTCAACACTGCTCCTACCCCATAAGGGGATGCATCACATGCGATGCACACAGGCAATTGCTCATTGAATTGCGCCAGTACCGCATTTGAAGATAGCAAGGCCTTGACTTCTTTAAAAGCCCTTTCATGCACGTTCATCCATTTCCATGGAGTCTGCTTGTCCAAGAGCCGGTGTAACGGCTCAGCCATTGCAGCCTTGTGGGGGAGAAATGAATGATAAAAATTTAGCAGGCCCAGAAAAGCCTGGAGTTCAGCTTTTGACTGGGGGCATGGGGCCAGTTGAATGGCCTGAAATTTAGACTCTGCAGGGTGGATGCCATCAGCATCAATACGAAAGCCT
The DNA here is from genome assembly GCA_023970755.1 of Azemiops feae. Taxonomy (NCBI): domain Eukaryota; kingdom Metazoa; phylum Chordata; class Lepidosauria; order Squamata; family Viperidae; genus Azemiops; species Azemiops feae. The sequence goes on along the minus strand of JALGBA010000988.1, from coordinate 550,187 downwards.
AGAAATTCGGTGGATGTTACACCAATCTTACATTTGTCTTGCTGTAACTTCAGCCCAGCTTGGCAGAAACGCAGCAAGACAGCTCTCAGCCTTTCAGCCAAGTTCCCAGATGACTCTCCTGCAATGAGGACATCATCAAAATAGGGGCAGACCCCAGGAATACCACAGAGCATTCGCTCCATCACCCCTTGGAAAATGCCAGGGGCTACATTGACCCCAAACTGCAGCCTTTTTACCTTAAAAGCCCCTCTGTGAGTAACTATAGTTTGGGCCTCAGCTGTTGCCTCCTCAACAGGTAACTGTTGGTAGGCCTGAGCTAAATCAAGCTTAGCAAATACTTTTTCCCCTTTCAGTGAGGCCAGAATGTGGCTCACCACAGGCACTGGATATGCATGCTGCTGCAAGGCTTTGTTTAGTGTGCATTTATAGTCCGCACAAATTCGGACTTCACCATTGGCTTTTAATGGTGTCATTATGGGGCTTTCCCATGGACTAGAATCCACAGGTTCTAGAATGCCTTGTTGGAGCAGTTTGTCCAACTCAGCATCTATTTTACTTTTGAGGGCAAAAGGCACCCTCCTTGGTTTAATCCTGATGGGTGTGATGGCTGGATCTAACTTTAAAGCAATAGGAGGCCCCTTGTATGAGCCAAGCTCTGGGCTGAACACATCAGCAAACTCCTTGCAGACTCCTGCAAGGCTGGCAGTTTGTAGCTGGTTAAGCCCAGTCACTTGGATCCCAAGTGCCTCGAACCAATCGAGTCCAATAAGACTCGTGCGATCACCCCCAACTACCACCACTTCTAACAACCCATCAAATTCCTTACGCTGTACTCTAAGCGTGGCCTCCCCCTTCACACTGACTCGGGAATTCTGAAAGTCAGTGAGGATGAGATTGGAGGGCCTGAGTTTGACTCGTGAGCCACTCCTGGAACAAAACTTTTTAAAAGTGTCAGCAGAAATAATAGAAAGAGCGGAACCTGTGTCCAGCTCCATGGCCAGGGGAACTCCCTGCAACTTTACATCAATGCAAAAAATTTTCTTAAGGGGCCTGTGAACCCGTTTTGAATACCCCCCTACGGGACGCGCAGAAGCCCACCCTGTGTTGGCTGGGGACCTTGGTACCTTTCAGAGGCAACTCTTCGGGGGACCTGTTTTTCTGGCGACCCAAGCAGGCTGATGCGATGTGGCCTTGCCTGCCACATGCCCGGCAAACAGCAGAATGAAAATGGCAGTCGGCCCTCCTGTGGCGACCCCCACAGCCGAAACACCGAAGGGATGCAGGTGTCTTTCCTCTGCGTTCTTGCAGTCTTCTCTCCACCGACTATTGAAGTCTGTCCACCTCTTCTTCCTCGGATTCTTCTTCGGATGCCTCTCGCACGACTTCCTGATGGACGGGAACTGCTGCTGGAGGGTTCTTGGTCGACCGCAAGGCCTTCACTGTGCTGCTGGCTGCTTCTTCAGCTGCAACTTCTCTCAGGGCATCTTGGAAGGACACATTAGCTCTAGCAAATAACTTTTGTTGCATCTCATGGCTTCGCAATCCGCAAACGAGCCGGTCTCAGAACCTCTCTTCCAAGTCTTGGAATGCACATGGCCTAGCAGCCTGCCTCAGAGCTGCAATGAAGTCCGCAACTGATTCTCCCAGCCGCTGATCCCGCTGCTCGAATTGGTGCCTCCAAGCTATTACGGAAAGCTTGGGCTCAAAATGCTCGCGCAGCATTTTCTTCAAATCTGGATAGGCGATCAACTCCAGTGGTGCTGGGGCTACAAGGTTCTCAGCAATGTGAAAAGTCTCTTGCCCGCAGACACACAGCAAGGTAGCAGCTTTCAATTCATCTTCTTGGATCTTGTTCACCCTGAAGTAATTCTCGACGCGAGCTGCATAAGAGCTCCAACGTTCTGGGTGCGAAGTATCAAACTCGACAAGACGGCCCATCTTGGACATCGTTGTGACCGATAGCCTCTTTGACGTCTCTCGCCGCAAGGAAGGAGAAGGGGTCCCATGAAGCCAAGCCCACCTCCAGTGTCTTCGTACTGGCAGGCGGTTGCTTCTCCTGGACACCGTGCTTCTCTTTGCTTCAGGCCTTCAGGTGAGTTGGCCTAGCTTCTTTTCCTTTGGCTTCCTTTGCAGCAAATCCCACCTTCGTCGCCAATGTTCTGTTCTTGCAAAGAAGACATCGAGACGAGGCTGGTTCACCATAAAGATCTCTTTATTGAAACACAATTACAGAACAGAAGCAAGAACACAATGGCCACTGGCCTTTTATATCCCCTTGCAAGGGGATGCACATCCAATCATTGCAGGCTGTTCTCCTGCCTCGTGCATGCGCGCGAGGCCGGAGACAGCCTGTCTGGGTCCCGGGCAGACACGTGGTCTGTCTGGGTCTCTGCAGCCTTCCTGCAGCCTTCCTGAGCCTTGCTGAATGACTCAGCAAGGCCCAGGACACAACATAAGTCATAAGTGGACTTCAACTCCCAGAATTCCTGAGTCAGCATGGCTCAGCTTGGAAACCTCTCCCTTTCCCCTCAGCATGGCTATCTCAGGAATTCTGGGAGTTGAAGTCCACAAGTCATAAAAGAGCCAAGGTTCCCCGCCCCTGTCTTAAATGGCTGTTCCACAGGAATTGCATTCCATGAGGAAAGCCAAGCGAGGGATTTACTAAGGCTTTGGAAACTGACATTTGTAAATCTAACCAAACAGGCTAAAGCTGACAGCTGCTCTTTGCTAAACTCCCCCCCCCCAAAAAAGCAATGTTGCAAAAAGAGAAACCAGTGAAGGAGCCAAACTTTTTCCTTCGACTTTCTCCAGAGGAAAGAGGAACGCGGCATCCACCAGGCATTTTTTGACCAAATTGGGCACCCAAAGCAAAGGGAAAAAACTGCTGTGGAGTTTTGGAAAACTGCCAGGGCTGCTGCGCCCCTTCCCAAAATGAAATGCCCCGTGCAGCCCAGCCTCATCCCGCACAGCTGTCGTGATGCCCGGCCACTTACTTGTCCAAAATGAAGTACAGGTCAAAGCCCCTGTAGCAGGCGGCGCCCCCTACTCTCGCTGCCCTCCTCCCCTGTCACAGGGGACCATCAGGGTAGCCAGGAAGAGCCACTGCAAGCCTTGGGGAAGAGGGCTCTGTGCTGCACGAGCCATTCCCGAATCCAGGCAGCCCAAGGCAGAAAGGTCCCAGGACTCTGCTCCTCCCCAGCTCCTTCAGCGGATGGCCAGGTGGTGGCTTCTCAGGGGATCAAATCCTCACATTCAGAAAGGAGGGGGAAAGGCTTCCAGAGGTGGGTTTTGGGGTTTTTTTGGGTGGTTTCAGATTTCCCTTCTGCTCTGGTTAAAGTCTCCCACTGCAATAAATGGGTGAGTAGTTTGTAAGTCAATAATGGTATGGTGGAGAACCTTCAGGGCCTCTTCTCTGTTTGCATCAGGGGGGATATACACAGCTGTGATAATGGTAACAGAGAATTCTCTAGGCAGATAGAAAGGTCTGCATTTGATGGTCAGAAGCTCCACATCTGGGGAGCACAGACTTGAAACCACCTTGGCATTATTACACCATCTGTCATTTATATAAAAACAGACACCCCCTCCCCTGGATTTGCCACTAAGAGTAAAACTCCTGTCCAGCCGAAATGTTGAAAATGCCATCAAGCTAACAGCACTATCTGGGACAGAGGGCTTTAACCAAGTCTCTGTTGCAATAATGACACAGCAATTTCTCACCTCCCGATTTGTTGTTAAATCCAGCCTCAAGTAATCCATTTTTGGTTCTAAGGAGCGAACATTTGCAAACAAAATAGATGGAAGAGACACTCTGTAAGGTCTAGCTTTTAGCCTAGATGTTAGGCCTCCACATTTGCCACGCTTCCTCCTTCCGTCGCACCTCCTCCTTTTCTTCCGAAGGTAAACAGCAGTGGAGGGAAACTTCCCAGCTGCAATAGCTGCTCCTCCACTCTGCCCCTGCAGCCCGAAACACTGCCTTTGCTGCCTTTGCTGCTCAAAACACTGAGCACGATGCTGTTTTCCCCTCCAGCAATTTCTTTTCTTCCTCCCCGCTCCTCCAGATATTGCAGCTGATCTCTCATCCTCCATGTCAGCCACTGGCAACTCCGTCCTTAATTTTCTACTCTGTAGTAATCCGAGGCCATGCAGTCTCTCCTGAACAGTTTTCTCTACCGTTCCTTTCATGCTGAATTTCTTCATCTTCAATATGGACTGACGTTCGTATGAAAGTTTAGCAGCCCAACTCAGCTTAGTTGTCCCTATTTCTGAAAAGTGTTTCAGTCCAGATTGTTCATTTCCCTCCTTAACCCCCACACTTTTGAGAGCTGAAGCAGCCGCAGCCAAGCAAGGCGCCGCCACATAATGCTTGTGGACAGAGAGGAAAGGGTTAAACTTTCAATGTAGGGTGTACTGGGTTATGAGCTGAGCCTTTCCTAAAAAAAGCTTGAAATTTCCAACATAAGGAAGTGCATAATACTTCATAAAGAGTCAAAAATTCATATATTTTTAAAAAGTTTTTATAAAAATTCTTTTCACATTTTTAAATATCTTTTTTAATTTTCAATTTTTTTCAATTTTTCAATTCTTTTTTAAATTCTCTAATCTTTTTCCAACTTTTAAATTTCTTTTTAATTTTAAATTCCATTTTTAATTTCCAAATCTTTTTCAATTTTTTTTATAAAATTCTTTTTTCAATTTCCTTTCTATTTTTCAATTTCTTTTTTCAACTAATCATTTGAAAAAATATATTTACTTATTTTAATTCTTTAGAAATTTTGAACTTTTTAATGATCTAAAAAGAAAAAAAGAAAAAATTATGGAAAAAGAGACAGACACTTAAAACAGGAAGATAGTAATGAATTTTTGAAGAAAGAGAACAAAGGGTCAAGAACTTTTGTAAACTATTGTAAACTGACACTTCACAACAGGGAAAATATTTTTTTAGAAATTTTTAATTTTTTAACAAGAAAAAATCATGGACATAGAGACTATTATAGTAACTTGCAAAATATGTCATATGTTTGAGCTTATGCCCACAGAAAACCCAAACTATATATGCATCATATATGTGTAAATGTAAATCATATGAATTTCTAGAAGAAAAAATAAAGGGTCTAGAGGCAACTCTAGCCACTCTGAAATTCAATGAACAAAGTAAGAATCTCCAACCTAAACAAGAAGACCACATCAAAATAAAACACAATAGAGAGCAAATAGTTTCTAAACAATGACCTATGAACCTAAAGAAGAAAACCAGCACACCCAAATCAAACACAATAGGAAACAAACAGTTTCTATTAAGAAAATGACCCTATATATGATGGAAAAACCAATGGAAACATGTCACTTTTAGAAGAAAACAACAAGCAAGAGCAAAGTCTCTACAATCTCCCATAGCCCACTCAATGAAGTCTCTCTGGAATTGAACAATCACTTTCATAACCTCCCCCTGGAAGAAAATATGCAGACATTTATAAAAGAACAGTCACAAATAATTTCTAAAAAGGAGACACAACTCAGCATTCCTGTGACAGGAAAAATAATATCACAGACTTCCCTAGGAAAAAAAAGGTGAACATTGGTGAGAGGAGATTCAATTCTTAGGGAATAGAACTATAGTCTGCAGACCAAATAGTCAATCTAGGGAGGTATGTTTTCTCCCTGGAGTAAAAATCAAAAATGTAACTGAGAACCTTACTAAAGTAATCAACCCCAGGGATTACTATCTCTTTCTTCTATACGTGGGGACCAATGACACAACAATGAATCTAAAAACAATAACAAGAGATTAAGAATAGCTAGGGAAGAAAGCTAAAGAATTGGGAGCACAAGTGGTGTTTTCATCTATATTTCCAACAAAAGGCCAACATCCAATTAGGGAGCAAAGGATTTTAGAAATGAATAACTGGCTTAAAAACTGGTGTCGTCAATAGAACTTGGCTTCCTAAACCCTGGTCTGCATTACCTAAATGAAGGGCTACTGGCAAGGGATGAACTACATCTCACAAGAACTGGAAAGAATATATTTGGAAAATGAATATCAGAAGGACTTTAAACTAAAATTGAGGGGGGAGGAGGGGCAATCTTCAAGACCTTTAGAACCTAATTCCAAGCAAAAAGTACTAGATAACCAACCATATAAGAAGGTAGAAAGTAAAGAGAAAAAAGAATAAGACAAAAAGGAGACTTCCGGTTTGCACTCGTAGCTCATGGCCGCGTGAGAGTGGACCTCCAATCCCCACAGCTAATTTCGCCCTGCCAGGGGGACCCTAGATGGGTCCAAAGTCGCCCCGTAGAGATGACCATGAAGGAGGGGCACTTTGTTGATCACAAAGCAATAGCAATCACTTTGTTTGATCCAGGGGAAGCCCTCCAAACCCAATAGGAGAAAGGCTAGCCGCATGCCAGTGTCTAGCCCAAGCTACTGCAGCCGAAGTTCAAGAGCACTACCAAGAACAACAGTGAACAGCGTGTTTGGAACTGGTGAGAGTATTTGATCTTCTCTCCCTTATTTTACAACTAGTTCCTGGGAAAGATCCCCAAAGCAAACAGCCTCCGAAAGTGAGGGGAGGGGACTACATTCTCATTCCCCCATAGACGGAAGCGGCGAATTAACCTTTAAGGAGGAAATAACTTTCTTGAAATTAAATTCAAAATACTACAATTTGATCACACTTAGAAACTAAAACAAACTGCTAAGATTATATTCTAAAGGATTTTGATTGAATTACATAAAAAAAAATAAGAAGAAGAACTTTGGTCTGAAAGAGCTGGAAAATAAATATTTGCTGACATCTAGTGGAAATGAGAATATAGCACATTAAAGACAATGCCCAGGAGTGATTTCCGGGATGTCACTGAGACTAGACCTAGGGAGGCGATCGTTCGTTCCCTAGGTGTGATATTCTTCTGCTGGTGGGTCCATTTGGGCCAAATGCCACCCCAGAGAGGTGGCCACCATAGGGTGAATCATTGAGGAACACGGGCCGGCGGTAGCCGGCTCGCCGAGCTCAAAGCAGCCTCTGGAACCAACGGAAGAAAGGCGGACTGCATCTATGCGTTCCGCCATTAACAGCTGAATGCCGGAGATGGAGAAACAGCTGATTTTGACAGCAAGCAGCCGGGCCGGGTGAGAGTTTGCTTCCTTTACTTCGGCAATGTGGACTTTGACTTTAAATACTTTTTAAACAGTCTGTCTTCAATTAAACCAGGAAACCTGAAGGGAGGGAGGAGGGGGGTTTCTTTCCCCCCCCGCACAAGCGGCGGTTTAAGCTTTTACTATAAAAAGAAGAACAATTTGATCTATTTTAAAATCTTTAAAAGTGCTAAGAGCTGAGGAAATTTATTGGCTTTTTAAGAGAAAAGATATATTTAATTGGGAAAGCCATCCTTGTTTTGATTTGGTTTTTTTAAAAAAACTTCAGAACTTTTTTTCATCTACTCTGAACAACTTTCTATCTTGTTTTTTTATATTTTTTTCCTCCCTGTCTAAAGCCTGGGAAGGCTATATTGTTGCCTTTATGACTATTTTTCCCCCTTTGTTCTCTGGCAGCTGTTGTTTGCTTAGACTGAAAACTTGGCTGAATGCCCAGACACTTGGCTGAACGCCCAGACATTCTTATCTATTGTTACAAGTTATCTAAAGAGACACTTTTTTTCCTCTGTCTGTGGCTGTATAACTCTTATTTTAAGAAGAATTGAACATCAAGAATTGAACTAGTTGGATTATAAATTGGAAAAATTTTACTACAGAGTTTTTTGTTGTTGTTGTTCTCCTGTTGTGTTACTTTAGCCTTTGTTTTCTTGGTTTGGGGGATTTCTTCCTGTTTTCTTTTTTACTATTTTTATCAATTTGGAGTTGCTTTTTTATTTATTTTTTTGTCTTTTTCTTGGGGGGGGTTGCCTTCTGGAAAAAAAATTCTTCCTTTTTTTAAAAGATTTGGGGGGCCTTCTGTTACCCCGTGCCTTTTTTTTAACTATTTTTTTGTTTCTCTCTCTTTTTTAATTATCTCTGGCTCCCTCTCCTAGCAATAGGGGGGTAGGGGATTACAATTGGCCACCGGGCCTTCTGGTGGATTACAAAACAACAGAACAACTAGAAGATGGCGACTTCAAATTTGGCAAAGGGGAGCAAAAAGGGAGCCTCTGCCCCGCTTCATCATCGGCGAGTCCTGTCCCCCAAAAATCAATTGCTACATTTCTACAACAAGAAAAGGTGGAACCCCAATCAAAAGATATCCAAGCGATATTACAAGCAATTGCAGAGACAAAAATGGATATGAAAAAGGAGTCAGATAAAAATTTTGAAGATTTGAAAAAGGAGTCAGATAAAAATTTTGAGGATTTGAAAAACGATCTCGTTAAAATGGATCAAAAAATGGATCAAAAAATGGAAACCTTCCAACAGGCGATTATAGATAACCAGCAAAGAATGCAAAAAATAGAAGACAAGTCGGTGGAAGTGGATCAGAAATTAGAATGCCTCCAAGGAGAGAATCAGAGATTAGCACAAGTAAACATGGAATTGGAAGACAGCATGGCTGTGGTGGAGATGGAAAGATCATAATATTTTTTAAGATTTCAAAATGTTATAGAAGAGAAAGACGAGAACCTGTTAGATCTGATGAGTGAGCTATTGGTGGAGTTGCTTGGAATAGAAAAGAGTCAAATGGAATGAGAAATAGACCAAGTCTTCAGAGTCAATTCAAGCTATGCTAGAAAAAATAGAGTCCCTATGGAAATCCATGTAAGATTTGTTAAAAGATCCACAAGAGATGAAATTTTGAGAGCAATAAGAGATCAACCACTGAAATATAAAGAAAAAGAACTTGTAGTTCTTAAGCAAATTCCTAGAAGGATAAGAGAAGCCCAAAGAGAATATCAATTTTTAACAAAGAAATTGTTCAATAAAGGAGTGAATTTTAGATGGTTGATCCCAGAAGGATTGTTAATTTTCTGGGACATGAAAAGATACAGATTGAACACCCCACTTCAAGCAGAGGAATTTTTCAAAAACCATAGAGATTTTTTGGGAAAGAGGTGAATCTGAGCCTAAGAAACAAGAGGAAACGACCGCTGCAGGAGCATCTAAACAGATGGAGGAGGACGAACCCAAAAAGACCCAATCAGACGAAGATGTAAGACCGAAAGATCAGAGGCAGATAAGCTCTCCTAGAAGATTGAGGGCTAGATATAACTGAAGCTATGGAGGAGATTGGAATCTTTTCAATAAACATAAATGGTCTGAATTCTCCTTCAAAAAGGAGTAAAATATTTACTAACTACAAAAATTGAAAATGGACATAATTTGTATTCAAGAGACACATATTAAGAGATGACATTTTAGAATTTTAGAACAATTTAAATTGGGTAAGCTTTATGCTTTATACATTCTACTCAAATAGGCATAAATCATGGTCAAGAATTGATATGATATGGATGTCCCAAAATTTGAAACTATAATACGTTGAAATAGAACCTAATATTTGGGCAAACCATAATCCAATTAAAATGATCTGGAAAGGAACCAGAAAAAAAAAAAGATGGTCATTAAATAAATCTATATTGAAAGAGAAAGAATTTTTACAATTAGCAACAAAAGAAATGGATTTTTTTTTTAAATAAAGAAGAAAGAAGAAACCTCTCTCCAAAATATATGGGATACGGCAAAAGCATATTTTAGAGGTTTGGCTATAACATACACTGCTAAAAAGAACAAAGAAAAGAAACAAGTACAGTTGAGGCTGAAAGAAGAAATCAAAAAATTGGAATTTGAATTGCGAACTGATCAACAAAAGAAGGAATTGAAGGTACATATGGAACTAGTAAAACATAAATTAAACCTATCTGAGATGGATATGATGGCACAACAGATTAAACGATCTAAACAGAACTTTTTTGAAAATGCTAATAAACCAGGAAGATGGCTTGCATATAGACTGAAGAAAGAAAGAGAAAAGAGAACGATCAGTAAGTTACAAGACTTAAAAGGCGAGATATATTGCCATAATGATGTGATGAAAAAAATTGTCAAAGACTACTATGAGACACTGTATAAGGCGGAGGTGGTCTCTAAAGAGGCAATACAGGAATATTTAACACGAGCTGATCTTCCAAAGGTGCCAGAGAATATGCGACATATTTTAAATGAGAAAATAACAATGATGGAGATCACAGAGGCAATAAAAAGACAAAAGAAGGATAAAACCCCGGGGCCTGATGGGCTCCCTGCAGAAGTCTACATAGCTTTACAAGATATAGTAAGCCTGATTTTGAAAGAATTGTGCAACGAAATTTTCTCCGAGACAAAAATACCAAACTCGTGGACTGAAGCTAATATTACTTTGATACCTAAAGAAGATACTGATCTTACCCAAATCAAAAACTATAGACCAATATCGTTATTAAATGTGGATTATAAATTTTTTACTTCAAAAATGGCAGAAAGAAGAAATTCTTGATTGAATTTATTCATACAGACGAAAATGGCTTTTTACCTAAAAGACAGATAAAGAACAATTTAAGGATTATTTTAAACGTTTTAGAATATTATGAAAATTACCCAGGGAAACAGATGGCACTCATATTTCTTGACGCACAAAAAGCTTTTGATAATTTAAATTGGCAATTTATGTTTCAACAATTGACGGATATGGACTTTGGTAAAAACTTTATAAATGCAATTCAAGCAATTTACAATAAACAAACAGCAAGGATATCTTTAAATGGAGAATACACAGGTGGCTTTGATATCAAAAAAGGCACAAGACAGGGATGCCCACTATCTCCCCTGTTATTTATTCTTACATTGGAGGTGCTGGCTAGAGACATTAGACAAGACACAGAAATTAAAGGACTGGAAATAAAAGAACAGAAACAGGCTTTTGCAGATGATCTAGTTTTTATTATAGAGGAACCATTGGAAACAGTTACTACACTTTTGCAGAAAATAGAGGAATTTGGAGAAGTAGCAGGCTTGAAGATAAATAAAGAAAAGACTAAAGTATTAACAAAAAACCTAACAGACAGAGAACTCAACTTGCAGAAAGATCAAATCTTCAAATAGCCAAAAAAGTTAAATATTTAGGTATTTATTTAACATTAAAACATACAACAATAAAAGAAGATAACTATGAAAGATTAATGAAACAAATAAAAGTAGATTTGGAAAAGTGGAAAAACCTCCAATTGTCACTATTAGGTAGAATAGCGACTGTGAAGATGAACATTTTACCGAAACTACTCTTCCTATTTCAAACGGTCCCTGTTAAACTGGCTAAGAATTTTTTTGATGATTTAAATTCAACAATGGTGAAAAAAGTAAGGTTCTACATTTAGGCAAGAAAAACCAAGTGTACAGGTATAGTATAGGGGGTACCTTGCTCAATAGTAGTAACTGTGAGAGGGATCTCGGAGTCCTAGTGGACAATAACTTAAATATGAGCCAGCAGTGTGCTGCAGCTGCCAAAAAAGCCAACACAGTGCTGGGCTGCATTAACAGAGGGATAGAATCAAGATCACGTGAAGTATTAATACCACTTTACAATGCCTTGGTAAGGCCACACTTGGAATACTGCATCCAGTTTTGGTCACCACGATGTAAAAAAAGATGTTGAGACTCTAGAAAGAGTGCAGAGAAGGGCAACAAAGATGATTAGGGGACTGGAGGCTAAAGCATATCAGGAACATTTGCTGGAATTGGGTATGTCTAGTTTAATGAAAAGAAGGACTAAGGGTGACATGATTGCAGTATTCCAATATCTCAGGGGTTGCCACAAAGAAGAGGGAGTCAAGCTATTCTCCAAGGCGCCTGAGGGCAGGACAAGAAGTAATGGATGGAAACTAGTCAAGGAGAGAAGCAACCTGGAACTGAGGAGAAACTTCCTGACAGCTAGAACAATTAACCAGTGGAACAACCTGCCTCCAGAAGCAGTGAATGCTCCACACTGGAAATTTTTAAGAAGAGACTGGACAGCCATTTGTCCGAAATGGTATAGGGTTTCCTGCCTGAGCAGGGGGTTGGACTCGATGACCTCCAAGGTCCCTTCCAACTTAATTATTAATTATTAATTATTAATTATTAATTATTAATTATTAATTATTAATTATTAATTATTAATTATTAATTATTAATTAATTATTAATTATTAATTATTAATTATTAATTAATTATTAATTATTAATTATTAATTATTAATTATTAATTATTAATTATTAATTATTAATTATTAATTATTAATTATTAATTATTAATTATTAATTATTAATTATTAATTATTAATTATTAATTATTAATTATTAATTATTAATTATTAATTATTAATTATTAATTATTAATTATTAATTATTATTATATTGAGATTTATATGGCAAGGGAAGAAAGCACGAATCAAAACTAAACTACTACAGGAAACAAAAGATAGAGGGGGTTTTGGACTTCCGGACTGGAGACTTTATTACCAAGCATCTATTTTGCTTTGGCTCAAAGAATGGATTACATTGAGAAATAAATGACTTCTTTATTTAGAGGGGCATGATTTGCAATTGGGTTGGCATGCATTCTTATGGTATAAGAAAAACAAAGTACATAAATATTTTCAAAGCCATGCCATAAGGAATGCTTTGTTTTCAGAGTGGGAGAAAATCAAACATAAAATTTATATGAAAATACCTGAGTGGCTTTCAACTATGGAAGCATTTGCTTATCCAAATTTAATCAACTATGATAAACTTGTCACTTATAAAGACATTTTGGATAAGGATGGAAAACTTAAAGACAGACAAACTCTTTATCAACAAGGCATTGACTTAACATGGTGGTCCTATCTGCAAATTCAAACAAGATATGAAAAAGATGTAAAATTAATGGATGTTTATAAAGAACAGACACTATTTGATAAAATACTTCTGAAAACAGATGAAAATTTGATTAAGAAGCTTTACAAATTTCTACTAAGATGGAAGATGGAAGAAGAACAAGTAAAAGAAACAATGATAGTGTGGGCAAAAGTTTTTGGATATTCTGTAGACTTAGAAGATTGGGAAAAGCTTTGGGAGAGAAATATTAAACTTACTAAAGCAGCTTCATATAAAGAGAATTTATATAAAATGTTTTATAGATGGCATATGACACCAGTTAGATTAGAGAAAATGTTTAAAAATGTATCAAATATTTGTTGGAAATGTAAACAAAAACCAGGTACTTACTATCATATTTGGCGGATATGTCCTAAAGCTAAGAAATTTTGGTTTAAAATTCATATATGGCTAGAAAAGATGACTAAAATACAGATAGAATATAAGCCAGAATTGTTTCTTCTAGGAATATTAGGATTTAATTACGGCAAAGAGAATGAATACTTAATATTACATGTATTGACAGCTGCGAGAATTGTATTTGCCCAATTTTGGAAAAATGAAAATTTGCCACATGACCAGATTATAATTACAAAAATTTTAGAATGTGCAGAAATGGATAGATTAACATTAGAGATTAAAGAGAAAGAGGATTCAGTGTATTTTAGAACATGGGAAAAATTTTATCAATGGTTAGCATTACTTTAGAGCAAAAAGATTGCGAAATCTAATAGGATGAATTATACCTAATTAGTAAGCTTTAATTTTATGATTATTTTCAGCATTAATGATTATAACTGTTTAGTATTGTATTAATTACTGTTATTCAATATTTGTACCCTTGACAAGAGTCTGCTTGTTCAAGCGTTGGATTTTTTGTGGGGGTAACCCCACTACTGTACCTATCCCTATCCCCATCCCAATTCCACTTCCCAACCCCACCCTTTACCCATACCATCGCTACCTTTCCCATACCTATATAAAACCTAATAAAATATATACAAAAAAAAAAGACAATGCCCAGAAACAAAGAAAAAAAATCTGTTCCCATGAACTCTAATAACCTTTAAGAAGATAGTTGCTAAGGAACAGAGAAGAGATTGCATACTGGGCCGGCTATAAGATTGGAAAGTGTTTGAAGGAAAAGAAATACTTTGATTGTGGTTTAAGTTTATGTATTGTTTAAAATCTTTGATCTATGATAAATTATCGAGAAGGGAAGTTACAGGAAGGATTTAAGCTGACTAAATATATTGAATTGACAATTGACTCCTGAAAGAAAGAATTGTTATAAAACATTGATTTTACTGGGGAGACAACATGGATATGACATACTCATCAAAAAATGATAGAAAACCACACTTAATATCTACTCCTGAAAGCTTTAGCCTGAAAGATCAAAGACGTTTAGAAACACTTCAAGACAAGACAAATACTTTCCAAGACAAAATTTATGCAATGCTATGACAGATACAAATTACAATAGACTTAACCACGAGGAGATTAAACATAACTTTGATACTATAAATGAATATACTTCTAACTTAAATCTACAATCGAAAAACATCCCAAGAATGATGGTAAAGAATGAACAAACAATCCAGACAACAGAATATGAACTAGAAAAGAATGACTTAACTGGTAAAGTTACAAATGAAGGGAATTATAACATAATACAAACAAGAAAAAACTTACAAGACTTGGATACAACAATAAATATGGAAAAGATATCTTATGCACTAGAACGTCAAAATAAACCTGAGAAGAAAGAAGAATTAACAAAGTGGACACTGCTAGGAGAATCATTGTTCGGGAGACAAAAAGCATACATCCTATCTACTATATATCCTCTACCATAAGATGACTCTTATGAAAATAACATAAGCTGATAAGAAAAAAATGCTATATATGGATGCTACTATTGTTGGTATAAATATAGAAGAAAATGTTTTTATTTAATCATTTAAATATGGAAAATATCAAATATTAGAAATTATATTTGTTTAATGTTGTAGAAAGAGAATACTACTGGGTGAAGAGAAGATCAAGGAAATATATTATTAATTGATATACTAATTATGGAAATATAAAAATTAATTATTATTGATTGTTTATTACCCATTATTAATTGTATATTCTTTTCTAAAAAAATTATGAACCAAGACAACATGCTGTACACCAGGCACTAAGGTTGCTATTGTAAAAAACCAATAAAACTTTTACAAAAAAGGAAAAAAGGAAAAACAAAATGAAGTAGAGAGTGATGGAAAGGATGGAAAACTCCGATACAAATTAGGAGATATAAGAAACATACCCAAGACCCATAAAGCACTCAAATGCCTATACATGAATGCTCAAAATTTAGGGAACAAATAGGGTGAACTTGAAATACTAGTACATGAAGGTAAATATCATATAGTTGCCATTACTGAAACATGGTGGGATGAAACTCATGACAGGAATTTAATGATGGAACGATACAAACTATTCAAAAGAAACAGACCTAACAAAAGAGGAGGTGGAGTAGCATTATATGTAAAAGATCACTACATCTCTATAGAAATCCATAAAACCAAGGAGGAAAACATCCTAGAATCCATATGGGTTAATATAAAAGGAAAAAAGAATGATATTGCTATAGGCGTATACTACCGACCACCTGTTGTGAGTCCGTGCCAGCCAGTGGACCCGGCAGCTGAATCCGGGGAATCAGAGGAGGAGGAGGAGGAGGGGTTTGGAGAGCCATCAGAGTCAGAGGGAGACTCTGATGAGTTACAAGACTCACAATCTGATGAAGAGCCTGGCCCCTCCAATCGTGCTCAGGATGAGACTCAGCTGTGTGGGGAAGATGAGTCAGACTCTGAGGACTCACAGCTGGAAGACATTATAGATGCTCGTAAATGAAGGCAGCTAACTAGAGCAAGTCAGAGGGAGGCAATACGGCAACTCCAAGGGAGGAGGAGAAGGCATTGAGAAACCATGCCTTGGGGCTGCTTAATAAAAAGGGAAGGTGTGGCCGGTGCTGGTTGCTGAAGGCAACCATTTGCAAAGAACTTCAGTGTCAAGGGATCATGGTCTGTTTGTTTTGCCAGTGAATTATTTCTTGTTTAACTCCTGCTCTGTTTGCTTTTGAACCAACTATCCATTGGAAAAGTATTCTGTTGTTTTTGTTTGGGGGAAAAATTATCAGGACTGTATATGAAATAAAAAGTGTTGGTTTTTCCAGCCTACTGTTAAAAGGGGGGTTGTTCTTGTGATGCAACAAGGCGGACGTAGGCTGGGACAGAACAGTTTGCCTTCAGCCCCTCAGCCCCTACTATTATGGAGCAGCTACATGCTGAGAATGCTTAGCTCTCCCAGCAGCTGGCTTTGTTGGCAGCTCAAGTGGCCCAGCTGCAAGCACCCGTTCCTGCTGCTCCACAATCCAGGAAAAAATGCCCAGTTGCAATGCCGGACAAATTTGATGGCAATCTGGATATGTTTCCTGACAATGCCAGCTGTTTATCAGCCTGAGAGCGGCTGATTTCCCCACTGACCGGGATAAATTGTGGTTCATGATAAGCCTCCTCTCTGGTACTGCAGCTCGTTGGGGCACACCCCTGCTAGCCCAACCTAGTCCATTATTGGACAACTTTGTGGGGTTTTGTGATTACATGCGGATGATGTACGAGGACCCCATTAAGACGCAGACTGCTACCCAATGTTTGAAAGCTCTGGGGCAGGGCTGACACCCTCTACAGGCCTATATCAGCGATTTTCAGCTGCTGAGCCTGAATTCAGCCTGGAATGAGGCTGCACTCATGGACGCTTTCCAGGATGGCTTGTCGGAGGAGATGTTGGATGAGCTGGCCCATGTTGATGTTCCCCCAGAACTCAACAGGCTGATCCATCTCTGTCTGTGGATCGACGCTCGGCTGCAGCAGCGTAGGAGTCGCCGTGCCACCCGAGAGACTTGTGCGGCCCCCCTTTCAGCGGGAGGAGCCTATGGAGTTAGGTGCTGCCAGACCTCGCCTATTGCTGGCTGAAATGGACAGATAGCATTTGGGGGAGTTGTGTTTTTACTGTGGGGGACCTGGACATTTGGCCGCCTTCTGCCCCAAGAGGCAACGAAGGGCGTCACTGACCGAGTATGCCCCGAGAAAGCCACCTACTCCTCTGTCGGGAAACGCCCTGAGCCCGATCTAAAAGGCATTTTAGGTCGGGCATCCCACAACACTGAGCAACGTCCTTCAGATGCTGCCTACAGACCTCCATGGCATCTGATACTGGAGGCATGCCTGATCATCCCCGGGATGCCGCAGGGGATTCCAGTCCATGCTTTAATTGACTCTGGGGCCACCACAAACTTTATGGATGCAGCATTTGTGGCCAAATGGGCTGTTCCCCAGTGCCCGGTGGAACCGCCCATGTTAGTGGAGACTATTGATGGTTGAGTGCTCCTATCTGGGCCAATTAAGGCCACCACGCAACCATTATGTATGGCCATCAGTTCGCATGAGGAGGCTATTCAGTTCTATATAGCCTCCGATCTGCATTTCCCCGTGGTCTTGGGACTGGCGTGTCTCCGGACGCATGACCCACAGATTTATTGGTCCCAGAATTTGGTCACCTTCCCAAGCTTACAGTGCGTGGACCACACCCGCCATGTCTGTGCTGGCCAGATGGAGGGTCCCCCAGGGGTCTCCTTGCCCTCTGAACTGGCGAATTACACTGATGTGTTCAGCGAGACTGAGGCGGATCAATTGCCCCCGCACAGGCCATATGACTGCCCCATCAATTTAGTCTCTGACGTGCCTCTTCCAGTGGGGCATTTGTATTCCATGTCGGACCCCGAGTTGGCCACGTTGTGGGACTTTCTGGACAAGAATTTGGCTCGGGGTTTTATTCGGCCCTTGTCCTCGCCAGTATCTGCACCCGTGCTCTTTGTAAAAAAGAAGTCTGGCGAATTGAGGCTTTGTTGTGACTACCGGAAACTAAACACCATTACAGTGCGTAATCAATACCCGCTGCCCCTCATCCCTGAACTCCTGGATCAGCTCCGTGAGGCAAAGATCTTCACGAAGTTGGACCTGAGAGGAGCCTACAACCTCGTCAGGGTTCGGTCGGGTGATGAGTGGAAGACGGCGTTTGGTACTCGGTATGGGCACTTTGAGTACACCGTGATGCCGTTTGGACTGACCAACGCCCCTGCAGTGTTTCAGCATTTTATGAATGACATCTTCCAAGACTTGTTCGATCAGTTTGTCGTGATCTACTTGGTGGCATCCTGATCTATTCCCCGTCATGAGAGGCGCACCATCAGCATCTCTGTCTGGTCCTGCAACAGCTCCGAGAACATCAGTTGTATGCCAAACTGGAGAAGTGCCAGTTCTACCAGAGGACCATCGACTTCCTGGGTCACTGCATTTCTCCTGAGGGCATCTCCATGTCTTTGCAGAGTTGGCAACCCCCACGTTGTGTTAAAGATGTCCAGCGACTTTTTGGGTTTGCCAACTACTATCAGACTTTCATCCCTGGTTTTGCTGCCATGATGGCCCCCCTCACTCGGCTCCTGCAGAAAAAGACTCAGTTTCAGTGGGACGCCCCAGAACAACGGGCTTTCCAGACTTTAAAGGAAGCCTTCATGAAGGAGCCCATCTTGAAGCATCCTGACCCACAACGGCCATTTGTCATGGAGGCTGATGCCTCCAAAATTGCCATTGGAGCGGTGTTACTCCAGGCTACATCACCCGGTGGTGCCCTCTTCCCTTGCATGTACTACTCACGGAAACTGAATCCGGCGGAGCGCAACTATACCATCTGGGAGAAGGAGTTACTGGCCATCAAAGTGGCATTCGAGGCATGGAGACATCATCTGGAAGGCATCAAATCAAGGTCCAGACAGACCATAAGAATTTGGAACATTTGCAGACCGCTCGGAAATTGAACCAACGCCAGATTCGATGGTCTCTCTTCTTTGCGAGGTTCAACTTCCGTGTAATGTACACACCCAGCGGTTGCAACCAAAGAGCGGATGCTATGTCCAGGAAGCCCGAATATTCCCGAGCAGAAGACAAGCTTCTGCCCAGGGCAGTGCTTCCCATCAAGTCTTTTGCTGCGGTGCGGGAGCCTATAGCTGTACGGGCTCGGATTCGGGAGGCCCAGCAACAGGATGCGTGGGTGGCTCAGTGAAAGGAGGAGGTTGGGCCAGATTCCCCATGGACAGTCACAGATGGACTCTTACACTATTGTGACCGGCTCTATGTTCCAGGAGGGCCACTCAGGGGACTAATCCTTAGCCAGTGTCACGATAATCTGGCGGTGGGGCAGTTTGGCCTGTTCAAGATCCTGAACTTGGTCTCCCATACCTTCTGGTGGCCCCGAGTCAGACATGACGTCCAGGCCTACATCACATCCTGTACCCCGCGTAGTCAGGCTAAGTCAGCGATGGGGGCCCCACCCGGATTACTGCAGCCCTTGCCGACGCCCAAAAGACCCTAGGGGGCTGTGTCCATGGACTTCCTGATGGACTTACCCCCATCTTCTGGATTTACGACAGTGTTCGTGGTGGTGGATATGCTGACCAAGATGGCGCATTTCATCCCATGCCGTGGCTTGCCGTCAGCCCATGCCACCTGTCGTATGTTCATCCAGCAGGTGTTCCGGCTGCATGGCCTCCCTGATAGGGTCGTGTCTGATAGAGGGGCCCAATTCACAGCCCGTTTCTGACAGGGTTGATGAAGGCATTGGATGTCAAGATCTGCCTCTCGTCTGCGCATCATCCCCAAACTGACGGTGAGACCGAGAAGGTCATCAGAATTCTCAAGCAATATCTGCGCTGCTATATAAATCAGCAGCAGAACAATTGGGCGGACTATCTTGTGGTAGCCGAGTTCGCATTCAACAACTCACAGCACACCTCCACGCAGATGACCCCATTCTTGGCCAATGTGGGATATCACTCCCAGTTTTTTCCTCTTTCACCACTAGACTCACCGGTTCCAGCAGCAAATGATTTCATGGCAGAGTTACAGGCAATCCATCGATTGGTACGACGACAGTCGGAGAAGGCCAAGGCCAATTACAAAAAGGTGGCCAATCGGTCGAGGCGGGATATGCCTCCACTGACGGTGGGAGACCGGGTATGGCTGTCCACCAGGAACCTACCGTCAACTCGGCCAGCCAAGAAGTTAGACCACTGATATCTAGGACCGTTCCCAATCGAGGCGGTCATCAATCCGGTCGCCTATCGATTAACTCTGCCACATTCACTGCAGGTGCATCCGGTTTTTCACCGGTCACTGTTAGTCTCCAAGCAACTGGCATGTCCACTCCGCTGAGCAGAACTTCCCCCACTGGAACAACGTGACGGAG
The DNA here is from genome assembly GCA_023970755.1 of Azemiops feae. NCBI lineage: Eukaryota > Metazoa > Chordata > Lepidosauria > Squamata > Viperidae > Azemiops > Azemiops feae. The sequence goes on along the minus strand of JALGBA010000988.1, from coordinate 529,979 downwards.
ACAGCGCTCCCAAGTATGAGATTGCCAGCATTCGGGAATCTCATTGGCTGAAAGGGCACTTTCAGTACCTGGTCGAGTGGAAGGGCTACGGACCAGAGGATTTCACATGGGAGGATGCGACCACCATCCAGGCTCCTGCCTTGGTGATCGCGTTTCATGAACAGTTTCCATCCCGACCGCACCCGGCCCGGCAGACCCGGGGGAAGGGTCCTGCAGTGCGGGATAGTGTTGTGAATCCGTGCCAGCCAGTGGACCCAGCAGCTGAATCCGGGGAATCAGAGGAGGAGGAGGAGGGTTTGGAGAGCCATCAGAGTCGGAGGAAGGTTCTGATGAGTTACAAGACTCACAATCTGATGAAGAGCCTGGCCCCTCCAATCGTGCTCAGGATGAGACTCAGCTGTGTGGGGAAGATGAGTCAGACTCTGAGGACTCACAGCTGGAAGACATTATAGATGCTCATAAACGAAGGCAGCTAACTAGAGCAAGTCAGAGGGAGGCAATATGGCAACTCCAAGGGAGGAGGAGAAGGCATTGAGAAATCATGCCTTGGGGCTGCTTAATAAAAAGGGAAGGTGTGGCCGGTGCTGGTTGCTGAAGGCAACCGTTTGCAAAGAACGTCAGTGTCAAGGGATCATGGTCTGTTTGTTTTGCCGGTGAATTATTACTTGTTTAACACCTGCTCTGTTTTGCTTTTGAACCAACTATCTGTTGGGAAAGTATTCTGTTGTTTTTGTTTTGGGGGGAAATTATCAGGACTGTATATGAAATAAAAAGGGTTGGTTTTTCCAGCCTACTGTTAAAAAAGGGGTTGTTCTTGTGATGCAACAAGGACGGACGTAGGCTGGGACAGAACACCACCCAACCAAGCAGAAGAAATAGATGAACTCTTTGCTAACCAATTAACAAATGTATGTAGGAAATATACCACAGTAATAATGGGAGACTTTAACTACCCTGATTTCAGACAAACTCTGCAGCAAGTGGGAGATCAAACAGATTTCTAACCAACCTAGTTGACAACTTTGTCAGCCAAAAGGTAGAGGAGGGAACTAGAGGAAAGGCTATACTGGACTTAATTCTTACTAATAGAGGAGAAGTGATAGAGGGAGTTGAAGTTGCCAGAACTTTGGGTGAGAGTGACCACGTCATACTGGAATTCAATATAACACAAACACAAGCAATAGAATATAATCCAACCAGTGTCTTGAACTTCAAAAGAGCCGACTTTAACAAACTCAGAGGGACCTTAAGCAAAATTTCATGGATAAAAATCCTAAAGGGAAAAACAACTCAGAAAGCATGGGAAACACTGAAAAATATGATCATAAAAGCCCAGTCCAGCACAATGCCGCTGAAAAACAAAAACAAGAAATCCAAGAAGAAACCAGCATGGTTGCAAAAAGATCTCTCTGATAAACTGAAAGATAAAAAGGATAAGTACAAAAAATGGAAAGACGGACACATAAATAAGGGAGAATATCAGCAGATAGCCAGAATCTTCAAAGATGAAGTCAGGAAAGTAAAAGCTTAGAATGAACAAAGACTTGCAACAAAAGTCAAAGATAATAAGAAAAGTTTCTTTGAACATATAAATAAGAAGAAAAAAGTTAAGGAAACAGTTGGTCTAATTAGAATAGAATAGAGCTGGAAGGTACCTTGGAGGTCTTCTAGTCCAGCCCCCTGCTCAAGCAGGAGAACCTATATCATCTCAGACAAGTGACTGTCCAGTCTCTTCTTAAAAACCTCCAGTGATGGACCACCCACAATTTCTGAAGGCAAGCTGCTCCACTGGTTAATTGTCCTCACTATTAGGAAGTTTCTCCTTAATTCCAGGTTGCTTCTCTGTTTGAATGGTTTCCAACCATTGTTTCTTGTCCTGCCCTCTGGTGCTTTGGAGAATAATTTGACCCCCTCTTGTTTGTTGCAGCATCTCAAATATTGCTATCATGTCACCCATATTTCTTCTTTCTTTTCTTTTCTTTTTTTTCTTTTCTTTTCTTTTTTTAAGTTTTTATTGATTTTTTTTAATACAATTCAACATGTTTATTCAACAAACATGTTGTCTGAGTTTATCATTCACTAATACAAATTAAATTCCTAATCCCTAGTTCATTTCTCCAACCATTGATAAAATAAGTCCCAAGTTTGAAAATATTCTGTTTCTTCTTTTTCTTTCAACCTCAGAGTAAGTCTGTCCATTTCCGCACAGTCTAGTATTTTTTAAATTGTTTCTTCCTCTGGTGGTATTTCTTCGTTTTTCCAGTATTGTGCGAATATAAATCTTGCCTCAGGTGTCACAGGCAAAATCAAATATACACTTTGTTTATCAAGCTTTTCTGGCACTATACCTAATAAAAAAAGTTCAGGTTTAAAATTTACATGTTTCCCCAACATCTTTTCTAGCCAAGTATGTATTTTCGTCCAATATTTCTTTGCTTTAACACATGTCCACCACACATGATAATAAGTACCTGTTCATGATTACATTTCCAACATTTATCTGTCATATTTTTAAACATTTTTGCTAATCTTGCTGGTGGCAAGTGCCATCTATAAAACATTTTGTATAGATTTTCTTTATAAGAGGTTGACATTGTCAATTTATAATTTCTTTCCCTCAGGCTTTGCCATTTCTCTAAATCTATATTGTATCCAAAGTTCTTTGCCCATATTACCATTGTTTCTTTTACTTGTTCGTCTTCCATTTTCAAATTTAATAGAAAGTTATACATTTTCTTAATTAGTTTTTCATCAGAGGTTAATAATGTCTGATCAAACAAAATCTACTCTTTATAAAATCCATACACTTTAACATCTTTATCATATCTCACTTGCATTTGTAAATATTCCCACCATGATAGATCAATACCCTGATTTTCTTCTTTTCTTTAGACTAGCCAAACCCAAGTCCTGCAGCCTTTCTTCATATGTTTTAGTCTCCAGGCCTTGGATCATCTTAGTTGCTCTTCTCTGAACTTTTGCCAAGGTCTCAACATCTTTTTTGTAGTATGGTGACCAAAATTGGTTGCAGTATTCCAGGTGTGGTCTTACTAGGGTTTTATAAAGTGGTACTAATACTTCGCGTGATCTTGATTCTATGCCTCTGTTTATGCAACCTAGGATTGTATTAGCTTTTTTGGCTGCTGCTGCACATGACTCCAAGGTCCCTCTCACAGTTCCTGTTTTTGAGCCAGGTCTCACCTAATCTGTATTTGTATCTTTGATTTTTTCTGCCTAAATGTAAAACGTTGCTTTTCTCCACATTAAAACTCATTTTGTTGCATAGGGCCTATTGTTCAAGTTTGTCAAGATCTTTTTGGATCCTGAATTTGTCTTCTGGGGTGTTGGCTATGCCTGCCAGTTTAGTATCATCTGCAAATTTGATGAGTTCCCCTTCAATTCCCTCATCTAAGTCATTGATGAAGATATTGAAGAGTCCTGGGCCTAAGACGGAGGCTTGTGGTACACCACTAGTTACTTCTCTCCATGTTGATGTAGTACTATTGAGGACTACTTGTTGAGTACGGTTTGTCAGCCAGCTACAAATCCATCTGGTGGTGATGTTGTCTGTTCCACCTTTTCTAGCTTACCAAGCAGTAGATTGTGGTCTACTGAAATCTAAATATACTATGTCCACAGCATTTCGGTGCTCTACTAATTTGGTCACTTTATCAAAGAATGAAATAAGATTGGTTTGGCATGATCTGTTTTTAACAAACCCGTGCTGGCTACCAGTTATAATTTTGTTTGCTTCTAGTTGTTCGCAGATTTGTTTTTTGATTATCTTTTCCAGGATCTTCCCAGATATTGATGTTAGACTGATTGGTGTATAGTTTCCTGGGTCTGCTTTTTTCCCCTTTCTTGAAGATGGAAACCACATCAGCCCTTTTCCAATCCTCATGTACTTCCCTGGTGCTCCAAGACTTTTCAAAGATATGGTGCAATGGTTCTGAAATAATATCTGCCAGCTTCTTCAGAACTCTGGGATGTAATCTGTTGGGTCCTGGTGATTTATATTCATCAAGGTCAGATAGGTGTTCGCTTACCATTTTCTTGCTTATGTTAATTTTTGTTTCTAGTTTGTCTTTTGCAGTATTTTTTTGGTATGTTGTGCTATAATTTCTTTTTGTGTGAAGAATGAGTTAAGCAGTGCTTGTTACTTCCTTGCCATCTTCCCTCTTTAGTGGATCTACAGTTTCCTTGACTTTTTTCTTGTTATTAATATGTTGAAAGAAACTTTTTTTTATTATCCTTGATTTCTGTTGCAAGTCTTTGTTCATTCTGAGCCTTTGCTTTCCTGACTTCGTCTTTGCAAGTTCTGGCTGTCTGCTAATAATCAGCCTTAGTTATATGTCCCTCTTTCCATTTTTTGTACTTGTCTCTTTTGTCTTTCAGTTTGTCTGAGAGATCTTTGTGCAGCTATGCTGGTTTCTTCTTGACTTTCTTGTTTTTTTTTCAGTGGTATTGTGCTTGATTGGCTTTTATGATCGCATTTTTCAGACTTTCCCATGCTTCTTGAGTTGTTTTCCCCTTTAGGATTTTCATCCATGGAATCTTTCTTAGGTTCTCTCTGAGTTTGTTAAAATCAGCTCTTTTGAAATTTAAGACATTGGTTGAATTATTTTCTATTTCTTGTGTTTGCATTATATTGAATTTCAGTATGACATGGTCACTTTCCCCCAAGGTTCTGGTAACTTCAACTCCCTCTATCACTTCTTCTCTATTAGTAAGAATTAAGTCCAGTATAGCTTTACTTCTAGTTCTGTCTTCTACCTTTTGGATGACAAAGTTGTCGGCTAGGTTGGTTAGGAATCAGTTTGATTTCCTGCTCGCTGCAGAGTTTGTCTCCAAGCTGATATCTGGGTAGTTGAAATCTCCCATTGCTACTGTGGTATGCTTCCTACATACATTTGTTAACTGGTTGGCAAAGAGTCCATCTATTTCTTCTGATTGGTTGGGTGGCCTGTAGTATACACCTATGGCAATGTCACTTCCCCCCCCCTTTTTTATATTGACCCATATACATTCTGGAGGGCTTTTATCTTTGATTTTGTGCATTTCTGTAGATATGTAGTGTTCTCTTGCATATAGTGCAACTCCCCCTCCTCTTTTTGAACAATTTGTATCCATCCATCAGTCCATCAGGTTCTTTGTTGTATCATTTGTCCCAATGTGAAGGAGTAGGAGAGGGCAGTAATCTGTGGGCCTAATTATTTTGGTTAGGTTCTCAACCACATGTTTGATTTTTGCTCCAGAGAGACTACATAGCTCCCTGGATTGTATGTCCAGTCTGCAGATGGCTGATGGCTGATTCTGTTCCTTTGAAAATAGAATCTCCTATCACCAGCACTTAAAACATGAGTCAGCAGTGTGTGGCAGCATCCAAAAAAAACTAATACAATCCTTGGTTATATAAACAGAGGCATAAAATCAAAATCATTTGAGTATTAGTATCATTTTATAAAGCCACACCTGGAATACTGCATTCAGCTTTGGTCACCACATTACAAAAAAAATTTGAGACTTTGGAAAAAGTGCAAAGGAGAGCAACTACGATGATTAGAGGCCTGGAGACAAAAACATAAGAAGAACGGTTGCAGGATTTGGGTTTGGCTAGTCTAGAGAAAAGAAGGACTAGGGCGGGACATGATAGCAGTATCCCAGTATTTGAGAGGCTGCCACAAAGAGGAGGAGTCAACTTATTTTCCAAAGACCAGAGGGCAGGACAAGAAAAATGGATGGATACTAATCAAGGAGAGAAGCAACCTGGAATTAAGGAGAGACTTCCTAAGAATTAACCACTGGAACAGGTTGTCATCAGAAGTTGTGGGTGCTTCATCACAGGAGATTTTTAAGAAGAGACCAGACAGTCACTTCTCTGAAATGGTATAGGGTCTCCTACTTGACCAAGGGGTTGGACTAGAAAACCTTGAAGGTACTTTCAAGCTCTATTCTGATTCTGAAACATGCAGCGAGAAAAAGAAAAATGCACTTAATTCATTAGAGAAAGAGAGAGGGAAAAAGAACATTTATGCAAACAGATATGTATGTAATTCATAATTATGTCTGTGTAAGTATGCTCTGTTAATGGTAAAAAGAGCTATGGAGTTAATATTGAAGAAAACAGTTCAGTCTATATAAAGAAAATTTTAATCCTGAAAAACTTTCTCAATGTCATCAGGAGAACAAAGGAACAAAGGAATTGTAGTCACATTACACAGCAGAACTCAACAGAATAAACTTTGCATCCAGATAAATGTTTGATTTCCAGAATTTCTCTTCTCTCCAAGTCCAGACCTTTCCTCCATTCACTTTTTTCTTGTGGTTGTAATTCTGTGCATATTTGGGGAGGGGGGGGTTAGGCTTCTGCTTGTCTGCTCTCTCTCTCTCTCTCTCTTTATATTGTGGCAACCAAAACTGGAGGCAGTATTCCAAGTGTTGTCACCACTTTGCATGATCTTCTTTCTATCTCTCTGTTAATGCAGCCTAGGACTGTATTGGCTTTCTAGTGCCTGCAACACTCTGCTGGCTCATATTTAAATGGTTGTCCACTAGGTCTCCTAGATCCCTCTCACAGTTACTGCTATTGAGCCAGAAATGACTATTTTTCTATTCTATTCTATTCTGTCCTGTCCTGTTCTGTTCTAGACTTTACTTTTCTCACGTCTGAATGTTATTTTGTTAGATTTTGATAGATAGAGTCCATTGTTCATGTCTGGTGCGATCGTTCTGTGGAGTGTTGGCTATTCCAGACAACTTGGTGTTGTCTGCAAATTTGATAAGTTCCCCTTCTATCCTCATATTCATTGACATTGACATTGGCTTCTTTCAGGATTTTTTAAGAATCCCACTATATATGGGATTTGTATTTTATTTAAAATAAAATCTCATTTTATACAAGGGGCTTATGTTTGTTTGAAGACAGATAGGATTCACATTAATGGTAAGCTACACTCAACCACAATTTATTAAATAAATCACAATTAACATATCCTTTTTCATACAGACTTTTTGAGTAAAGTAATGTTATCTTGCTAGTCAAGTTATAAAAGTCTATCAATCCAAGCAAAAAAAATATCTTTCCTTTGTTATGAAAAATCTGAAATATATTTTACCTGGGAAGCATATACACTCTATTAATGGAGTTTTATAAAGACTTTTACAATTTCTATGGTAACCTTGTAGAATGGCTGTTACCATGGGGATTAACGAAGCATTTATAAGCCTTCAGTCTTTGTTAAAGTGTCTCTGAGAATGACTCAGAATGACTTAATACATTCTGGGAAAAGAATGTATATTTTTTTCAGTTTGGATATGGATTTAACTTTTCTGCTTTCCAAAGATAATATTTATCACAAGCTGTATGCAGATAATGGTTGATTGCAAGTTGTGAAATACCGGACAGTGTATTTTATAAGTTGCCAAATAAATCAATAATATATTCAAAATACATACTGAATATTAGCATTGACAGAAAAGCTTTCTTATAAGAAAGGATATTATCTGCTCTTGGTAAATCTATTTAGTCAATTTGTTCTCTTGGAGAGATTTATAATATACCTTTTCACACCTCTGTCAGTTTTAGCAAATACTTTATGTGCTTATATATATTTATTGTTGCATTTACTTCACTTCATTCCATGTAGTTCTGAAAAGGCATGGAAGCTAAATGATTCATATTAGCATGCAGGTAAATATATGCACAGTTGAAACAATATGTTCTTTCAAGAAACATATTTAAAATTCATCCTTGCTAAGCCATGATGTTTAGGAAGATGAATTTTATGGGAGAATTCACACAATTGCTTCAATATACTTATATCAAATATTTCCTTGAGGCGATTAGCTTTGATTCTTTTTTCTTTTTGGTACCTTTTTGCAAGTGTTGATTCACTCACCCATGCCTCCAATTCAGTTTTTGACTCTTGGTGACTGCCTGGATATTGTCCCTGAAGTTTTCTTGGCAATGTTTTCAGAAATGGTTAGCCATTACCTTCTTCCTTTGACTGAGACAGAGAGCGGTTGGTCCAAGTCCACCTAGCTGGTTTCATGTCTAAGATGGGACTCATTTCTTCTGGTTTCTACTTTCCTGGTTTATAGCCCAGAGTCTTAGCAATCACACCAAACTAATTCTATTGGGATTTAATGGAGGGGAAAATTTAACTGGCAATGTCTGAGGCGAACCAATAGGCAATTCTGTATTCCCTAACATTCCACCTGATAGTTCTCTTCTGCAAATAGTGCTGCTATTACATTTGACAGATCCAAATTCCTATAACTAAGGAAAAATTTCTAGGCAGCAAGAAAAATTAATCAATGGAACAGCCTGCCTCCCAGAGTTATTGGTGTTCTATTAGTTTCAAGAATAGACTGGACAATCATTTGTCTGGGATGATATAAGATCTCTTACTTGAGCAGGGTTGGACTAGAAGTCCTCTGAGGTTCTTTCCAGACCTATGAATTTATTCTATGATTCTATTAAATATGAGGTCAGAAACTGCATGTTTGCTTTATCCCTACTTTCCAGCCTGTTCTATTGCTGCTCTTCTTCAAGTTTGTTCAAAAATTCACACCACTGTGAATGGAGGTGTTTAAAGCTATTCGCATATCAGACTGATTTTGGAAAAGACAATCAAAGCTAGGGAAACAATAATTCTCCTCTTTCTTTGTGCCATAATATCACAGGAATTATTTAGAGTAACTGGTTTCAAACAATTGATTTTCTATAAGCAATAACTAGACTGAATATTTTGAGAATTTTGAGAAATTCCCTAACTGGATTTGTACAAGTTTTGTACATTCCCTAACTCTCATGTATTAAACATTTATTCTAATTCAAATGCATTCAACATTTCGATAATCCTGCATACTGTAAAAAAAAATAACCCCACTTTTTTTAGAACGTCTAATTTTAATATTGTTTAATATTGTTGATTTCATCTCTGAATGAGTTCCAGTTTGATGTAATGCTTAAGGCATCAAGTTAGAAATTGCAAGAGTGTGAATTCTAGTTTATCTTAGACACAAAGTCTTCTGGATGATCTTGGGCCAATCATTCTCTCTCAGTCCTAGGAAGGATGTAATGGCCCTCACTTCTGAAAAACCTTGCCAAGAAAACTGCAGGGACTTGTCAAGACAGTCAGAAAAAGTCAAAATTGACTCTAAGGTGCACATGCCCATGCCCATGCAAACACACACACACATCCATGAAATTTTGCTTAGGGTCTCTCTGTGTTTGTTAAAATCAGCTAGTTCCTTCTTTGTAATCATTTTCTGAATTTGTAGGTTTAGATTAGAAAATTGTTCTTTTATCTCCTTTGCATTATTTTTAGTCTCATCATGAACTAAGGAAATTGTCTCTTATAATGATTTCAACATAGAAAGAATTTCTTTCTGAGATTCATCAACATTTTCTTGTTGGTATGTGAAGCTGGGGGTTTTGGAGACAAATGTTAGAGATGGTTTTTTACCATTTAAGACTAAGTGCAGAACATCCATTTTGTTTTTGTATGTAATCTTTATAGTCCAATCAACTGTCATTTGAACACCAAATTATCAAGCCAGCCTATCAGTCCATCATTTAGCCTCTCTAAACAAATATAAGCAAAATTCAATTTTTTCTGTCCAATAAAAAACATATCCTTTCTGTCCAAAAAGAAAAAAGCAATTAAAAGTTGTTCATCAATCAAAGGTTTATAATCCAAAGTATTCCATCATCTCAATCAATAATGCATGTTTCTTCTACAGGGAAATAGCTCCACAACACAGCTCTAAAAGTCAGTTAGTATTTGTATTCATAATCCAGGCAGGCCAGTTTCAAAATAGTTTATCGTCTCTGCCAGACAGATAAGCAGCCCAAGAGGTTTTTTTTCCCCTTTTCCCAGGATAACAACAGTCTTATCTGAGTCTGGGCTTCAAGCCAAGTTTCATTCAAGCATAATAGATTGTAGTGCCGTGGTTTGCCACTAGATGTCATTGACACTGACTTCCAGCTTTTTAATCCAAACTTATATTGCAAGCTTTTCAAGTCTTTTTTCTAAAAAAAAAGTCTCAAAAGCACTTTTAGTCCCCAAATTTCAAAACTATATATCTGTATTGATTCCAAATTAATCTTGTAATTTTCTTTTCTTTTCCTAGGGGAATGGGGTGGAAATTCTCTCATCGGGGGGGATTCTTTGTTTTGGGCAGTTTTTTTCCAGGGGGAAGTCTTAAAGACATAAAGAGAGAATAAAGTCTCACCCAATTCCATCCACGTTGCTCAAAATTTGCTCGTTAGTGCTTATTTTCTTCAGTTGTCAGCAGCTTCTGACTGGCCACATGAATGTGGCCAGTTTTTTCCCCACCGGTTTGGAGGGCTTCCTCAGATTAAGCGGAAGGGCTGCCATCCCTCCGTGATCAACAAAGGTCCCCTCCTTCTTTGTCGCCTCTCCAGGGTGACTTTCAACCATTTTTAGGGTCCCTAGCAGGGCAAAATCGAACATGGAAAAGGAAGCCCCATCTTCCTGTGCCCGTCATGCCACAATGCCTAACTGGAAGGTTCTCAGGTCTTCGTAGTTTCCTCCTCTGCACCAAGATAAGGCAGATGACCCTGAGGCAATCCATTCACACCCCAAAGAGGATACAGCAGATAGAGGAGGCATGCACTACAAACACTACAAGCCCCTTTACCCCCTCCCTCCCCCGGGAGAATGGCAGAACCAGACAACTTAAGCACAGAGAATATAGAGGATGATAAAATTGAGGGAATTAAAAAATGAGGGTTCTCACAAAGACAATGGTTGGATTATATTCTATTGCTTGTGTTTACATTATATTGATTGCGGTATTATGTGGTCACTCTCACTAAAGGTTCCAGCAAATTCAGCTCCCTCCATCACTTCTTCTCTATTAGTAAAAATTAAGTCTAGTATAGTTTTTCATCTAGTTCCCTCCTCTATCTTTTGAATGACAAAGTTGTCAGCTAAATTGGATAGGAATCTATTCAATCAACTACTTGCTGCAGAGTTTGTCTCCCAGTTGATATCACGGTAGTTAAAGTCTCCCATTACTACTGTGGTATGCTTCCTACATACATTTGTTCATTGATTAGGAAAGAGTTCAACTATTTCTTCTGCTTGGCAGGGTGGCCTGTAGTATATGCCTATAGCAATGCCATTTTTTTTCCTTTTAACCTATATGGATTCTAGAAGGTTTTCACCCTTGGATTTTTCTATTTCTGTAGAGATGTAGTGATTTTTTATGTATAATGTTATGTATAGCCATTTGAGTCCTTTATTGGTCTTGGTATGTTTCTCATATCTCCTAATTTTGTAACTGGGATTTATATCCTTTCCTTCACTCTCTATTTCATTATGTTTTTCTTTTTTTATTTCTTTTTTCTATTTACTCCCTTCCTCCTTATGTGATTGGCAATCTAATAGTTTTTGCTTGGAATTAGGTTCTATAGGTCATGAAGATTGCCCCCACTCCCCCTTCAATTTTAGTTTAATGCCCTTTTGATAAGATGAGCCAGTCGTTTTCCGAATATATTATTTCCAATTCTCGTGAGCTGCAGTCCATCCCTTGCCAGCAGCCCTTCATTTAGGTAATACAGACTATGTCTAGGAAGCCAAAGTTCTGTTGACAACCCAGTTTTTAAGCCAGTTGTTCATTTCTAAAATCCTTTGCTCCCTCATTGGATGTTGGCCTTTTGTTGGAAGTATAGATGAAAACACCACTTGTGCTTCTAATTCTTTAGCTTTCTTCCCTAGCTATTCTTAATCTCTTGTTATTGTTTTTAAATTCATTGTTGTGTCATTGGTCCCCATCTATAGAAGAAAAGGGTAGTAATCCAGGGGGTTGATTACTTTAGTAAGATACTCAGTTACATTTTGATTTTTGCTCCAGGGAGAAAACATACCTTCTTAGATTGACTATTTGGTCTGCAGACTATAGTTTCTATTCCCCTAAGAACTGAATCTCTTATCACCAATGTTCACCTTTTTTTCCCCTAGGGAAGTCTGTGATATTATTTTTCCTGTCACAGGAATGCTGAGTTGTGTCTCCTTTTTAGAAATTATTTGCAACTGCTCTTTTATAAATGTCTGCATAATTTCTTCCAGGGGGAGGCTATGAAAGTGATTGTTCAATTCCAGAGGGACTTCGTTGAGTGGGCTAGGGTAGATAATAGAGGGTTTGCTCTTGGTTGTTTTCTTCTAAGAATGACATGTTGGTTCCCTATTGTGTTTGGTTTGGGTGAACCAATTTTCTTCTTTATGTTCATATATGGGGTCATCATTTTTTTTTAGAAGTTGTTTGTTCCCTATTGTGTGTAATCTTCTCGTTTAGGTTGGGATTTCTTGCATTGCTCATTGAGCTTCAAAATGGCTAGAATTGCCTCTAAACCCTTTACATTTGATACATACATAGTTGGAGTCTTCTATGGGCATAAGCTGAAACATATGAACACTTTGCAAGTCAGTATAGTATCAGTCTCTATTTCCATCAGTTTTTTTCTTTGTTTGTTTGCTAAAAAATTAAAAAATTCTAAAAATTTAAATATTCCCTGTATTGCAAAGTGTCAGTTTACAATAGTTTACAGACGTTTTGAACGTCTGTCTTGAAAAATTATCACTATCTTCCCTTTTTTAAGTCTGTCTCTTTTTAGTGTTTTTTTTTACTTTTTTCCTCTTAGATCATTAAGAATTTAAAAATTTCTAAAGAATTAAAATAAATAAACTCTTTTTCAAATGTTTAATTGAAAAAAGAAATTGAAAAATTGAAAAAATTGAAAAAAAATCATAAAAAATTGAAAAAGGAATGTTAAAATTGAAAAAAGAATGTTAAAATTGAAAAAAGAATGTTAAAATTGAAAAAAGAATGTTAAAGTTGAAAAAGATTTAAAAATTCAAAAAATTCAAAAAAGAATTTTATAAAGAAATAGAAAAAGGAATATTAAAATTGAAAAAGATTTAAAAATTGAAAAAAGAATTTAAAATTAAAAATGATATTTAAGAGTTGAAAAAATAAGATTAAAATTGCGACAAGAAATTTAAAAATTGAAAAAAAGAATAAAAAAATTGAAAAGAATTTTTCTTTTAAAAAAAGGAATTCAAAGATTTTAACAATTTAAGAATTTACAAGCGTTTTTGGCCCTTTATGAAGTAATGTGCATTTTTGTTTTACTGGAAATCTCAGGCTATTTTCTAGGAGATGCTTTGCTCTTAACCCTCTACTCTCTGACTTGAATGTTTATTCCTTTCCTCCCAGTCCACAAGTGTTTTGTACTTCTCCATTTTTTCCTGATTTCTTGCCCTTCAGTTGCCTGGCCACTCCTGGGATTTTCAGGTATAATGTGCTGATGTGGGCTCTCTGGTTAGCTGGTCCACCGCTCTGCTCTCAGCTACTGCTGGTCTGCCATGCTGCTCTCAGCCTCTGCTTTGGGCGCTGCTATTCAATTTGTCCTCTGAGCTGCTCTTAGTCACTGCTCGGGGCACTTCACTTCTCTGCTGCGTAACTCTGCACCGCTGCTGCTCAAAGTCTGCCATGCTGCTAACAGTTGCTGGTTTGCTGCCACCTAGCTCCATTTCACTGCTGCTCATGGCCTCCATTTGCACCACACTGGTTCTGCTCAGGTGTCAGGCTGGGTCACTGGGCTGCCTATTCATCTCTCAGCTCAACTGTCTCTCCTTCTCTCAGATGGGTCACTGGGCCACCTCTCAATTGGGATATTGGGCTACCGCTCAGCTGGGCCACCTCTCAGCTGGGCCACCTCTCAGTTAAGACACCAGGCTACCTCTCCACTGGCAAACATCATTGATAAAGATCAATAACATAGAATAGAATATCTTTATTGTCATTGTGTAACTCACAACAAAATTAAGTATAATAAATAAATATAAATTATATAATTTATATAATAATGGAAGCCTCAGTTGTTTGTCAATCATGATAGACTGGGAGAGGTTCACTATCACCGCTATTGTTTGTTATTGTTTAACAAAATAACAAAATAATAGAATTGGACTGTGCCTTCTAGTCCAACCCCCTGCTCAAGCATTTCAGATAACTGCCTCCAGTGATGTATAATCACTGTATGATCCATAATCTCTGAAGGCAAGCCATTCCACTGGTTAATTGTTCTCACTGTCAGGAAATTTCTCCTTAATTCTAGGATGCTTCTCTCCTTGATTAGTTTCCATTCATTATTTCTTTCCTGCCTTCTGTTGCTTTGGAAAAATAGGTTGACCCAATCTTTGTGGCAGCCCCTCAAATATTAGAAAACTGCTATCATACCACTCCCTAGTCCTTCTTTTCATTAGATTAAACATACCCAATTTCTGCAACCATTCTTTATGTTTTAGCTTCCAGCCCCCTAATCATCTTTGTTGCTCTTTTCTGCATTCTTTCCAGAATCTCAACATCTTTTTTATATTGTGGTAACCAAAACTGGATGCAGTATTTCAAGTATGATCTTACTAAGGCATTAAAAGTAGTACTAACACTTCACATAATCTTGATTCTTCATGTGATCATGATCTGGTAATGCAACTAGGATTGTATTGGCTTGTTTGGCTGCTGCCACGCACTGCTGGCTCATACATAAGTGATTGTCCACTAAGACTGCAATATCCCTCTCACATTTACTCCTATTGAGCCAAGTTTCAACTAATCTGTACTTGTAGATTTAGTTTTTCTTGCCAAAGTGTAAAACCTTACTTTTCTCTCCATTGAATTTCATTTTGTTAGATAGGGCCCAGTGTTCAAGTCTGTCAAGATCCATCTTGATCTTGAGCCTATATTCTGGGGTGTTGGCTATTCTTGTCAGCTTGGTGTCATCTTCAAATTTGATGAATTCCCCTTCTATTTCCTAAATTGTTTATGAAGACATTGAAGAATACTGGGCCTAATACAGAACTTTGAGGTACCTCATTGCTTACTTCCCTCCAGGTAGATGCAGTTTCACTAAGGATTACACATTGAACTTCATTGATTCTTCTGTCATTAATGCTGAACAAATCAGGCTATGGCTATCAAACATCAAAAACATCTATTATTTTTTTTACATGAAGGATCTGAAACTGTTTGAAAAAACACCATCTGAAGTGGAATGGCTACTTAACATGATCCAAATTTACATCAGCATATTGCAATGGAGTTTGGACTAGATGGATGTGTCACCCTCATCATCAACAGGGAGAACAGTAAAAACTGAAGGAATCAAGATTTTTCTGGAGGAATATTTAAACTAAACAGCGGGGACAGTGAGTTAATTGATACAGAACATCCCTGTCCCTGGCAATCTAAAAATTATAGGGCAATCAGTGCATGTAACATAGATGTGTGTGTGGACAAGAATATCAACCTTGCTGACAAGCAAAATCAAGCTTCTAATAGCAAGTGCCAAACAAAGTGCACTAACCAAATAGGTGGTAAGACAATAGGTGAACTCAGGCACCACACAGGTTACATAGAAAGTAAACACAGGGTCAGTCATAAAGGACTCAAATGTCTATACACCAATGCACAGAGTATGAACAGCAAACAGGGTGAACTAGAAATTCAGGTTAATGAGGGCAGATATGATACTGTTGCCATTATGGAAACATGGTGGGATGAAACCCACAAATGGAACACACAGCTAGAGGGATTTAAATTATTTAAAAGAAACAGACCAAATAAAAGAGGAGGTGGAGTTGCTCTATATGTAAGAAATAACTACATCTCTACAGAAATAGAGCACAACAATGATGAAAACTGTCTTGAATGCATATGGGTCAATATAAAAGGGGGGGGGGGAATGACATAGGTGTATAATACAGGCCACCCAACCAAACAGAGGAAATAGATGAACTTTTTGTTAGTCAGCTAACTAAGGTATGTAGGAAGCACATCACAATAGTAATGGGGGACTTTAATTACTCTGACATCAACTGGGAGACAAACTCTGCACCAAGTGGAAGATCAAACAGATTCCTTGCAAACCTAGCAGACAACTTTGTCTCCCAAAAAGTAGAGAAGGGAACTAGGGGATTAGCCATTTTGGATCTAATTCTCACTAACAGAGATGAAATGATAGAAGGTGTTGAAGCCACAGGAACCTTGGGAGGAAGTGAATAGATAGATAGATAGATAAATAACCTTTATTGTCATTTTTATATTGTGGGCACAATGGCACACATCAAAAATGAAATTTAGTTGCCCGCTCTCAAAGTGAAACATATACATGACACACACCTAAACATACTATGTACAACATATATATAGACGCACATCCTTACATATACATAGCAAATAAATATTAAATACTGTCCATCTTGAATATATAACGCAAGGAGGAAGTTTGAGAGTTCACAAGGTTAATGCTGTATGGAATGAAACTATGGCTGAATCTGGATGTTCTGCTACGGATACCACGAAGCCTCCTCCCAGAAGGTAACAAGGAAAACAGGTCGTGAAGAGGATGAGTAGTGTCCCAGATAATCTTACGGACCCTGCTCAAGCAACGCTTCTGTGCTATGTCCTGGATGGTAGGGAGGGAACTGCCAATGATCTTTTCAGCCATTCTCACCACTCACCCACTCTCTGCACCGCCTTCCTGTCTGAAGCAGTGATGCCTCCAAACCAGACTGTGATGCTGTATGACGGATGCCTCTCGATTGTCCCCCTGTAGAAAGTGGTCAGAAGGGGGAAGGAGATGTGCTTTTTTCATGCGGCCAGAAATGCAGCCGCTGCTGTGCCCGCTTCACAGTTTCCACTGTTGCGACACCAAGTGATCATGCAATATTGGAATTCAACATTATGGAAGCACAAGCATAGAACACAGTCAAACTAGAGTCTTGGACTTTTAAGGAGCTAATTTCAATAAACTTAGAGAGGGCTTGGGAAGGATTCCATGGATGAGAATCCTCCAGGGGAAAACAACTCAAGAAACTTGGGAATTTTGAAAGTGAGGTAATAACAGCCCAGTCTAAGCACAATACAATACCAACAATGAAAAAAATAACAGCTCTCAAAAGAAACCAGCATGGCTGCAAAAGAACTCTTCTGGTAAATTGAAAGATAAAAAGGACAAGTATAGAAAGTGGAAAGAGGGGCACATAACTAAGTCAGAATATCAGCAAATAGCCCGAGCCTGCAAAGATGAAGTGAGGAAAGTTAAGGCTCAAAATGAACTAAGGCTTGCGACCAAAGTCAAAAATAACAAAAAAAGCTTCTTTCAACATGTAAAAAACAATAAAAAAGCGAAGGAAATGATTGGTCCATTAGTGGGTGAAAGTGGCAAGAAGGTGACAAGCAGCAGGGAGAAAGCAGAACTATTTAACTCATTTTTTGCATCTGTCTTTACACTAAGGGAAAAAACAGACCAACCTACCAAAAATAGTGCCATAAAAAACAGAATAGAAACGCAAGTTAAGATAGGCAAGAAAACAGTAAGTGAGCACCTGTCCACCCTAGATGAGTTCAAATCACCAGGATCAGATGAATTACACCCCAGGGTTCTCAAGGAACTGGCAGATGTGATCTCAGAACCATTGAACTATATTTTTCAAAGATCCGGGAGCACTGGGGAACTACCAGAGGACTGGAAAAGAGCTGATGTAGTTCCCATCTTCAAAAAAGGAAAACAAATGGACCCAGGAAACTACAGACCTATCAGCCTGACCTCAATACCTGGGAAGATTCTGGAAAAGAATCAGCGAACAACGAATCAGCGAACACCTAGAGGCAAACAAAGTCATTACTAAAAGCCAACATGGGTTTGTCAAAAACAGATTATGCCAGACAAATCTTACTGCATTCTTTGACCAAGTGACAAAATAAGTGGACCAGAGGAATACTGTGGATATAATTTACTTGGACTTCAGTAAGGCATTTGATAAAGTAGATCACAACCTACTACTTGATAAGATAGAATAATGTGGGTTAGACAGCATCACCACCAGATGGATCTGTAGCTGGCTGACCGGCCGTACTCAGCATGTGGTCCTCAATGGAACCACATCTACATGGAGGGAAGTGTGTAGTGGGGTGCCCCAGGGCTCTGTTCTGGGCCCAGTGCTCTTCAACATCTTCATCAATGATTTGGACGAGGGGATAGATGGGGAACTCATCAAATTTGCAGAAGACACCAAGCTGGCAGGAATAGCCAACACTCCAGAAGACAGGCTTAAGATACAGGAGGATCTGGACAGACTTGAACACTGGGCACTATCTAACAAAATGAAATTCAATGGTGAAAAAAGCAAGGTTCTACATTTGGGCAAGAAAAACCAAATGTACAGGTATAGTATAGGGGGTACCTTGCTCAATAGTAGCAACTGTGAGAGGGATCTCGGAATCCTAGTGGACAATCACTTAAATATGAGCCAGCAGTGTGCTGCAGCTTCCAAAAAAGCCAACACAGTGTTAGGCTGCATTAACAGAGGGATAGAATCAAGATCACGTGAAGTATTAATACCACTTTACAATGCCTTGGTAAGGCCACACTTGGAATATTGCATCCAGTTTTGGTTACCATGATGTAAAAAAAGATGTTGAGACTCTAGAAAGAGTACAGAGAAGAGCAACAAAGATGATTAGAGGACTGGAGGCTAAAAATATAAGGAATAGTTGCTGGAATTGGGTATGTCTAGTATAATGAAGAGAAAGACTAGGGATGACATGATAGCATTGTTCCAATATCTCAGGGGTTGCCACAAAGAAGAGGGAGTCAAGCTATTCTCCAAAGCACCTGAAGTTAGGACAAGAAGCAACGGATGGAAACTAATCAAAGCAACCTAGAACTAAGGAGTAATTTCCTGACGGGTAGAACAATTAATCAGTGGAACAACCTGCGTCCAGAAGTTGTGAATGCTCCAACACTGGAAGTTTTTAAGAAGAAACTGGACAACCATTTGTCTGAAATGGTATAGGGTTTCCTACCTGAGCAGGGGTTTGGACTAGATGACCTCAAAGGTGCCTTCCAGCTTATTATTATTATTATTATTATTATTATTATTATTATTATTATTATTATTATTATTATTATTATTATTATTATTATTATTATTATTATTATTATTATTATTATTATTATTATTATTATTATTATTATTATTATTATTCATTACACATCAATCTCAGTCAACTGAACATTCAAGTTGGCTGGTGTTGATGGTTGACATGGGTTGCTACCAGCATCCTAGGTGTCAACCAGGTACCTCCTTAAAATATAAGATGTTCTGAGCAGCGCAGTTTTTTATAACATTGCTGGAGTTATTGCAGGAAGCTGCAGTTTCTTGATGTATTTTGCAAAGTTTTTGGACATAGTTCCCAGTGCCCCGATGACAATGGGTATCACTGTTACACGTTTCATCCATAATTGCGCAGTTTCGATGGCCAGGTCGCAATATTTTGTAATTTTTTCCAGTTCTTTTTCTTCAACTCTGGCATCTCCTGGTACACCAATATCAATCAGCTGTATGCTTCGGTTCTCTACAACTGCGATATCTGGCATATTGTGTTCCAAATGGCGATCTGTCCATATTCGAAAGTCCCACAAGATCTTCACCCTCTCATTCTCAACAACTTTTTCCACCCTGTGTTCCCACGACTTTTCGGACACAGGCAAGTCATATTTTTTACACAATGCCCAGTGGATTAATTTAGCAACTCGGTCATGTCTAGCTTTGTAATCAGTTTGCGCGGTTTTGCTGCACTCACAGATTAGATGTGAAACAGTTTCAACTTTGTCATTGCAAAGTCGGCAATTTGGATTGTCAGTGGATTTTTGTATCTTTGCTTTCATGGCATTAGTTTGTAGTGCTTGTTCTTTAACAGCCAGTATTAAGTCTTTCGTTTCTTTCTTGATGGTTCCCATCTTCAATGTTTTTCAAATGCTGTCCATGCAGAGCTTTGGTTTTCCATCTATTTAATCTGTCATCCAGCCGTTTTTCTTTATATTCTGCCTTTGTTTCTGTTATTTTTATAGTGCTCTCTGTTTTCACAGCCTGCAGCAGTTTTTCTGTACTTTCATTCACATAATCATTCAAACTTTGTTTTTCTTCTTCTGCAGTTTTTATTATTATTATTATTATTATTATTATTATTATTATTATTATTATTATTATTATTATTATTATTATTATTATTATTATTATTATTATTATTATTATTATTATTATTATTATTATTATATAAATATTATTATAAATATTATTATTATTGATCATCGCACAGTCAGCCAGATGTTCAGACTGGATTTGGCATTTTTGTCTACTTATTGAGTCCTTACCAAGGACCTGGGATAGGCAGATGTGGATATTTGATGGTATTACAGATATCGTCGCAGGATGGAAGCAGTTCCTAGTAAGGCCGCCTTTTGCAATTGACTAATGATGAATTTGTCAATGCCAATGGTGTTCAAGTGGTGCTCCAGTTGTTTTGGGATTGCACCCAAGGCGCCTATTACTATTGGTACTACCCTTGCTTGCCTTTGCCACAGCCTTTTTATTTCTATTTGTAGGTCTTTGTATTTTGTTATCTTCTCCAGTTCTTTCTCATCTATTCTGCTGTCTCCAGGCACTGCCACGTCCACTATCCAGACTTTTTTGTTTTTCTTATCGACAATTGTTAAGTCTGGGGTGTTATGTTGCAGGTGCTTGTCTGTTTGAATTCTGAAGTCCCAGAGCAGTTTAACTTTATCATTTTCTATGACTTTCTCTATTTTATGATCCCACCATTTCTTGCTTACAGGCAAATGATATTTCTTGCAGATCTTCCAATGCACCATTGTTGCTACTTTGTCATGCCGCTGCTTGTAGTCAGTCTGTGCGATCTTCTTGCAGCAGCTTACCAGATGGTCCACTGTTTCTTCAGCTTCTTTGCATAGGCGGCACTTACTGTCTGTTGCTGTCTTCTCAATTTTGACTTTGTATGCATTTGTCCTTAAGGCTTGGTCTTGTGCAGCCAGAATTAGTCCCTCGGTCTCTTTCTTCAACTTTCCTGCTCTTAGCCATTGTCAGGTCTTGTTATTATCTGCTTTCCCAGCTACTTTTTTTAATGTACTGGCCATGTAGTGCTTTGTCTTCCCATGCCTCTATTCGGTTCTTCATTTGGTCTTTCTTGTAGGCCAGTTTGGTCTCTCCAGTAGTCAGTAAGCCTTCCT
This sequence comes from Azemiops feae, assembly GCA_023970755.1. Lineage (NCBI taxonomy): Eukaryota > Metazoa > Chordata > Lepidosauria > Squamata > Viperidae > Azemiops > Azemiops feae. Next base: position 508,852 of record JALGBA010000988.1, on the reverse strand, counting down.
GATATACTAATTTCAGTGCATCTTCATCATTGTCCTTCAGATATTCTTCCAAAGCCATTTTTTCTTCTTCAACCATCTGATGTACTTGCAGCATTCCATGTCCACCTATTTGCCTTGGTAGATAGAGTCTGTCAATGTCACTGCGTGGATGAAGGGCATGATTCATTGTCATTATTTTTCTGGTCTTCGTATCCATTGCGTTTAGTTCTGCTTGAGTCCAGTCCACTATTCCAGCTGTGTATCTAATGACTGGAATTGCCCAGGTGTTGATTGCCTTCACGGTATTTCCTTCATTGAGTTTGGACTTTAAGATCTTCTTCACTCTCTTGAAGTATTCACCTCTAATCTTTTTCTTTTTTTTTTTTTTAAATATATTTTATTAGATTTTATAGGGGTGCAGGGATAACATTAAAGTGCTTAGGAACCACCATGGAGGTGGGTATATTAAACATCCAAAAGAAAGAAAAACAATCACAGATATATAAGTCAACTCAAGTCATTTAAGCTTCCCTCTCTAATTCCCTCATTTAATTTTACATATTCAAATTAATAAATTCTATATAAGTTTCAAACGGTCCTATCAAATATCAGTTACATTTCAATTCTAAAAAATCCAAATCCTGTTTTTAAGCTTTGCTAACTTACAATTACTATATTTCAATTAGCCTTAAATAGACATGTTATTAACACTTCGGGTGCCCTTTTTTTTTTTTTTTACATAATTATATCTGGTATATTGTTCTTACAACAACATTCTCATATCTTCTTCATTGATACCATTTTTTTTTCTTATCACCCATCCCTCTTATTCTCCTTTTATTTCCAAATAATTCTCTTAAAATAAAGATATCAGGCCAACAAATAAATTTCTATCTAATTTAAATATATATTCTATCAATGTCTCTATATCTATAAAAATCTTTTTAAACCAGTAGATAAAGTTTACTTCTCCAATATATATCATATCTAAAACAGAGTAATATTACAAAGGGTATCCTCTTAAAAATTTCACGTATTCCATTAGTTGTTAAATCAGTCCAGAAATCAAAGCCTTTTTAATCCCATTAAATAAAACTTTAAAATACATTTTTAAATCTAACTCTAGGCTTCTTTCTATGCCATAGTGGTTTCCATAGTGAGGTTCCTACATAATCAAACCACACTATTAAAAGGTCCATATTCTTTAACGCTTCAAATTGGTCAAAGTTCTCTTTCCTTTCTTCTAATAGCCTTTGGATGGTAAAAGCTGTTTTATTCCATGTTATATTTACCAATTGTTTATCCACCTTTTCTCGATTTTCAATAAGTTGTATCTTAGTGTCAGTCTCTGTTGGTATTGATGCTTCAGACATCTCTGTTAAAGTTGTTGTATAGTCATCAGACTTCTCGATAGGTTGTGTTTGAAGTTGAATAAAATTAGTTTGTTTTGTGGTTTCCACGGTTTCTCTCAGTGCAGGGAAAAGGGATTGAAAATAGGAGCTCACATCCTCTGCAGCTTCTAAAATTGTTTCCAATATAAGTTCATAGTCCAGTTGTGTATTAAGTTCCATATCGATAGTAATAAGGCTTTTTAATCTTTAATCTTTAAAGAAGGCTCTACTTCATAAGAATCAAGCAAGCATTCACCTTCAATTTTCAATAGGCCAGCTGCATCGTTATCTTGTAGTTATGACTCTTTCAGGGTCATAGCCATTCCCAGTCATAAAAAAAAATATAGTTGCAGTACCACTTTCCGACACAAGATGTCCTCAGCAAACCAAAAAATCCTTTTTTTCTTTCCAAATAATAGATTTTTTATTTTTCGTATTAAAAAAGATGAAGAAAGGGTTCAAAATAATGAATACGTAGTTGTAACAATAATAGTCAAAAATAAAATGTTTTCAGGTCCCCTCAGTATTCCAAAATTTAAATAGTATCAAAATTAACTGGTTTTTATTTATATATTTTTTTTTCCAACGCTGTTTTTCCCCATTGCTCACACGCTGCTTCCTCACGACAGGGAAATAATTCAAAGAAAGCTTTTAACAGGAAAGTAGTTAGGGGAAAAAAAAGGGGGTAGGAAAGGTCTCACCCAGATTCTCCACGGGGGTTCTTTCGCTTAGATGTTCTTCTGGCTTTCAGCTGGTGCGACGAAGTGACCGTCCATTTTGTAGGACGATCTTTTCCTCCGGCGGCCCTAAGGAGTAAGCTCGAACTGGGGAGAGCCGCCGCTCTTCCCCAGTCGAGCAGGAGCCTCCTCTAACGGTGGTCGCCTCTACGGGGCGACTTTCGACCCGATTAAGGGTCTACCGACGGAGGGAAACCAGCCGGTGGGAGAGAGAGATCTCTCCGTGCGACTGCTGGTGTCGCGATCCGGAACCGGAAGCCACCTCTAATCTTTTTCTTGACTTCAGTGTGCTTGATGTTGTCAGCTTGAAGGATACCCAAGTATTTGTAGTAATCTTCCTCATCCAGACTCTTAATGTTATTTTCGTGGGGCATCTTGATTCCTTCAGTTTTCACTATTTTTCTTTGTTTGACAGTAAGTGTAGCACATTTGTCCAAGCCAAACTCCATTGCAATATCTTGGCTATATATACGGACAGTGTTCAGCAGCGATTCTATTTCAGATGATGTTTTTCCATACAGCTTCAGATCATCCATGTAAAGGAGGTGGGATAGTCTGGCAGATGTTTTTGATGTTTGATAGCCATGTCCTGAGTTATTCAGTATTGTTGACAGAGGAAACAGTGCAATAACAAATAGTAGTGGTGATAATGAATCTCCTTGAAATATTCCTCTCTTGATATTAACCTCTCCCAATCTTTCACCATTGACCTGCAACTGTGTCTTCCATTGTGCCATCGATCTTTGCACAAATTTTCTGATGTTTCTACTGACTCCTGTTATTTCTAGGCACTTGATTATCCAGTCATGTGGCAGAGAGTCAAATGCCTTTTTGTAGTCAATCCATATCACATTCAGGTTGGTCTTCCTTTTCTTGCAGTTTTCCAAGATCATTTTGTCTATTAGGAGTTGATCTTTTGTTCCTCTGCTATTGGGGTGGTTTCCTTTCTGCTCGGGTAGAAAGAGATTGTTTTCAACTAGATGCTATTGTACTGCATCAGCTACCACACCAGTTAGCAATTTGAAAGTTGTTGGTAAGCAGGTAATTGGCCTGTAGTTGCCTGGTGTTGCCCCTTTTGCTGGATTTTTCATTATTAGGTAGGTTTTCCCAGTTGTTAGCCACTTTTCAATTTCTCCTCCTTGTAGTATATTGTTGAACTGCTTGGCAATGAGTGGGTATATAACAGTTAGATGTTTCAACCAAAACCCATGCAGTTCATCTTCACCTGGTGTTGACCAATTTTTGATCTTCCTTGCTCTTTTTTCTACCATTTTTGTTGTTATTACTAGTTCTTTCATTTCAACTTCTGTTTTATTTGCATCCACCTCTTTTAACCAAGCTGCATCCTTGTTGTGTTTCTTTGGGTTATCCCATATCTGCTTCCAGAACTGCACTGTTTCTTCCTTGTCAGGTACTGACTGATTCATTGCAGTTTCTCCATTGATGGATTGGTAGAAACGTTTCTGATTGGATTGAAATTGGAGGTTCTGCCTATAATTTGCAAGTCGAGCTTCATATCTACTGATTTTCCTGGCTATAGCTGTTATTTGCTGCTTTATTATTTCCAGTGCTTCCTTGATCTTCCTTGTTTCTAAGTGGTATTTCTTGATTAGGTATTCTTTGGTCTTCTTGTTCTTCAGCTTTTTTTCTTTCATCTGTTCTAGCTTGCTTGCATGTGATCTTAACTTGCTGATCTTATTTTCTAGGCTAACCTTTCATTTTTGTGGTGCACTGTTTGTTTGTTTTTCTTCTTTGTTGATTTTGCATCCCAGGTATTCAGTTATAACTGCAGCTGTGCTGTACATTAGTTGGTTTGTTTCTTGCAGTGAATTGGTGCTTATACTTGATATTACAGTATTTGCATCTTTTAATGCTTGTGCTAGCTGTTTCTTTGGAACAAGCTTCAATGCAGGCAGCCTTATTCTGTTGTTTTTGTGCTGTTCTAGATGCTCAGTTATTCTTTGTTTCAATTCTTTTATTTTTTTAGTTAGAGGGCTTTATTCTTCCTGAGGACGAGGTGTCTGGTTTCCAAATGAGAACAGTTGTATATCTCTGCTGGATTCCTTCACTGCCAACTCCCCCTGGTTTGCCTCTACATTCTGAATTACTTCTGGCAAGGCTTTGATTTCTTTGCCCTGGGTAAACCTTTGCAGTTTGTCCAATTCTGTTTCTGTGAATACTTTATTTCGTATTATAAATCGGCGTTGATCTGCTAGTTGTTGTTGTTGTTGTTGTTGTTATTATTATTATAGCACAAGCACAAACAGGCAAAAAAAAGGATAGAAGCTAGGAAACAAGGCTAAAAGCAAAGCACAACACCAACCAAAAAGAGGGATTTTCAAACAACAAACTCATGGAACAGGTGACTGATACTATTGTAGTATGCAATACATGTTCCATGTATGTGATTATGCCCAAAGAACACCCAAACTATACATGCATTAGATGTAAACTACTGGAGGAAAAAGTAAGAGACTTAGAGGCAACTCTAGCCAAACCCCAATGTACAAAAGAAAGCTCTACCCAAACCGAACCAAATAACAAACAAATAAAACCCAGAGGATTTGACTCTACTGACAAATCCTTGGAGGAAGAGAAATGGAGGAAACACAATACTCAAAGAAAGAAGCAGCATACAACTAACAAACCCTTTCTACCCAATCCAACCCAACCAGAAGCAGCCCCATTAAAATTGAGCAATCGATTTCTTCCCTTAGATGGAAACACTCCCCCTCAAAGAAAACATGCACAAACTTAGCAAAGAAACAACTTCAAATATCCCTTAAAAAGTCACATCAACAAACACACCTGAGACAAACAGAAAAACACCTCAGACTGCAGACCCTCAAAAAGCAACAGAATCATCCATCTGCAGACCAGACGTACAGTCCAGGGAGGTATGTTGTCTGCCTGGAGCAAAAATCAAAGATGGGCTGAGAACCTAACCAAAATAATTAGGCCTACAGTTTATTACCCTTTCCTCCACCACCACATTGGGATGAGTAACACAACAAAGAATTTGAGAACAATAGTGAGAGATTATAAACAACTAGGCAATAAAGTTAAGAAGCTAGGAGCACAAGTAGTGTTCTCATCAGTACTCCCAATGAAAGGCCAACACCCATTGAGGGGAAAAAGAATTCTAGAAATAAACCATTGGCTAAAGGGTTGGTGTTGCCAAGAAAACTTTGGTTTCCTGGACTATGGACTGCATTTTCTATGCAACGGACTCTTGGCAAGGGATGGGCTGCACCTCACAAAAACAGGGGAAAATGTACTCGGAAAAAGACTGGCCAACTCATCAGGAGGGCTTTAAACTAAAATTGAGGGGGAAGGGTGTCCAATCTTTAGAATCTCTTGAACCCAAAACCAGTCATAAATCCCAAGAAAACAAATCGGCTTCCGGTTTGCGATCACGGCTCCGGCGGACGTGTGGCGAGAGCGCTCTCTCCGCTGTCCGGTTTTCCTTCGTCAGGAGACCCTGAAAAGGGTTGAAAGTCGCCCTAGAGGGGCGATGACCATGAGGAGGACCCTCGACAGATCGCGGAAGGGCGGCAGCCCTTCTGTTTGATCCGAGCCAGCTCCTTTGGACTGATGAAGAAAAGATCGGCCATCAACATGGCCGATCACTAAGCCGTACCACCCGAAAGCCAAAATCACCACCAAGCACAACAAAAGCACTGCAGAGGAATTGGGTGAGACCTTACCTTACCTTTCTTGTATCCCAACTATCTTCCTGAAAAAGCCTCTTGAAATTTCTTCCCCCCTCTTAACTTGGCAGCGTCTGCCTACCTTGGGAATATAAAGCTTTGAAAAAAGAAAAGAAAACAACTAAACTAAATAACTAAATAATTGGACTTGCACCTTTTGGATATTTGGGGTCCCAAAAAGTTCCTATTTCTACAGGGACCTATTACCGTATCTATCTGTTAAGTTGAAAAAAAAAACTTTTTAAACTGGATAAAAGCCTAACTTGAGTTTGGAGAAAGACTTTACATGCTATCGGGGACATCTTGTGGCAAAACCTGGTATAGCAAGTGAATTTCTTTTTGACTGTGAGACCTGTGAAACTAAGATTTGTCCTTGGTATTATCACAACAAGATAAGAATTTGAAACAGCTGGGTGGTGAAAACAACTCTCTATGGTGGAGGTGGACGTTCACTGACTTTTATCAAAAACAGCCTCCACTAAAGGACTATCTGTAAACACCATAGAAATGGAGGAATACTGCCCACACCCTATACTTGAAAAAATCCTTGAGGCTACTGAGTTAATGAATTCCAGACTGAAAGACAAAGGTGCCACCCTAAATTTACAAAATGTAGTCCAGATTTCAACTGATGAACTTACAATCCAAAAAGCAACAGAAGAGGAAGAAATTAACATCAAAGTGGACTTTAAAGAATACCAGGTACAATCTACTGAGAACTTTGATAGTCAAACCTTGATCTCAACTAAAAAAATCTGCAATTCAAAAAGCAACAGAAACTGAAGAAAGCAACACTAAGATGGAGGGTGCTGAAGACCAACATGTACAGCACATTGAGAACCTAGACAACCTAGACAACCAAACAACAATTACAACATTGAACATGACTTCTTACCTAAGCCAGATGGAATCGGAAGAAGAAGAAGACCAGACTGAACTGACGACAAATATATTAAACCAAACATGGAGATTTGAATTATCAGGCCAACAATCGAATGATTACAAAGGGGCCAGCTCCCTTGAAAAATTGATTTGGATGGTCTCCCTTGATTCAAATAACATGTGTAGGAATGAAGGGAGATCCACCTGAGGATTTAAAGGCACTGGTATGGAAGCCTGCTTGGCACAAAAAGAAAGCTAGAGTTAGACTTCAAAAAGGGGATTTTTTTTTACTTATAATGGAAGAGCTTAAAATCTTACTTAATGGGCTAAGGAGATTTTAAAAGGTATTAATTGATTTAATATTTAGGACCTAGACTTATAAGGGAAATAAAAAATAGCTATTAGAATAATAGTTTTGAATTATAATATAGAAGTTGGATTGAGACAATAAAGGACATTTTATTAGTAAGTGATGAGGTACTAGGATGAGAAATAGAATATATTTGTGAAATAAAGTAAGAACTTATTTGAGTAAACAATATGTGTATTTTAGATATGACAACTATTTTGTAATGAAATAAGGGAACTCTGGGTTACCCAAAATCTAAATACTATGGATATTAAGGTAATTGGAATACTGTAATTGAAATTAGGTAAAATTTAAAAACAGGACATGGATACGTATAAGTTAAAATATACTGATAAATGTCTTAACTGATTGAGTTATAATTAGCAATGTATTAATTTGAATGTGATATAATAATCAAGGGAAATAGAGAGGAAATTTTTGATGGTGTAACCTGACATATGTACAAAAGATTTTGTTATTGGATTATGGATTACCCAATCACCACGCTGCTTCCTTAATATTTGGATGTTTGTAAAACTGGAAAATTAATAAAACTTGTTTAAAAAAAATAAATCCCCAAAAAACAAATCAAACAATGAGGCAGGCAGTGATGAGAAAAAAGAAAAACTCAAACAACAATCAGGAGATGCAGGAAACGTACCCACGGACAGGCATAAAAATCTTAAATGCTTATATACAAAAGCTAAAAGCTTGGGGAACAAACAAAGCGAACTAGAAGCAATAGTACACGAAGGTGGGTATGACATAGTTGGCATTACAGAAACCAGGTGGGATGAAACCCATGAATGGAATGCATTGATGGATAGATACAAATTGTTCAAAAGAAACAGGTCTACAAAAAGAGGAGGGGGAGTTGCACTATATGTAAGAGAACACTACATATCTACAGAAATGCACGTGATCAAAGATAAAATCCCTCCAGAATGTATATGGGTCAATATAAAAGGGGGGAAAGTAAAATTGCCATAGGTGTATATTACAGGCCACCCAACCAGTCAGAAGAAATAGATAAACTCTTTGCCAACCAGTTAACAAATGTATGCAGGAAGCATACCACAGTAGAATGGGAGACTTCAACTATCCAGGTATCAACTGGGAGACAAACTCTGCAGTGAGCAGGAGATCAAACAGATTCCTAATCAATCTAGCCGACAACTTTGTCATCCAACAGCTATACTGGATTTAATTCTTACTAATAGAGAAGAAGTGATAGAGGGAGTTGAAGTTGCCAGACCCTTGGGTGAAAGTGACCGTGTCATACTGGAATTTAATATAATGCAAACACTAGCAATAGTAAACAATCCAACCAGTGTCTTATACTTCAAAAGAGCTGATTTTAACAAACTCAGAGATAACCTAGAAAAGATTCCATGGATGAGAATCCTAAAGGGGAAAACAACCCAAGAAGTGTGGGAAACTCTGAAAAATGTGATCATAAAAGCACAATATCACTGAAAAAGAAAAACAAGAAAGTCAAGAAGAAGCCAGCATGGCTGCACAAAGATCTCGCTGACAAACTGAAAGACAAAAAGGACAAATACAAAAAATGGAAAGAGGGGCACAAAACTAAGGCTGATTATCAGCACACAGCCAAAATATGCAAAGATGAAGTCAGGAAAGCAAAGCTCACAATGAACAAACACTTGCAACAGAAATCAAGGGTAATAAAAAAAGTTTCTTCCAACATATTAACAACAAGAAAAAAGTTAAGGAAACTGTAAGTCCACTAAAGAGAGAGGATGGCAAGGAAATAACAGGCAACAGAGAGAAAGCAGAGCTCCTTAACTCATTTTTTGCATCAATCTTCACACAAAAAGAAACTATAGCTCAACATACCAAAAAAAACCACTGCAAAAGACAAACTAGAAACAAAAACTAAAATAAGCAGGAAAATGGTAAGGGAACACCTATCTGACCTTGACGAATATAAATCACTGCGACCCGACAGATTATATTCCAGGGTTCTGAAGAAGCTGGTAGATGTTATCTCAGACCCACTGCAACATATTTTACAAAAATCCTGGAGCACCGAGGAAATACCTGAGGATTGGAAAAGGGCTGATGTGGTTCCCATCTTCAAGAAAGGGAAAAAAACGGACCCAGGAAACTACAGACCAATCAGTTTAACATCAATATCTGGGAAGATCCTAGAAAAGATAACCAAAAAACATATCTGTGAACAACTAGAAGCAAACAAAGTCATAACTAGTAGCCAGCATGGGTTTGTTAAAAACAGATCATGCCAAACCAATCTTATTTCATTTTTTTATAAAGTGACTAAACTAGTAGACCAGCGAAACGCAGTGGACGTAGTATACTTAGATTTCAGTAAGGCATTTGACAAAGTAGACCATAACCTACTCCTTGGTAAGCTAGAAAAAGGTGGAATAGACAACATCACCACCAAATGGATTTGTAGCTGGCTGGCAAACTGTACTCAAAGAGTAGTCCTCGATGGCACTACATCCATATGGAGAGAAGTAAGCAGTGGGGTACCACAAGGTTCCGTCTTAGCCCAGTACTCTTCAATAACTTCATAAATAACTTAGATGAGGGAATTGAAGGGGAACTCATCAAATTTGAAGATGACGCCAAACTGGCAGGAGTAGCCAACACCCCAGAAGACAAACTGAGGATCCAAAAAGACCTTAACAAACTTGAACAATGGGCCCTATCCAACAAAATGAGTTTCAATGTGGAGAAAAGCACAGTTTTACATTTAGGCAGGAAAAATCAAAGATACAAGTACAGATTAGGTGAGACCTGGCTCAAAAAAAATAACTGTGAGATCCTAGAGTATGATCACTTGACTATGAGCCAGCAGTGTGCAGCAGCAGCCAAAAAAGCTAATACAATCATGGGTTGTATGAACAGAGGCATAGAATCAAGATCACGTGAAGTATTAGTACCGCTTTATAAAACTCTAGTAAGACCACACCTGGAATACTGCAGCCAATTTTGGTCACTATATCACAAAAAAGATGTTGAGAGTTTCATGAAAAGCCTGCCAACAAGCTGAATAGTGAAACATAGTTGCTTGCATAGCTTTAGGGGTGGGATTTCTTAACTTTGTAATGGGGAATTGTTATGCATCTCTTCAGACTTGGTTTCACTTTTGAAATGCCGATACTCTGTATCAATAAACATGTCCTTTGAGGAATTTGCAAGCCTCGGAGTTTTGCTTTATTTGTCTCTGTCGATCGGAACCATGACATTAAACCAAGTCTCTTAAGACTTCATTTCTCGGGGTGCTGGGCCCCGGCCTCTTACCCACTCACTTTTGGGAGAGTGGTAAAGACCTGGTGAAAACTCAAGATGGAGGAGAAAGTTGAAACCATTGCTAGTGGCAATGGGACTCAGGCTGTCGGAGCGCAGGCTGGCGCTCCAGCCACCGAGGAGGTGTCACTGGCAGGGGCTTTGCTGAAAACCAGATTGATCCAACCTGGGAAGCTGGTACTGCAGGAAGGAGCTACAGCCTTAGTGGACCTCTTCCAAGCCGAGGCTGCCCCTCAGTGCAGGAGCACTCCTGTAACCGCTGGAGAGGAGCTTTTATTGCTGCCATCTCAGGGTTCTTCCATCTGCTGATGGAAAGAGAGGAAAGGGCTCAGTGGGATGGGACAATTCCAGAGAATGGAGATTTCAATCAGCAGTCCACAGCCCCTCGCTCGAACAGCTGAAGGAGAAGTTCGACCGGCTGGAGGTAAAAGATACAATTACTATTGCCCAGGAAGTGGGTGCCGTGGGGAGAAATGCCAAAATCTATCCATCTCTCCCTCCCCCTCACCGGAGTTCCAGCCCAACCGCCAGAGCCTGCGCTGCTTCACCGATCCCCCCACCAGCTGTAATACCGTGTCCTGTACCCCAGCCAAACCCACTGCCATGGCCTCAGGATGCCAGTCCCAGAGCCTAGCCAAGAGAAGTCCAGAGAGTGATGCAGCCACATCCCCAGGACCAGCAAGTGGCCCAGGATCAGAAGCAGGTGCAGGTGGCCCCACCAAGATTCGAGCCGCCTCCCATCAAGCCCACTTTTGATGGGGATCCTGAAAAGCTGACCTTCTTCCTAAATCAGGTGTGGGCTCATTTGGATCGCTACACTTATGCCTACCTGGATGGGGCTATGATGGTGAATGCTGTGGCGGCAAATTTGGAGGGGGAAGCTGCTGACTGGGTGACCAACCTCCATGATGAGGGGGCTCCTGAATTAAATGACATTAATCTATTCATGGAGCAGCTGAGGGGTCAGTTTGGAGATGAGTCCCGATGGCTAAGAAAGAAATCCACCTGAGGCAGAGAGGTCGCCCTGCGAAGGAATATGTCCGTGAATTCAGGGAAATGGCTAATTGGTTGGGGTAGTGGTCTGAATGATCAGTAGTCAATTACTCCAAACAAGGGCTAGATCATGACTTACTTCAAGCCTGCATCATTTGAGGTTTCCCTAATCTATTACGTGAGTGTTACCATATGGCAGTGGCGGTAGACATCGAATCGGATCGTCCCAAAAAGTCAAATATCAACGAAGTCAAGTCACCCGCGCAGCCAAGGGAAATGCCTCTATGGCCAACATCCCCAAGCTTTTGCAGCCAGCAACATCTCCCAAGTGCCAGCCAGGGCTCCCATCAAATGCTACCAGTGCGGTCAGATGGGTCATCGAGCTGTGGAGTGCCCCGCTCCTCACCCTCAACCTAGGAGTGTGCCAGTTGCTGCCACAAAACCACAAACAGCTCCCAGAGGGGGGAGAGAAAGAACCAACTGGGCGCACCAAGGTCCGGATGTCAAAAACTCCCCTCCCACTGAGCTGGAAGCCAAGCCCCAAGCCGAGGTGCAACAGATGCCGGAACCATATGACAGCGACAAGAAAGGCAAGGAAGACCCCATGGTAAATCGGCCCATTCCCCCTTTTGCCATTCCCACCAGAATAGTAGTGCCCAAACAGGGGCTCACATGAATTTGAGCAAGCTGATAGACTCAGGGTACTCTTGATGCTTAATAAATCTACCCACTGTACTGAAACTGGGCATCTGAGCCAAGCTATTGCCTCGTTCCATGGGGTTTGAACAGGCTGACAGGTCTCTCATCGGAGGTGCTCCTGCCACACACCTAACTGAACCCGTATGGTTAGAAATGGGTCGGCATTGGGAAATCATCCATTTTGTGGTGGTCCCGAAGATGACTGAAGCAGTAATTTTGGGACTAGTGTGGCTTGACAAATGGCACTCTCACATCTAGTGGGAGGAGTGAATGCGCAAGTTAAGACTAGGGATGGGACCCTCCCCACCTGAGATTGATGATAAAGCAAAGACACTGGCCATCTGCGAAGCTCATGGGAAGTCCCGTGAAATCCTAAAAACTGTAGCCGAAAAATTGCCGGGAATTCAACTTGTCCCTACTGAGTACCAAGATTTGGCAGAAGCCTTTAGTGAATAGGAATGTGACGTCCTCCCCCACACTGGGCTACAGACTGTGCTATTGAAATTCTGCCCGGTGCCAAGCTCCCCAAACCAAGGATCTACTCTATGACACCCAAACACATGAAAGAACTAAGAGAGTAGATTGATAAACACTTAGCTAGTGGTTTCACTGAGCCAGCCAAATCACCCGTGGCCGTGCTTTTCAAGGAAAAGAAAGATGGCTCTCTTAGATTGTGCATTGATTTTCGTTCTCTCAACACTGCCAGTATGGAAAATACGTACCCCCTCCCCCTGATGAAAGACATGTTGGCCCACCTGGGCAGTGGAAAAATTTTTACCAAGCTGGATTTAAGAGAAGCTTATTATCGGATCCGGATTAGGGAGGGGGATGAATGGAAAACAGCCTTTAATTGCTCTTTGGGGAGTTTCCAATTTAAAGTGATGCCTTGTGGGCTGCAAGGGGCCCCTGCTATATTCATGCAGTTGATAAATCAAGTGCTCCATATTTATACAAAATTTATCTTGATGACATCCTTATCTACACTGAAACCATGGATGAGCACATCAAATTAGTCTGTGATGTATTAAAAAAAACTATTGAAAGCCAAACTGTATGCAAAACTGTCAAAATGTGAATTTCACCAGATAGGCATTGACTACCTGGGATATCGGATTTCGAATGAGGGAGTAGAAATGGATCCTGCCAAAGTCAAAGCAGTTTTGGAATGGCAACCCCCATGGACCCGTAAACAGCTTCAAAGCTTTCTAGGGTTTGCCAGCTTTTGCCATCAATTTATTCCTTCTTTTGCAATGATAGCCATGCCAATCACCAACTTACTAAAGATAGGCAAAGGGGGGTGAATCCCAACCTTGTCAGCTGTTGCAATGGTCATTAGAATGCCAGGCAGCATTCGAAAACCTAAAGAGACTCTTTGCAGCTGAACCAATCCTTAAACACCCTGACCCCAAGCAACAACTCATCATTCAAGCTAATGCAAGTGATGTGGCCGCGGGTGCTGTTCTTTTACAAAAAAAATCACAGAGGAGAATTACAACCTTGCACTTACACTTCCAGGAAATTAACTGAGATCAAGATGAGGTGGGCAGTTTGGGAGAAAGAGGCTTTTGCAGTTTGTTGGGCATTGCTGACATGGCGTCATTTTTTGGAAGGGGGGGAATTACCTTTTGAGGTGTGGACTGATCACAAAACATGGAAGCTCTCAAAACCTCTTGTAAATTATCCCCCAAGCAAGCTCGATGGGCTCAATACTTCAACCGCTTTAATTTCACCTTAAAATATATTCCTGGAGGCAAGAACTTTCTGGCTGATGCCCTGTCTAGAACGCCCCAGTTCAAAAGCAACAGAGAGGAAGTAATTAACTCCATTATTCCTTTGCTGCAATCCGCATCCCAGATAACAACCAGATCGCACACACAGAGGCCCCCTATGGGTTCTGATGATCAATCGTTGAAGGAGCTAAAGGAGAAGTTAGAGACTGATGCCTGGTTTAAAGATAACAGGTCTATATTGACTTTAAGAGGGGGATTAGCTTGGAAAGGCTCTAAGTCAGTGATGGCAAGCCTTTTAGAGACCGAGTACCCAAACTGCAACCCAAAACCCACTTATGTATCGTCGGGTACCGGGTGGGCGTGGCCCATTGGGTGGGTGTGGCCCATTGGGTAGGCATGGCCCATTAGGTGGGGGTGGCTGCGGTGGTAACAGCAGACTGGGTGGGATTAAAAGTTCAATCAATCAATTCCAACTTTGCGAGATCTTTTTTTTTTCCGCGAGAAGTTGAAATTGATTGATTGAACCTTTTTTTTTTTTTGCACACGGCGGTGGAGGCCTAAAGCGAAAAGGTTTTATAAAACCCAGCTGAAGGCCTAGGACTGGGGCAACGGCGCACGTGCCCAGAGAGAGGGCTCTGCATGCCACCTGTGGCACGCATGCCATAGGTTCGCCACCACGGCTCTAAGTTATACCTCTCTGAAAGCCAGGTGTTGCAATGGAGTCATGATGCTAAGCAAGTGAGTCACTTTGGATTTTTAAAAACATTGCATCTAGTGTGGAGGTAATTCTGGTGGCCGAAAATGAAAAAAGACATTGAGAGTTATGTAAAAAGTTGTGCCACTTGGGCTACCATGAAGAAATGTCCTGGAAAACCACCAGGTTTATTGCAGCAAGTGGCCGACTCCTCTCAGCCTTGGGAGGAGATAGCCATGGATTTTATAGTAGAATTATCTGAAAGAAAGGGTAACACTGTAATATGGACTGTGATTGATCTATTTTCCAAACAGGCACATTTCATCACTTGTTCGGGACTTCCTTCTGCCCAGAAACTAACCAAACTGTTTCTAAAGCACATATACTGGCTCCATGGTGCCCCAAAGCAGATTATCTCTGACAGGGGGGTACAGTTTACTGCAAAATTTTGGAGGGAATTTGTTAAACTGATTGGGTCCTCCCAGGAGCTTTCATGTGCTTTTCATCTGAATACTAATGGAGCTGCTGAAAAAGCTAACACAATGGTGGAACAGTATCTCAGATGTTATGTAAATTACCTGCAGTTGAATTGGTCTGACCCGTTACCTTTTGCAGAAATAGCCTACAATAATATTGTGCATAGTAGTACTGGTCTCACCCCATTCAAAATAGTGATGGGTAGAGATTTTGTGCCCATGCCTGAGTTCCCACAGGAGCCACCTATTTCCCAGACCTTGGACCAATGGGTGACATCTTTCCAGGGGATTTGGGTGAATGTGAAGAAAGCATTGGCTAAAGCTACAAAAGTTTACAAGGAGCAAGCAGACAAATGATGTTCCCCTCAAAAACCTTTTTATGTTGGACAATTAGTTTATCTTTCAATGAAATATCTATAGTTGAAATTGCCCAGCAAGAAATTGGGTCCAAAATTCCTTGGTCCTTTTCCCATTGTCAGGATCATAAACCCTGTGATGGTGGAGTTAAAGCTTCCACAATTGTTGGGGAAAGTTCATCCTGTGTTTTATTGCAGTCTTTTAAAACCTGTGTCAGAGTCCACCTTAAGACCTGTTCCAAAAGAGCCGCCTGGTCCAGTAGTGAGAGACACATTATGAGATCAAATGTATTCTGGATTCTAGGTTGTACAAGGGAAAACTACAATACCTTGTCCAGTGGAAAGGTCACCCCCTTTCAGAGGCCACATGGGTGAAATGTGAAAATGTGAAGGCGGATAGGCTAATAATTTTTTTTATGATAAGTACCCTCACAAGCCCCATGGAGATGGCTAACCTGATTGTGCATAGTAGTACTGGTCTCACCCCATTCAAAATAGTGATGGGTAGAGATTTTGTGCCCATGCCTGAGTTCTCACAGGAGCCACCTATTTCCCAGACCTTGGACCAATGGGTGACATCTTTCCAGGGGATTTGGGTGAATGTGAAGAAAGCATTGGCTAAAGCTACAAAAGTTTACAAGGAGCAAGCAGACAAATGATGTTCCCCTCAAAAACCTTTTTATGTTTCCCCTGCAGGAGACTCTTTCTTTCTGAAGAGGAGCTGACTGTCAGCTTTAGAATGAGTGTGGCTGCAGCCATTTTTTCCTTCTCATTTCTAGTTGCCACATAGCACAGAGGGAGCGGGGTTTATCAGGTGTTGTGCTAGACAAAACAGACTTTCTCTCTTCAACTTTCTCTCATGGGAACCAAGGTCATTGGCTGCTCCTGAGACTGCAGGCTGGGCGTTTCATGAAAAGCCCAACAAGCTGAATGGGGAAATG
The DNA here is from genome assembly GCA_023970755.1 of Azemiops feae. Classification (NCBI taxonomy): domain Eukaryota; kingdom Metazoa; phylum Chordata; class Lepidosauria; order Squamata; family Viperidae; genus Azemiops; species Azemiops feae. Next base: position 492,618 of record JALGBA010000988.1, on the reverse strand, counting down.
TAGTTGCTTGCATAGCTTTAGGGGTGGGATTTCTTAACTTTGTATTGGGGAATTGTTATGCATCTCTTCAGACTTGATTTCACTTTAGAAGTGCTGATACTCTGTATCAATAAACATGTTCTTTAAGGAATTTGCAAGCCTTGAAGTTTTGCTTTATTAGTCTCTGTCGATCGGAACCATGACACATTGTCAATTTGGTGTTCCCAGTAATTTTTGCTGCATTTGAACCCAAACCTCTGGCAAAGCTTCCAATATATAATTGTAGATAATTAGTGTGCGAGATTTTGCTGCAGCCACTGATAAGACGATCTACTGTTTTATCTTTCTTATGATCCACTGTTTAAAATTTAATCTTAAATTCGATTCATATTCTGAAACTGGCAAAAATTTAGCAGTTCAAGTCTTAATCAAGGACTCAAGAGTATAGGGTAGTTTTTTGCAAAGTCAGGATATTCAGATCTAATAAGTTGAAAGTTTCAATGTATCTCTAGGGGGGAAAAACCAATAAAAGCTTTAAAAAAAATATATGAATCAGTTGCCAAGTATCCAAATGTAAATCATGTGATCCTGGGGATGCTGAAATGGTCATAAGTGTGAAAAATGGTCATAAGTCACTTTTTTCAGTGCCGTTGTAACTTCGAACAGTCACTAAGCAAACTGTTGTAAGTTGAGGACTACCTGTACTTTATCACTTTTTTCCTTCTTTTTTTTTGCTCAGGTTTTTGACACCTAGGCGACTGGTGGTACTTGGATATTGCCATATCCTAAAAGTGGTACAGTGGGTGAAAAGGTTGAAAAGCCCTGATTTAGATGATAAATTTTATTGCCCTGAACTGCAATTATCATTCTATTTTCTTTTGTGGATTACAAATAGTTAGAGCTTTTTTTACAATATTTTAAAATATTTAAATACTTTTAAATATTTTGTGGATTTTAGGACTACCTTATGCTATCTTTTTATACCATATATGAATAGTTGTATGATCTTTTTACGCTAGCAACAATCTGACATTTTATTTTTTACTCTCAGCTGAGATACTATTTTTTTCTTTTAAGCTGAGATTTTGTTTTACTTTCCAAATTTTATTCATCTCTCATTTTCAATACATGTATGGATTACAAACTATATCAAAAGAGCAACATTAAGATCAGCTACAGGAGGCAACAAAAAGAGAATTTGAACTCCTAGAACTAAGAGGTGAGAGGTGGTCCAGCTGAGAGGCAGCCCAGCTGAGAGGGAGCCCATTGACCCAACTGAGAGATGGCCCAGTGTCCCATCTGAAAAAAGGAGAGATAGCTGAGCTGAGAGACGGAGAGGCAGCCCAGCGACCCAGCTTGACACCTGAGTGGAGGCAGTGCAGTGGAAATGGAGGCCACTGAGCAGCAATGAAGCAAAGCTAGGTGGCAGCAGACCAGTGGCTATGAGCAGCATGGCAGACCTTGAGCAGCTGCGGTGCAGAGCTCAGTGGAAGATGAGTGAAGTGCCAAGACCAGCGACAAAGAACAGCATGGTGGAATAGCAGTGGCTGAGAGCAGCACAGAGGTCCAACTGAGCAGTGGCACCCACAGCAGTGGCTGAAAGCAGTATGGCAGACCAGCAGCAGCTGAGAGCAGCATGATGCCCACATCAGCACATACTATCTGAAAACCCCAGCAATGGCCAGGCAAGAAACCAGAGAAGAAAAGAAGAAAACACTTGTGGAGAGAAAGGAATGGGATAAACTTTCAAGGCAGGAAGTAAAGGGTTAAGAGCAAAGCGTCTCCTAGAAATTAGCCTGAGATTTCCAACAAAAGTGAAGTGGATATTACTTCATAAAGGGCCAAGAACTCATGTAAATTCTTAAAGTTTTTAAATCTCCAAATTCCTTTAAAAAAAAAATCTTTTTTCAAAATTTTAATTTTTTAATTTTAAAGTCTTTTTTCAAATTTTAAATCTTTTTCAATTTTCAATTTCTTTTTCAATTTTTAATTTTTTTCATCTAAAAAATTACCAATAAAATTATGGAAAAAGAGGCAGACACTTAAAATAGAAATGATAGTGAGGAATTTTTGAAGACAGAGAACATAGGGTCAAGAACCTTTGTAAACTATTGTAAATTGACACTTCACAGCAGGGAAAATAATTTTTTAGAAATTTTTAACTTTTTAACAAACAAAGATAAAAAGACATGGAAAGAGAGACTGACACTATAGTGACTTTCAAAGTGTGTCATATGTTTCAGCTTATGCCGACAGAGGACCCAAACTATATATATATCAAATGTAAACTACTAGAATTACTCAAAGAAAAAGTAAAGGGTTTAGAGGCAACTCTACCCACTCTGAAACTCAATGAACAAAGCAAGAAATCAAACCTAAATAAGACTACACCAAAATAAAACACAAATAGGGAGCAAGCAGCTTTTTAAAAAAAATGATGACCCCATATATGAACATAAAGAAGAAAACCAATACACCCAAATTGAACACAATAGGGAACAAACAGCTTCTGTAAAAAAAATGACCCAACATATTTATCTAAAGAACAAGACCGATGGAAACATGTCACTTTTAGAAGAAAACAATAACCAAGAGCAAAGTCCCTACTATCTACCCTAGCCCACTCCAATGAAACCCTTCTGGAACTGAACAATTGCTTTCATAGCCTCCCCTGGAAGAAAATATGCAGACACTCACAAAAGAGTATTGTCAATAGTTTCTAAAAAAGAGGCACAACCCAGCATTCCTGCAACAGGAAAAAAATATCCCAGATTTCGCTAGGGGGAAAAAAGGGAAATATTGGTAATAGGAGATTCAAGTCTTAGGGGAACAGGTACTATAGTCGGCAGACCAGGCTGTCAATTTAGGGAGGTATATTGTCTCCCTGAAGCAAAAATCAAAGATGCAACTGAGTATCTTATTAAAATAATCAATCCCTTTCTTCTCCTACATGTGGGGCCCAATGACACAACAATGAATCTGAAAACAATAACAAGAGAATAACAAGAGATTACAAACAGCTAGGGAAGAAAGTTAAAGAATTAGGAGCACAAGTGGTGTTTTCATCTATACTTTCAACCAAAGGCCAACATCCAATGAGGAAGCAAAGGATTTTAGAAATGAACCACTGCAGTGGCTGGCTAGGTTTCACTGAGGATTCTCCCTTCGTTTTTAGTAAGCTCGTGAGGGGCAGGGCTATCTAGGCAAATGAGGGGTAGAATTGGCGGTAAATGTTTGCGAAACCCAGGAAACTTTGCAGTTGCTTTCTTGTGGAAGATGGTGCCCATTCTAATACTGCCCTGACCTTTTCTGGGTCCATTTCAATGCCTTGTGGGGATATGCGGTAACCTAGGTAGTCTATTCTTTCCTGGTGAAATTCACATTTTGATAATTTGGCATATAGGTGGGCGGCTCGCAGTTTCTTTAAAACCGCTCTGACTAGGTTGACATGTTCCTCTTTTGATTCGGTGAAGATAAGGATGTCGTCTAAATAAACCAGGACCCCCTTAAATAGGTGCTCCCTTAGTACCTCATTGATTAATTGCATAAATACTACGGGGGCCCCTTGTAATCCAAAAGGCAAAACTTTGAATTTGTAGCACCCCATTGGGCAATTAAATGCGGTTTTCCATTCATCTCCTTCCCTAATTCTCACACGGTAATACGCTTCCCTTAGATCTAGTTTAGTAAAAAAAAAATCCTTTCGAGAGGTGTGATAACATGTCCTTCATGAGGGGTAGGGGGGTATAGGTTGCTTTCACTGATTGCATTCAATAGGCGGTAGTCTACGCATAAGCGAAGAGAGCCGTCCTTCTTCTCTCTAAAGAGGACCGGAGCAGCCACCTTAGGCTTGGCTGGTTCAATGAACCCCCTTTCTAGGTTTTTCTTTATAAATCTCTCCATTTCCTCCTTCTCCTTTGGGCTCATGGAGTATAATCTGGGCTTCGGGAGTTTTGCCCCGGGCTTGAATTCTATGGCACAGTCCGTGGGTTGGTGGGGGGGAAGCTCATCCACCCTCTCCTCGCTGAAAACTTCAGCCAGATCTCTGTATTCCTCTGGTATTTCTGGTAGCCCTTTTCTTCACCCATGGATACTATTTCTGTTTTTAATTTTGGTAGATCCCCTTGGGGTTTTAAGTCTGTAGGGTACTCTTTCAGAAAATTGATTTCTTTCGTCCTCCAATTTACCCAGGGGTTCCATTTTGTTAACCATTCCAGCCCTAGGATCATCGGGCATTCCATGCCTGGGGTCACTACAAACGTTATGTCTTCCTCATGATTTCCCTGGCCACGTGCACTTCGGACAGGGCCAGACTGGGAAAGAGACTTCCTGGCTGCGCCTCTCCCAGGGGGTGGGGCGCCCGGGCACAGGGCCAATCAGGAGCCCCACAAGTCCACATGAGAGAGAGAGAGAGAGAGAGAAGGGAAGTGCAAGTGCCTCTCTCTGTCTCTCTCTCTCTCTGCAAATGGTGGAGGAGGACTGGAGCCTGGAGCCGCAGGAGAAGGCTCAAAGAGCCGCATGCGGCTCCAGAGCCGTGGGTTGCCGACCCGTGTAATAGACCTAAAAGGTGCCTTTTTCTGCATTCCTTTGGCCACAGAGTGCCACGATTATTTCACCTTTGAATGGAAAGACCCAGATGATGGACACTGTTATGTATTGATGTAAATTACTTGGAATCAGTTATAAATAAGTAACTGCTGTGTCCTTTTAAACTCCAGACTGCCTGTCTGCAGAATTGTAAGTTTGTGTTTTGGGCAGGAATAACTGCTTTAATTCCATTGGCCGCCGCCTATTGGCAGTCCGTATAAATAGAAGTTAAGTGGCTGTTAGGGCCGCTTCTGTGTTAACCAATAAACATGTTGTTATTTTCACCTTCGCCTCCTCAATGCCTCAAAGGTCCCAGAACATAACAGTGGCAACGAAGGTGGGATGTGCTGCTAAGAAGAAAGAGCTAAGTCACTAAAGGGGTAAGACCAGGCATCAGCACCCTGGTTGGAACTGCGTTCCCCCCTTCTGCCTGCCAGTATGCAAACGCTGGAGGTAGCACCTTCCTAAGGGACCCGTCCCTGGGAAATCCACAGAAGCCTTAGCAGCACAAGGCATTGAGAGGTCAGTAACAGCTAACCATGGCCAAGGTTGGCAGGATGTCGGAGTTCGATGTGTCGCACCCTGAGAGGTGGAGCTCGTACATTTCACGAGTCGAGAACTATCTAAGAGCGAACTAAGTTAGCGAAGATGGTTTAAAGGCTGCAACGCTACTTTGCATGTGTGGCCAGGTGACGTTCGATATAGCCGAAAACTTGGTCACTCCAGCTGCACTAGAGTCGGTCGCCTACCTCGAGCTCAAGAAAAAGCTCAAGGAGCATTTTGAGCCTAAGCTCTCTGTCATTGCATGGAGACATACGTTCGAACAAAGAGAGCAGCAACTAGGAGAGTCAGCTGCCAAATTTGTGGCCGCGCTTCGACAGGCATCCAGGCTCTGCAACTTCACAGACCTAGAAGATAGCCTTAGAGACCATCTGGTATGCGGTTTACGGAACAGGGACCTTCTGCAGAAGTTGTTTGCGAAGGAGTCCTTGATGTTTCAGGATGCTCTGAAAGAGGTAAAGAAGAAGCTGCCGGGGGAGCTGTCAAAGCCTTACGACCCCACAAGAATATTCCCAGCCCAGCAACCGTCCACCAGGAGGATGCGGAAACAGCCGATGACCCAGATGGGGACAATGAGGTCGACCAGCTGCAGAAGCTACCAGAAAGAGGGCGGCGGTCGTTTGACAAGGCAGCACCCTTCCCTAGCTGCATGGGCTGTGGTGGCAGACATCAGCACTCGGAGTATAGATTCCGTACGGCAGTGTGCCAAGCATGTGGCAAACAAGGCCACATCGCCAGCATCTGTAAAGGTTGCCAGAGAGACACTCTACAAGGAGAATTTTCCAGGAAAGGTACAGGGCCCCCGGAAAAAAACAGAGTTGGATTTTGCTCCAGCAGAAGGAGCATTTTTAGAACAGGAGCCCATCACCCCCTTAAAGAAAAGCTTAGGCTTAAAGTCAAGCTTCAAGGAATTCCATGTTCCATGGAATTGGACACCGGGTCAGCCCTGTCCATAGTTTCTCAAAGAACTTTTAACTACATCTGCAGTCGTAGCGGCAAAAGAGTCAAACTCAAGCCATCAAATTTAGTGTTGACGGATTTTCAAAATTCCACATAGCAGTTAAAGGGGAGGCTACACTAACAGAACAGTTCAAAGAGTTTGAGGGTTCCCTCAACGTCATGGTAGTTGAAGGCCACCGCACAAGTCTCATTGGTTTAGACTGGTTTGATGCCCTGGGCATCTATGTGACTGGCATAAATAAAACGCAAGCAGCAGACCTGACGACTGTTTGCCAGGAATATGCTGATGTCTTCAGCCCGAGCTTAGGCAAGTACAAGGGAGCTCCAATCGCCCTTCACCTTGATCCAACCATAACCCCAATCAGGATCAAGCCTCGCAGAGTGCCTTTTGCCCTCAAACCAAAAATCGATGCAGAGCTGGACAAGCTGGTGCAACAAGGCATGTTGCAGCCAGTAGATAGCAGTTTGTGGGAAACTTCCATAGTCACACCACTTAAATCCAATGGTGAGGTGCGCATGTGCATGGATTATAAGTGCACTATAAATAAGGCACTTCTACAGCATGCATATCTGGCACCTGTAGTCAGCCATATATTGGCATCATTGCAGGGAGTTCGTGTATTTGCCAAATTGGATTTGGCACAGGCGTACCAGCAACTACCCGTGGACGATGCCACGGCAGAAGCTCAAACTATAGTAACCCACAGGGGAGCATTCAGGGTTCATCGCCTGCAGTTTGGGGTCAGTGTGGCCCCAGGTCTTTTCCAGAGTGTGATGCAGCACATGCTAAAAAACATCCCAGGGGTGTGCCCTTATTTCGATGATGTCCTCATAGCTGGGGAGTCAGTAGAAATATTGGCAGAACCGCTCAAAGCCGTCCTTCAGCATTTCTGTGAAGCGGGGCTGAAGCTTAAGAGGAACAAATGCCAAATAGGTGTGGACTCAACAGAGTTCCTCGGTTTTCGCATACATGCTGCAGGCATTCACCCCACTGAATCTAAGCTCCAAGCTATTCAGCAGGCTCCCAGACCAAAGTCAAAGGGGGAGCTACAGGCATTTTTGGGGTTACTCAATTTCTACCATGCATTCCTGCCTCATAAGGCAGCATTGGCAGAGCCCTTACACAGGCTCTTGGACAAAAAGGCCTCTTGGCAGTGGACAAGCACCCACGAGAACAGTTTCAAGGCAGTCAAATCACTGCTGTCTTCACACTCCATGCTTGCACATTTTAATGAAAAGCTGCCTATCAGCATTGCATGTGATGCATCTCCATATGGAATAGGAGCCATGTTGAGCCATTTAATGGCCAATGGGAGGCAAGCTCCCATAGCTTATTATTCAAGGACACTCTCACCGGCGGAATGCAACTACGCCCAAATAGATAAAGAGGCACTGGCCATTGTGGCCGGCATCAAAAAAATTCACAATTTCCTTTATGGTCGCCCATTCACAGTCTTTACTAACTGTAAGCCACCACTGGGTCTGTTCACGACAGACAAACAAACCCCTCAGATCCTATCTCCAAGGATGCTGAGATGGTCCATCTTTCTCGCTGCTTATAGTTACAGTCTAATTCACAAACCGGGCAGGGAAATGGGCCACACTGATGTGCTCAGCAGACTGCCCCTGCCAAACTCAGAGCCAGACCCCGCACTTGCTGCACGCATCCTGGCAATCCAGGACTTGCCAGAGTCTCCCCTTCACGCTGGGGATGTGGCTGCTGAGACAGCCTCTGACAAAATGCCCAGCCGTGTTTTGAACTGGGTGGTCAGGGGGTGGCCAGAAGCTAATCTGGGGGCAGACTTTCACAGTTTCAGTAGAAGAAAGGATGAGCTGTCAGCTCACAAAGGCTGCATTCTTTGGGGAAGTTGGGTCATAGTTCCTTGAGGACTAGGGTCTTAGAATCTCTGCATGAGGGACATCCTGGGATAGGATGGAGGCACTCGTGAGAAGCTACCTGTGGTGGCCAGGGTTGAATAAGGATATTGAGGTCCAAGTACAAAGTTGCAATGTTTGCCAGCAATCCAGATCCGAAATGTCTCAAGCCCCAGTACATCGCTGGGAAACCACGCAAATCCCATGGTCCAGAATCCACATAGACTTTGCGGGACCATTTCAGGGATAACTGTTCCTCATTGTCATGGACAGTCACTCTAAGTGGTTAGAGGTCACACTTGTCCCTACTATGACTACTGCCAGGACCATCCAGGAACTGCGCAGAATCTTTGCCACACACGGGTTATCCAATGTAATTGTTTCTGACAACGGGGCTCAATTTACCGCTGTGGAATTTCAGTCCTTTTTGAGGGCTAACATGATCAGGCATGCCACTTCAGCCCCCTTTCACCTGGCTTCAAATGGCCAAGCGGAACGCATGGTTCAAACAACCAAAAGTCGTTAAAGAGAATCGTGACCGGCAATTGGCAGCATCGGCTGGCAGTCTTTTTACTTTGCCAACACACGACACCCTGCACTTCTATGGGCAGAAGCTCAGCAGAACTCAGATGAGGACAGCGTTTAACCACCAAGTTGGACCATCTGCATCCAGACCGAGTTGCCTCGGACACAGCACAGCCAAAGCCCCCTCAAAACTTGCAAGTAGGTAAAGGGGCACCATGGGTGGTAGCTGTGGTTTGTAAGGTGTCAGGACCACTCTCTTACAAAGTGGTCCTGGAAGACGGTCGGGTGCTATGCCAGCACATCGACCAATTGTGCCAGAGGCTAGCAAACCAGCCGCTGGCTTACCACATGGTTGAGAGTCAACACCAGGAACAGCATGACAGTGCCCTTGCATCAGAGTCTCAAAGTGCTGGCAAGACTCCCAGTGGCATGGATGGTGTAATAGTGGGAAGCGAGTCACCCCTGAGCACAGAGACTGCAACCACTGAGCGAAACCGGCAAACGGCCCCGATTTCCAGCTCAGCAGAAACTGTTCCACCAATGGACATTGGCGCAGGTCTACTCAGCCAGACCAGCCAAAAAGACATGGGTCTACCTGTAGCGAACGGGTCCCAGAGTCTGGATCTACCCAGCCAGACAAGAGAGCCGGTAGACTGGGAACCTCCGGCAGTTTCGAGACGTTCGGAATGGTCGCGGAAGCCACCAAAGTATTTGCAGGACTATGTTCAATACTTGAAATTGTGAACTATCTAGGGGGAAAGGGTGTTATGTATTGATGTAAATTACTTGGATCAGTTATAAATAAGTAGCTACTGTGTCTGTTTAAACTCCAGACTGCCTGTCTGCAGAATTGTAAGTTTGTGTTTTGGGCGGGAATAACTGCTTTAATTCCATTGGCTGCCGCCTATTGGTGGTCTGTATAAATAGAAGTTAAGCAGCTATTAGGGCCGCTTCTGTGTTAACGAATAAACATGTTGTTATTTTCACCTTTGCCTCCTCAATGCCTCATAGATCCCAGAACATAACAGGCACCACTGCCAGTTAACATGGACTAGATTGTCCCAGGGATACAAAAACAGCCCTACAACCTTTGCTGCTGCCCTGTCTGCGGATTTAAAAGACTTTGATGCTCCACCTACAACACTTTTACAATATGTGGATGACTTACTATTAGCAGCTGAAAATGAATGACAGTTGGAGGAAAAATCAATTGAGTTATTGAATCATCTGGCCAAAAAGGGATACACAGTGTCCCGAAAGACAATCCAATGGACTAATCAAACTGTAAACTATTTGGTTATGTGCTAGATAAAGGAACTTGATGCTTACATGAAAGTAGACTCCAGGCACTTACCAATGCCAACCAATGTGAAACAGCTTAGATCTTTCCTGGGCATTGCAGGATATGCCAGACTATGGATCCCCCTTTACTCCATAACAGCTAAACCATTGTACCAACTGACCCAAAAAGATATGGCTTGGGAGTGGACTGGAGAACATACCCAAGCCTGAAAAGCCTGGAGGGAAGGTCTGATGAGAGCAGCTTGCTTGGCTCTGCCAGACCAGTCTCAAGGATTTGGTTTGTGCTGTACAGAACAAACAGGCTGTGCTGTAAGAATTTTATTGCCAAAAATGGGCCCAGACTGGGTCCCAGTGGCCTACTTGTCAAAAGGCCTGGACAATGTTGTAAAGGGATGGCCTGCATGTTTAAAAGCAGTCACAGCTACAGCTGTCCTGATTGCAGAGTCACAGAAAATTATTCTTGGAGCCCCTCCCCATGTTTTTACACCCCATGCAGTTCAAAATTTATTAGAACAAAAGCTTCCCACTTGGGCAACATCCAACAGGATTTCCCAATATGTGAGTACTATAGTGGAGCAAGAAAATGTTCAATTATCTAGATGTCAGCTTCTAAACCCTGCTACCCTGCTACCAAGACCCGAGGAAGATCCACCCCATGACTGTTTAGATGTGTTAGAATGCATCACTGGATCCAGATGTGATTTAAAGACTGAGCCATTCATGGATGGAGACTTGGTGTTCTGGACAGATGGTTCGTCCTTCATAAAAGATGGAAAAAGACACACTGGATTAGCAGTAGTGATAGAAGATGGACTGGTGCTTCAGAGACGACTTCTTTCACATACGTCTGCACAAGCTGCTGAACTAATAGCTCTCATAGAAGCATATTATTTAGCTGAAGGTCAACAAGTGACTATATATATACTGACAGCAGTTACGCCTTTTTAGCTGCACACACCCATGCCACCCTACGGAAAGCCCAAAGCTATGTGAGAGCTGATGGAAAAACTTTAAAGATGAAACCCCTTCTGGAAGATTTGATGAAAGCTGTTCACCTACCTAAAGCTATTGCAATTGTACATTATTGTGGACATCAAACTGACTCTGGTCTAGTCTCTAGAGCTGTGGTGGCGAATCTATGGCACATGTGCCACAGGCGGCACGCAGAACCCTCACTGTGGGCACGCGCACCATCGCCCCAGTCCTAGGCCTTCAGCTGGGTTTTATAAAATGTTTTCGCTTTAGGCCTCCGCCACCGTGTGCAAAAAAAAAAAAAAGGTTCAATCAGATTTCCGGTTTGCCAGGCAGCCACCATGGACGGCTGGGAGACTTGCTCTCACTCCCCCATTCAGTTTCGCATCGCTGGGGGGCCCTGAAAAGGGCTGAACATCATCCCGAAGAGGCGACCGGCAAGGAGGGGCTTTCACTGGATCGCAGGAGAGCAGCAACTCCCCTGTTAGAGCAGGCGATTCCGCCAAACCGGCGGACGAAAGGACCGGCCATAGAAATATGGCTCATCCCTAGGCTGCTAACAGCCGAAGTCACACTCACCATCTATCAACTTCAAAGCAGCGTGGGAAGGACTGGGTGAGAACTACCTCTCTTACATCCTAATTACTTAATTACCTGCATAAGCTGCTAAAGTACTTTCCCCCCAGTGGAGAGGGAAGGGGGATTTTAGCCCTCCCTCCAGAAACAGCGGCAATTGAATATACAGGGGAGCTTTTTTTTTTTTTTTTGAAAACGTTGAGAAAATAAAGGGATCCCAATTGGAACTTTATTTCCTAAAGCTTCTGGATTAAAAGATTTTTGATTATCTATTTTTTACTTTTAATTTTTATTCGAAAGTCTGGGTTTTTCCTCTTAAAATAGAAGAATCCCCCCCCCAAAAGGATTATAATAACTTTGAGATTTAAAGAAATTCCTTAAACAGTGGGGTGACATCTTGTGGCTAAACCTGAAATTGCAATTTATTATTCTTAAAGAAAAGAGACCTGGCTGACAGTTTAGAAAACAAGATAAGACTTATCTGGTAACCTTGAACACTAGCTGTGAGAGTTTTAGCTCTGTTTCTTATTTACTGGGGGGGGGGGGAACTGTGAAAGTTTTCAATTCAACTTATCACTATGGAAGTCAAGGAACAGACCTTTCCTATGGAAGAAATGCAAAAACAAATTTTTGCTATGTTGAAAATAAGTTACCAAACTTACCAAAGTCTTCTTAAAGCTGGCGATGAAATAAGAGCTTTCGGGGGGGGGGGACCAGAAAGCGTCTTAGATATGCAAACTCAAACTTTGACTATAACCAAAAACCTATCTATACAGAATACAATAGAAAAAATTGAACAATTAAATACTATGACAGAAGACCTAACTGTCCAACAAATACAGACAATAGAAAATTCAGAAAAAAATCTGACAACATGGATGGAGGGAAAAATCTGCTATATAAATCAGAAGGTATTTGAAGATCAAGAAAAGAAACAGATGGAAGAAAAGATAAACAATTTAGGACAACTACGTCAAGAGGAGAAAATAAAGAGACAATCTGGTAGTCCTGTCAGACCCCTCAGCCTTCCCAAAATGGCAACTGGATGGTCATCTCAATATGACAAAATATATACAATAATACAAGAAATCTTTGAGGACCCTGAAGCAAGGACATGGAAGATGATTTAGCAAAGAAAAAAAGCCAAAATAAGACTGAAGAAGAATGGAGTGTGGGCATATTTAAAAGGTTTAAAATAGAATATACTTAAGTAGACAAGACCCGTATTTTGAATACGAGATATTGTTATGATGTGAAGATAAAGAAAAATGTTGGCTAATTAAAACCTAGATGCATAAATATCAACAGTTAAATTGAAATATTGAGTTGTTTATAAAGGTTAGATAAAGATGATTAAGACATATATATGTTAAGAGTGATGTAATGTAATTAACATGTTTTGATGTAGTGATAAGAATAAAAATTATAAGCTTAAATATGAGAAAGTGGATATAAGGAAGAATGCTGAAATGGGAGAAATTTTGGTTATTGAATTTATAATATTTGGAAATTATAATGAAAATAAGAATGTTATATTGTGTTACTAATTTGTTGATATAGAAGTGAGATAGATAAGGTATATATTCAGAATACTAGATGTTGGGGGGAATTGTGACAAAGGGAATTGGGGTCATTTAAAAATTTGGAAATGATAAATATTAAACGTTTAATTTAAATATCAACACAAAATTAAAGCTGGGAAAATTCATAAGGTTATTGATGGCCAAAAGATGGAATGTTAAAATAAATAAGACATATAAAATTATTGATAAATGTAAGAAAGCTATTAAGTAGCTGATGGATAGAATAAGAAGTATACTAATTTAAACTAATTTAAACAAGAGACAGTATGTATTAAGGGAAAAAAGAGAGGAAATATTGGCTGTAATAGTTGGAGATTTGTATTAATAATACCTGTATGTAATGGAATTATTGTAACTCAGACACCACGTTGTTTTTCAAAGATATAATTGTAACATTGGGAAATTAATAAAAAGTTTAAAAAAGGTTCAATCAATCAATCAATTTCAACTTCTTGCGGGGAAAAAAAATCTCGCAAAGTTGGAATTGATTGATTGAACTTTATTTTTAGTCCCACACAGCAGCAGAGGAAGTGATGCATCGAAGCTGGAAAGAAGGTGCAATGTGGGGGTGGAGGGAGTGGTGGAAGCAAGGTGCTCCGTGCGGGGGGTGAGGTGGGGCCCTTCCATGGGGTGAAGCAACATGGCTGCACTAGCATGATGGTAGACCAGTTGCTTCCCTCCCCCTGCCAGACACCTGCCAAAGCCGCAGAGGTTAAGGTTGCCATGCCCGCCCCCGCCCAGGTGGCCTTGCTTCCCCCAAGCATTTTTTTACTAACCTGCCTTTCAGCTGCATTCCGTTTCTCCGTTCGCTTCTCAGCCTTCACCGCATGTTTTTGGGACTATCGGTAAAAAAAAAAATCCCATCAGACTTTCTAACTTCTCACGAGATTTCTCAAGAAGTTAGAAAGTCTGATGGAACTTTTTTTTTTTTACCGATAGTCCCACAAACATGCGGCGAAGGCTGAGAAACAAACGGAGAAACGGAATGCAGCTGAAAGGCAGGTTAGTAAAAAAAAAATGCTTGGGGGAGGCGAGGGCATCTGGGCAGGGGCAGGCACGGCAACCTTACCCTGCATGGTGATGGGAGGGTGGGGCGCATGCCCTTCCCATGCCAGGCCAGCCCCTCCAGCCCCGGGGCGGCCATGCTAGGTGGCAGTGGGCAGGGCATTGAGTTGGGGGCTGGCAGGCCAACCAAAGCAGCAGGTGGGAGCATCGGAGGCTCAGGGAGGGAGGGCGCTGAAGCGTGCAAGGAAACAAGGCAAGTTTTTTTGGGGGGGAAAGGTCAATCAATTAATTCCAACTTCTCGTGAAAGATCATGAAGTTGGAATTGATTGATTGACCTTTCCCCCCCCCAAAAAAAACTTCCTTTGTTTCCTTCCATGTTGCAGCAGCTGCGGATTGAGAAGGAGAAATGGCACGGGGCTGGAAGTCAGGTAAGGAAAGAAAGGGAGGAGATGCTTTATTATTATTATTATTCCCGTGAAAGTTGGGCAGTGTCCGGGAGTGGAGCAGGTCACTTGCAGCCCCAGGGGTGCTCCTCCTCCTCCAATCACGCATCGCCCCCCCTCCACACCTTCAGTGAGCAGCACGGGAAGGGTTAACGGCAGGTGCGGGGGGCCTGGGAGGAGCTGCACAAAGCAGGCGGAGGGGAGGCCGGGCAGATTGCGGGCACCGCTCCTTGTCTCCTCCATGTTGCCACCGCCACCGCCGCTGCTTTGGCCAAAGCGACCCAGCCATCGCGGCCGCCGCCGCCCCACCCAGCTCTGCCGCTGCCATGCCGCTGTCCCTCTCCGGCCCCAGACAGCACCTCTGCCCTGCACAGATGCCCCGCTCATACTCGCTCTGAGCCTGTGACCGGCCTCCGTGCCACCGCTGCCACCGCAGCTCAGGATGGTGCAGAAGTCGTGCAACGGGGGCATGTATCCAGGCAGCTTGGGTGAGAAGAAGGTGGGCTTCATGTGGCTGGATCCTGGCACCCCCGAGTCCTCCCACGATGGAGCCCTGCTGATTGCCGGCTCCAAGGGCAGCAGCGGCAGCAAACGTGGCTCGATCCTCAGCAAGCCCTGCTCGGCCATCAGCGGGAAGCCACCCAAGAGGAACGCCTTCTACCGCAATCTCCAGAATTTCCTCTACAATGTGCTGGAAAGACCCCACAGCTGGGCATTCATCTACCATGCTTACATGTGATAAAGACAGCCCTGGCTGGCGGATGAGCGAGCGGGCGAGCGAGGAGGCTGTGGCATGCCTGGCCCCAGCCCAGCCCAGCCCAGCCCCGGCCGGCTATCCGCACCCTCCCAGTCACGTTGCGCCAAAACCAGCCGTTTGCCACCTCCTGCCCAATGCCGCAGCCATGAGGCCATGGAACAAGCTGGGCAGTGGTAAGAAACCGGTATACTGGTTCCTTACCTCTGCCCGTCTTGTTCTGTGGCCTCATGGCAGCAGCATTGGGTGTGATGCATGAGGCGGCAAATGGCCATGGCTAGCGGCAAACAGCCACATCGCACCAAAACCGAGGGGCTGGCAGGCTGTGACTGCTGATGGACACAGTTGGCCCCCATGCACTCACTGTGTGCGGCAGCCGATGGTGTCAGGCAGCAGCCGCCCCAGCCCCTGCTTCGCCTTGCCTTGCCCTGCGGCAATGGCACCCCTGCCCTGCCCCCTGCCTTGCCTCACCTCACCCCACAGGATGAGCCTCCTGCCCACTGTTCCACCCGCCAGAGACCCCCTGGATCTCCCCCAACCCTGCCTGGCCCCCACAGGCATCCCTCCCCACGAGCAACATTGAGGTGGCCACGGTCACCCTGGCCACGCCCACCCAGTCTGCCGTGACCACCACAGCCACGCCCACCCAATGGACCACACCCACCCAATGGGCCACACCCACCCAATGGGCCACACCCAGCCGGCAACCGGCGATACATAAGTGGGTTTTGGGTTGCAGTTTGGGCACTCGGTCTCTAAAAGTTTCGCCATCACTGCTCTAGAGGCAACAAAGCAGCAGACTATTGGGCTAAACAGGCTGCCATGATCCCAGAGACCATGACCTGTGCAGTTGCACTGATCCCAGAAGAACCTACTGATTATCTTCCTCCTTTATACGATGGTAGAGACAAGTTAGAAGTGGATGGTCAGTGGAAAGAAGGCTGATAGATAGTAAAAAACAGAGTACAAACTGCCAATTTTGCAAACAGTTAGAAGAGTTCACCAGGCCACTCATTCAGGTTCAAGAGTGATGAATATGGTTAGAGAAAAGATATAAGATTGAGAAATGTAAGGAGACTGTGTAAGACAGTAATGGATCAGTGTGAGATATGTCAGAAGAATAACCCTACAGGAGGAGGCAAAATCCCACAAGGGCATACCAGAATCATCTGCTATCCAGGAGAGGCTTGGCAAGTTGATTTTACAGAAATGCCTAAGAGAGGAGCAAAGAGCAACCTTTTGCTTTTAGTCAACATGTTCAACTGATGGCCAGAAGCCATCCCCACAGCAACCCAAACAGCTAAAGAGGTTGTCAAGATCATGAGAGAAATAATTATTCCTAGATTTGGAGTACCAAGAAGTATTGAATCTGACAATGGTAGACATTTTACATCTCAAGTAGTTCAGGGAGTGAGTAGATACTTAGGGATTACCTGGCACCTTCATTCCAGCTACAGGCCCCAGACCTCGGCCCTTTCAGAATGCTTTAACCGCACATTAAAGACCCATTTAGCTAAGTTATGCCAGGAGATCCATCTGCCTTGGCCACAGATCTTGCCCATTGCCTTAACCCATATCAGAGCATTACCTTGAGGGCAATGAAAACTGTCACCCTTTGAGATGCTCTATGGCAGACCTTTTTCATCCCGGTCAATATCAAGGGATGAAGGAGAAATAAATATAACCCAGAAACTGGCCCAGGTTTTGTCTTGTATTTCTAAAAAGGTGCAGGATGCTTTACTGCCTGTGACAACAGCGCCACCATGTGTCCAGCCTGAAGAGTTGGTTCAAGTAAAGGAACTCTTCCCGAGCGCAACCAGTGCCAAATGGTCAAATCCCTGCCAAGTTTCTTTGGAAAAAACAGTACAATACATCGAGAAAGCCAACCTACCAAACATTTCAGAAACCTCTAAAAACTTGTTAAATGAAAAAATAACAATGATGGAACTGATGGAAACTATAAAAGGACAAAAAAACCATAAAACTCCAGGTCCAGATGGGCTACCCACAGAGTTCTATAAATGCTTGCAACACACATTAAGCTTCCCAATGAAGGAAGTGTGTAATGAGGTATTATTAAAAGCTAAAATACCAAACACATGGATAGAAGCAAACATCACTTTAATACTGACTTGACATAGATAAAAAATTATAGACCAATATCATTGAATGTGGATTACAAAATTTTTGTTTCAATAATAGCAGAGAAACTGAAAAGAATTTTGATGGAATTTATCCATCCAGATCAAAATGATTTCTACCAAAAAGACAAATAAGAATAACCTAAGGATCATTTTGGATACATTGGAATATTATGAAATGCACCCAGGAAAATAAATGGCACCAATTTTTCTAGATGCTCAAAAATCTTTTGACAATGTAAGCTGGCAATTTATAATACAACAATTAAAGTGTATGGAGTTTGGAGAAAAGTTTATTAATGTAATTAAGACAATATACCAGAAACAAACAGAAAAAGCAATAGTAAATGGGGAATATACAGAGAATATTAATATAAAGAAAGGCACAAGACAAGGATGTCCCCTATCCCCATTGTTATTTATATTGACTTTGGAAGTTTTGAACAGAAACATCAGACAAGACTCAAAATCAAAGGAATTAAGATAAAAGCTATAAATTACAAGCGTTTGCAGATGACTGCTGGAGACAACCTCGAAAGTACTGAAAAAGATAGAGGAATTTGGAGAAGTAGCAGGATTGAAGATAAATAGAGAAAAAACTAAAGTTATAGTTAAAAACCTCACATCTAATCAAAAAAGACAAGAAAAATGGACTTCCAAAAGTTAAATATTTGGAAATATATTTAACAGCAATATGTGCAACAATAAAATAAGATAACTACTAAAAACTACTTAATCAAATAAAACTAGATTTGGAAAATGGAAAAATTTACAATTATCAGTGTTAGGAAGAATAGCTACAGTGAAAATGAATATTTTACCAAAACTGCTTTTCTTGTTTCAAACAGTACCTATAAAAATAGAGAATAATTTTTTTGATGTTTTGAATACGCTGATTTTAAATTTTATTTGGCAAGGGAAAAAAGCTAGAATTAAACTGAAAACGTTATAAGGATCTAAAGAAAATGGAGGATTTGGAATACCAAACTGGGTTTTCTATTATCAAGCATGTGTCTTAACATGGCTAAAAAAAATGGATAAGCCTCAGAGATAAAAGACTGTTATACTTAGAAAAACATGATTTGCAACTTGGATGGATGCATTCTTATGGTATGAGAAGAATAAATACTTTCAAAATCACTACGTTAGAAACCTATTACTTCTTGTCTGGGAAAAGATAAAAGCCAAAATATACTGGAAAATTCCAAGATGGTTCTCAACGATGGAAGTGTTCATTCACCCTAATCTATTGAAATTTGAGAAAATCTGGACATATAAGGACATTCTGGATACTGAAGGGAATTTAAAATCTAAACAAGAGCTTGAACACCAGGGTATTGAAGTATCATGGAATTGAACAATCATGTTCATAGCCTCCCCCTGGAAGAAAATATACAGACATTCACAAAAGAGCATTCATCAATGGTTTCTAAAAAAGAGATAAAACCCAGCATTCCTGTGACAGGAAGAAAAATATTCCAGACTTCCCTAGAAAAAAAAAAGGTGAATATTGGTGATAGGAGATTCAATTCTTAGGGGAACAGAAACTATAGTCTGCAGACCAGGCAGTCAATCTAAGGAGGTATATAGTCTCTCTGGAGCAAAAATGAAAGATGTAACTGAGTACCTTAATAAAATAATCGACTTCCGGTTCTGGGTTGCGGTGCTGGCGGTCGTGCAAAGAGTCTTTGTCCTTTGCCGGCCGGCTTCCCTCCACCGGTAGACCCCCGCGGGGGTCGAAAGTCGCCCTGGAGGGGCGACCACCGCTGAGGAGGCCCCTCGTCAACTGCGAAGGGTGTGGCAGCACCTCCTGTGGTCCGAGGCAGCTCCTTTGGGCTGACGGAGAAAGGATCGGCCATTAACATGGCCGATCATCTAGCCGCTCCAACCGCAAGTCAAACAACATCTAAGTGTCAAAGAACCACCATGGAAGATCCAGATGAGACTTTTCCCTTCCTCTCTCTACCCTAATTATTCTCCTGTGAAAGCCTCTGAACTATTTCCCTAACCTTATGAAGCAGCATTTGTGCACAGGGGACTATAAGCCTTGAAACTATAACTAATCTACTTTGATTATTTTTTACCTTTATTTTTGGGTACTCTGATTCCCAAAAACTTTCTCTTATTGAACTTTTTTTTATCTACTTATTAAACTGAACACTTTTTTTATTATTATTGCTCTTGCTCTTTTAATTGAAAAAAATACTACCTGGAAAAATACTTTACAGCCTACTGGGGACATCTTGTGGTGAAAATTGACACTACAACCATATTATTTTTTGATTATGGCTATAACTTGGCCTTCAAATTATCACAAAAAAGCAGCTGTGTGGAGGTGGACTGCTGATTGTTATTAAACATAGCCTCCACTAAAATACTAAAAGACTACTTGATTATGGAAATGGAGGATTTTTCCCCACAGTTGACTAGAACCTTATATTGGAAAAAATCTTGGAATTTAATGACAATATATACTTCAGGAGGGAAACTAAAGATGACTCCCCAGAACTACAAATTGAGGAGCTGATCAATACCATAGAGGTTTGTGTTCAACACTATGTACAACATGAGACCAAGGAATTTTATTTACAACTTAACTACGAAAAAGCCTCTGCCTCAAAACCACAAATTGACACCCAGACTTCAGCTGATTTCTTCATAAATCAAAAATCAATAGAACAAGAACTTACTACTACCAAAGAGGATTCCAGACAATTCTGTCTACAATCTATTGAATATCAGAACTATAATATCCTGGACAACCAACGAATAACTATAACACCAGATAAAATTGACTACGTCACCCAGATGACAATGGAGGAAGGACCACAGATACAGGACCAGATTGAATTGAGGATGAATATCGTAAACAAAACAATGAGATCTATTGACATAGTGGCCCTTTTATGGAAACCAGCCTGGCACAAAAAGAAAGCTAGAGTCAGATTTAAACATGGGATTTAAATCTATACTTGATGGCTAAAAAAGGTTTTTTTTTAAGAGATATGGTCTGAATTAATAGTACTGAGATGGAAAATAGATCTGGGATTGATTTAGCTTAAGACTTAGATTTATAACTGTGAGGGAATTATTGGTTAGATTATAATTTGGAACTTTGAAATGAAAAATGTTTTAAATGTATTTTTATTTTGATTATATATGCTTGAAATAGAGTAAGAAGGTATATATTTTCTCTTTTATTTTATTTCTATTTTTTATCCTTTCTTTTTTATGAAGATAATATGTTTACCATAAGTATATCTATTTTGTAATGGAATGAAAACAACGGAAATTATTGGTTAGAATATAGTTTGGACTTGTGAAACAAAAAATGTTTTAAATGTGTACTTATTAAGATTATACATGGTTGAAATAGTGTAAAGATATACATTTTCTTTCTTACCTTACTTTTATTTTTTATTTATTTTTTGGAAGATAAGAGGTTTATGTTAGATATGATACCTATTTTCCAATGGAATGGAAACAATAGAATGAGAAGGTAATTGTTGGAATATTATTGTAGACATGATAATGGTTATGTTATGTAATTTGGGAAATTAGGGATGCCGGAAATATAAATAGTATGTTTAATTAATGTTAAATTGGAATGTAGTAATTGGAATGTAGTTAAAGTTAAATACAGGACTTGGAATTTTTATAGGTAAAATGTGATTGAAAAATTTTTAGGGATGGATTGAAATTTACCTAGAAATGTATTAACCTGAATATGTTATATTAATGGAGGGAAAGAGAGAGGTAATCTACAAGGAGTTAACCTGACTAGTAAATGTATGTTTTTGATTTTAAACAATTGCTGATTTGTGCATGTATGTTTTTGATTTAAGATGACCAATTACCCTATCCCCACATTGTTTCCCAAATACTTTGTTCAAAAAATGGAAAAATTAATAAAACTTGTTATAAAAAAATAATAATAATCAACCCCACGGGTTACTACTCCTTTATTCTCCTACACATGGGGACCAATAACACAACAATTAATCTGAAAACAATAATAAGAGATTATGAACAGCTAGGGAAGAAAGTTAAAGAATTAGGAGCACAAGTGGTGTTTTCATCTATACTTCCAACAAAAGGCCAACATCCAATGAGGGAGCAAAGGATTTTAGAAATGAACAACTGGCTTAAAAACTGGTGTTGTCAACAGAACTTTCACTTCCTAGACCATGGTCTACATTACCTAGATAAGGCATGTCAAACTCACAACATCACGTGACGTCGTGCGATGTATCGTGACCTTTCCCCCCATTGCCAGCAATGGGGTGGGCGTGGTTTCAGCATGATGCATCCGGCCTGCGGGCTGGCAGTTTGACATGCCTGAGCTAGATGAAGGGCTATTGGCAAGGGATGGACTACACCTCACAAGAACTAGAAAGAATATATTTGGAAAATGACTGGCTCATTTTATCAAAAGGGCTTTCAACTAAAAATGAGGGGGAGGGGCCAGACTTCATGACCTCTAGAACCTAATTCCAAGCAAAAACAACTAGATAATCAATCACATAAGGAAGGAGTAAAGAGAAAAAAGAAATAAAAAAATGTAATAGAGTGTGATAGAAAGGATGGAAATCCCAGTTACAAAGTGGGAGATACAAAGAACATACCTAAGACCAATAAAGGACTCAAATGCATGTATACTAATGCTCAAGGTTTAGAGAAAAAGTAGGGTGAACTTGAAGTATTAGTACAAGAAGGCAGATACGATATAGTTGCCATTACTGAAACCTGATGGGATGAAACTCATAACTGGAATGTACTGATGGAAGGATATAAACTATTCAAAAGAAACAGACCCAACAAAAGAGGAGATGGAACTGCATTATATATAAAACATCTGTCAGAGCATGCACAATCTTATTGCACTGAGATAACCCAGGAGTAAACACAATAAACAGTGGTCTATATTAAATGGTGGTTTATCTTACACTATCTACAATATCATACACCAGGAACAATATACATACATGTGTTAATACAGCAGGTTTCAACACACAGCAGTTACAGCAAAAAATGGAAGAGAGAGAACACATCAGCGGAGCCTTCCCTTTTATACAGAGGCTCTTAAAGAGATACAGACCCTGCTTGCTCTTAAAGAGACACAGATCCTGCTGAGTCATTCCCATCATTACATTTTACATCTTACATTACATCAGCTGGTTAGCTTTTAAATCATTACCTTGACGCTCCTCCCATTTAAAGCTAAACAGCTGTTAATCCAAATGCTTTTACACATTCTTGATGCTTGCCTGCATTTAAAGGCAGCTTTATACATGCAACATTGTCCTTCTCTTAATCTCATAAGGGTAAACACCTGATGCACATTCATAGACTCCATTTCTCTGTCCATAGCCTCCTTCCATTTATCCTGTTCTACTTGAGGCAATGATAACATCTCTTGGTAATTATGGGATTCATACCTTACACTATACGCTCTAACCCCACTTGCTGAGAACCAATCAGGAGATATGCCTTTATTGCTGCGTTCAGACCTCCTTGGTATCATCTATTCCTGTGTTTCTGTTACTTCTCTCTTTACCTCAGATCTATCTTCTTCTATTCCTACTATTTCCAGCCTGCTATTCTGTTCTTCCTTCATTGGGCTTTGTGTAGCCTCTCCTTCCTGAGAACTAGTGCTATGTGTTGGCCTGAATACCTCGGTGTTAGCATGCACCCTGTCCCAATTGTTTTGTTCTGCAAAACTAGCAGACCTTGAAATCACAACCTTCTTTGTTCCATCTGTGAATCTATACCCTTTGGAACCTGGCTCATATCCAACAAACCTAAGTTTCCTGGCCTTTTTCTGTCCTTTCCTTCTGGTGCTTTTGGGAATATGCACCCAGGCATAACTGTGAAATGTCCTTAGGTGAGCCAATGAAGGTTTCCTTCCATAAAACAGGCAATATTGATTTTCATTGATAGCAACATTCCATACCCTGTTTATTAGATAGTTGGCTGTTTTCATGACTTCCCCCCAGTATGTTTTACTCATTCCTGCATCTGCCAGCAGTGAATCTTTCAGGGTTTGCAAAATGCCATTCCTCTGTTCAGCCAACCCATATTCTGCTGGCGAGTATGGGTTTGTACGTCTATGCTTTATGCTTAAGTTTGTAAGTGTTCGTGCACAACCATCCTGCTGCTTCTCTAACATGTATAAATTATCCAACTTAACACCTTGTGCACAAATCCTCCCACCTTTCCTGATGGTGTATTGACCCTTTGCAAGCAGTACTTCAAACCCCATATTATCCAATCTCAAAATACTGAGTAAATTATGGTCTACCTCTGGTACATATAATACATTATCCAAAGTTTCTCCAATACTAGATACATAAACTTTACCTTCCCCTTTAACAGCAAACTGTTGTCCATTTGCCAAGCTAACAAATGTTTGTTTAGCTGGTCTTAGGTTTGAAAACATTTGTGGGTCGTTTGCAATATGCTGACTCGCCCCATTGTCCAACAACCAGGTGTTTTTCTCCATTAAAGTTGCTGCCAGGGAAAATGTTGGTTGTGTAGTTCTATGACCTTGTTTCGTTGCTCTTCTGTTTCTCCTCTCAGGGCAGCATCTCTGGAGATGTTTTGTAGAACCACACATGAAGCAGCATTTTACTATGCTGTCAGAACCCATATTGTTTAAGGTGCCTATTCTGTTCTTGCAAAGCAGACATCGAGACAAGGCAGGTTCACAACAAAGGATCTCTTTATTAAGTACATTCACAGAACAGAAGCAAGAACACAATGGCCACTGGCCTTTTATAGTCCCCTTGCAAGGGGATGCACATCCAATCGTTGCAGGCCATTCTCCCGCCTTGCACATGCGTGCAAGGCCGGAGACAGCCTGTCTGGGTCCCAGGCAGACACGTGGTCTGTCTGGGTCTCTGCAGCCTTCCTGCAGCCTTCCTGAGCCTTGCTGAATGACTCAGCAAGGCCCAGGACATAACACCCCTCCCCCCTTGGATTAAACAATAAGTAAGCAAATTGTTTAACACTTTACACACAACACATCATGGCAGGCCGATTGACACGTTATACAGTCCACCTTACTCCTTGCAACCTATTACCGTCAGGTCCCTATGGTTTCCACGGACTTTCACTCTTTGACAATATTCGCACCACAACACTACAATTGTTTTTTTTCTCTCCCACAGATGGCGAGGACTAATAACCCTCTTGTATAGTGAACAGGGACCTTACATATTCCTCTAAATGCTTAGGAGGACCCTTGACCCACTCTGATCTCCGTGGAGCCAGATTAGGTGCAGGTGTAATTGTAGGTGTGGGATTAGGAATAGGTGCCTGGAGTGCCTGCTCCCAGTTTGCGCAAAACAAACCAGGACTTTGTCACCCAGAAGACTCAGGGGTTCCCCCTGACTGCTGACTGGCTGGATCCACCAGACCCAAACCAGAGTTCCTTGGTGGGGTTGAGTTCCCCAAGTCCCTTGGTGGAGTGGAGTTCCCCAGAATTCCATTGGACTCCTCTTGGAAGCACTGTCCCTCGCGCCCAAGACCAGCAGCAGGAGTACCCTGAGTAGCCGATTTACGGTCATTTGCCCCTAGCCAGGGACCTCTGTCAGAGTCAGGAGCCGCCTCCATGGCAAGACCCCTGGAGTCTATGCCAGAGTCAGGAGCCGCCTCCCTGGCAAGACCCCCACCTGGGACATGTGTAGGAAGATTTGGATAAATGCCCTCGTGGGGAGGCTGTGGTCCACAATCGTAATTGGGGTCCCCCTCCCCCCCTAGAGCAGAGCCAGGAGTGGAAATGTGGCCAGGAAGCCTCCACGCAATTGGTCTATGTGGCGTCTAAGCACACGACCATCCTCCAAGGCCACTTCGTAGGACAGTGGCCCAGAGACCTTGCATACCACAGCAGGTACCCAGAGATGTCCATGCCCATAGTTTCTGGCCCATACTGGATCACCCACTTGGAGTCTCCTAGGTGCCCGCGGTTGTGACACCTGTGAAGCCACCCGTTCTGGGTGCAGCCTGTCCAGTTTCGTGATGAGTCTGCGACCCCAGCGGAGTTCAGCTGGGCTCTTTCCTGTAGCTGTGCAAGGTGTGGTGCGGTGTGCAAAGAGAAAACCGGCTAACCTGTGGTGCCAGGGTCCTTGAGTGATTCTCTTTAATGCCTCCTTGGTGGTACGCACCATGCGTTCAGCCTGACCGTTGGTGGCAGGGTGAAATGGAGCAGACGTAGCATGCCGGATCATGTTAGCTTGAAGAAAAGCCTGAAACTCAGAAGAGGTAAATTGGGGACCATTGTCTGAGACAAGGACATCCGGAAGACCATGGGAAGCAAAGATTCCTCTGAGCACCTGGATGGTCCTGGCAGTAGTAGTGGAGGATACAGGAATGACCTCTAGCCACTTGGAATGACTATCCATGAGGAGAAGGAAGAATTGCCCCTGAAAGGGCCCAGCATAGTCAATGTGTACGTGTGACCATGGAGTGAGTGTCTCTAGACACTAGAATTAGAAAGGAGCCCTTTCTAATTCTATTTCTTCTATTATTCTGGGTTCTGCCATACTCTTGGAAGGGAGGGGGAAGACACTGAGGGCTGCCTCTTTGTTTCTCTCTATCGCTACAATATCACAGTAGTCCAGGTCTATGCCCCAACCACTGGTGCTGAAGAGGATGAAATTGACCGGTTCTATGAAGCCCTACAGCACCTTATAGAATTAACACCAAAAAAATGATGTCCTTATCATCATGGGGGATTGGAATGCTAAAGTAGGAAGCCAAAAGATAACCAGAACAACAGGCAAGTTTGGCCTTGGAGTACAAAATGAAGCTGGGCACAAGCTGATAGAATTTTGTCAAGAGAATACGATGGTCATAGCAAACACTCTTTTCCAACAACCCAAGAGATGGCTCTACACATGGACATCACCAGACGGTCAACATAGAAATCAGATTGACTATGTGCTCTGCAGCCAAAGATGGAGAAGCTCTATACAGTCAGTAAAAAGAAGACCAGGAGCTGACTGTGGCTCAGATCATGAGCTTCTCATTGCAAAATTTAGGCTTAAATTGAAGAAAGTAGGGAAAAGCACTAGCCCACTCAGGTATGAACTAAATCATATCCCTGATGAATATACAGTAGAAGTGACAAATAGATTTAAGGAATTAAATCTGATAGACAGAGTGCCTGAAGAACTATGGATGGAGGTTCGCAACATTGTACCAGAGGTAGCAACTAAAACCATCCCAAAGAAAAAGAAATGCAAGAAAGCAAAATGGCTGTCTGAGGAAGCTTTGCAAATAGCTGAGGAAAGAAGGGAAGTGAAAGGCAAGGGAGAAAGAGAAAGATACACCCAACTGAATGCAGAATTCCAGAGAATAGCTAGAAGAGATAAGAATGCCTTCTTAAATGAACAGTACAAAGAAATAGAAGAAAACAATAGAATAGGGAGGACCAGAGATCTCTTCAGGAAAATTGGAGATACGAAGGGAACGTTTCATGCAAAGATGAGCATGATAAAGGACCAAAATGGCAGGGACCTAACAGAGGCAGAAGAGATTAAGAAGAGGTGGCAAAACTACACAGAAGAACTATACAAGAACTGTCACCCTGCCTATTTAACTTATATGCAGAGCACATCATGAGAAAGGCAGGGCTAGATGAATCAAAAGTTGGAATTAAGATTGCCGGGAGAAATATCAACAACCTAAGATATGCAGATGATACCATTCTAATGGCAGAAAGTGAAGAGGAACTAAAGAGCCTCTTGATGCGGGTGAAGAAGGAGAGTGCAAAAGTTGGCTTGAAACTCAACATTAAGAAAACCAAGATCATGGCATCCAGCCCTCTCAATTCCTGGCAAATAAATGGGGAAGAAATGGAGGTAGTGACAGATTTTATTTTCCTGGGCTCCAAGATCACCGCAGATGGGGACTGCAGCCAAGAAATTAAAAGACACTTGCTCCTGGGGAGGAAAGCTATGGCAAATCTAGACAGCATACTAAAAAGCAGAGACATCACCCTGCCAACAAAAGTGCGTATAGTCAAGGCCATGGTTTTCCCAGTTGCAATGTATGGCTGTGAAAGTTGGACCATAAGAAAGGCTGAGCACCAAAGAATTGAGGCCTTTGAACTATGGTGCTGGAGAAGACTCCTGCGAGTCTCCTGGACTGCAAGGCGTTCAAACCGGTCAGTCCTAGAAGAGATCAACCCCGATTACTCTTTAGAAGGCCAGATCCTGAAGTTGAAACTCAAATACTTTGGCCACCTAATGAGAAGGAAGGACTCACTGGAGAAGAGCCTGATGCTGGGAAAGATTGAGGGCAATAGAAGAAGGGGACGATAGAGAATGAGGTGGCTGGATGGAGTCACTGAAGCAGTAGGTGTGAGCTTAAATGGACTCCAGAAGATGATAGAGGACAGGAAGACCTGGAGTAATGTTGTCCATAGGATCACGATGAGTCGGACACGACCTCGCAACTAACAACAACAACATTGCTACAATGTAACTCTTTCACTGTCTCTCAATACTTGCTTTTTGAACTGTCTTCCCTTGATGTCAGCTTGAAAGGGGGGAGAAAGGAATGCGCTTCTGGCCATCTGGCTTATCTCCTGTTTCGGAAGGGAAGGTGTGAAGACCCAACAAACATTGCTACAAGCCTGAGACAGACCAGCATTATCAGCTCTTTCCACAATGGACTTAACACCTGGGGATTGGGCCCTTTGAACTGACCGGATTAACTGTTGGGGTGGGGTTTGCTTTTTGCTCCTTTAACCTATTGATTTGAGCGGGAAACCCTCAGATCCTGCCTTCTATGCCTGCTGTCAACTTCACCTAATAAAAGTTCCTTTTGGAATGGAATTGCTCCAAGAGTCCTGCTTTCTTGGGATGAGATTTTGAAGCAGGTCCTTACATTAGGCAGGATCTGCAGAAATGGTCAACTTGGAAGGAAGACACTTACCATGGGACCACGCAAACGATGTCTGAAATTGGGATGGAAAGAGAAGAGACTGCTATGGGGGGGAGATCTCCCACCAGGCAGATCCCAGCAGATTCAGCTCGCAGTCTTCAAGCTCCTCAGATGAAGTATTGGTCGCCGAACGCCGAGACAAACCAAGGTAGTCTATGGGCATTGGAAGAAAGGAGGATTGGGAAAAGAGAGCCAGTAAGGTGACCCTCAAATGCGGCAGTCACCAGCCAGGTTGGAAGGTTGAGATGGAGAGATCGCTTCACCTCAGCAAAGACAAAGATGACCGGCCACCCCACTCCAACCGGTTCCTAGAGCAAGCTATCGACATGCTAAGAGTCACCTTCAATTCCCTGAAGGAAGAGAAAGCTGACCCATGCCATGGTACCACAAACCTAGGCTCAGCTGAGGGGACAGATGAAGGAGGGGCCAAAGCAGCAACCCCAGACCCTTCCACCGCAGCAACCATCACTATAACCACAGTCACCCCTGGGCAAGCCGCATCAGGGGATGGTGATGGACACCGACCCAGGAGATGGGGAGGACATCGAACCATCCAAAAGTTCCCTCCACTGGGAGTGAAATACAGCGGAGAACCGCATTGACTAGGATTCTTCCTGACACAAGTCCTGAGTTATATGGAAGAGTATAGCCGTGAAATACCTAGCAACCAAGGCCGGATAAGAATCGTGTCAATGGCTTTCGATGGCGATGCAGCTGAATGAGTGGTGGACCTCCATGACGCTGATGCCCCAGAGCTGCAAAGTTTCAACCAGTTCATGGCAGCTCTCTGGCAGTGATTTGAAGACCCCTTGGCTGACCGGAAGGCTCGAGAACACATAAAAACTATCAGACAAGGACGACGGCCAGTAGCAGAATACACACAAGAATTTCAAGTGCTAGCTAGCAAGCTGAACTGGCTGGAGGACGTCCTGGTCGGGCATTTCAAAGATGGCCTAAATGATGACCTGTATTATCCCTGCATTCCTCAGGGAAATCCTGACTGGCTGGTATATCCTGGCCAAGGAAGCCAAAATTGATCGTGCCAGAAGACAACGATGCTCGGGGAGATCCTGGGGAAGATCACCAGCAGAGCCATCTCAAGAATGGCGAAGCAGACCCCTACCACCCCAAGAGCAATGGGCTGTTTCAAATGCAGGAAGGACGGGCACCAGGCCGCCGAGTGTCACTAGAAACCCCCCATCTAGAAACCCGACCGACCACAGAGGGGAAACCCGGGAAAACCCCACCAAAACCAAAGGAAACGGTGATGAAAAGCATGGAGATTGTCGAGGTCCTAACCGCATCAAAGAAGGGGGGAGGAATACCAACCCAGACCAGAGAATCCTCGGAGTCTTCAAAGGTTCAAAGGATGAACCCCTGGTAAGTGGACCCATCGCACCCCTCACCAGAACCGTAGAATTGTTTAGCCCAGGGATGCAGGAAAATGTCACCCTTTTAGGCCCTAATAGACTCTGGCTGAACTCATTGCCTCATAAGCCCAACCCTGGTGGGGAACTTAGGAATTCCGGTGTAAGGACCCACCTCAATTTACATCTTAAGAAGACAGAACTCTTGGAACGTTTCTACCAACAGGAATCTTTATTAAGAAAAACTGACTGAAGGCATGCTAGACAGGATCTGAGGGACCTCCCTGACCATTCAATGTTTTAAAGTGTTCCTAGGCACCCCACTCCACACTCCTTCCGGTCAATTCAAATTGGCAGATGGTTGGGTGTTAAATCCATCGGATCCCAAATGTTGCAATCTTCCCCCCCTTTTTCCTTGCTGCCGGTAAAAGGAGGCTTCATAGGGAGTGAGATCAAAGGCTGATGGCCGCATTGTTATGGTTAGTACTCTCGAAGGGAATCCACAGAGGATGTTACTTTGTAGTTGATAGGGGAAATGCCAGTCATAAACACCCGTGTTTACTCCCCCCCCTTGTAGTATGACAGAATCCAGAAGAGAGTAAGAATTGGGTTTTCTCAGAGTAGATAGCTAGAAATAAAATATAATTGGATTCTGACATCCAGCTCCCCTTAAAAATAAGAGAGGCCCACCTGTAGAGAAAACAAAACAGGTATAAAAGTCTGGCTTGTTAGGATACTCTGTATGAAACTTCTTTAAAAGCTTCAGGGCTCTGACATGACGTTTATGGACCCACTCGTTTTGAGAGGCGGGGAGGTGCTTCCATGCTACTAGGTATTGAGTTTCCCCACGATATTTTCTAGAGTCCAGGATTTCCCTTATTTCAAAGTGTTGCTCCCCTTCTACCATGATTGGTGTTGGGGGGGGGGATTTTTGGCCGTAAGGGTGACTGTTGTTCTCTTTTCAGCAAACTGCAGTGGAAAATTGGGTGTATTTGCCTAAGATTCTTGGGTAATTCTAATTCTACTGTTACTGGGTTTATGATTCTTTTAATTGGAAAAGGCCCAATATATTTTGGTCCAGGTTTTTTACAGGGTTGTATGGATTTTAAGTATTTTGTAGACAAGTACACCATTTCTCCTATAATGAATGGTGTGGGCTCCACCCTTTTCTTATCTGCTTGTGCTTTGTATGCTTGCCTAGCTTCCTCTAGAGCTTTTCTAACTATTGGCCAGGTGTTTTGTAATTGTTCCATCCATTCTTTCAGTGATGGGATTGCCGGTTCTGGGTCCATTTCAATGCCCTGTGTGGATATGCGGTAACCTAGGTAGTCTATTCTTTCCTGGTGAAATTCACATTTTGATAATTTGGCATATAGGTGGGCGGCTCGCAGTTTCTTTAAAACCGCTCTGACTAGGTTGACATGTTCCTCTTTTGATTCGGTGAAGATAAGGATGTCGTCTAAATAAACCAGGACCCCTTAAATAGGTGCTCCCTTAGTACCTCATTGATTAATTGCATAAATACTGCGGGGGCCCCTTGTAATCCAAATGGCAAAACTTTGAATTTGTAGCACCCCATTGGGCAGTTAAATGCGGTTTTCCATTCATCTCCTTCCCTAATTCTCACGCGGTAATACGCTTCCCTTAGATCTAGTTTAGTAAAAAAAATTCCTTTCGAGAGGTGTGATAACATGTCTTTCATGAGGGGTAGGGGGTATAGGTTGCTTTCACCGATTGCATTCAAAAGCCGGTAGTCTATGCAGAAACATAGAGAGCCATCCTTCTTCTCTCTAAAGAGGACCGGAGCGGCCACCTTAGGCTTGGCTGGTTCAATGAACCCCCTTTCTAGGTTTTTCTTTATAAATCTCTCCATTTCCTCCTTCTCCTTTGGGCTCATGGAGTATAATCTGGGCTTTGGGAGTTTTGCCTCGGGCTTGAATTCTATGGCACAGTCCGTGGGTCGGTGGGGGGGGAAGCTTATCTGCCCTCTCCTCGCTGAAAACCTCAGCCAGATCTCTGTATTCCTCTGGTATTTCTGGTAGCCCCTTTTCTTCACCTATGGATGCTATTTCCGTTTTTAATTTTGGTAGATCCCCTTGGTGTTTTAAGTCTGTAGGGTCCTCTTTCAGGAAATTGATTTCTTTCGTCCTCCAATTTACCCAGGGGTTCCATTTTGTTAACCATTCCAGCCCTAGGATCATCGGGCATTCCATGCCTGGGGTCACTACAAACATTATGTCTTCCTCATGATTTCCCAGGGATAGGTGGATTGGTAACATGGCTAGGGTAGCTGGCACCCCCCCTGCTATGGACCCATCTAACTGGCCAAATGAGATTGGTTGTTCCAGCCTCCTCACTGGAATGCCCAAATTTCCCACTAGTGTCGGGCTAATTAGGCAGCGGGTGCAGCCAGAGTCTATTAAGGCTTTCACTTTGACAGCTTCGGGCATGGAGGGGGCTAATATAGTCACTGTCTTGAGGATGGGTGGGATGGATCCACTTACCAGTGGTTCGCCCTCCGAGCTGTCATCTGGGGCGTCCACCGGCCCTGCGGTGTAGGCTGGAGCTCTTTCCCCATGATGGGCGGAGGTAGGGGATTCCACAGCCTCTATCCCTCTCATGGCAGATTCTTTTGACTTAGCTGGGGACTTCCCAGATTTGCTGGCCGGTGGTCTGTCTGGGTTGTGCTGGGGGGCTTTTGAGCGGCATTCTACAGCCCGATGCCCCTCTCTCCCACATTTGAAACAGCCCATTGGTTTCTTGGCCATAGCCGATGGCTTCGCTGGTTCGCGCGTCGGTTCAGGTGGTGAGGGGCTCCATTGTTTTCCTCGGCTGTGCCTCTTCAGTAGGTCGATCTCTGCTTCCTCTGCCAGGACGTACCATTCGTCGAGTTGGTGTGGGTCCCCCGGGGCAGGCAAGCGTCATATAGGTCGTAATTCAGACCGTCTTTGAAATGGCTAAGGAGGATGTCTTCCGGCCAGTTCAGCTTGCTGGCAATAGTTCGGAATTCTTGTGTATATTCAGCTACTGGCCGTCTGCCTTGCCTCATCGTTTTGATTCTTTCACGTGCTTTGCGATCAGCCAGGTGGTCTTCAAATCGCCTTCTCAGAGAGGACATGAAACGGTTGAAGTCGTTGAGCTCTGGGGCATTGGAATCATGCAAATTCACCACCCAATCGGCGGCCGGTCCATCCAGAGCAGATAGCACGATCCGGATACGGGCTTTGTTGCTAGGGATGTGTTGCCCGTGTTCCTCCATGTAGCCAAGGACTTGGGTTAGGAAAAACCCCAAGCGTGTCGGCTCCCCTTGAATTTCATGTCCAGCGGCGGAAGTCTTTGAATGCATCGGTGCCTTCTTCGTCGGTATTGTCTTCCATCCGGATCGCCATCTGCAGGTCGGCGGGGGGTGGGGACTACTGGATCAGCAGATGTCCCCGGGGCTGCAGGTTCCAATTCCCCCTCAGTGTCTCTCCAGTTGCGGCTCCAGGAGTTGGTGCAGCCGTGGGGCTCAGGATCCTCCTCTCCTAGGGAGCTGAGGGTTCTCTTCATCAAGTCGATAGCTTTCTCTAGGATCCAGTTCAAGTGCTGTGCCCAGCTTCCTTCATCTTCGTTTGTGTGCAGGGATCTCTCCATCTCCTGCTTCCATCCTGGTTGGTTGGCCCCCCCATCTCAGGGTCACCTTTCTTGATTTTTTTTCCCACTCGCCTTTCTTTCCAACGCCCATTGACCACCGAGGCTTGTGGTTACGCATCTCCACCACCTCTTCTCCTGAGGAATCTGACCCTTCAGATCCAGATATTTGGCAGGTTTCCAGTCAGGGCAACGGCTCCCTCTCCGGGGGGCTTTCCCCCTTCCCTGCTTCGTCGTCTGACATGGTATTTTTTGCAAAGTCCCCCGGCAAGGTTATTCCTTCCAGGTTGACCAATTTTGGAGATCCTGTCTAATGAAAGGACCCACCTCAATTTACATCTTAAGAAGACAGAACTCTTGGAACGTTTCTTCTAACAGGAATCTTTATTAAGAAAAACTGACTGAAGGCATGCTAGACAGGATCTGAGGGACTCCCCTGACCATTCAATGTTTTAAAGTGTTCCCAGGCAGCCCCACTCCACACTCCTTCCAGTCAATTCAAATTGGCAGATGGTTGGGTGTTAAATCCATCGGATCCCAAACGTTGCAATCATCCCCCCCTTTTTCCTTGCTGCCGGTAAAAGGAGGCTTCATAGGGAGTGAGATCAAAGGCTGATGGCCACATTGTTATGGTTAGTACTCTCGAAGGGAATCCACAGAAGAGGAATGCCAGTCATAAACACCCGTGTTTACTCTCCCCCCCTTTGTAGTATGACAGAATCCAGAAGAGAGTAAGAATTGGGTTTTCTCAGAGTAGATAGCTAGAAATAAAATATAATTGGATTCTGACACCTGGTGAGAAGGCTGAAAAAGCCAATTTCTTTTGGTCAACTAGATGGGTCCATTGCAGGGGGAGTCCCAGCCACCCTTGCCACACTACTCATTCAGCTGACCATAGGGAACCATGTAGAGACTTTAACGTTCATGGTGACTGTTGGAATGAAATGCCCACTCATATTAGGCATGACATGGCTAACAAAATGGATTGGAGGACTGGAAAACTGAGATTCCTAAAGTGAAATCCCAATGCCCAGAAGGTATCCCATGCCAAAGGGGGGGGTGAAGTCCCCGGAAAGTATCACCGCAGTAAGTGAGGGGGAGTTGGAAAGCATACCAGAGGAATACCGAGACCTAGCTGAAGTCTTCAGCAAAGAGAAGTCGGACAAATTACCCCCCCCCCCACCGACCCACAGACTGTGCCATTGAAATACTCCCGGGGGCTAAGTTGCCTAAACCAAAACTATAATCCATGACCCCGCGGGAGTTATAAGAAGTGAAAAAAATTGTGGAAAATAATTTAGCAAGGGGTTTCATCCAACTGGCAAAGCCAAAAACGGTGGGCCCCGTGCTATTCCGTGAAAAGAAGAATGGGTCTCTTCGTCTCTGTGTAGATTATAGATCTCTCAACGCAGTGAGTGAAAGTAACCTCTACCCACTTCCTTTGATGAAGAACATGCTGGCACATCTGTTAAAGGGAAGATTTTTTCAAAGTTGGACGAGAGAGGCTTATTACAGAGTCAGAATTTAAAAGGGAGATGAATGGAAAACCACCTTCAATTGTCCCTTAGGCTGTTTCCAATTCAGAGTTCGGGCTTCAGGGAGCACCCACAGTGTTTATGCAATTGATAAACGAGGTGCTCCAGGAACACCTCTATAAGGGGGTGCTTGTCTACCTGGATAACATCCTGATATTCACTGAGACTAAGGAGAAACATGTGAAACTGGTCAGAGCTGTGCTTAAGAAGCTGCAAGCAGTCCATTTGTGTGCCAAATTATCCAAGTGTGAATTCCACAAAGATATAATTGACTACCTGGGGTATTGCATCTCATCAAACGGCATAGAGATGGACCTCGGGAAAGTACAGGCCATGCTAGAATGGGCTCTGCCCCACACCAGGAGGCAATTGCAAAGTTTCCTCAGATTTGCAATCTTTTACCGCCAATTCATCCCCTCTTTTGCACAAATTGTGTTGCCCATCACAAACTTATTAAAGACAAAAGGGGAGGGAAAACCAAAGCCCAGTCAACCATTGAAATGGACTGTAGAATGCCAGGCTGCTTTTGAGAAATTAAAAAGGTTGTTCTCAGCCAAACAAGTATTAAAACACTCGGATAATGAGAAAACTTTTGTAATTCAAGCGGATGCTAGTGATGTAGCAGTGGGAGCAGTACTGCTTCAAGAGAATAATGAAGGAAAATTACAACCTTGTGTTTACACATCGAGAAAACTTACAGAGACAGAACAAAGGTGGGCGGTTTGGGAAAAGGAAGCTTATGCCATCCGGTGGGCCCTTTAACCTGGTGACATTTCTTGGAAGGGAATAAAATCCCTTTCCAAGTATGGACTGACCACAAGAACCTGGAAGCCCTAAAAACACCTAGAAAGTTGTCTCCCAAACAGGCGAGGTGGTCCCAGCATTTCCACCAGTTCAATTTCACCATAAAACATCTACCAGGGCGGGAAAATTACCGCAATACAACAGCAACAAATCAGAGATAACAGATCCACTCATGCCATCAAAACAATTAGCTGCACCAGTCACCACTCTGGAATAAATTTAAAAATGCAATAGTAGAGGTAATGAATTTAAAACAGAGAGAGGGGTACCACAAGAAACAAGAAACAACAGTGGATAACGGAGGAAATTCTTCATCTCATGGATGAAAGAAGATCTTATAAAAATGAAAATAAAGCAAAATATAATGAATTGCAGAAAACAATTAGAAGAAAAATTCGACTGGCAAAAGAAAAGTGGTTTGCAAAGAGATGCAAGGAAATAGAAGAGACAGAACGTATGCATGATAATTTCAATTTACACAAAAAAATGAAAGAAGCAGCAGGCCTCTACAAAAAGAAAACCAACAACTTAGTTGACAAAGAGGGGGAAATTATCTTAGATGAGGATGAAAAACTAAAGAGATGGAAGGAATATATTGAAAACTTTTTTTAAAAAAATATATTTTATTGGATTTTTATGGGGGTGGAAAGGTTACATCAAGGTGCTTAGGAAACACCGTGGAGATGGGTATATCAAACATCCAAAAGAAAAATCACAGATATATAGCTCAAATTGATTCATTGAAAAATCCCTCTCTAATTCCCTCATATAGTATTGCATATTCAAATTAATACATTTCTAAATAAACTTCAAACAATCCTATCAAACATCAATCACATTTCAATTATAAAAATCCAAGTCCTGTTTTTAGGCTTTACTAATTTACAGTTACCATATTCCAATTAGCCTTAAATAGACATATTATTAACACTTCGGGTGTCCTTCATTTCCCTTTTTAACATAATAATTATATCTAAAATGAGTATATTATTCCCACAATAACATTCTTATGTTTTCTATATTGAAGAACTTTTTGAGGACACTAGGGATGATATAGATATGGGAAGTATAACAACTGGACCAAACATCACTATGGAGGAGGTTGAACATGCAATAAAAATAGCAAAAACAAGAAAAGCCACAGGACCTGATGATATCCCAGTAGAAATTTTAAAATTGCTGGAAGACAATGGGAAGATTTTTTTACTGCAGCTCTTCAATCAGATATACGAAACAGGAAAGATACCAAATGATTGGCTAAAATCAACCTTTGTGACAATCCCCCAAAAAATAAATGCAAAGAAGTGTACTGAATACAGAACAATAAGCTTAATGAGTCATGCCCTGAAAATATTCCTGAGAATAATTCACACAAGAATATACAACAAAATTGAAGAGCATCTAGGTAACACACAATTTGGTTTCAGAAACAATCTTGGTACACGAGATGCGCTGTTCAGCATTCAGGTTCTTGTACAGCGTTGTAGAGATGTCAGCCACAGTGTTTACATGTGCTTCATTGATTTTGAAAAAGCTTTTGATAAAATAAGACACAGCAAACTATTAGAAATCCTGAAACAAGGGGGACTAGATGACAAAGACATCCAAATAATAAGGAATCTGTATTGGCATCAGGTAGCAAATGTGAGACTAGGCCAAAAATACTCAGCTGATGCAGAAATAAGAAGAGGGGTCAGACAGGGATGTATTCTGTCTCCACTGTTGTTCAATATCTACTCTGAGTCAATCTTCAACGAGGCACTGGAGAACATCGATGCTGGCATCAAAGTAAACGGTGTTTGGATCAACAACTTAAGATATGCTGATGATACAGTTCTGCTTGCCAGTAAGCATGAAGACCTTCAGCTCCTCATCAAGAGAGTCACCAAAATATCTGGAAAATATGGCTTGAAGCTTAACACCTCAAAAACCAACATCATGGTCGTCAGCAAACAACCCGTTAACATACCACCAATAAATTCAGAAGGAATACCACTAGAAAAAGTTGAAAGGATCACGCACCTCGGTTCTAAGTTACATGAAAGCTGGGACATGACCGCTGAAGTAAAGACAAGGATAGAGAAAGCTCGAACAGCATTCTTCAAAATGAAAAAGGTCTTCTGCAGTCATGACACGCAGAAGACTGAAAATCAGGCTTGTCAGATGCTATATTTTTTCTATCCTGCTCTATGGAGTAGAGAGTTGGTCTCTGACAGAAGGCCACCTGAAGAGACTAGAAGCATTTGAAATGTGGATTTACAGGTGGCTGTTACGTATAAGCTGGGTGGACAAGATCAGAAATGAGGAGGTTTTAAGCCACCTGGGAAAGCCAAGGGAAATCATCAAAACAATTAAAAAACGAAAGTTAGAATATTTCGGACATGTGATGCGACACCCAGAAAAATACGGCATACTCCATTTAATCCTCCAAGGAAAGATTGAAGGCAAACGAAGTCCAGGCAGAAGAAGAACATCATGGCTTCAAAATCTAAGGGACTGGTTTGGACAAAACTCAGCAGCACTTTTTCGTGCGGCTGCTGATAAAAACAGGATCGCCAACCTGATCGCCAACGTCCGATAACGGATATGGCAGAAGAAGAAGAAGTCATCACTCGAATGCAAGCCAAAACACTGAAAACCCTAATGAGACAAGCTGGGGTAGAGTTCAGGAAGGCGCTAGAGAAAGACTAATAGTTCCTGAGCCATAAAAATTTGTGCACCATGAATGATGGACTTCCATGGGTGGGAGGGAAACTCTACATTCCAAAGAGCCAAAGACTAACATTTATGCAGCTTTGCCATGACTCCAAATCCACTGGACATTTTGGGTTCGTGAAAACGCTCCATTTGGTGAAATGGCAATTTTGGTGGCCGGCAATAAAAAAGGACATTGAAAGCTATGTGGCTAATTGCCCAATATGCGCAGCAGCCAAAAGAAGACAGGGGAAAGCCCCAGAACTATTACAAATTGTAGCTACCCCATCAGCTCCCTTGAGGGAGATTTCTATGGATTTTATTGTAGAGCTACCAGAAAGCGGGGGAAATACAGTGATTTGGGTCATAACATCTTTCTGAAAGGATGATCAAATCTGCATTTCTACAGACCTGGCCTCTGCCTGGTTTCTACTTGGGACTATTAAGAAAAACTGTGCCTGCTTTTCTGCCCTTAAGATCTTTTGGGGAAATATAATATTCTGTTTATTGAATATTCCCCAAAATATTCCTTTCTCTGGGGGGGTGACTTCCCACAATTCCTCCTTTGTGCTATATAAGTGTGGGTGGCGCACTTTTACTGGCACAAGATTAAAAATTGATCTGGTCAGGTAGACTTGATAAACAAGCTTCTAAACTGTTAGTGCAAAAAGGGGAAGGCACTAATAGAGGCAGCAGAAAAAGATCCCTGCAGTGGCTCCCAAAAGGAGAGCCTTTCAACCATAAAGGTCTAAAGCCAGGGCAAAAGTTCTGTTAGATGGAAAAGGATTTTATAGTGTCCAATATTCTGTGTCAATTCCTTTAGATATTTGATGTCACTTTGAGCTTCCAGTCAGGTTTGCACATGCCCCCAAATTGTTCACAGCCATGTTTTGCCTCAGTACATAACCACTGGCTGCCCATTTTCAAGACTTAGCTCTTAGTTTAGTGCATCCAGGTTTGTGATGTCCAATTGAGGTTAGCGAGTATGCAAGTCAGGCTAAATTGCACACAGTGAGCCCCAGGACTCCCAATCTGAGTCCACCAGTGCAACATATTCAGGACTTGGGTTTGGAGATCTCTTTCCTGCTACCTCCTCAGTGAGAGCATATGAATTGTAAACCTGAAGGGGCTTGGTTCCCTCCCCCATGGAAATTGCAGGAAGGTATGCATGCAAAAGCCTTAGTGCCACAGAGCAAGAACCAGCCTGGGGAGCTTTACTGAAGGTGGGTGAAGGGGATAGCCTTAGTGTGATTCTGAATGGGGTATGTGCATGTGCATGTGCATGTAGCTACTTCTACAAGACAGGTAATACTAACAACCTGGACA
The DNA here is from genome assembly GCA_023970755.1 of Azemiops feae. Lineage (NCBI taxonomy): Eukaryota > Metazoa > Chordata > Lepidosauria > Squamata > Viperidae > Azemiops > Azemiops feae. The sequence continues at coordinate 453,048 of JALGBA010000988.1, read as the reverse complement.
AAGTTCCCTCCCACCAGACAGAAATCCAAGGTTCTCAGGACTTGTTGTCCCAACCATTCCCAAATGCCATCCCTCCATGAATCCATTTGACTGGCTTATTACAGTACAAATGAGGCAAGAAAGAAAACCTCACAGTGAGTTTCTGCCCTCTCCCCATAATTTTCCCAGTTGTCTTCTGAGGCTTCACATGGGGACCAATGGTTTCAGGAGTCCTTCCTTTTTCTGCAGCCTTCACAGAGATCTAGGTGATGGTAGGATCTGGGAAGATCTGTTCCACTCTAGTTGCATGGTAATTTTCTACTGGATGGCTGGATTCAAACCTCAAATGAATGGAGGCAGCATCTGGGTCAGTGTGCTCTGCTTCCAAAGGTTGTGGAGATCATCTGTGCAGGACTGAAAGATATGAGAACAAGGTCCTCTCTCCCCTTTGTGGGTGACTCTCCGAGAAGAGACATTGTAAGTCAGACATGAGGAATGGAGAACAGAGGATAAGAAATGGAGAAGTGGAATGGGTTTTTTTTTAGAATTTTACAGATGTTAAATAGATGAAACCCACTTGAACAGTACAGTACAGTAAAGGAAAAATGAAACTTTTCCTTTAAATGAACTTTAAACATTCTCTCCTAATAAATTTGGGCTCTTTTTAAAAGTACAGAGAGAGAGAGAAGGAACATGGTTCTCTTCACCCTGTTTTGTTGGCCAGGCAAATTAGAGTGAAGGTATTTTTTTCTTTTTGGTAGCTTATTTTAAGCAGAATTTCTAACAGAATTTTAGAATTCTTATCTCTAGGGATTAGAGACACCCAACAGTTAACATTTACTTCGAGGACACACAAAGATCTTGATACACACACACACACACACACACACACACACACACTGTAAGGACCCACCTCAATTTACATCTTAAGAAGACAGAACTCTTGGAACGTTTCTTCCAACAGGAATCTTTATTAAGAAAAACTGACTGAAGACATGCTAGACAGGATCTGAGGGACCCCCCCTGACCATTCAATGTTTTAAAGTGTTCCCAGGCAGCCCCACTCCACACTCCTTCCGGTCAATTCAAATTGGCAGATGGTTGGGTGTTAAATCCATTGGATCCCAAGCGTTGAAATCTTCCCCCCCTTTTTCCTCGCTGCCGGTACAAGGAGATTTCATAGGGAGTGAGATCAAAGGCTGATGGCCGCATTGTTATGGTTAGTACTCTCGAAGGGAATCCACAGAGGATGTTACTTTGTAGTTGATAGGGGAAATGCCAGTCATAAACACCCGTGTTTACTCCCCCCCCCCTTTGTAGTATGACAGAATCCAGAAGAGAGTAAGAATTGGGTTTTCTCAGAGTAGATAGCTAGAAATAAAATATAATTGGATTCTGACATACGGCTCCCCTTAATAATAAGAGAGGTCCACCTGTAGAGAAAACAAAACAGGTATAAAAGTTAGTCTGGCTTGTTAGGATACTCTGTATGAAACTTCTTTAAAAGCTTCGGGGCTCTGACATGACGTTTATGGACCCACTCGTTTTGAGAGGCGGGGAGGTGCTTCCATGCTACTAGGTATTGAGTTTCCCCACGATATTTTCTAGAGTCCAGGATTTCCCTTATTTTGAAGTGTTGCTCTCCTTCTACCATGATTGGGGTTGGTGGGGGGGGGGATTTTTGGCCATAAGGGTGACTGTTGTTCTCTTTTCAGCAAACTGCAGTGGAAAATTGGGTGTATTTGCCTAAGATTCTTGGGTAATTCTAATTCTACTGTTACTGGGTTTATGATTCTTTTAATTGGAAAAGGCCCAATATATTTTGGTCCAAGTTTTTTACAGGGTTGTATGGATTTTAAGTATTTTGTAGACAAGTACACCATTTCTCCTATAATGAATGGTGTGGGCTCCACCCTTTTCTTATCTGCTTGTGCTTTGTATGCTTGCCTAGCTTCCTCTAGAGCTTTTCTAACTATTGGCCAGGTGTTTTGTAATTTTTCCATCCATTCTTTCAGTGATGGGATTGCCGGTTCGTTTGGGGTTAGTTCTGGCATGGGGTTGAAACTTTGGCCGGTAGCTATTTGAAAAGGAATGTAACCTGTGCTGGAGTGTACTGCATTATTGTAGGCAACCTCTGCGAAAGGCAACAGGTCCGTCCAATCTGACTGCTGGAAATTAAGAAAACATCTTAAATATTGCTCAAGTACTGAGTTACATTTTTCCGATTGACCATTTCCCTGAGGATGATGGCTAGAGGTCAGTCCCTGGGTGGTCCCTAAAAGGGATAGAAATTCCTTCCAAAATGCAGACGTAAATTGCACTCCCCTATCAGATATGATGCGTTGGGGTGCCCCGTGCAATCTGTAAATATGTTGCACGAAAAGTTTCGCTAAAGCTTTTGCGGTGCGGCAGTCCGTCTTTCATTGTGCACACGTGTTTATTTTTCTGGAACCATTCATCTGTTTCCAAACTTTTCCAGAATTCAATTCCAGTCTGGCTATCCAGCTGTGGTTTTAATTTAACTTGGGCTCTGGTAGTCACTGGCGCTGCCAGTTGTAATTCTCCCATGATCTGTTTAGAGTCAGTGGCTCGCGTGCTGTTATATTGGGGCATGCGAGATAATGCATCTGCCAGAAAGTTCTTTCCCCCGGCAAATGCTTGAGCTTAAAATTGAATTGGTGAAAATGATGGGACCAGTGGGCTTGCTTGGGGTTGAGCTTCCTAGGTGTTTTCAAGGCTTCCAAATTTTTGTGGTCTGTCCACACCTGGAAAGGGATTTTATTGCCTTCAAGGAATTGGTGCCATGTAAGTAATGACCAACGTATCCCATATGCCTCTTTCTCCCACACGGGCCAGCGCTGTTCCGTTTCAGTGAGTTTCCTGGACGTATACGTGCAGGGTTGCAATATTCCTTCATCATTTTCTTATAATAGTACAGCCCCCACTGCCACATCACTTGCATCTGCCTGTATTACGAAGGGTTTGTCCATGTCTGGGTGCCTCAGTACTGGTTCGGCAGAAAAAAGTCTCTTTAATCTCTCAAATGCCGCTTGGCATTCCATTGTCCATTTGAGTGGCTGGCTAGGTTTCACTGAGGATTCTCCCTTTATTTTTAGTAAGTTCGTGAGGAGCAGGGCTATCTGGGCAATTGAGGGGATGAATTGGTGGTAAAAGTTTGCAAAACCCAGGAAACTTTGCAGTTGCTTTCTTGTGCGAGGTGGTGCCCATTCTAATACTGCCCTGACCTTTTCTGGGTCCATTTCAATGCCCTGTGGGGATATGCAGTAACCTAGGTAGTCTATTCTTTCCTGGTGAAATTTGCATTTTGATAATTTGGCATATAGGCGGGCGGCTCACAGTTTCTTTAAAACCGCTCTGACTAGGTTGACATGTTCCTCTTTTGATTCGGTGAAGATAAGGATGTCGTCTAAATAAACCAGGACCCCTTAAATAGGTGCTCCCTTAGTACCTCATTGATTAATTGCATAAATACTGCGGGGGCCCCTTGTAATCCAAATGGCAAAACTTTGAATTTGTAGCACCCCATTGGGCAGTTAAATGCGGTTTTCCATTCATCCCCTTCCCTAATTCTCACGTGGTAATACACTTCCCTTAGGTCGAGTTTAGTAAAAAAAATTCCTTTCGAGAGGTGTGATAACATGTCCTTCATGAGGGGTAGGGGGTATAGGTTGCTTTCACTGCTTGCATTCAATAGGCGGTAGTCTACGCATAAGCGAAGAGAGCCATCCTTCTTCTCTCTAAAGAGGACCGGAGCAGCCACCTTAGGCTTGGCTGGTTCAATGAACCCCCTTTCTAGGTTTTTCTTTATAAATCTCTCCATTTCCTCCTTCTCCTTTGGGCTCATGGAGTATAATCTGGGCTTTGGGAGTTTTGCCCCAGGCTTGAATTCTATGGCACAGTCCGTGGGTCGGTGGGGGGGAAGCTCATCCGCCCTCTCCTCGCTGAAAACTTCAGCCAGATCTCTGTATTCCTCTGGTATTTCTGGTAGCCCCTTTTCTTCTCCCATGGACGCTATTTCCGTTTTTAATTTTGGTAGATCCCCTTGGGGTTTTAAGTCTGTAGGGTCCTCTTTCAGGAAATTGATTTCTTTCGTCCTCTAATTTACCCAGGGGTTCCATTTTGTTAACCATTCCAGCCCTAGGATCATCGGGCATTCCATGCCTGGAGTCACTACAAACATTATGTCTTCCTCATGATTTCCCAGGGATAGGTGGATTGGTAACGTGGCTTGGGTAGCTGGCACCCCCCCTGCTATGGACCCATCTAACTGGCCAAATGAGATTGGTTATTCCAGCCTCCTCACCGGAATGCCCAAATTTCCCACTAGCGACGGGCTAATGAGGCAGCGGGTGCAGCCAGAGTCTATTAAGGCTTTCACTTTGACAGCTTCAGGCATGGAGGGGGCTAATATAGTCACTATCTTGAGGATGGGTGGGATGGATCCACTTACCAGTGGTTCGCCCTCCGAGCTGTCATCTGGGGCATCCACTGGCCTTGCGGTGTAGGCTGGAGCTCTTTCCCCACGATGGGCAGAGGTAGGGGATTCCACAGCCTCTATCCCTCTCATGGCAGATTCTTTTGACTTAGCTGGGGACTTCCCGGATTTGCTGGCCGGTGATCTGTCTGGGTTGTGCTGGGGGGCTTTCGAGCGGCATTCTACAGCCCGATGCCCCTCCCGCATTTGAAACAGCCCATTGGTTTCTTGGCCATAGCCGATGGCTTCGCTGGTTCGCGCGTCGGTTCAGGCGGTGAGCGGCTCCATTGTTTTCCTCGGCGGTGCCTCTTCAGTAGGTCGATCTCTGCTTCCTCTGCCAGGACGTGCCATTCGTCGAGTTGGTGTGGGTCCCCCCGGGGCACGCAAGCGTCATATAGGTCGTAATTCAGACCGTCTTTGAAATGGCTAAGGAGGATGTCTTCCGGCCAGTTCAGCTTGCTGGCAATAGTTCGGAATTCTTGTGTATATTCAGCTACTGGCCGTCTGCCTTGCCTCATCGTTTTGATTCTTTCGCGTGCTTTGCGATCAGCCAGGTGGTCTTCAAATCGCCTTCTCAGAGAGGACATGAAACGGTTGAAGTCGTTGAGCTCTGGGGCATTGGAATCATGCAAATTCACCACCCAATCGGCGGCCGGTCCATCCAGAGCAGATAGCACGATCCGGATACGGGCTTTGTTGCTAGGGATGTGTTGCCCGTGTTCCTCCATGTAGCCAAGGACTTGGGTTAGGAAAAACCCCAAGCGTGTCGGCTCCCCTTGAATTTCATGTCCAGCGGCGGAAGTCTTTGAATGCATCGGTGCCTTCTTCGTCGGTATTGTCTTCCATCCGGATCGCCATCTGCAGGTCGGCGGGGGGTGGGGACTACTGGATCAGCAGATGTCCCCGGGGCTGCAGGTTCCAATTCCCCCTCAGTGTCTCTCCAGTTGCGGCTCCAGGAGTTGGTGCAGCCGTGGGGCTCAGGATCCTCCTCTCCTAGGGAGCTGAGGGTTCTCTTCATCAAGTCGATAGCTTTCTCTAGGATCCAGTTCAAGTGCTGTGCCCAGCTTCCTTCATCTTCGTTTGTGTGCAGGGATCTCTCCATCTCCTGCTTCCATCCTGGTTGGTTGGCCCCCCCATCTCAGGGTCACCTTTCTTGATTTTTTTTCCCACTCGCCTTTCTTTCCAACGCCCATTGACCACCGAGGCTTGTGGTTACGCATCTCCACCATCTCTTCTCCTGAGGAATCTGACCCTTCAGATCCAGATATTTGGCAGGTTTCCAGTCAGGGCAACGGCTCCCTCTCCGGGGGGCTTTCCCCCTTCCCTGCTTCGTCGTCTGACATGGTATTTTTTGCAAAGTCCCCCGGCAAGGTTATTCCTTCCAGGTTGACCAATTTTGGAGATCCTGTCTAATGAAAGGACCCACCTCAATTTACATCTTAAAAAGACAGAACTCTTGGAACATTTCTTCCAACAGGAATCTTTATTAAGAAAAACTGACTGAAGACATGCTAGACAGGATCTGAGGGACCCCCCTGACCATTCAATGTTTTAAAGTGTTCCCAGGCAGCCCCACTCCACACTCCTTCCAGTCAATTCAAATTGGCAGATGTTTGGGTGTTAAATCCATCGGATCCCAAGCGTTGAAATCTTCCCCCCCCCCTTTTTTTCCTCGCTGCCGGTACAAGGAGACTTCATAGGGAGTGAGATCAAAGGCTGATGGCCGCATTGTTATGGTTAGTACTCTCTAAGGGAATCCACAGAGGATGTTACTTTGTAGTTGATAGGGGAAATGCCAGTCATAAACACCCGTGTTTACTCCCCCCCCCTTTGTAGTATGACAGAATCCAGAAGAGAGTACGAATTGGGTTTTCTCAGAGTAGATAGCTAGAAATAAAATATAATTGGATTCTGACACACACACAAAGACAAAAAGTAAAGGAGAGGAAAACAGAATACTCAGTTTTCATGCCCTGGTCATTCCCACTATAAATCTCAGTTAACTGAAATTAGGGAAGGCACAAATCTTAAACATATCACATGGTTGCATAGAAAAGAAAAAATAAATCAATGTCCCTATATTTTATTTTCCTTTTAAGTACCTTTATTTAGCCAAATTGGTTTCCCAGCAAAGTCTTGAGCAAAGCCCATTCTTCACAAATTTCCTTTGCTCGCTTTTTTTTCCATACTGGTTAGGACAGGCACTCGCCTCTCGTCCCATGCCTTGAGCAAGTCTCCAATGAGGGATCTAGACCTGACCCTCTAATTACAGCTGCCCATGTTCCCCTTCCAATGTGGAGTTCAATCGGCTTAGTTGGGTCCTATCCAGTGGCACAACCCAGCCACTTAGCAACACTAACTCTGCTGCCCTGCCTACCAGTTTTCAGACAAAAAAAAAAGCGTCCAGGAGGACTCTGGTTCCCTTACAGAGTACGGGACCTCCTAATCAGGGAATACACTGCCTCTCAGTTTGCGGGCCAAAAAAGGGATCCAGGAGGACCTGCCACCCCCAACACAGCAGGTATGGGCACCTCCTACAACCGCCTCTCAGTTTTCAGACCTAGGAGGGGTCTGGGAGGACCTCTGCTTTTTGCAGTAGTATAGGAACCTCCTGGGTTTTGCTTACAGGGCCTTACCAGCTGGTTGCCCAAATCCAACTCCCTCATTTTCCCTTCCATTCCATTTTCACACAGCCTCTCCCTTTTCCCTAACAAAAGGTCCTGTGCTCTAGCCAAACCCCCATGTTTTCCAGGGTCTGTCACTTGAACAAATCCTTTCTGCAGTTTGGAAAGCCAGAGGGAGCAAGATCCAACTGTGATTGGGAGAAGGGTCTTCTCACTCACACACATAGACATACACAAATTTCTCTTGCTCCCCTGAGCTTTAAAATTAAATTTTAGAGGTAATCAACTTCTTTCCAAAGCAACCCTTGAGCTCAAACTCAAAACTCCCTTTACTACCCCCGCTCCAAATGGGCAGGGTCTGGGAAACCCATTCACAAACACAAGGGGTCTGCTGCCGGAAAGATGGGGCTTACCCAGTCCCGGTCCATTGGAGAGTTTAGCTTGCAGTCCCATCCTGGGTGCCAAATTGTTGAAAGAAAAATCTTCATCATCAGTCCAAGCCGGGAATAAACAAAATGGAGACTGCTTTAGAAAGAAGGTTGTAGTTTATTGAAAAGCAGAACCACACAATATGTGGCTCTGGAGCAGCTGACCACATGTTGCTGGGAGTGATGGGTTTTTATATTTTCTTGGGGTTTTGTGTTTGGAGTTGTTCCTGTGGCATGAACTTTGACCTGAGGTTCAGTGTGCCCTTTTAGTATTCTGATGGTGGTGTGTTAATCCTATTATGTCCTAAAGGTCATGTCCTGCTTACCTGGAGCTGGGGCTGATGGCTATGTCCTGTGTTGGATGGGTGAGGGGTTGCTGGTTCTACGGATTTCTGTCTTTCTAATCCCATCAGCTCTAAGCTTCCTGACTCCAGTCTTTCTGAAAGGATTATCAAATCTGCATTTCTACACACCTGGCCTCTGCCTAGTTTCTGCTTGGGGCTATTAAGAAAAACTGGGCCTGCTTTTCTGCCTTTAAGATCCTTTGGGGAAATATAATATTCTGCTTATTTAATATTCCCCAAAATATTTATTTCTCTAGTGGGGAGCTGACTTCCCACACTGCATTCAGGTTTGGTCACCATATTATAATAAAGATGCTGAGACTTTGGAAAAAGTGCAAAGAGCAACTAAAATGATTAAGGGCTTGGAGACCAAAACATATGAAGAACAGTTGCAGGAATTGGTTATGGCTAGTCTAGAGAAAAGAAGAATTAGGAGAGACATGTTCCAATAATTAATGGGCTGCCACAAAGAAGAGGGGATCAATCTATTTTCTAAAGCTCCAGAAGGCAAGATAAGAATCAATAAATTGAAACTAATCAAGGAGAGAAGCCACTTAGAATTAAGGAGAAAGTTCCTAACAATGAGAACAATTAACCAGTGGAACAGCTTGCCTTCAGAAATTGTAGGTGCTTCATCACTGGAGGCTTTTAAGAAGAGACTGGTTGAAGGAGGTAACACTTTAGTCCTTAAGCAATAACTTCTGAAAAGCAATCACACTGTGGGAGTCTTCTTATCTAATTCTTACCTAATCAAAGAATAATCTAGTGATTATGAGTTAAATTAAGTAAAAGTACATACATCTGCAGATAAATTACTAAGCTTCTGGAAAAAATAATTTAGTTGATGCTTTGGGGATATATACTTCTAAGCTGCCATCTCTGTTTTTTTTTAATAAATGCTGATGCCATACCATTGTAACTGTTGCCAAATTAATTGTGAGATCTCCTTTGGGCATTTAATTCAAAACATTTAAGTGATCAATACTCTGATTATTTTTATAAATTTAAATTTATGCAAGCCAACAGGGTAACCCCATAAACAATTATTCAAAACTTTATTATGATCTTTGATTAGAAATCCAATATTATTTGTAGAACCCTCTCTCCCTGAGGGCATCTTTAACTTTTCCAGTCATCTGAGCTTCTCTAAACAGCCCATTTCTATGATACCTGGCTATTGGAGGAGTGAAGCACATTAAAAAAAAACTGGTACTTGAAAAACCTTTTCCTTTTTGCTTCCTATTTTCTTTCTCCACTACTATGAGGTTCATAGTAGGGAATACAGGTAGTCCTCAACTTACAAGTATTCAGTGACTGTTCAAAATTACAATAGTGCTGAAGAAAATGGACTTATGACCCTGCCCACAATTACAGCCACTGCAATGGCCCTGTGGTCACATGATTAAAATTCAGGCACTTAGCAACCCATCCACACTCATAACCCAGGAATTCACCCCACTCACCTATCCTACTCTCATCTGTGCCCATTTGGCTCCAAACCTTGATGTACTCCACCACCCTTATTCAATTTTGCTATCTTGCTCCCACCACTCACAAGGCATGCTCAGCTTGACTGCTAATCTGGACTGAAGTTATCTTTGTGCTGCAAAAAAGGGGGAAGCCTAAAGCAACCTTTTTAATAATATAAAGCCAACCTCAGCCAAGTCAGGAACTCTATGCAAAGAAATGCCCCTTCATAAAGAATTCCTGAGTAGGGTTGGCTTTACCCTGTAAAAGAGCAAAAGCAATTGATCAAAAGATGTTCCAAACTTTATTAAGATAGTGTTACCTTTGAGAAGAAAGAAAAAAAGTAAGGAAGTAGGAAATGTTCGCCGGAGAAGCTGGGTTCGAAAAGGAGACAGCAGGGAATTGGGAGAGAAGGCAGCTAGGCAATCAATGCTTGCTAGCATTTGCTGGGCCAGGCTAGGGAGCAAACAAATGATTGTTGGTGCTTGCTGGCCCAAAGTAGGGAACACATGGGGCTGGGAAAAGAAGGCAGTTGGTTAAATGAATATTTGTTGAAGCAAGCTAGGGAGCAAACGAATGCTTGCTGTGCTTACTGAGATGGGCTGGAATGGCTGAAGCTTCCCAGAGGCACACAGTTCTGGGGATGCTTGCTACCCAGCAAGGCAAAGCATAGGTCAGTCAAAAAGGCATAAATGAGGGGGAGATAGATGGCTGGGAGAACCAAGTCTGGAAAACCATGGGTTTTTGCTTAACATGATTCTCAGTTAATAACTGCAATAGGAGTGCTGAGACTGCCATCGTAATAACTGCAATAGGAGTGCTGAGATTGCCATCGTAATTCAGTGTGGTCATATAGTGTCTTGCTTTACAACCAAACTGACTTAACAAGGAACCCCATTCCCAATTGTGTCTTAAGTTGAGGACCATAGTGCTCATTTCTTTCTCCCACACTATTTAACATTTACATGAAGCTTCTGGGGGAAGTCATCGATTAATTTGGGATGAAGTGTCATCAATAAGCTGATGAAACTCTGTTGAACATCTCCACCCAGAGCCAAAAAGAAGCTACTGTGAAGGTCCTTACTCAATGTTTGGAGACTGAAAGGGTCTACATGGTGCAAAACATGAAGAAATTGAATCCTAGCATGATGGAGTGCCTGATGATCAACAAAACACATAGTGGCCAGGATTGCTACCGTGCTGCCTCTGACAAGAGCCACCCTATTTCCAAAAGAGTTAGGTCTGCAACCTGAGCTTTATCCTTAACAGCAGGTGGAAAGTTATAGTAGAATTGTCTTTTCCCAGAATAGTTGTGATCCTTTTTGGACTAGAAAACTCTAGCAACAGTCACTTATCTCCAGGTGGCATTGCTAACATTATTCTAGCACAGGTTGCCCTTAATGATGCCCACCCAGAAATGATCACTGATGCAAAATACACTAACTGTCAACCTCCGCCCAAAATCCCCACCAAGAAACACACTAGAGTCAAAAAGCCCTCTAATGTTATCTTTAATGGGCTGAATCATAGCAGCAAGTTAGAAAGTGACTGGCTTTAACAAAAAGGTGGGAAATGATTAATTAAAAGAGTAACTCTCCTCCTCTCTCCTCTGACCAGTCAGGTCACATTGTCCAATAGAATTCCCCATAATTGTTATGAGAAGCATTCTCAGTTCACCAAAACAGTACTTTCACTTCTCTAGCTCTCTCATGATGATAAATCACCTGTGGATTCCACTCTTTCCCAATCTCCCCTCCCCACTCTATAGGCAAGCTAAAGGCATGCAGCAGTCCTAAAGGCAGCCGGGTTCATAGCTTGACAGGTCACCCTCCTTACAGGGGAAAGTGCACCTGGAAAATAAAAGAACATCCATCAAAATTTGCTACTTTTCTCTTTCATTGGGCCCCAGTTTCCAGGGATATCTAGCATGGAATTGTTTCACTAAACGATCTGCGTTTACTTGCTGTGCCTTCACCCATCTGGATTCTGATATGGGATACCCCTCCCACTGAATTAAATACTGCAGTTTTCCTCTGTGGACTCTAGAATCAAAAATCTGCTTAACCTTGTAATGTGTTTTCCCCCTCATCACTATTGGGGTGGGGGCTACTGGCTTCAATGTGGATCCTTTGTAGGGCTTAGCAGACTACAATGAAATACAGGATGCACTTTTCCCAACCACTTCGTTAGTTTCAACTCCACCGTCACCGGATTGATAACTTTCACTATGGGAAATGGACCTATGTACTTTGGCCCTAACTTTTTGCAACTTTGTTTAAGGTTAAGGTACTTTGTAGATAGATATACTTTGTCTCCCACTGTGAGGACCTGCCTCAACTAGGTCTCCCAAGAAAGCAGAACTCTTGAAATAGGCATTGTTTCAAAAGGAACTTTTATTGAGAGTTAGTGATGGCAAGAGAGCAAAGCAAGGTCTGAAGATTTGGTGCACGAAAGAGTACATCAAAAGACAAGTCAAAACTACTCCCCCCAATGTCCAACCATCTGGTTGAAATCCAGCCAATCCACAGGTGCCAGAGTGTTATGAGAGCCTGGAGATTTAGCACCCATGTCAAGTTATTTCTCAGTTTTGTTTCCCAATAGTCCCAGGCTCCATTGTCTGGGGATAAGGCCGATGTTTTCAGGTCGCATTCCTCTTGCTCAGAGGGGAGGGCACATCATATAGAGCAAAGCAGATAGTAATCCCCATCAAGTCCCCTCCCCCAATAGTATGGCAGGCCCCAAAAATACATATGCAAAAGCAGGAAAGGGAATAATGAAAGGATTAAATGCAAAGATATTTGAGTAGTTCTGATATTCGCCCCCCCTAATAAAAATACAAATCCACCTGCAAAACAAAAACAGGATGGGGGAAGAGAAACAAAAGACAGACATTAGTCAGGTTTATCTGGATAGTGTTCATGGAAGCGTTTGAGCAACCTAGCAGCCCTGGCATGTTTTTTATAAACCCATTTGTCCTGTGACTCAGGCAAATCTTTCCAGGCCACCAAGGACCCATGGTGTTTGCGTGAGTCTAAAATATCTTTAATCTCAAAATGTTGCTCTTCCTCTACCATAATGGGTTGAGGCACCAGAGCGGAACAGGTCATAGTTTAGAAGTGACCTCAGGTTTCAGCAAGTTACAGAGGAAAAATGGGTGGATTTGTCTCAAACTCTTAGGGAGATCCAGCTCCATTGTAACAGGATTAATAATGCATTTAATGGGAAATGGACCAATGTACTTTAGCCCCAGCTTTTTTGATGGCTGGAGCAACTGTAAAAATCTAATGGAAAGGTAAACTCTGTCTCCTACATGGAAAGGTTTAGGCTGCATCCTCTTTTTGTCAGCCTGCACCTTATAAGCTTCCCTAGCTTCATCCAATGCTTTCCTAACTACTGGCCAGATGTTCTGCAATTGATGAACCCAATCCTTAAGGGAAGGAATAGCAGGTTTGTTGGCAGGCAATTCAGGCATAGGAAGGAAATTCTGGCCATTAGCTACTTGGAAAGGAGTGAACCCAGTACTGGAGTGCACCCCATTATTGTAAGCTACTTCAGCAAAAGGCAGTAGATCAGTCCATTTGTCCTGCTGATAATTGATAAAACAATGGAGGTATTGTTCTATAACTGAATTCATTCATTCTGTACCCCCATTCATTTGAGGATGATGACTAGATGACAGTCCCTGATCAGAACCCAAAAGATCCAAAAAGGCTTTCCAGAATTTAGAGGTAAATTGAACACCCCTATCAGATATTATGCACTTTGGGGCACCATGAAGGTGGTAAATATGCTGCACAAACAACTTGGCCAAAATCTTTGTGGTCAGGATCTTCTAACATGGGATAAAATGAGCTTGTTTAGAGAACAGGTCAGTGACAACGCAAATGACAGGGTTTCCCGCACTTTTGGGTAGCTCCACAATAAAATCCATAGAGATCTCTCTCCAGGGTGCTGAAGGGCTCGCTACAGGCTGCAGGAGGCCAGGCATTTTTCCTTGCCTACATTGAGCTGCAGCACAAGTAGGGCAGCAGACCATATAGCTTTCAATGTCCTTCTTTAAGGAAGGCCACCAAAATTGCCTCTTCAGCAAGTGAAGAGTCTTTACAAATCCAAAGTGTCCTGCCATTTTTGAATCGTGACAGGCCTGCATGATTCTCAGTCTCTGATTTGCAGGCACATACAACTTTCCTCCAACCCAAACCAGAAGCAGCCCCATTAAAATTGAGCAATCGATTTCTCCCCTAGATGGAAATACACAGACCCACAACCTCCCTCTCAAAGAAAACATGCAGAAACCTAGCAAAGAAACAACACCAAACATCCCTAAAAGAGTCACATCAACAAACACACCTGAGATAAACAGAAAAGCACCCCAGAGTGCACCCCCCAAAAAAGGAAGGCAAGTGTTGGTAATATGAGATTCTATTCTCAAAGGAACAGAACTATTCATCTGCAGACCGGACATACAATCCAGGGAGGTATGTTATCTCCCTGGAGCAAAAATCAAAGGCATGGCTGAGAACCTAACCAAAATAATTAGGCCCACAGATTACTACCCTCTCCTACTCCTTCACATTGGGACTAATGACACAACAAAGAAACTGAGCACAATACTGAGAGACTGTAAGCAACTAGGCAATAAAGTTAAGGAGATAGGAGCACAAGTAGTGTTCTCATCAGTACTCCCAACGAAAAACCCACCCCCATTTAGGGAAAAAAGAATTCTACAAATAAACCACTGGCTAAAGGGTTGGTGTCACCAAGAAAACTTTGGTTTCCTGGATCATGGACTGCATTTCCCACACAAAGGACTCTTGGCAAGGGATGGGCTGCACCTCATGAAAACAGGGAAAAATCTAAATAATCACCTCTCTCTCTATGATCCCTGTTTGTTAACAGTTTGTTAACACAAGAGTGATAGTGAATGAAATTAAGAGTGGTGATAATATTTTGAGAATAGTATATGTATATGCATTGTGTGTAGTATTACAGAAATATACAAAAGAGGTGTTAAGAGTATTATAAATTATATTATATAATAGTGGGATAAGAAAAGGTATAACTCTATTTGTAATCTTATTTTTAAGGTGAACCCTTAACGTTATATAAAATTGATATATGCAAGTGTGGGAAAATATTATCCAAGTAATAAAAATGACAAGTACCACAGCAACAACTAAAATAAGTAAAAAAACAGCTATAAATCCCACACCTATAATGGCCTCTCCTATAGGTCAAAGAACGATAGGAACCATGTTGGGGAAAGAAAAAGAAAAAGTAGAATTGGCGATGAACCCACAGAGTATACAGACAATGTTACAAATGATGCAGGAAACAATGACGAAAACCCAAGAGGCAATAGCAAATAATCATGAAGAAACAAAAACTCACCACAAAGAAATCAAAAATGAAATTAAAAACATGAATGACAAGATAGAGAGTATACAACAAACAATGATGAAGAACGAACAAAGAATTCAAAAAGTTGAAACAAAAATAGATCAAGTTGATGGCAAAATAGAAAAGATGGATCAGATATCCAAACAAGCAAACAGAGAGCTGACCCAATCTATTACCTTCTTGGAAATGGAAAAAGCTGCGTTCTTCCTAAGATTTCAAAATATCGTAGAGGAAAAAGAAGAAGATTTGGGAGAGAAGATGGCGGAGATATTGGCCGAGATATTAGGAAAGGACAAACAGGACGTAAGAAGAGACATAGATGAAATTTATCGAGTACATACAAATTATGCACGTAGGCACAGACTGGCGAGAGAGGTACATATAAGGTTGACTAGAAGATCAATAAGGGATGAAATATATAAAAAAACAAGAGACAAACAGATAGTATATAAGGGTAAAGAAATAATTGTATTAAAGCAAATACCACGTAGAATACGAAATCAGAGACGAGAATACCAATTTCTAACAACCCAATTAACTAAATATAAAGTTATGTTTCGATGGTTAGTACCTGAAGGCATATTTGTAACATGGCAAGAAAAAAAATATAAGATAGACACACTCGAGAAAGCGCAGGATTTTTATGAATGTCACTTTGCGCAGGGAGAAGAACAAGAAAGTAGGGAAGAGCCAGAGAGTAAAAGTCAGGAGGAAGACCTAATAGAAGAATTTGAACGAGAAAGAGAAAAGCAAAAGAAACAAGAAAGAGAAAGGTTAGAAAGAGAAGGAGCAAAAGGAAGGGTAATAGAGACAAGAAGCACAAAAAACCAGATCAAGTAAAAAACGGGAGAGGCAATTAAGCTCTTTTCTGTAAACATTAATGGTTTAAACATACCAAGAAAAAGAGTACAAACGTTTAATAAATTAAGGAAATTGGATGCAGACGTGATATGTCTACAGGAAGTTCATATAAAAAAGGATTATAGAAAACTACTAGAGAATGTAAAATTAGGAACACTATACACAACACTAGCACAAAACAAGAAAGGAGGAATTGCTATATATGTTAAAGAAAAAATAAAATCAAAATTAATATATTCGGATGAAGAGGGGAGAATTTTAATGTTGGAAATAGAATTAGGGCAAAAACAAACTTTATTAACGGCAGTATATGCACCAAATAATAACCAACATGAATTTTTTAAAAAGGTACATAAGAAACTAGTGGATCTGGACTATGAAAATATTTGTATGATTGGGGATCTAAATGCAATAGTCGATGTTAAGAAAGACTATAAAAGTAGTAAAAAGAGCAAAAAGAAGAAAAATATATTACCAAAATCATTCTTTAACATGGTAACAGAACTCAACCTTCGGGATATATGGAGAGAGACACACAGATCAGACAAACAATACACATTTTATTCGTATCCGCATCAATCCTGGTCCAGGATCGATATGGCCTGGGTAACAACAGAAATACAGAACGGGATAGAGGAAATTGAAATAGGACTTAATGACTGGGCAGATCACAACCCAATAACAATAAAATGGAAAGGCCAGAAACAGAGAAAAAGATGGTCAATGAATCAAAGACTATGTAAAGACAAACAATATATACAGATGCTAGAAAAGGAACTGACATTATTTTTTCAGGTAAATAAAAAGGAAGAGACATCAACACAAAATTTGTGGGATACCACAAAAGCCTACATTCGAGGATTGACAATTGCATACAACTCTAAGAAAAATAAAGATAGGAGACTTCAACAAGAAAAACTGCAAGAAGAACTTAAAGAAACAGAAAGTGACCTACAGAAGGATCCACAAAACAAAAAGATAAAGGAAAAATGGAATATTATAAAACATAAGATTAATCTGACAACACAAAAGGAAATGGCACAGAAAATTAGGATGGCGAAACAAAATTACTTTGAAAACGCGAATAAAACCGGTCGATGGTTGGCCTATAAATTAAAAAAAGAAAAAGGTAAAAGAGCAATACATCAACTACAAGATGAAAGTGGAACAGTACAATATAGACGGGAAGAGAAAAAGAACATAATACAAAATTTCTTCTCAAAGTTATACTATCAGGAAGATATAGCAGATGATAAAGTTAAACAATATATAGAGGCAGCAAAAATGAGCAAAATCACAGAAGAACAAAAGGAAATGTTGAATAGACCAATAACCGCAATAGAACTAGAAACAGCATTGAAAAAACAAAAAAATAATAAATCACCAGGACCAGATGGAATTCCGGTTGAGTTCTATAAAAATATACAAGAGTCACTACAATGGATAATGTTGGAGATTTGTAATGAGGTGCTGGAGGAGGCGAAGATACCGCCATCTTGGACTGAAGCAATTATTACTCTCATCCCTAAGGAAGATTCAGACCTGCAACAAATTCAAAACTATAGGCCGATTTCTTTACTGAATACAGATTATAAGACATTTGCAACAATAATAGCAGAAAGGATTAAAAAAATCTTGAATAACTACATCCACCCAGACCAAAATGGATTTCTACCAGGACGACAGATAAAAAACAATATGAGGATAATAATGAACACCTTAGAATTTTATGAAGTCCACTCTGAAAGACAAGCTACACTGGTTTTCCTTGATGCCCAGAAGGCATTTGATAATTTGAACTGGAAATTTATTATAACACAACTGAACTACATGGAATTTGGGACAAAATTTGAAAAGATGGTTGAGAAAATATATACTAAACAAACAGCTAGGGTAATTATGAATGACGAAATGACAGAAAAAATTGAGATAACTAAAGGAGTAAGACAAGGGTGCCCACTCTCTCCTCTTCTATTTATTTTATCATTAGAAATACTCTTGACAAAAATCAGAGAGGACCAAGAAATAAAGGGTTTAAAAATTAAGAAGGAAGAATATAAGGTCCAAGCCTTCGCTGATGATTTGGTATTTATTTTGGAAGACCCATTAGAAACCGGCCCTAAATTAATTCAAAAAATAGAAGAATTTGGTGAGGTAGCCGGACTTAAGATTAATAAGAATAAATCCAAATTAATAACCAAAAATCTTACAAAGACACAGGAAAGCGAATTGGAAGATAAAACAAAAATAAGTGTAACAAAAAAAATAAAATATTTAGGGATTTGGCTTACAGCGAAGTGCTCCTCAATTAAGGAGGATAATTATGATAAAATACTATACCAGATAAAAAAAGATTTAGAAAATTGGGAAAACCTACAAATTTCATTTTTAGGGAGGATTGCAACGATCAAAATGAATATATTGCCAAAAATATTATTCCTGTTCCAAGTCATTCCAATAAAACTAGGGAAAACATTCTTTCAAGAATTAAATAAATTGGTTACTAAATTTATATGGCAAAGGAAAAAACCTAGGATTAAATTAAAACTCTTGCAAGATACGAAAGATAAAGGGGGGTTGGCACTACCAGAGTGGGAAATATATTACCAAGCATCAAGCCTAACTTGGCTAAAAGAATGGATGAAATTGGAAAATACCAGAATTTTAACACTTGAAGGACACGACTTGCAAGCGGGGTGGCATGCATTTCTATGGGACGAAAAATATAAAGTACATAGATACTTTCGAAGACATATACTTAGGGATGCATTGCTACAGACTTGGGAAAAGATAAAACAAAAACATTACATAAGAATTCCAATGTGGTTATCCCCAACAGAAGCTCTGAAACACCCAAACCTACTGGACATAAATAAGATAATTAGATACAAGGAATTGGTAAATGAACAGGGAAATCTGAAAACAAAACAAGAATTGGAACATGATGTAGGCAGAGAGATTGATTGGTGGACATACACACAAATCCAATCTAAATATACAGAGGACAAAAAATTATACGAAATACAAAAAGAATCGCAAGAATTGGATAAAATTATACATGGAACAGAAATAAAATTAATTAGTAATATATATAAATATCTACTGAGATATAAAATGGAAGATGAGGTTGTCAAAGACACAATGATTAGATGGGCAAAAAATTTCGGATACAACATAGAATTGGCGAAATGGGAAAAAATATGGGAAACAAACATAAAATTGACTATGTCTGCGGCATTCAAGGAAAATCAGTTGAAGATGTTTTACAGATGGCATCTTCCACCAGCAAAGCTTGCTAAGATGTTCCAGAACAACTCACCGACATGCTGGAAATGTAAAAAGGTACATGGAACATATTACCATCTATGGTGGACATGCCCCGTTGCAAAAAAATACTGGACTAAAATAAGAAGATGGATGGTAGAAATAATAGATCAACCTATAGATTGGAAACCAGAGATCTTCCTGCTGGGTATCTTAAATAGAAAATACAGTAAAGAAATACGGTACTTAATCTTACATATAACAACGGCAGCAAGAATAATCTACGCACAGTTCTGGAAAAATGAGAATACACCACCAGAGGAAGAAGTGATAAGGAAAATCTTAGACTGTGCGGAGATGGACAAATTAACAAAAGAGATAAAAGAAAGGGAAGACACAGAGTACTATGTAATATGGAATAAGTGGTATGATTGGTTGGAGACTAGAAATAACAAATGAAAATAAATGCAGAAAGGTCAAGAAAGGGAAAATGTGTATATAATAATGTATAATAATGTATAGTAATAATATGTATTATTCTTAATATGAAATATAGTATGAATGAAGAAAATGGAAATAAGAAACAGTGGGACAACAAGGACAAATATTTTTTTTTAAAAAAAAGAAGAATAAAGGGGGAAAATGTAAATAATAGAAGATCACAGTTACGAAATTGCTGTTTAAAAAAAAAAGGAGTATACATTCTATGTTTATGTGTGTTATGTTTTGTTGTTTTAAAAAAATAAAAATATTTAAAAAAAAAAAAAAAAAAAGAAAACAGGGAAAAATCTACTTGGAAAAAGACTGGCCCAACTCATAAGGAGGGCTTTAAACTAAAATTGAGGGGGAAAGGTGACCAATCTTTAGAATCTCTAGAACACAAAACCAGCCATAAATTCCAAGAAAACAAATCAAACAATGAGGTAGGGAGTGATGAGAGAAAAGAGAGAAAAGAAAAACTCAAACAACAATCAAGAAATGCAGGAAACATACCCACTGACAGGCATAAAGGTCTTAAATGCTTATATACAAATGCTCAAAGCCTGAGGAACAAACAGGGTGAATTAGAAGCAATAGTACACGAGGGCAGGTATGACATAGTTGGCATTACAGAAATCTGGTGGGATGAAACCCCTGACTGGAATGGACTGATGGATGGATACAAATTATTCAAAAGAAATAGATTTACACAAAGAGGAGGGGGAGTTGCACTATATGTAAGAGAATACTACATATCTATAGAAATGCACATGATCAAAGATAAAAGCCCTCCAGAATCTATATGGATCAATATAAAAGGGGGGGGGGAGTGACATTGCCATAGGAGTATACTACAGGCCACCCAACCAATCAGAAGAAATAAATGGACTCTTTGCCAATCAGTTACCAAATGTATGTAGGAAGCATACCACAGTAGTAATGAGAGCCTTCAACTATCCAGATATCAACTGGGAGGCAAACTCTGCAGCAAGTGGGAGATCAAATAGATTCTTAACCAACCTAGCTGACAACTTTATCATCCAAAAGGTGAAGGAGGGAACTAGAAGTAAAGCTATACTGGACCTAATTCTTACTAATAGAGAAGAGGTGGTAGAGGGAGTTGAAGTTGCCGGAACCTTGGGTGAAAGTGACCACAGCATACTGAAATTCAATATAATGCAGACACAAACAATAGAAAATAATCCAACCAGAATGTTAAACTTCAAAAGAGCTTATTTTAACGAACTCAGAGAGAACCTAGGAAAGATTCCATGGACTAAAATCCTAAAGAGGAAAACAACCCAAGAAGTGAGAGAAACTCTGAAAAATATGATCATAAAAGCCCAGTCCAGCACAATATCACTGAAAAAGAAAAACAAGAAATTCAAGAAGAAACCAGTATGGCTGCACAAAGCTCTCTCTGACAAACTGAAAGACAAAAGGACAAGTACAAAAAATTGAAAGAGGGACACATAACTAAGGCTGCTTACCAGCAGACAGCCAGAACATGCAAAGATGAAGTCAGAAAAGCAAAGGCTCAGAATGAACAAAGACTTGCAACAGAAATCAAGGCCAATAAAAAAAAGTTTCTTTCAATATATTAATAACAAGAAAAAAGTCAAGGAAACTATAGGTCCACTAAAGAGAGAAGATGGCAAGGAAGTAGGGAAAAAGCAGAGCTGCTCAACTCATACTTAATGTCAGTCTTCACACAAAAAGAAACTATAGCGCAACATACCCCCAAAAAAATACTGCAAAGACATACTAGAAACAAAAATTAAAATAAGCAAGAAAATGGTAAGGGAACACCTATCCAACCTTGACGAATATAAATTACCGGGACCTGACAGACTACATCCCAGAGTTCTGAAAGAGCTGGCAGATGTTATCTCAGAACCATTGCACCACATCTTTCATAAATCCTAGAGCACTGGGGAAGTGCCTGAGGATTGGAAAAGGGCTGATGTGGTTCCCATCTTCAAGAAAGGGGAAAAAACAGACCCAGGAAACTACAGACCAATCAGTTTAACATCAATGCCTGGGAAGATCCTGGAAAAGATAATCAAAAAATAGGTCTCTGAACAATTAGACGCAAACAAAGTTATAACCAGTAGCAGTATGGATTTGTTAAAAACAGATCATGCCAAACCAATCTTATTTCATTCTTTGATAAAGTGACTAAATTAGTAGACCAGCGAAACGCTGTGGACATAGTGTCAGAATCCAGTTATATTTCCTTTCTATCTATCTTCTCTGATATAAAACCAATTCTCACTCTCTCCTGTAGTATCCTGTCATACTACTAAGGGGGAGGAGGGGTATGCATGGGGGTTTTATTACTTTCACTTCCTCTATTCACTACAAAGTAACCTTTTGTTGATTCGCTTTTGGGTCTGCTAACCATCACAATGTAACCATTTGCCTTTCATCCTATGCCACTCTGAACTTCTCCTCCTTACTGGCCAGCGAGGAAAAGGGGGGGGGGGGTGAAAAGATGCAGCCTCCGGGATCTGTGTGAGGAGCTGTTGAATGATTGTGCCCCACAGAGCCGAATTGATGTTATCTTTCCTGGATTTAACAGCTAGAAATCTGCCGGTCTGAATAGCCCGGAAGAACTGCGGGGTGGGGGCTGCTTAGGGACACTTTAAAACATTGATTGGTAAGGGAATCCCTCAGATCCTGTCTATCATGCCTGCTATCAATTTCTCATAATAAAGGTTCCTGTTGGAAGAGACCGTTTCCAAGAGTTCTGCTTTCTTAAGTTGTGGATTGAAGTGGGTCCTTACACATAGTATACTTTGATTTCAGTAAGGCATTTCACAAAGTAGATCACAATCTGCTGCTTCCTAAGGTAGAAAAAGATGGGATAGACAACATCACCACTAAATCGATTTGTAGCTGGCTGGCAAATCATACTCAACATGTAGTCCTCAATGGTACTACATCCACATGGAGAAAAGTAAGCAGTGGGAAACCACAAGGCTCCATCTTAGGCCCAGCACTCTTTAATATCTTCATAAATGACCTAGATGAGGGAATAGAAGGGAAACTCAGCAAATTTGCAGATGACACCAAACTGGCAGAAATAGCCAATACCCCAGAAGACAACCTCAGGATCCAAAAAGATCTTGACAAACTTGAACAATGGGCCCTATCCAACAAAATGAATTTTAATGTGGAGAAAAGCAAAGTTTTACATTTAGGCAGGAAAAATCAAAGGTATAAGTACAGATTAGGCGAGAACTGGTTCAAAAACAATAACTGTGAGAGGGACCTTGGAGTCCTAGTGGAAGATCACTTAAATGTGAGCCAGCAGTGTGCAGAAGCAGCCAAAAAAGCTAATACAATCCTGGGTTTTATAAACATAGAATCAAGATTACAAAAAGTATTAGTACCAGTTTATAAAACCCGAGTAAGACCACACCTGGAATACTCAACCAATTTTGGTCATCGTACTACAAAAAAGATGTTGAGACTTTGGAAAAAGTTCAGAGAAGAGCAACTAAGATGATTAAAGGCCTGGAGACTAAAACATATGAAGAACGGCTGAAGGACTTGGGTTTGGCTAGTCTAAAGAAAAGAAATAGGGGTGACATGATAGCAGTAATCCAGTATTTGAGGGGCTGCCACAAAGAAGAGAGTATCAAACTATTCTCCAAAGCACCAGAGGGCAGGACAAGAAACGATGTTTGGAAACTGACCAAAGAGAGAAGCAACCTGGAATTAAGGAGAAACTTTCTGACAATGAGGGCAATTAACCAGTGGAACAGCTTGCCTTCAGAAATCGTGGGCGCTCTATCACTGGAGGTTTTTAAGAAGAAACTAGACAGTCACTTGTTTGAAATGGTATAGGTTTGACTGCTTGAACAGGGGGCTGGACTAGAAGACCTTTATGCTATTCTATTCTATCAGGATTATGAAAGGGTCCTCATGATCCGGGTGTTTTCAAACTGGCTCTGCAGTGAACAGTCCCTTTAATTTCTCAAATGCAGCTTGACAGTCCATTGTCCAATTCAAGGGTTGGCTTGGCTGGGGTTCTCCCCCCTCCCAGTTTTCAACAATTCACTAATCAGCAGGGCGATCTTGACGAAGGAGGGGATGAATTGCTGGTAGAAATTTGCAAATCCCAAGAAGCTCTGCAGTTGCTTCCAAGTCTGAGGGGCCTGCCACTCTAATAGAGCTCTCACTTTCTCTGGGTCCATTTCTATCCCTTCGCTCAAGATGCGATAGCCAAATAATCCACTTTAGATCTGTGAAATTTACTGTAAGGACCCACCTCAATTTACATCTTAAGAAGACAGAACTCTTGGAACGTCTCTTCCAACAGGAATCTTTATTAAGAGAAACTGACTGAAGGCATGCTAGACAGGATCTGAGGGATCCCCCCCACCATTCAATGTTTTAAAGTGTTCCCAAGCAGCAGATGTCTGGGTGTCAGGAACCATATCGTCCATCAGATCCCAGGCATTGCAATCTTCCCCCCCTTTTCCCTCGCTGCCGGTAAAGGGAGAACTTCAGAGGTAGTAGGATGAAGGCAGATGGCTGCATTGTTATGGTTAGTACTCTCAAAGGGAATCAACAAAGGTTTCTTTGTAGTTAATGGAGGAAGTGCAGTCATAAACCCCCATGCTTACCCTCCTCCCCTTAGTAGTATGACAGAATCCAGAAGAGAGTAAGAATTGGTTTTTATATCAGAGTAGGTAGATAGAAATGAAATATAATTGGATTCTGACACTTACATTTTGACAGCTTAACATACAGCTTAGCATCCAACAGTTTTTCAGTATCTGACGTATGAGTTTCACATGTTCATCCATGGTTTCAATGTAGATAAGTATGTTGTCAAGGTACACCAAAACCCCTTTTTAGAGGTGCTCATGCAGCACCTCATTTATGAGTTGCATAAACACTGCAGGGGCCACTTGCAATCCAAATGGCATCACCTTGAACTGGTAGCTCCCCAAGAGGCAGTTGAAAGTAGTTTTCCACTTGTCACCTTTCTTAATTCTCACTCAATAATATACCTCTCTCAAATCCAACTTGGTGAACACCTTCCCCTTGGCCAGGTGACTCAGCATGTCTTTCATCAGGGGAAGGGGGTACATATTTTCTACACACACAGTGTTAATTGCACAGAAATCAATGCATAATCTAAGAAAGTCATCTTTCTTTTCTTTGAGCAGAACCGGGCGGTGACCCTTGATTTTGCTGCTTGAATGAATCCCCTTGCCAAGTTCTTATCAATATAGACTCTTAGCTCCTTCATCTCCTTTGGAGTCATGGAGTACATCTTTGACTTAGGCAGCTTTGCCCTGGGCAAAATTTCAATGGCACAGTCTGTGGACCTCCATGAGGTCTCGGTACTCTCTTGGAACAGTTTGCTCCTTCTCTCCTCCCTCCGTCGCTCTCTTGCTGTACTCATCTGGTTTTCTCACTGGTTCTACTTTCTTGGACTGCTTCCCTTCCTCGCTGGGATTCTCATGAGTCCATTTTTTCATGATCATTCGCTCTACGGCTCTCTCCCAATAGATCCTGGGACTCCACTTAGCTAACCAGGCTAAATCTAGGGTCATATCTTCAGCCATTTTCAGAGGGACCACAAAGCAAATGGTTTCCCAGTGCTTCCCCATCTCCAGCTGCACTGGCTCAGTCAGGAGAGAGGCAGCCCCTCCCCCAATCAGTGAACCATCTACCTGCTCAAACCTGACAGACCTTTTTAACTTCCTTACACATAGCCCCAACCTTTGCACTACCATTTTGTTTATTAGGCAATGGGAACAACCTGAGTCTACAAGGGATTTCACTACTCCCTCTGCCCCTGACCGGAGAGCCTTGATGCTTACTTTGACTTCAAGGTGATTTACAGGTCCACTCACCATTGGATCATTCTCTCCCTCAGTCTCACTGTCATACAGGACCATTCGAGGGTCCTCTTTGGTCAGAGTTCGATCCCCTCCACTACATGAAGAGGAGTCCTCAATAATCCTGATCGCTGTGCATGAATTTTCTTTTTCCTTCTTAGGCGGTTGCTTCAGCTTTGCAGGAGCTGGTGCTGCAGGGGTTGCATGTGGTGCTGGCACCGGGCATATCACAGCTCAGTGGCCCTCCTACCACAATGGAAGCACAGGAAAGGTGCACGTTCCTGCTACCTCGCAGGTGCACTGCCCATGGCTGCTTGTGGCTTCCTCTCCAGAGGCCATCCTGGGCCTTCCTGGGGCAGAACCAAGCACTCTCACCATACTTGCACAGTGTCATGGTTCCGACAGATGAAACTCTTCAAACAACTTCGAGACATTGTTTACCTTAAAGAATCTTTATTTGAGTAGCATAGCATCGGCACTAATACAATCAAAGCCAAAAACTGGATTCCCCTCCCCTGAGCACATAGTATCAAGCACAATTCCCTCCTCCAATTAGCAGTCATAAATCACATTCTCCAATTAGTTTGAAATGCAGGCTCTCCCTCCAGTTCTCCAGCCAGCCAATTGTTATCATCTCTTATTTCATTAACCTTGGTTCACACACTAGGTCCAGTATTATTATGCCTATCTAAACTCTCATGCACATTCCTCCCCCCCCCCAGCATCATCTAACTCTAAAAGTAAAACATGAGAAGAAAATGGTTGCATCTCTAACTGTTGTCAAAGCAAAAACATCCAAGTTAGCAGTGTTGACATCTGGCCCCCCTTACAAAAAGGACAGATCCTGTAATGTAAACAAAAGCACATGTTAGGGATTGCCTCTCAGTTTATTAGGGTGTTTCCTATAGAACCTTTTAATGAGTCTGTCAGCTTTCACATCGCTAGACTTCACCCAAGTGGCTTCAGACAGCGAATATCCCTTTGTACTAAGTACTGCAATTTCCCTTTAAAAATTCTAGAATCAAGAATATGCTTTACTTCATAGTGGGTCTGACCTGCCACCATGAGGGTTCCGGGTGCCTTCTTAGGGGGAGGTCTTAAAATGGAACCCCGGAAAGATTTCAGCAAGCTGCAATGGAAGACAGGGTGAACTCTCCCTAAAAGTCTAGGGAGTTTTAATTCTCTGGTGACTGGGTTAATGATCTTCACAATGAGGAAAGGCCCCAAAAATTTTGGTCCTAATTTCTTACTGGGTAATTTGAGGTGTAAATATTTAGTCGACAGATAAACCTTTTCCCCAACTTGGAATGTTCTTTGAGGAGCCCTTTTTTTATCTGCCTGCTTTTTGAAGGTCTTGGAAGTCTTTTTTAAAGCAGTCTTCATGGCTTTCCAAACTTCTTCCCACTCCCTCACCCATTGATCAAGTGTCTGAGAAGCAGAGGGCGCCTGGGGGTATTCCGGTATTGGGCTGAACTCTTTTCCTGTGGCTACTCTGAAAGGCATGAAGCCGGTACTGCTGTGAACAGAGTTATTGTAAGCCACCTCTGCGAAAGGGAGGAGGTCGGTCCAGTTGGTTTGTTGGTAGGAAACATAGCATCTAAGATATTGCTCCACCATTTTGTTAGCGGATTCCACAGCTCCATTAGTAGATGGATGAAAAGCAGATGATAGACCTTGAGATGATCCGATTAATTTAAGAAAGCTCCTCCAAAACCTAGCTGTGAACTGCACCCCCCTGTCCAAAATTATTCTTTGAGAGGCACTATGCAGCCAGTAGATATGTTTCAAGAACAATTTAGTCAGTCATTGGGCAGATGGGAGTGCTTTGCAGGCAATGAAGTGAGCCTGCTTTGAAAACAGATCTACCAAAGTCCAGATGACTGTATTTCCTCTACTTTCAGGTAGGTCTATTATAAAATCCATAGCAATTTTTTCCCATGGTTGAGAAGGGTCTGCCACTGGCTGCAATAACCCAGGGGGTTTCCCTGGAATTCTTTTCATGGTGGCACATACAGTGCAACTCCGGACATAATTTTCCATGTCCCATTTTAATCCTGGCCACCATAATTGCCGGTGGATGAGATGTAAAGTTTTTAAATATCTAAAGTGTCCCACCTGTTTTACGTCATGTCCATGTCGAAGAGCGTTAAGATGGAGGGTTTCTGGCAAGTATAACTTTCCTCCCTTGTAAGCCAAACCATCCCTGCAAGTTAGGGAGGTTTGATTGTCCTTGAACCATTGATCGGTGAGGAGCTCTTGTTTTATTTTCTTTGCCCCAGGGTCATCAGGATTAGGGGCTCTGTGAGGCGTGAGTTGAGCAGCAGTTTGTGGATTGGAGATAATGGCTTCGTTAATCTCTTCACGCTGGCTTTTGTACTGGAGCAGTCTGGATAGAGCATTAGCTAGGAAGTTTTTCCCTCCTGGTATGTACTTTAGAGTGAAGTTAAAATGGTTAAAGTACTGTGCCCATCGCACTTGTTTCAGAGACAATTTGTGGGGAGTTTTCAGTGCTTCTAGTTTTTTGTGTTTTTTGCCTTATTTCAAAAGGCACCTTGCTCCCTTCTAGATAGTGCCTCCAGTTTAATAGAGACCAGCCGATTGCGAAAGCCTCCTTTTCCCACACAGCGCACCTCCTCAGTAAATTTTTTCGAGGTGTAGGCACAGGACTGTAAGGTCCCACTTTGGTTCTTTTGCAGTAATACAGCTCCGATGGCCACATCTCTGGCATCGGCTTGAATTACAAAGGGCTCCCCTTGGCAGGGGTGCTTTAGGACCGGTTCAACAGCAAATAGTCTTTTTAAATTCTCAAAAGCGCTTTGACAGCTCATAGTCCATGCTAGTGGTTGGCCCGGTCACAGCTTCCCTCCCCCTTTTCCTGTTTTGAGTAATTCTGTAAGGGGTAGGGCAATCTTGGCAAAGGAGGGGATGAATTGACGGTAGAAGTTGGCAAAACCTAGGAAGCTCTGGAGCTGTTTGAGAATCTTTGGGAGCTGCCATTCAGTTACGGCTTTCACTTTGGTTGGGTCCATTTCAATGCCCTTGTTGGAAATTCTATAGCCAAGATAATCTAATTGGGTCTGGTGAAATTCACATTTTGACAATTTGACATAGAGCTTAGCATTCAATAGTTTCTTTAACACTTCTCTCACTAGTTTTACATGATCAGACATATTTGTGCTGTATATCAGGATGTCATCAAGATACACCAGAACCCCTTTGTACAAGTGGTCATTAGTCAGCTGCATGAATAGGGCTGGGCCCCCTGTAGTCCAAATGGCATGACTTTGAATTGATAGCTCCCCATGGGACAGTTGAAAGCAGTCTTCCACTCATCTCCCTCCTTTATCCTCACCCGGTAATATGCCTCTCTCAGGTCTAATTTAGTGAAGACACTCCCCTTAGCCAGGTGGGTTAGTAAATCCTTCAGGAGGGGGAGGGGGTATTTATTTTCCACAATCACCGCATTGAGACCTTATAATCCACCCAGAGATGAAGAGACCCATCTTTTTTTTCTTTAAACAACACAGGGGCTCCCACAGCAGACTTGGCCCATTCAATTAATCCCCTCGCTAGGTTTTTGTCCACATATCGCTGCATCTCCTCCATTTCGAGGGGGGACATAGCGTACATTCTCGATCGTGGGAGTTTGGTTCCCAGCAACAGTTCGATGGAGCAATCATTGGGTCAGTGGGGAGGCAGGGCATCACATTCTTTCTCACTAAATGCCTCCGCTAGGTCCCGATACTCGCTGGGGATGAGTGGCTCGCCTGGTGGCAGTGAGGCAGCCATGTGCACTCGCTCATTGGGTGGGCTAAAGTTTCCTGTAATGTCCATTGAATCAATGGGGGGGCTTGGGCCCTATAGTTAGCCTCACAGTTCTCATTCCCTTCTCCCACCAGATAAATGGCTTCTATTTGTCCAACCAGGCTAATCCTAGGATCACAGCCTCAGTCATTTTTGGAACCACCAGGAAGCGAATAAACTCCCAGTGCTCACCTATTTCTAAGCATAGGGGCTTAGAAATTACATGACTAAAGTCCCTCCCATCAGGGAGCCATTGGCTTGCTCAAACCTCACAGGTTTGGAGAGCAGCTTTGCTCGTATGCCCATTTTCATGGCAAATGGCAAGCTAATGATGCACTGGGAGCATCCAGAATCGACTAGCACTTTTAAATCTACCTCTGCCCCTGTCTTAGGGATTATGAGTTTGGCAAGGAGAGAGAAAGGTGGTATGTGTCGACTCACCATTGGGTTGTTCTCTCCTTCGTCATCGCTGTCATAAGCAGGTAGAGTCCCAGAATTCTTCTGCGTGGGGGACATGACTTGGGCAACAGGTTCCTGTGTGATCCAGTTGGATTTCTCTCTCATTGGCTGCTGGACTGGTCTCTTTCTCGCTGCTGGTCCTGGTCTACTCTGCTGTTGGGGGTAGGGGACTGGGCAGTTCGCTGCTTGATGTCCCTGCTGTCCACATCAGAAACACTTGATCGGTGGGCCTGCAGGTGGCCTGGGACTTTCAGTAGCCACAGCAGTTCGGGGTTTTCGGGGGGTGGCTGCCATTTGGGTTGCTCTGGCCTTGACTTGGCTTCAGGGTGTGTGGCTTCTTATAGTGGGCGAGCTGAACATCTAGTCTTACTGCTGTCTGGTACCATTCTTGCAGTTGATCAGGTACTGCTTGATAGATACAGGCCTGAGAGAGGTGGTCATCTAATCCCTCTCTGAAGTGATGGACTAGGGATTGCTCAGGCCACCTCTCTATCCAACTGGCTATCTTGTGAAACTCCCGTATGTATTCCAGTGCAGGTCTGTCAGCTTGCTTTATCTTATGGATTTGTTCTTCTGCTTTGAGGGCAATGGATGGGTCCTCGAACCTTGCTCTCAGTCCTAGGAGAAAGAGATGGGGGGCCTCCAATTTGGGGGCTTGCTCATTATATAAATTGTTCAGCCATTTGGATGCCTCTCCATCTAAGCTGGACGCAATCATGTCAACCATAGCGGCTGGGTCTGGATAGAGATAGGCACAGCAGTTCAAATTAGAGCGCACTTGGTTGAGGAAAAAAATCAGCTTCTCTGGGTCCCCATCGAAGGTTGCTCTGAAAGGTGGTAAAATCAATGGTTGCTGCCTCCCCACTGTGGCTGTTGCACCCCCGGCTGCTGCTGCCCCCCAGCAGCTGCCACATCCCCAGTGGCTGCACATTTGGGGGATGTTGCCACCCCCCCAGCTGTTGCTGCATTGCCAGCGGCTGTGGCATCCCGAGTTGCCGTAGGTCTCCCAATGGTTGCTGCCTGGGTGGGGGCTGTTGCCATCCCCCCTGCTGCTTGTCTGCAGGGATCTGTGGCATCCTTAATTGTTGTAGGCCCCCCTGCAGTCCAGGAGAGGGTTGTTGCTGGATCCTCATTGTTTGCGGGCCCCTCAGAGGTTGCTGGTCTCCTGGCATCTGTATCACCCAAGTTGTTGCAAGGCCTCCATCAGCTGCTACATACTCAGGGGCTGCGACCACCCTCCCTGTTGTTGCACTGGCAGGGACTGCTGGCCTCCCATCTGTGGGGGCTGCGGTTTCCCCCATTGCTGTATGGGGCCCAGGCTGGGTGGTAGATAAGCACATCGGTCCAGGGATTGGCTGTCCCGGCGACGGCCCGGGCTCTTATCTCATCGACAGCAATCTGGGCTTTGGGAGGGACGACAGCTTTAGCTGTCCCTCCCTGTGGGACTGGAGGCCCTGGTAGGGGGCTTCAAGGACAAGAAGGATGCTTGATCTGCAAAGGAGGGGCTGGGGTATCCCCTTGGCAGGAGTTGGTGGCTGCCTTGTTGATCATCCTGATCGCTGGCGTATGGGGAATGGGAAGGTTGCTCTCCGCTTCTCATCTCTAGCTCCTCAAACCTTTCTACCAACTTCTCCACTGACTGACTACTAGCTGTGGACAGGTACTTCCACTCACCCGAGTCCTCAGTGGCAGACAATTTTGTAGTTCTCCACCCATCTGGGGAATGCGACATGCGGTAATCCCTTCATGGTAGCTCAACCTTGTCTGCCTTTGAAGCACTGGAGGGTGGCAGGGCCGTCTTGAGGCATCTGGAGTCTTTGTCAGCTTATTCCTCGATTCTAGGGACAGTGACTGGGGCTCGAGACCCCAGATAGTTAGGAAAAAGTTGAAGTTTTTGGCTTAATGTCATGGTTCCGACAGATGAAACTCTTCAAAGATCTTTGAGGCATTGTTTACCTTAAAGAATCTTTATTTGAGTAGCATAGCATCGGCACTAACACAATCAAAGCCAAAAACTGGATTCCCCTCCCCTGAGTACATAGTATCAAGCACAATTCCCTCCTCCAATTAGCAGTCATAAATCACATTCTCCAATTAGTTTGAAATGTAGGCGCTCCCTCCAGTTCTCCAGCCAGCCAATTGTTATCATCTCTTATTTCATTAACCTTGGTTCACACACTAGGTCCAGTATTATTATGTCTATCTAAACTCTCATACACATTCCTCCCCCCCCCAGCATCATCTAACTCTAAAAGTAAAACATGAGAAGAAAATGGTTGCATCTCTAACTGTTGTCAAAGCAAAAACATCCGATGTTAGCAGTGTTGACACACAGAGTTAAATCCAATTCCACTGTGGCAATTAACTGGTACCAGTTGTCAAGCCTATTCAGGATGCCTCTGACCAGGCACAGTTGGAATAGATTGTGACTCAACCCCTCACAAAAGAATTGAGTTAGGAGCTGTTCCCACCAGTGCCTCAACCTCCCTGCGATTGTTTGGAATTTGTGGATGTACTTTTTTTAAAAAACTTTTTATTAATTTTCCAATGTTACAATTGTATCTTTGAAAAGCAATGTGGTGTCTGAGTTACAATAATTCCATTACATACAAATATTATTAATACAAATCTCCAACTGTTACAGCCAATATTTCCTCTCTTTTTTCCCTTAATACATACTGTCTCTTGTTTAAATTAATATACTTCTTATTCTATCCATCAGCTACTTAATAGCTTTCTTACATTTATCAATAATTTTATATGTCTTATTTATTTTAACATTCCATCTTTTGGACCATCAATAACCTTATGAATTTTCCCAGCTTTAATTTTGTGTTGATATTTAAATTAAACGTTTAATATTTATCATTTCTAAATTTTTAAATGACCCCAATTCCCTTTGTCACAATTCCCCTCAACATCTAGTGTTCTGGATACATATCTTATTTGTCTCACTTCTATATCAATGGCTTAATAATACAATATAATATTCTTATTTTCATTATAATTTCCAAATATTATAGATTCAATAACCAAAATTTCTCCCATTTCAGCATTCTTCCTTATGTCCACTTTCTCATATTTAAGCTTATAATTTTTATTCTTATCACTACATCAAAACATGTTAATTACGTTACATCACTCTTAACACATATATGTCTTAATCACCTTTATTTTACCTTTATGAACAACTCAATATTTCAATTTAACTATTGATATTTATGCATCTAGGTTTTAATTAGCCAACATTTTTCTTTATCTTCACATCATAACAATATCTCGTATTCAAAATACGGGTCTTGTCTACTTAAGTGTATTCTATTTTAAACCTCCTAGATATGTCAACACTCCATTCTTCTTCAGTCTGATTCTGGCTTTTTTTCTTAGCCAAATCATCTTCCATGTCCTTGCTTCAGGATCCTCAAAGAATTCTTGTATTATTGTATATATTATGTCATATTGAGATGACCATCCAGTCGCCATTTTTGGAAGGCTGAGGAGTCTGGCAGGACTATCAGCTCGTCTCTATTTTCTCCTCTTGACATAGTTGTCCTGGACTGTTTATCTTTTCTTCCATCTGTTTCTCTTCTTGATCTTCAAATTCCTTCTGATTTATATAGCGGGTTTTTTCCTCCATCCAAGTTGTCAGATTTTTTTCTGAATTTTCTATTGTCTGTACTTGTTGGGCAGTTAGGTCTTCTGTGATAATATTTAATCGTTCATTTTTTTCTGTTGTATTCTGTATAGATAAGTTTTTAGTTATTATCAGAGTTTGAGTTTGCATATCTAAGATGCTTTCTGATTTTTCCCCGAAAGCTCTTATTTCATCACCAGCTGTAAGAAGAATTTGGCAAGTTTGGTAAGTTATTTTCAATATAGCAAAGATTTGTTTTTGCATTTCTTCCATAGAAAAGGTCTGTTCCTGGTCTTCCATAGTGATGAGTTGAATTGAAAACTTTTACAGTTCCCACCCCCCAGTAAATAAGAAACAGAGCTAAAACTCTCACAGCTGGTGTTCAAGGTCACCTAAATCTTATCTTGTTTTCTGAACTGTCAGCCAAGTCTCTTTTCTTTAAGAATAATAAATTGCAATTTCAGGTTTAGCCACAAGATGTCACCCCACTGTTTGAGGAGTTCCTTTAAATCTCAAAGTTATTTTTCTTTCGGGTTTTTTTCTTCTATTTTAAGAGGAAAAACCCAGACTTTCAAATAAAAATAGAAAGTAAAAAGTAGATAATCAAAAATCTTTTAATCCACAAGCTTTAGGAAATAAAGTTCCAACTGGGATCCAATTATTTTTTCAACATTTTCAAAACTCCCCTGTGTATTCAACCACTGCTGTTTCTAGAGGGAGGGCTAAAATCCCCCTTCCCTTTCCACAGGGGGGAAAATACTTTACCAGCTTAAATAGGTACAAAAAACAATTAGGATTTAAGAGAGGTAGATCTCACCCAGTCCTTTCCACACTGCTTTGAAGTTGCCAGATGGTAATGTGACTTTGGCTGTCTGCAGCCTAGGGATGAGCCATATTTCTATGGCTGGTCCTTTCATCCGCTGATTTGGAGGGATTGCCAGCTCCAACGGGAGAGTTGCTGCTCTCCCGCGATCCAGTGAAAGCCCCTCCTTGCTGGTTGCCTCTTCGGGGTGACTTTCAGCCCTTTTCAGGGGCCCCCAGCAATCCGAAACTGAATGGGGGAGAGAGAGCAAGTCTCCCAGCTGTCCATGGTGGCCACGCGGCAAACCGGAAGTCTGGAATTTGTGGATGTACTTGATCACTGGTCTGGCGCCTTGTCTAATTCTCCTGACTTCCATTTCCGCCCATTGATTCTGTGCAGGGTCTCCAAAATGCACTGAAGACTCCCCAGTAGAGCATCTGGGGTTGCTAGTTTGGGAGCATCCTCATCATGGAAAATGATCACCCATTCTTCTGCTTCTGCTTCAAGATTAGCCACAATGACATCTACTCGGGCTGCCTCATCTGGGTAGTCATTCCCATAACAATCAAGATGGGCCCAGACCTGTTCAGGAAGAACACCAACTTCTCAGGGCTTCTGTCAAACTCTTCCGTCACTCTTACGGAATGTGGTTGAGGTGGCCAGGGTGCTGGTACCCACTGAGGTCCCTGTAACCCCCCTCCATCAGCTCAGTACCACCCCATCTGAGCCCCAGGCTGGGGTCCTGGCTATGGCTGTCCCCCCAGCATCCCAAGATAAGGGCCCGATGCTGGTGGTAGTGGCTGCCAGCTAAATCCCCTCAACTGGGGAGCAGGAGCTGTCAGCATGCAGTAAAGTGGTCAGGTTGAGCTAAGACTCAGCAGGGGTGTCAATCTGGATGGTTGATCCACTCTTCCTATCATCGCTGCAATTGCAGCCCCCATTGGATACTGGGGCATGAGGATCACCACTGATGTCAGGCTAGGGGTTGATCCCAGTTGTGGCCTGAAGTCTAGTGGTATGATTGGTTCTCCTCCCCTGATGTCCACTCCGCTGAACTTCTGCCTCAGCTGCTCCAACGACTGGCTGCCACACCGAGACAAGTATCGACCTGTCTGTCCCATTCTCTCGGCAGTCCTCTGCTTTCACCATTCAATTCCTCCTTCCCATTCAGGTTGAAGACAATGTGACCAGAACTCAGCTTCTACAGCTCTCCGCACCTCCTCTCTCCATCTCTCCATCTCTGGCTGGTTGAATGCAGTCGCTCCAGCTGGGGTCCCCCTGGATGAAATTGTTGTGGCTGGAGCTCCACCAATTGATCCCGACTTCCCCAGGGTTCCGCTGATAGATCCCAATCCAGACACTGGCAACTTCCCTGAATCCGACATCTTCTCCTGAGTCTTTGCCACCTCCCCAGAGGCTACCAGAGAGGTGCAGGGGCTCAGGACCCTTTTAATTGTGTTGTTAGGTTATGAGAGCCAGCTTAATGTCAACCTCCGCCTGAAATCCCCACCAAGAAACACACTGGAGTCAAAATGTCCTCCAACATTATCTTTAATGGCCTGAATCATAGTGGCAAGTTAGAAGGGAAAGCTGATTAACTCTCCTCCTTTCTCCTCTGACTGGTCAGATCACATTGTCCAATAGAATTCCCCATAATTGTTATGAGGAGCATTCTTGGTTCACCAAAACAGTACTTTCATTTCTCTAGCTTTCTCATGATGATAAACCACCTGTGGATTCTACTCTCTCCCCATCTCCCCTCCCTGCTCTGTAGGCAAACTAAAGGCATGCAGTGGTCCTAAGGGCAGCCAGGTTCAAAGCTTGACACTAACCTGCATGCTGATGAGTGCAAACCAATTCAACAAATAACATCTATTTTGTAAGCATTTTGATTTCTGAGAGATTTCCAAGCACAATTCAAGATTCTAGTTTTGACTATAAAGTTATAAAAGATAAAGTTCGAGGACACCAATCAGCCATGCTAAAATATTTAAACTGAGTAGCTGGAGTAATGGGGTTGTGCAATGAGCCAGAACAATTGGTTGGAGAGTGCTGGCTCCTGTGTGAGGCAATCTGCATTGTGATTGGTTGCTGTGGGTGTGGAGGGGGAATTTCCCTTTTTCCCCACCTTTTTCTTCTGCGTCCTCTATACTCTGTGATTTACCTCATGATGCTCCTGTTTGCCTATTTTGTCTGCTGTAAATATAGATATAAAATATATTTCTTTATATAAAAGTACAAGTTCATGTCAGCATCTCCTACTTCATTTGGACACTTGCTGTGCAATTTCCTGACAGGTTATGGGCCCAGAAGAACTCTGAAGAGTCAGTAGTAAGTTTCTCTGAGGTAAAAGTTTCTTGGTGAGCCTGAGGTAAGTTGAGGACAATTGGCCTACAAAGACAGCATGATGCTATCTGTTACAGAAATGGGAGGAGGGTTTCCTTTGGCTTTTCTTAATGAGACAAATTATCTCTCATGGAGCCTAAAAATGGGGATGTTTCTGTGGAGGGAAGATTTGTGGACAGTTGTAAGCAATCCTCCAGCAGATCTCAATAAGAAACAGCAAAAGCAAAATGAAAAGGCAGTAGCCAGCATAATTTTGTGCTTGGAAGGTAATCAGGTAATACATGTGCATGGGCTAACATCTGCTAGAGAATGCTGGCTTGCCTTATGCAGAATTTATAAGAGAGACGGCAAGCAGCAAAGTAACTGTCACCAGAAAACTTTATAGAGAAGGCTAAAATCTGTAGAAAGTCTGTCAGATCACCTCCAGTTCATGAGGAAAACCTTCCTTGAATTAGAAAAGCAAGGAATGGTGTTTTCAAAATACACAAAGTGTATGTTATGCTGAGTTCCCTTGATGATACTTGGGACATGTTAGTAACAAGCCTTGAGTCCATGGATGAGTGTAATTTAACTATGAGTTATGTAACTGTTATGTAAAGATTAAGAGAGATTAGAGAGATTAGAAAAAATTAGAGAGATTAGAGAGAAAAGATTAGAGAGATTAGAAAAGATTAGAGAGATTAGAGAGAAATATTGCATGTGAGAGAAATTATAGTAATTTACAGCTTAGTAAGAAAGGAGATGGATTCCAGAGAGATAAAAAGATGGGAGATAAAGTCTGTGTAATGAAATGCTGCTTTGCATGTGGATCCACTCAATATATCCAGAGAAATTGCTCAGTGAGAAGATTAAAAGGTACAAACAGAAGAGAGACATCACAACAATGGAAAAAGGAAGACACAAAGATTTCTTAAAAAAAAAAAAAAGTTTTATTGAATTTTTTTGTTTTACAACCAAGTGCTTAAGACTCATTGTGGAGATAGGACACTCCATGAAACAAAGTAAAAAATATAATCATACATAAACAATTTAAATTACTTCTTTAAAGGTTCCCTCTCTATTTTATCAATCAAGAAAAGAAAGAAAAAAGAAAAAAACCCACAAACTATCAATAATATTTCCACCCGTTTTCAGGCTTAACTAACTTACAATTAACATATTCCAATTTGGCCTTATATAAACATATAGTATACAATTCGGGTACCCATATAATATAAATTGTTTCTAAGATATACATATTATTCTATCTCTTATTCTATTCTATTTCACATATATATTTTATAGATAAACATGACTTTAAGTATTTTAAAACCATTTTACATTTCAGCCTAAAATAATAAAACAATAATTATTTCTAAAATAGACTTATAATATAACTATTATATATATATGTGTGTGTATTTTAATATTTCTCAACTAAATTCTACTTCCTGTACTCTATCAAATATATTTTATAAATCATGGTTAAATATTTCACCAATCTCAGTCCAACTCCTTTAATTTTAGATTTTCCAATTTTCCATATTGCCATTCCAGACCATAATCAAATCAATAATTTACATCAATATTAATTCAGATCAAAGTCTTAAACCTTAGAAATCTCAAACATATTGGCTCAGTCAAAGTCTCTAAAAGCCATTTTTACTCGTCAGATAAAATTTTAACTCTCACTTTTAAACCTAATTCTAGCTTTCTTTTTGTGCCAAGCAGGTTTCCACAATAGGGCCTCTAGTTCCTCCCATCTTAGAGTTTGGCAATACACATTTTTCCACAATTGAGTCCAATCGTAGTCTTCTTCTCTTTTTTCCAATGTTGTCTGCACTATGTAATCAGTCTTAATCAGTATGGTGATTATTCGTTGCTTGTTCATATTGTCAGCATTTTTAATGTCTCATATTTGAAAGTCTATTCCTGTTGCTTTTAGAATTATAGATGTTTTACTTGAATTCTGCCTTTGATCATCCAAAGTCTCCGTCATTTGCATATAAGATGTAGCATCTTCCTCTTCAACAGATTGTAAATATGTTTCCTCCATATCGTTGTTGTAAATCTGGTTGTGTGTCATGTCCAGTAAGTTGAAATTCAGTTTTTAACTCTGGAACATCCCTTTTCCTGAGCATTCTAAAATGTTCTTTTAATTCCTCTTTTGTTTCCAAGATTTTTTCTAGTATAAGTCCATAGTTAAGCTGTGCGTGGGATTCCATTCTTCATTTTTTTGGGTGCAATTTCAGCTTAAAAGCTGAATTGCAATATTATAAAATATAAGATCCAAACAAAAATAGGAAAAAACAAGTACAAAAATAAAAACAGCAAAAGTCCCAATCAATGTTATGAATATCTAATTTATAATCCAAAGAAATAATATAAACAATAAAAATTAGTGGTTTTTTTTCCCAAAACTCGTTTCCCCAAGTATTCAAACGCTGCTTTCTCAAGGGAGGGAAATAGTTTCTAAAAGCTTTTCACAGGGAAGTGAATAAGATATCAAGAGGGAAGGAAAGGTCTCACCCGGGTCTTCCACGGTGGTTCTTTTTGCTTAGATGTTGCTGTGACTTTCGGCTGGAGCAGCTAAGTGATCGGCCATGTTACTGGCCGATCTTTTCCCCGTCGGCCCAAAGGTGATTGCTCGGATCGCAGAGGGAGCTGCCGCTCCCTCCGCAATCAACGAGTGCCCTCCTCCACGGTGGTCACCTCTCCGGGACGACTGTCCAGGGTCTACCGGCGGGGGGAAACCGGCCGGCAAAGAGAACATACTCTTTGCACGACCGCTGGCACTGTGACCGGAACCGGAAGTCTTCAAATAGATTTCTGTGGTGAAGGCAAACAACAAAACCTTTTGGTTGTTGGACAGCAGGGCAAGTGAGCATGTTGTAAATAACCAAAACCTTTTTTTGAGTCTGGGACCAGCTGCCCAGGAATATGTAAGCTTGGCAAATGGTAATCATTCTTTTGTACAGGGGCAAGGAACAGTATATGTATGTGTACCAGATTTAGATGACAATTTGCTAAGTATGTCTTGCTTAGACAGTGAAGGATATGAAGTAATTTTTGCAAAAGGTACATGCAAGACCATAAAAAATAACAGGGTGTGTGCACAAGGTTTGAAACTGAACAATTTATGTTTTGAACCACAAGGAAACTGGTGGCATCATGCAGACAATATTTTCTAATGAATCAAAACATAATGAGTGTGCACATTTGTTACACAGAAGGCTTGGTCATGCAAGCTTTAAAGTATTGCAGAAAATACCTGACCTGGCTGTAGGTTTGAATGTAAAAGATTGTGATAATTATTTGGATTGTGCTATTTGCAAAAAGGGTGTCAGGTCCACCATGCAGATGTCCTGTCATTCTGCTGGGGGGAACAGGGAGGAAGGTATCTAGTATTTCTTGCATACTTTCACTTCTGCTGTAACTGCTTGGGAATTAGGGAGGGGGACTGTCTTTGGAGAAGAAGCAGACTCCTTCTCAGCCACTTCCAGCCTGGTTGCAAGGTTGTCATGCCCTGAGAATGACCTGTTATCTACCTAGCACCTCAGTGTTCTCATAACATCTCTACAGCATCATATTGGCTGCCAGTGGACTGGTCAGGGGGGCTGGATTTGGAAAAACGAAAGAACTGTTTTGTACTTTGAGTGGGACCTTCAGATTCTGTCTGGCTTTTCTGCATCCACTATCTCTCAGTAAAAGTTCTTTTGATTAACCTTAATGGAGTCAAGAGTTTTGCTTTCCTGAGGGGATAGCTGGGGCAGATCTTACAGTAGGCAGAACCTGCTAAACTGGTTAACCTGAAGAGGCTTCTAGCCCTACCGTGGGGACCGTGCAAGCAATGTCAGCTCAAGGCAGTGACCAGGAGGAGGCTGAATGTTGGGGGGGAGCCTCAACCAGACTGGACATCTCTGAGTGGATGGAGGATGTCACCAGCCTGGGAGACTCGAGACTGAGGTGGTCCATCAGTATTGGCAAGAAGGATGACTGGGAAGGGAGAGCCAAAGGGGCAACCCTCACCCAAGACAGCCGAGGCAGCAATGATGCGAATGGCAAGCGGAGCTGGAAGAGATCAGGGACAAGGAGGAAGAAGGCAGCGGAGCTGACCACACCGATCTCCTAATGAAGTAAGCCATGTGCTTTATGATGGATGCTTTCCAGACCCTCAAGGCCCATGAGCCCCATGCCAGGATGACTGTTGGCAAGACTCACCTAATCCAAGGATGATGGGAGAGCATCACCGCTAGACAATATGGAGGAAGTTTTGGCAACCCCAGCTGGTGGCACCACAGCCATGTGAATAGCACAAAGAATACCCATCAGAGTCAACACTTCAGGAGGCAGCATGGCAAAATCGAAGAGATGCAAGATGCCCACCTTTGGAGATGAAGTTCGATGGGGACCCCCAACATCTGGGGTTCTTCCTGAACCATGTCTTGACTTACATGCAGGAGTATGGGCCAGAGATCCCCACTGAGGGTGCCAAGGTGAGAAATGTCACCCTGGCACTGAAGGAAGCAGTGGCTCACTGGATGGTCACACTCCATAAGGCGAACACACCCAAGCTGAGGAATTTCAACTGCTTCATTATGGCACTCTGCTGTCAGTTCGTGTATCCCATGGCCAACCGCAAAGTGAGAGACAACATCAAGACCATGAGGCAGGGTTGCCAGGTTGTGGCTGAATAAACCAAGGAATTTCATGATCTGGCATGTCGGCTCAATGACTGGCCAGAAGACATCCTCATCAACTACTACAGATTGAATGACAATGCCTGTCTTGAGGGGGGGCTTTCAACCCTCCACAATTAGCAGAGGAGGTGGAGATCAATCAAGCCCACAACAAGTACCAAGTGGCTCGGCCATGGAAGAAATCGCCCCCATAGAAATGGTCAAACCACCAGCTCAGCAGGTTTGCTCCACTGCATGTTTTAAGTTCGGTCAAGAAGGGCACAAAGTGGCAGAGTGCAAAGCCAACTGCCCAATTAAGAAATCAAATCCCAGCCCTGCAGGGAAGGCCATCAAGGCATCACCATGGGCCATGAAAACTGCGCTGAAGGGAGTAGAGGTTGTTGAGTTCATCTCATTGCCAAAACTGACTCAGCCCCCACCAGACAGCCAGGGTTTGACCAACACAGACTCTGAGGATGATCCCCTGGTAAGTGGCCCAATTAAACCCATTATAATCCCCGTAGAATTGAGCTTTCGAGCTTCAATACTAAAAGTTAACTTAAGAGGCCTGTTAGACTCAGGCTGCACCAGGTACCTGATAAACCCAGCACTAGTCAAGAAACTGGGTAGCCGGCTAAAGCGACTCAAGATCCTATTGCTTTCTGCCAGCTAAACAGCTCAGTAATGGGGGGCATCCCAGCTATTTTCATCACTGAACCCAGAGATGCGAATGGGGGCCCACTCAGAGACTTTGAGCTTCATAGTAGCACCTGAGATAGAATGACCCCTAGTGCTAAAGCTAGCCTGGCTAAAGAAATGGAACCTCTATGTAAACTGGAGAAGGAACTATTAAAAATCCGGATGGGCCACCCCTCCTGGGAGTGGGCAAAGGCCCAGAAGGCAAATGTGAAAGTGAATCTGGGGCAGCCATGCAAGGTAGAGATCTCCCCACCATACCCAAGGAATATCAGAATCTCAGGGATGTGTTTAGTGAAAAAGGGTTGGATGAGCTCCCTCCTTACTGACCTATGGACTGTACTATAGAGATCCTACCAGGGGCCAAGCTACCCAAACTGAAATTGTATTCTATGACTCCACAGGAACTGGAAGAACTGCT
Source organism: Azemiops feae (assembly GCA_023970755.1). NCBI lineage: Eukaryota > Metazoa > Chordata > Lepidosauria > Squamata > Viperidae > Azemiops > Azemiops feae. The sequence continues at coordinate 411,025 of JALGBA010000988.1, read as the reverse complement.
GCTGTTCATTGACAAGAACCTGGCTCAAGGTTTCATACAGCTGGCATGACCCAGGGTGGCGGCTCTGATCCTGCTCTGAGAAAAGAAAGATGGAACCCTTCATCTATGTGTAGACTATAGAGGACTCAATACAATATGTGTGTGGAAAACATCTACCCCTTGCCCCTAATAAAGGACATGCTGGCCCTCTTGGCTAAAGACAAGATATTTACAAAATTGGACTTGTGGGAAGCCTATTACCAAGTGAGAAGCAGGGAAGAGGACGAGTGGAAAACTGCTTTCAATTGCCCACTTGGTTGTTTCCAGTTCAAGATACTCCCTTTTGAGCTACAGAGAGCCCCTGCTGTGTTCATACAGTTAATCAATGAAATTCTGCATGAGCATTTTGTACAAGAGGATGCTAGTATACTTGGATATAATTTTAATATACACTGAAACAAAAGTGGAAAATGTGAAGTTAGTGGGAGCAATCCTCCAGAAACTAAGGGCTGCCAAGCTGAATGCTAAAATCTATAAATGCAAATTCCACCAAAGCAAAATAGACAACTTGGGATATCACATCTCACACGGGGACACTGAGAAGGTTAAAGCAGTGTTGGTATGGGATCCACCCCGCACTAGAAAGCAGCTGCAAAGTTTTCTGAGTTTCGCTAACTTCTACCAACAGTTCATTTCATCATTTGCCCAAATTGCTTTCCCCATTATAAATCTATTAAAGACTAAAGGTGGGGACAAACCTAAACCCAGCCAACCTCTAAAATGGACAGTGGAATGCCAGGCGGCATTCAAGAAGCTTAAGCGATTGTGTGCAGCTGAACCAGTCCTAAAGCATCACGACCTGGGAGTGCCATTTGTTTTTCAAGCTGATGCTTGTGATGTAATGGTGGGAGCGGTGTTATTGCAGAAAACTGAGAGTGGCCAGCTGTAGCCATGCACTTACACCTCTAGGAAACTGTCTGAAATTGAACAAAGATGGGCTGTTTGGAAGAAAGAGGCATACACTGTGAAATGGGCACTCCTGACTTGAAGGCACTTTGTAGGAACAAAATACCTTTTGAGGTCTGGACTGAGCATAAGAATCTGGAAGCACTGAAAACCCCTTGGAACCTGTCCCTAAAGTGGTTCAATGGGCACAGTATTTCAGTCATTTCAATTTAATGCTGTTACCTCACAGGAGGGGAACACTTCCTAGCTGATGCCCTGTCATATATGCCTCAATACAATTGCCCAAACATGGAGATAGTTAAACCAATACTCCTGTCTCACCAGCTAGCTGGCCAAGTAACTACCAGAGTGCAGGTGAAGAGGAAGGCCCCAATTGACAACAGGGTGGCACGGCTTTTAAAGCCACGTTGAAAGAGGACACACGGTTTCAAAGTCACACTAATATTTGCTCTGTCCAAGATGGACTAGCTTGAGTAGGGAGTAAACTCTATGTGCCAAAACCTCAGAGATTGATGGTGTTAGAAAAGGGCCATGACTCCAAAGTGGCAGGACACTTTGGTTTTGTGAAGACTTTGCATTTAATAAAATGACAATTTTGATGGCCGTCCTTAAAGGAGGACATTGAGAGTTATGTGATGAGTTGCCCTGTGCATGCTGCAGCTAAACGAAGATAAGGGGAAACCCCAGGGCTTCTTCAAACTGTAGCCAAACCTTCAGCATCCTGGAGAGAGATCTCTATGGATTTTATTGTGAAGTTCCCCGAAAGCTCAGGAAATACAGTTATATGGGTCATGACTGATTTATTTTTTAAACAAGTACATTTTGACCCATGCCCAAAGATTCCATCAGCATGGGGGCTGGCCAAATTATTTTTGCATCATATTTATCATTTACATGGGGCACCTCAGTGCATCATTTCAGACAGAGGGGTGCAACACACTTCTAAATATTGCTGGGCATTTTTAAACCTGCTTGGCACTGATCAAGTACTCAGTTCCAGTCATCACCCCCAAATGAATGGGGGCTGTGAACGCATCAACTCAGTACTAGAACAATATCTTAGATACTTCATTAATTATCAACAGGATGATTGGACTGACTTATTACCTTTTGCAGAAGTAGCCTACAACAATTCTGTACACACCAGCACTGCATTTACCCCTTTCCAGGTTAAAACTGGTCAAGATTTCACTCCTATGCCTGAGTTGCCACTGATTGACTCCCCAGTAGTTTCACTAAAGGACTGGGTTGCTCAATTATGAAACACATGGGCCATTGTGAGAAAAGCCCTGGCGGAATCCCAACAAGCTTATAAGATGCAAGCTGACAAGAAGTGCACAGAACCCAAATCATTCAAAATCGGGGATCTTGTCTACCTCTCTACATGCTACCTGCAGTCCCTGCAGCTGTCAAAGAAGTTGGGACCCAAGTTTGTGGGGCCTTTCCTCATTAAACACATCATCAATCCTGTGACTGTTGAACTAGAATTACTGGAATCCCTGCATAGGGTCCAACCAGTATTCCATTGTAGTCTGTCAAAAGCTGAGGCTGTTTCTCTTATTAGACCCAATCTTCCACCCCTTCTGCACCATTAATGGTAGAGGGGGAGCAACATTTTGAAATTCGTGAGATCTTAGATTCCTGCAGGCATGGGGGGGGGACTCCAGTACTTAGTTATGTGAAAGGATTTTCCAAAAGCTGAAAATGAGTGGGTAAACCATTGTCACATGAGAGCTCCCAGACTTATAAAACATTTTCATAACCAATACCCTGAAAGAACTAAATGATTGTGTATAATAATCCTTTGTTTCCTTTCCCTCCCTGTTTGTTATGTTTCTGGTACAGGACTAAAGTCATTCTTTCGGGGGGCAGCATGTCAGGTCCACCATGTAGGTATCTTGCCATTCTGTTGGGGGGAGGGGGGAGGAAGGATTCTGGAATTCCTTGCATACTTTTGCTTCTGCTGTAACTGCTTGGGAATTAAGGAGGGGGACTGTCTTCAGAGAAGAAGCAGGCTCCTTCTCAGCTAGTTTCAGCCTGGTTCCAAGGTCGTCGTGCTCTGAGAGTGACCTATTATCTACCCAGCATCTCAGTGTTCTCATAACATCTCTACAGCATCATATTGGCTGCTAGTGGACTGATCAGAGAGATTGGGTTTGGGGAAAATGAAAGAGCGGGATCTTCAGATTCTGCCTGACTTTTCTGCATCCACTATCTCTCAGTAAAAGTTCTTTTGATTAACCTTAATGGAGTCAAGATTTTTACTTTCTGAGGGGACAGCTGGGGCAGATCCTTACAAAGGGAAAATCAAAGATATACCCTGTTACCCTGTTAGGAAATCTGACAGGATTTTTCAGTCAGTTCATGCTAATTTAATTGGCCCTCTATCTCCATCAATGCCAGGGGCCAAATTTGCTTTGGTAATTGTTCATAATTTCTCAAGATATGGGTTTTGTTATTTACTAAAAAGCAAAACAGAGTGTTTCAATGATTTAAGCAGTGGATAATGTTTGTAGAGAGGTATAATGAAAGATTATGTCAAACAGACAGAGGTACAGAATTCTTATCTAACATCAATGGTGGGATTCAGCCAGTTCTCACCACTTCGGCAGAACTGGTAGCTAATTTTTTGTTGCCCAGGCCCAGAATGGACTTCCGGAAGCGGCATCCACACAGAGTACCGGTTGTTCACATATTTGAATCCCACTACTGTCTAACATGTTTCAACAGTGGTTGAAAAAGAAAGACATAACCCATCGAAAAACCAACCTCTACAGTCCAACAGAGAATGGAGTTGCTGAATGCAGAAATGGTGTTACAAACTATGAAAAATGCATTACTGGCAGATGCAGGAATGAATAAGCTGCATTGGGATGAGGCAATTTTCACTGCCAATGATTTGGTCAATAGACTATGAAGTTTACCAATTAGTGAAACTCAGTATTCATGTTATATAAGAGACAACCATCTTTGGCACATTTTAGAATCTTTGGCAGCAGTGCATGGGTGCACATTCCCAAAACAATTAGGAGGAAAGGACAGTCAAAGGCAAAGAAATTGAAATTTATAGGTTATCAATCAGGATCAAAGGCATATAGATTTACAGATGGACACAAAAATATTATTATTTCATGTTCTGCAAATTTTTCTGAATGTGAGAATTGGGGAAAGGTACATGCCAATACTGAAATGTTAATGACTGTTAATCAGAGGTCTCCAATAAATAAACATTCACACAGGCATGTTAATCAGAAATCCAAGAGTAGTTCAGGGTCTAAGTATAGCTCAGAGGAATGTTTGGAGAGTGAGATTCCAGTAAAAGAGGAACAGTTTATTCCAAGGAGGCCTGAAAGAGCAAACAAAGGTGTTCCTCCAGAAAGATTCACCGTTGATGAGATAAAAATATGTAACATAATTTATGAGTCCCAAAATTCCCAGGAAGTATTAAATTTACCTCTGGCAGAACAAAAGAAATGAAAAGAGGCTATAAATAAAGAAATGTTGTCTATGCAAAAACATAAAGTTTTCATTCCAATGAGGTTACCAGAGGGACAAAGGGAAGTTGGGTACAGATGGATGTATAAAAAGAAACTTTTGATGAATGATGAAGTAGAATATAAAGCAAGGTTAGTTGCTCAAAGCCTATACAACAACACTGGTTAGGAATTTTAAAAAAAATGTTATTTAAAGGGAACCAGAATGGATCTGGGATTGCATTTACAGCCATCAAATGAATTGGAATTGAAATGTTTTGTAGACAGAGATTGGGCTAATGATGTACAGGATAGAAAGTCAATGTCAGGATTTGTTGTAATGTTTACAAACACACTAGTTGGTTGGAAATCTATAAAACAAACGTCAGTTGCCACTTCCACAACTGAAGCAGAATTCATAGCATTGTCAGAATTGTGTTCAGGGATAACATGTATATACAATTGTTAAAGGATTTTGATATTGAAGTAAATATCAACTGCCCACTGGGGTGCTACAAATTCAAAGTTTTGCCATTTGGATTACAAGGGGCCCCCGCAGTATTTATGCAATTAATCAATGAGGTACTAAGGGAGCACCTATTCAAGGGGGTCCTGGCTTATTTAGATGACATCCTTATCTTCACTGAATCAAAAGAGGAACATGTCAACCTAGTCAGAGCGGTTTTAAAGAAACTGCGAGCCGCCCACCTATATGCCAAATTATCAAAATGCGAATTTCACCAGGAAAGAATAGACTACCTAGGTTACCGCATATCCCCACACGGCATTGAAATGGACCCAGAAAGGGTCAGGGCAGTATTAGAATGGGCACCACCTCGCACAAGAAAGCAACTGCAAGGTTTCCTGGGTTTCGCAAACTTTTACCGCCAATTCACCCCCTCATTTGCCCAGATAGCCCTGCCCCTCACGAACTTACTAAAAATGAAATCTTCAGTGAAACCTAGCCAGCCACTAAAATGGACAATGGAATGCCAAGCAGCATTTGAGAGATTAAAGAGGCTTTTTTCTGCCGAATCACTACTGAGGCACCCAGACATGGACAAACCCTTCGTAATACAGATGGATGCAAGTGATGTGGAAGTGGGGGCTGTATTATTACAAGAAAATGATGAAGGAATATTGCAACCCTGCACGTATACGTCCAGGAAATTCACTGAAATGGAACAGAGCTGGCCCGTGTGGGAGAAAGAGGCATATGGGATACGTTGGTCATTACTTACATGGTGCCAATTCCTTGAAGGCAATAAAATCTCTTTCCAGGTGTGGACAGACCACAAAAATTTGGAAGCCTTGAAAACACCCAGAAAGCTCAACCTCAAGCATGCCCGCTGGTCCCAGCATTTTCACCAATTCAATTTTAAGCTCAAGCATTTGCCGGGGGGAAAGAACTTTCTGGCAGATGCATTATCTCGCATGCCCCAATATAACAGCACGCGAGCCACTGACTCTAAACCGATCATGGGAGAATCACAACTGGCAGCGCCAGTGACTACCAGAGCCCAAGTTAAATTAAAACCACAGCTGGATAGCCAGACCGGAATTGAATTCCGGAAAAGTTTGGAAACAGATGAATGGTTCTGTCAGAATCCAATTATATTTTATTTCTAGCTAATCTACTCTGGGAAAACCCAACTCTTACTCTCTTTTGGATTATGTCATACTACAAAGGGGGGGAGTAAACACGGGTGTTTATGACTGGCATTCCTCCTATCAACTACAAAGTAACATCGTCTGTGGATTCCCTTCGAGAGTACTAACCATAACAATAGGGCGATCAGCCTTTGATCTCACTCCCTATGAAGCCTCCTTTTACCGGCAGCAAGGAAAAAAGGGGGGGGGAGATTGCAACGTTTGGGATCCGATGGATTTAACACCCAACCATCTGCCAATTTGAATTGACCAGAAGGAGTGTGGAGTGGGGCTGCCTGGGAACACTTTAAAACATTGAATGGTCAGGGGGGTGCCTCAGATCCTGTCTAGCATGCCTTCAGTCAGTTTTTCTTAATAAAGATTCCTGTTGGAAGAAATATTCCAAGAGTTCTGTCTTCTTAAGATGTAAATTGAGGTGGGTCCTTACAATAGGTTTGCCTGCTTGAGCAGGCGGCTGGACTAGAAGACCTCCAAGGTCCCTTCCAGCTCTACTCTATTCTATTCTATTCTATTCTATTCTATTCTATTCTATTCTATTCTATTCTATTCTATTCTATTCTATTCTATTCTATTCTATTGGTAACATCATCAGTGCTAGTAAGGAGTGCAGTTTGCTGTTGGTTTATATTCTGCTTTCTTGCCTCTCTGAATGTGTGGGGGCAGCCTTAGGGATTCTTTCTTTGGGCTGTTTACTAATGGCTCTGTGACAGTTATGCTTTGTGTTTTGCTTGGAGAGTGCTGGCTCCTGTGTGAGGCAATCTGTGCTGTGATTGATTCCTGTGAGTGTAAAAGGGGAGTTTCCTTTTTTTGTCTTCTGTGTCCTCTGTATGCACTGTGAAAAAATAATAAGCTTCAACTAATCGCCCAAGGAAGCAGAACTCTTGAAATAGGCATTGTCTCAAAAGGAAACTTTTATTAGGGACTAGTGATAGCAGGGAATTTAAGGTGAGATCTGAAAAAAAGCCTGCCTGAATGATATAATTAGGCAAGCAATGTGCCCCCTCCCACCAAAGTCGTAATGTCCATTTGAAATCCAGCCAGGGGGATGGTGGAGCAGGGGGTCTGAGAGTGGAAGTAATCTCTGGTTTAAGCAGGCTGCAGTGGAACCAGGGTGTATTTTCCGTAGATTCTTTGGCAGGTCTAACTCGACTGTTACCGGGTTGATGATGCATGTAACTTTGAAAGGTCCAACGTATTTAGGGCCTAACTTCTTTGAGGATTGTAATGATTTTAAGTATTTAGTAGAGAGAAATATGCAGTCGCCGAATTTGTAGGGCTCCTTCTCCATCCTCTTTTTGTCTGCTTGGAGTTTGTAAGTTTTTCTGGCCTCATCAAGATCTTTACAGACCACCGGCCACGTATTTTGCAATTGCTTAATCCAGTCTTTTAATGAGTGGGTTTCGGGTTTCTTGATGGGGAGTTCTGGTATGGCCACAAAAGTTTGGCCATTAGCAAGTTGAAAAGGAGTAAACCCAGTACTGGAATGTACTGCATTGTTGTAAGCGACCTACGCGAAAGGTAATAAGTCCGACCAATTGTCTTGTTAATAATTTACGGAACACTTCAGATATTGTTCTAGAACCAAGTTCACACATTCTGTTCCCTCATTTGTCTGGGGATGATGGGAGGATGATAACCCTTGACTAGATCCCAAAAGATCTAGAAAAGCTCTCCAGAACTTTGAAGTGAATAGGACCCCTCGATCTGAAATAATCCGATGTGGGACACCATGGAACTGATATATGTGTTGCACAAAATGTTTGGCTAAGGTTTTTGCCATGGGGATTTGGGGGCAAGGTATAAAATGCACTTGTCTAGAAAACAGGTCTGTAACCACCCAGATAACCGTATTTCCAGCACTCTCAGGCAGTTCAACAATAAAATCTATGGAAATCTCTCTCCATGGTGCTGATGGGCTTGCTACTGGTTGAAGTAACCCTGGGGATTTCCCTTGACATCGTTTTGCAGCTGCACATATGGGACAACTGGCTACATAACTTGCAATGTCCTTTTTTAATGCAGGCCACCAAAATTTCCTTTTAATCAGGTGCAAGGTCTTTTCAAAACCAAAATGCCCCACAGTCTTTGAATCATGTCCAGCTGCCATTACTTTAAGTCTCAAACTAGCTGGGACATAGATTTTCTCCCCAATCCATACCAATCTGTCTTTGAGCACGCACAGATTGTTATGATTACGAAACCATTCATTGGTATCTAAAGCCTGTTTGAATTCTAGTAGTAAAGTCTTATTTTCTGGCTCTTTTGCTTTTGTTTGAGCCCTGGTAGTGACCGGGGCAGCTAGTTGATGAGGCTGCAGGAAAGGTTTAGTTATCTCAGGTTTCTTACTGTTGTATTGAGGTAGTCTTGATAAGACATCAGCTAAAAAGTTCTTTCCCCCTGGAAGGTAATGGATCGTGAAATTAAATCTGTGAAAATGCTGCAACCACCTTGCTTGTTTTGGGGAAAGTTTCCTGGGTGTTTTCATAGCCTCTAGGTTTTTATGATCAGTCCATATCTGGAATGATATTTTATGCTCCTCAAGAAAATGCCTCCAGGTGGGACTTCCAGTTCCGGTTTGCAGCACTGGCGGTCATGCAAAGAGTCTTCTCTCTTCGCCGGCCGGTTTCCCTCCACCGGTAGACCCAGGACAGGGTTGAAAGTTGCCCTGGAGGGGTGACTACTGCTGAGGAAGACTCTCATCAACTGCGGAGGGAGCGGCAGCACCTTCTGCAGTCCGAGACAGCTCCTTTGGGCCGACAGGGAAAAGATCAGCCATTAACATGGCCGATCATCTAGCTGCTCCAGCCGAAAGTCACAAGAACAGCTAAGCAAAAAGAACCACCGTGGAAGATCCAGGTGAAACCTTTCCTTCCCTCTCTGTACCCTAACTACCTCCCTGTGAAAAGCCTCTGGAATTATTTCCCAACTTTAAGAGAGCGGCATTTGGATACTTGGGAAAACGAGCTCTGAGAAAAATAATCAATTTTTACTGACTATTGTTGTTGTTGGATTTTGGGGATCCTGAAAAAATCTTTCCTGTGAAGATGGGGGTTTTTTTGCCTGCCTGTCTTTAGCTTAAGCAGAAGCCTTTAGGGAGGGGGGTGGAGTGCTTTTTCCCCCTCTCCTCCCTCCTGTATATAAGCGGCGGTTTAAGCTATTTTATATTTTGAAAATGGATTTTTTAAAAAAATGACAAAACTGTTTAAATTCCAACAGAAATTTGGGAAGCTTATTTCTTCAAAGATATTTTTCCACGTTTAGAAAAGCCATTTTAACTGTATTGTCTATTTTTTTAAAAAAAAAATTCCTTCACTCTGGGCTGCCTTTTTCCCCCTAAGCTTTGTATCTGCTGGCTACTCTGAGAACTTTCTCTTTCCTTTGTCTGGTGTTTATTTAGATTAACAACTTGGCTCTATGCCCAGACACTTGGCTGTATGCCCAGACATTCTTATCTGACTTTGAAACCAGCTGAAAGAAGGTTTTTTTTTCTCTCTCCCTTTATTTTAACTTGCTTCACAGTACAGACTATATAGCTCAGATATATGATATTTGGACTCTTTCTTTTTCTTGGATTACAAACATTTTTATGAAGAATTGATTTTCAAAGCACTTTATTATTATTATTATTATCCTTTTTTTGCAAAGACACTATAAATTGGATTACAAATTGGATTTTTTTTTTTTAGTATTGACTTTGATTTTCTTTTTTCTGCTCTTTTTCTTTCTTGGCCTTTTTGCTTTTTTTCTTTTGTTTGGATATTATATTCTATAATATCTCTATTATAGAATTTTATTGCTGTATTTACCTTTTAAGCTGGGGAATATTGTTATTCCTGTTACTTGTTCTTACTTTTTAACTGGACAAAATTTTATTGGAATTTGGAAAACAGATTTTATAGTTTACTGAGGACATCTTGTCGTGAAAAACTGACATTGCAATTGTATTTTCCCTTTGATTTTGAGACTGGATTTGACCTTCAATTACTACAAAGGGAAAAGATAATGGATTTGAAACAGCTGGGTGGTGGAGGCAGATGTTGGTTGACTGTTAATAAACATAGCCTCCACCAAAAAACTAAAAGATTATCTTATTACTGAAATGGAGTCTTACCCACAGCTTGGCTATGGACTTATACTAGAAAAAATCTTGGAACTTAAAGAACAAAGGATTTTTAGAATGAACATTAAAGATGATGCTCCAGAACTAAAAATTGAACCTCAAATTTTGACTGATCAACTTATAGACCAAGGAACAACAGAGGAAGAACAGATCAACTCCAAAGAGGCCTGCATGCAACTACATATACAATTTAATGAGATGAAGGAATCCCATCCACAATCTATTTGTAAACTTATGCTGGGAAGAATTTACGAAATTACTGAGCAAGTGAATGCTAGAATAAATGCTTTTATTACAAAGCTTCAAATTGACTTCCAGATTCCAACTGACTACCCCACAACTCAAACAATAATAGAGGAGGAACAAATTAACATAGAGGAAGATATCATACAATCCCATATACAAGTCATTGAGAACCTCGATGACCAAAGACGGATTTCAATTAAAACATCTACAATGCCAAAAGCAATAGGAACTGATTTGCAAATACGAGGCATTGAGAACTGTGACAACACGGATAATCAACGAGTAATTACCACATCGAACAAAACTGATTATACAGCTCAGACAGTATTGGAAAAAAGAAAAGAGAAATATGATCAGACTGAATTGTTGAGAAATATGTATAATCAAATATTGAGATTTGATGATTTAGAGGCTCTTTTATGGAAACCTGCTTGGCACAAAAAGAAAGCTAGAATTAGATTTAAAAATGAGAGTTAAAATTTTACCTGATGGGTTAAAAAGGCTTTTAGAGATTTTGACTGAGTTAATACTACTGAGATGAAAATTACTGATTTGATTATGGTTTGGAATTGTAATATGGAAAAGGTTGTAAACAAGAAGTTAATAGAAGAAGAAATAGAATATAGATGTGAAATGAAGTAAGAAGGTATTTTCTGGAATAATATGGTTTTTTAGGCATAATTATTTTGATGGGATTTAAATTTTACATAATGAGTTAAAAAGGTTTTTTAGAGATATGGATTGATTTATAAAATATATATTTGAAATAGAGTAGAATAAGAAATAGAATATAGTTGGGAAGTATAAAAATAAAAAGGTTGGAATAATATGTAGATTCTAGAAATAATTATTCTTTTATGAAATAAGGGAAATTGGGATACCCGAAGTGTAAATTATGTGTTTATTGAAGGCTAAATTGGAACATGGTAATTGTAAGTTAGTTAAGCTTAAAAACAGGATTTGGCCTGATATAGGTGAAATATTATTGATATTTTTTTATTGACTAAATTCTATTTTGAAATGTTGTCAGAATCCAATTATATCGTATTTCTAGCTATCTACTCTGAGAAAACCCAATTCTTACTCTCTTCTGGATTCTGTCATACTACAAAGGGGGGGGAGTAAACACGGGTGTTTATGACTGGCATTCCTCCTCTGTGGATTACCTTCGAGAGTACTAACCATAACAATGCGGCCATCAGCCTTTAATCTCACTCCCTATGAAGCCTCCTTTTACCGGCAGCAAGGAAAAAGGGGGGGAAGATTGCAACATTTGGGATCCGATGGATTTAACACCCAACCATCTGCCAATTTGAATTGACCGGAAGGAGTGTGGAGTGGGGCTGCCTGGGAACACTTTAAAACATTGAATGGTCAGGGGGGTGCCTCAGATCCTGTCTAGCATGCCTTCAGTCAGTTTTTCTTAATAAAGATTCCTGTTGGAAGAAACGTTCCAAGAGTTCTGTCTTCTTAAGATGTAAATTGAGGTGGGTCCTTACAATAGGTTTGCCTGCTTGAGCAGGCGGCTGGACTAGAAGACCTCCAAGGTCCCTTCCAGCTCTATTCTATTCTATTCTATTCTATTCTATTCTATTCTATTCTATTCTATTCTATTCTATTCTATTCTATTCTATTCTATTCTATTCTATTCTATTCTATTCTATTCTATTCTATTCTATTCTATTCTATTCTATTCTATTGGTAACATCATCAGTGCTAGAAAGGAGTGCAGTTTGCTGTTGGTTTATATTCTTCTGTCTTGCCTCTCTGAATGTGTGGGGGCAGTCTTAGGGATTCTTTCTTTGGGCTGTTTACTAATGGCTCTGTGACAGTTATGCTTTGTGTTTTGCTTGGAGAATGCTGGCTCCTGTGTGAGGCAATCTGTGCTGTGATTGATTCCTGTGAGTGTAAAAGGGGAGTTTCCCTTTTTTTTCTTCTGTGTCCTCTGTATGCACTATGAAAAAATAATAAGCTTCAACTAATCGCCCAAGGAAGCAGAACTCTTGAAATAGGCATTGTCTCAAAAGGAAACTTTTATTAGGGACTAGTGATAGCAGGGAATTTAAGGTGAGATCTGAAAAAAAGCCTGCCTGAACGATATAATTAGGCAAGCAATGTGCCCCCTCCCACCAAAGTCATAATGTCCATTTGAAATCCAGCCAATCCACAGGTGGCCTATTGGGCAGCTGACTGGCACAGTAGGCGCGCATCTCAAGGTCTTCTCCAGCTTTCGTTTTCTTGTAACTGTCGCCTAGATAAGGAGACACATTCCATACTCAAAAGGAGGAGGCCAGACAAAGGAAGGAGAAAGTGAAAGTTAATACTATGAATCCCACATGCACCCTTCCCCCAACAATAATGGCAGGCCCCAAAAAGACAGAAAAAAGGAGAGAGCAGGTGAGGAGTTTTGGGGTCTGACATCCGGCCCCCCTAAAAAAAACAGGAAACGCACCTGGAAGACAAAACAGGGAAGGGGAAAAACAACAAATAAATCAGTTAGGTTTATCCAGATATACAGAGTGAAAACGTTGTAGCAATCTTGGGGCTTTAACATGCTTCCTATACACCCATTCATTTTGGGATGCAGGGAGGTTTTTCCACGAGACCAGGTATTGAGTTACTTCATGGTGGGTTCTAGAGTCTAGAATGTCTTTAATCTCAAAATGTTGTTCACCCTCAACCATAATGGGTGTAGGTAATGGTGGAGCAGGGGGTCTGAGAGTGGAAGTAATCTCTGGTTTAAGCAGGCTGCAGTGGAACACAGGGTGTATTTTCCGTAGATTCTTCGGCAGGTCTAACTCGACTATTACCGGGTTGATGATGCGTGTAACTTTGAAAGGTCCAACGTATTTAGGGCCTAACTTCTTTGAGGGTTGTAATGATTTTAAGTATTTAGTAGAGAGAAATACGCGGTCGCCGAAATACGCGGTCCTTGCAAATGTATTAATTCAACTATGTTATATTAATTGAGGGAAATAGAGAGGGAACCCTTAAAGAATTAACCTGAATTATATATGTATGATTATGCTTTTTTTTTTATGAATGATTACCCTATCTCCACGATGATTCATAAGCACTTTGATGTAAAACCTAAAAAAACCAATAAAACTTGTTTAAAAAAAAGAAAAAAAGAAAATGCCTCCATACTCCATACTGCGTAGGCTTCCTTTTCCCAAGCTGCCCACCTCTGTTCAGTATCTCACAGTTTCTTAGAGGTATATGCACAAGGCTGTAACCTCCCTTCCTTATTCCTTTGTAAGAGTACAGCCCCCATAGCCACATCACTGGCTTTGGCTTGCATGATGAATTGCTGGTCAGGGTCTGGATGCTTCAGGACTGGCTCCATGGAGAATATTTTTTTAAGTTTTTCAAACGCTGCTTGATATTCACCTGTCCATTTTAGTGGCTGGTTAGGTTTCGGTTTATCCCCCCCCCCTTTGGTCTTTAACAGATTAGTGATAGGGAGGGCGATCTGGGCAAATGATGGAATAAATTGTCTATAAAAATTGGCAAACCCCAGAAAACCTTGGAGTTGTTTCCTGGTTCTTGGGGTAGCCCAATCCAGCACTGCCTTCACTTTACCTGAGTCCATCTCTATCCCCTCATGGGATATGCGATACCCCAGGTAATCAATACACTCTTTGTGAAACTCACATTTAGATAATTTGGTGAACAACTTTGCAGAACGTAATTTTTTTCCAAAACAGCTCTGACCAGTTTGATGTGTTCATCTTTTGTTTCAGTGTAGATAAGGATGTCATCCAGGTAAACCAAAACCCCCTTATACAGGTGCTCCCTCAGCACATCATTTATTAGTTGCAGAAAAACAGCAGGTGCCCCCTGCAGTCCAAAGGGGAGTACTTTGAATTGGAAACATCCTGGTGGGCAGTTAAAAGCCGTTTTCCATTCTTCTCCCTTCCTAATCCTTATGCGGTAATAAGCTTCCCTCAGGTCTAGCTTTGAGAAAAAATTCCCTTTTGACAGGTGTGCTAACATGTCCTTCATTAATAGTAGGGGATACATGTTCTCCACACACACAGCTTTCAAACTCCTATAGTCCATGCAGAGATGAAGAGAACCATTCTTCTTTTCTCTAAATGGGACTGGAGCAGCCACTCGAGGTTTAGCTGGTTCAATAAAACCCCTTTGTAAATTTTTCCTTATAAACTTTTCCAGTTCACTCAGTTTGCTAGGAGCCATTGAATACATTTTTGGTTTTGGCAGCTTTGCCCCTGGGATGATTTCAATAGCACAGTCCGTAGGGCGGTGAGGGGGGAGTTCGTCCGCCTTCTGCTCACTGAACACCTCAGCTAAATCTCGGTATTCCATTGGAAGGCTTTGCAGCTCTGACTCATTAAGGGCAGAGGCAAATTCGTGACGTAATCCACATCTCCCACCAGTTTCTTTAGCTATGGGTAGGGTGCAAAAGGGCAGCTAGTTTTACTGTCTTTCCAATGCCAGGAATGGACAGTTCTAGGGGCACTGTTAGGGGTCAATTGGTCCACTCACCAAGGGGTCGTCTTCATCCTCCTCCTCCATTTCTCCAGGGTCACCAGCTCATAGGGCCAGAGCTCGACCTACCAGACTGCAGTCCCAAGGGAGCTCCATGGCCTCCGTGGACTTCAAGGCAGTTTCTCTAAGTCGTGGAGGGGGTTTTCCAGCTGGCAGGTGGTCCCCTCTCTTAGCAGGCATCTTGCTGCAGCAGTCAGTGGCACAATGCCCCTCCTTTCCACACTTGAAACATGCTGTGCTGCGAGGCGGGGGGGGGGAGTGGCTCGTGCAGAGTCTCCTTGCTTCTCTGGTTGCAGCTTAAAGCTTTGCCTCACCGGGGGGTGTAGGTGCTTACGTTGGACAATTTCCACCTCCTCGGCTAGCAGGCACCAGTCGTAAAGTCACCCTGGGGCTCCTTGAGCTACGCAAGCATTATATAGCTCCTCATTCAGCCTGTCCTGGAAACAGCTCACCAGGATCTCCTCTGGCCAATGAAGGCAGCTGGCCAGTTCTCTGAATTCTTCAGTGTATTCAGCAACTGGTCTTCTCCCTTGCTTCACGGTCTTTATATGCTCCCAGACTTTCTTGTCTGCCAGCCGGTCCTCAAAACGCCTTCAGAGAGCAGCCATAAAACGGTTGAAATTTCTCAGCTCGAGAGCATTGCAGTTGTAAAGAGTCACCATCCAATCTGCCACCACCCTTCCAATGCTAAGGTGACCACGCATACCTTCTCGACATCTGTGGGCAGGGTTCTCCCATACATCTGCATGTAGGTGAACACCTGCGCCAGAAAATACCCCAGCCTTTTGGGGTCTCCGTCAAACTTGGCTTCAATTGGGATTGGCTTCACTTCTGCTGGTTGGGGGGCTCTGCCCCTGGCGGCTTGTAGCGGATGGCCCCTGGGTGGTGCTATACCTTTGGCTCCGACGGCTGCTGCCTCTCAGGTCTCCGATTCCTCCTCTTCGGATTCTTCCTCCTCTGACTCTTCTTCAGATTTGTGGCCCCCTTTCATTTGCATTTTAAACTCATTGAGGGTTTTCTTTACATACTCCGGAAAGATCCCGGTTTGGGTTGTTCTTTCTCTGCGTCTTTGTCCAGGGGGGCAGGGTCTGGATTTTTCTTCTTAGCTTTTTTCTTACCTCCTCCCCGGGTTAAGGTGACTTTCAGGGCTTTCTCCTCCCATTCTTTCCAACTCCAAGTGACCATTTGGCTCAATCTTCTTCTTTTTTATATAATACTTTATTAATTTTCCAATTTTACATTTGAATATTTAAGAAGCAACGTGATGACTGGGTTACAATAGTTCAATAACAGAATCTTAGTGCAAATCTCAGGTTACAACATCAAATATTTCTTCTCTTTTTCCCTTAACATTTACTGTCTCATATTCAGGTTAGTACATTTCTAATTATATCAACTCAATAAGAACATCATTATTACATTTATCAATAGATTTTTAGCTTATACATATCTTAATTACCTTTAATCTTCATAAACAGTCCATATCCTGTTATTAATTTTACTCAATTTTTAATTTCTTATCAATATTCCAATTTAACCTTTAATATTTATATTTTTCAGATTTTGGGTAACCAAAATTTCCCTTTTCTCACTTCATAACAAACTATAATATCCAAAATACATATTTTATCTATTTGGATATAATCTTGTTCTATTTCCTAAGAGTTATCTATTTCTCATCATATTTAATCATCTACTTAACAACACAATATCCCCTTTAATAAATCAAAACCATTATATATATATATTGCCTGGGTTAATCAATAAATCAAACATATTCATAATATTTAACTTTCTTTTCCGTTTTAAGTCCAATTTTTAAATATTAAGTCGATAAAATCCTTATTTTCAACTAGTTTCCAAATATTATAAATCTAATAACCAAAATTCCCCTTATCTCAAAATCTCTCTTTAACTCTCTAATTGGCAATATAAAATCCCCTCTAATGAGTCAAAATCCCAGTTTTTTCAACCTTATTCTAGCTTTCTTCCTTTGCCAATTAGGCTTCCATATCAGCGCCTTTAAATCATCAAATAGAATTCCCTCTATTCTTACATATGTTATTTGAATTAAAGGAGATCATTTGATTGCCAGTTTTCTGGAAGGACTAGCCCATTTGTATTCGTTAAATTGTCTCCCTGTTATTCCAGTTCCCCATGTTTGCTCTAATATATTTGTCTTCAATTCAATCTGTTTCTTCTGATTTATATAGAAAGTCAATTCCATTTTCAATGTTGTCACTTCCTTTTTTGGATTTTCCATCAGGTGTATTTGATGGTCAATTGGGTCCTCTGTCTTCATATTTGGTTGTCCCGCTTCTTCTGTTATATTCTGCATTGTTGGTTCTTTAGTTGTAGTCAAAATTTGGCTTTGTGCATCTAAGCTGGCATCTTGATCTTTTATTTTAGGTCTTATTTTATCACAAGCTACAAGAATGCTTTCATATATTGCTTTCAACATAGAAAGAATCTTTTCCTGGTCTTCATCCATCTTTCACTTATTTGTAAATAGTCATTCTAATAAAAATTATTTGTTAAGCAAAAGTCAGTAAAGGTTTACAGTCACAGTTCAAGTAGACCAATTTTGCTGCCCAGCTGTTTTCTTACAGCTGAATCTTCTCACAGATGGTTCCAAGGTCAGGAAAGTCTTATCTAGGTCTGGGCTTTGAGCCAAGTCTCTTTTTAGGAAATAACAAATTGCAATACCAAGCTTCACTACAAGATGTCACCGATGCTGGTTAGAAGACCTCCAAGGTCCCTTCCAGCTCTATACTATCATATTCTATTCTATTGGTAACATCATCAGTGCTAGTAAGGAGTGCAGTTTGCTGTTGGTTTATATTCTTCTGTCTTGCCTCTCTGAATGTGTGGAGGCAGTCTTAGGGATTCTTTCTTTGGGCTGTTTACTAATGGCTCTGTGACAGTTATGCTTTGTGTTTTGCTTGGAGAGTGCTGGCTCCTGTGTGAGGCAATCTGTGCTGTGATTGGTTCCTGTGAGTGTAAAAGGGGAGTTTCCCTTTTTTCTTCTGTGTCCTCTGTATGCACTGTGAAAAAATAATAAGCTTCAACTAATCGCCCAAGGAAGCAGAACTCTTGAAACAGGCATTGTCTCCAAAGGAAACTTTTATTAGGGACTAGTGATAGCAGGGAATTTAAGGTGAGATCTGAAAAAATGCCTGCCTGAACGATATAATTAGGCAAGCAATATGCCCCCTCCCACCAAAGTCATAATGTTCATTTGAAATCCAGCCAATCCACAGGTGGCCTGTTGGGCGGCTGACTGGCACAGTAGGCGCGCATCTCAAGGTCTTCTCCAGCTTTCGTTTTCTTGTAACTGTCGCCTAGATAAGGAGACACATTCCATACTCAAAAGGAGGAGGCCAGACAAAAGAAGGAGAAAGTGAAAGTTAACACTATGAATCCCCCATGCACCCCTCCTCCAACAATAATGGCAGGCCCCAAAAAAACAGAAAAAAGGAGAGAGCAGATGAGGAGTTTTGGGATCTGACACATGGAAAAAGAGACCTACATTTCAAATCAGGGAAGGTAGTGATGATTTTTTCAAGACAGAGAACAAAATGCCAAGAACTATTGTAAGCTATTGTAAACTGACCCTTTGCAACAGGGAAAATATTTAATTTTTAGAAAATTTTAATTTTGTAATAAACAAACAAAATCATGGAAATAGAGATTGACACTATAGTGAGTTTCAAATATGTCATATGTTTCAGCTTATGCCCACAGAGGACCCAAACTATGTACAGTATGTATCAAATGTAAATTACTTGAATTACTAGAAAAAAATGTAAAGGGCCTAGAGGCAACTCTAGCCACTCTGAAACTCAAGGAACAAAGTGAGAAATCCCAACCTAAACAAGAAGACTATACCAAAATATAACACAATAGGGAGCAAACAGCTTCTAAAAGAATTGCTTCTTTAAAAAATGATGCCATGATGCCATGAACATAAAGAAGAAAAACGATACACCCAAATTGAACATAGTAGGAACAAACAACTTCTGTAAAAATAAATGACCCTATATATGTACCTAAAGAGCAAGAGCGATGGAAAAATGTCACTTTTAGAAGAAAACAACAACCAAGAGCAAAGCCCCTACTACCTATCCTAGCCCACTCCAATGAAGCCCCTCTGGAACTGAACAATCGCTTTCATAGCCTCCCCCTGGAAGAAAATATGCAGACATCGAGAAAAGAGCATTCATCATAGTTTCTAAAAGAAATAATGGCACAACCCAGTGTTCCTGCAACAGGAGGAAAAGTATACCAGACTTCCTGAAGAAAAAAAAGGTGAATATTGGTGATAAGAGATTCAGTTCGTAGGGGAACAGAAACTATAGTCGGCAAACCAGGCAGTCAATCTAGGGAGCTACATTATTTCCCTGGAGCAAAAATCAAAGTTGTAACTGAGTATCTTACTCAGTAATCTTACGGATTACTACCCCTTTCTTCTCCTAACACATAGGGACCAAAGACACAAAAATGAATCTGAAAACAATAACAAGAGATTATCAATAGCTAGGTAAGAAAGTTAAAGAATTAGGAGCAGAAGTGGTACTTTCAGACCTGAACAATGGGCCCTACCCAACAATATGAAATTTAACACGAAGAAAAGAAAGGTTTTACACATAGACAGAAAAAAGCAAACGTACAAGTACAGATTAGGCAAAACCTGGCTCAAAAACAGTAACTGTGAGAGGGAACTTGGAGTTCTAGTGGACAATCACTTAAGCATGAGCCAACAGCCAAAAAAGCTAATAGAATCCTTGGTTGTATCAACAGGGGCATAAAGTCAAAATCATGTGAAGTATTAGTATCGCTTTATAAATCCTTAGTAAGATCACACTTGGAATACGGCATCCAGTTTGGTCACCACATTACAAAAAAGAAGTTGATAAAATGATAGGTCTCTATAGTAAAAACTTTTAGGGACCCCAAAGTATCCAAAAAATAAAAATCCAGTTACTTAGTTGTTGAGATTAGTTATTCTTTTCTTTTCTTTTCAAGACTTAAATTCCCAAAGTATGCAAATGCTGCTGAATTAAGCTTGGGGGAGAAGTTTCAGGAGGCTTTCACAGGAAGGTAGTTAGGGTAAAAGAGAGGTAAGGAAAGGTCTCATCCAAATCCTCCACGGTGCTTCGTTGTGCTTAGTTGTAATTCTGGCTTTTGGCTGGTGCGACTTTTCTTCTTCGGTCCTGAGGAGCTGCCTCAGATCAAACGGAGGGGCTGCCACCCCTCTGCGATCTAGCGAGGGTCCTCCTCAACAGTGGTCACCCCTCCAGCGCGACTTTCAACCCTATCCAGGGTCTTCCGAAGAAGGAAAACCGGACAGCGGAGAGAGGGCTCTCATCGTACATCCGCCGGCGCCGCGATCTGGAACTTTGAAAAAATATCTTTTTTTCCTTTTTTCTGACTGGATAAAAATTTAATGGAAAAAGAATTCCTAGCCTGTGGGGACATCTTGTGGTGAAGCCTGGTACAGCAACAGAATATTTTTGCCTCAGGGGCCTGTTGACTCCCTTGATTTGCCCTTCACACTATCTAAAAAAAGATAAGAGTTGGAAACAGCTGGGGGGTGGAATCAACTTCTAGAAATTGTGGAGGTGGACACTGGCTGACTCTTACTAAGCATAGCCTCCACTAAAAGACTATCTTTAATCACTATAGAAATGGAGGAATCTTACCCACAACTTAACTATAAACTTATACTTGAAAAAATCCTTGAAGCCACTGAGCTAATGAATTCCAGAGTGAAAGCCAAAGATGTTACCCCAAAACTACAAATTGAACTCCAGACTCCAATTGATCAACTGACAAGCCAAAAAACAACAGAAGAGGGACAAAATAATACTAAAGAGGATTCTACACAACAAGACGTACAACTTATTGAGAACTTTGATATCCAAATACTGACTTCAACTAAAGTACCTGTAACTCCAAAAGCAACAGGAATTGAACAACAAACACAACACATTGAGAACCTAGACAATCTAGACAATCAATTAAAAAAGAAGTTGAGACTTAGGAAAAAAAAGTGCCAAGAAGAGCAAGTAAAATGATTAAGCACCTGGAGATAAAAACATATGAAGAATGCTTGGAATAGGTTATGGCCAGTCTGGAAGGTGCTTAGGAAACAACGTGGAGATGGGTATATCAAACATCCAAAAGAAAAATCATAAATATATAGCTCAAATTAATTCATTAATTCATTAATTCATTACCCTCTCTATTTCCCTCATATACTATTACATATTCAAATTAATACATTTCTAAATAGAATTCAAGCAGTCCTATCAAACATCAATCACGTTTCAGTTGTAAAGATCCAAATCCTGTTTTTAGGCTTTACTAATTTACAGTTACGATATTCCAATTAGCCTTAAATAAACATATTATTAACACTTCGGGTATCCCTCATTTCCCTTTTCCCTAACATAATAATTATATCTAAAATGAATATATTATTCCCACAATAACATTCTTATATTTTATTCATTAATACCATTTCTTCTCTTGTCACCAATCCCTCTTATTCTCCTTCCATTACCAAATAATTATCTTATTTGAAATAAAAATATCAGTCCAAAAAATACATTTCTATCTGTTTTAAATATATATTCTATCAATCAATCTATATCTATAAAAAGTCTTTTTAACCCAATAGGTAAAGTTTACCCCTTCAGATAATTATCATATCTGAAACAAAATATTATTACAAAGGATATCCTCTTACAGAATTCACGTACTCCGTTAGTTGTTGAATCAGTCAAAATCTCTAAAGCCTTTTTAACCCATTGAATGAAATTTTAAAACACATTTTTAAATCTAACTCTAGGTTTCTTTCTGTGCCACACCGGTTTCCATAGTAAGGTTCCTACAAATCCCAATATTTGAAAAAAGGTATTTCTCAGCACTTCAGATTGGTCAAAGTTCTCTTCCCTTTCTTCTAGTGGCCTTTGAATGGTGTAGGCAGTTTTATTCCATGTTGTAATTACTAGTTGATTATCCACGTTATCACAATTTTCAGTAACTTGTATCTGGGTGTCAGTCTCTATTGGTTTTGACAATTCAGGCATCTCAATTAAAGTTATTCTTTGATCATCAGGCTTCTCCATAAATTGTATATGGGGTTGTGTAAAGTTGATTTGTTCAATGGTTTCCACAATTTCTCCAGGTATAAGTTCATGTTTAAGTTGTAAGTATGGTTTCTGTTTAGGTTGTATGTGTTGCTCAAAGGCCTCTTTGGAGCCACTCTGCTCCCTCTCCACTGTTCTTTGGCCTATAACTTGATCCGTCAAAATTTGAGAGTAAGATTTCGTGTACTCCGTAGCTTCCAAGATTTTTTCCAGTATAAGCTCATAATCAAGCTGTGGGCAAAAATCTTCCACCTCAGTGGTGAAAGGATCTTTTAATCTTTTAGTGAAGGCTATATTTAGTAAAAGTCAACAAATATTCAACTCCAATTCCTAGTAAACAAAATCACCACCCAGCTGTTTCAAGTTATCTCATCCTTTGAAGGTCAAAGTCATCCTCCAGCAAAAAAAAAAAATATACAGTTGCAGTAACACTTTTTGTCACAAGATGTCCTCAGTAGGCTATAAAGTCTTTCTTTCCAAGTTAATAGATTTTTTGTTTCCAGGGCAACTTTTCGACCCGATTAAGGGTCTACCGGCAGAGGGAAAAACAGCCGATGGAGAGATGAGGCTCTCCTTGCGACTACGTCTGCGGCGATCCGGAACCGGAAGCCAGAACCCATATTTCTAAGGGGCTCTTCCTAACTCTGATTCTAAACTCTATTCTTTCTATTCTTCTGGGTTCTGTCATACTCCTGGAAGGGAGGAGGGAAGACGCTGCGGGTTGCTTCTTTGTTTTTCTCTATCGCTACAATGTAACCCTTTCGCTGTCTCTGCATATACACTCTTTGAACTGTCCTCCCTTGATGTCAACTAGAAAGAGGGGAGGAAAGAATGTGCCTCCGGGCATCTGGCTTATTTCCTATTCAGAGGGGAAGGTGCAAAGACCCAACAAACACCGCTATAACCCTGAGATGGACTGGTGCTATCAGCATTTTCCCACAACGGACTTAACACCTGGGGTTTGACCCATTCGAACTGACCAGATGAACTATTGGGGTGGGGTTTGCTTGGGACTCCTTTAACCTATTGATCTGAGTGGGAAAACCTCAGATCTTGTCTGTTATGCCTGCCATCAGCTTCTCCTAATAAAAGTTCCTTTTGGAAGAAACTGCTTCCATGAGTTCTGCTTTCTTAGGATGAGGTTTTGAAGTGGCCCTGACATCAGACAGGATCTGCAGAAACAGTCAGCCCGGAAGGAAGACCCTTACAGGGGACTGGCAAAATATGTCAGACAATGGAATTGAGAGAGAGGAGCCTACAATTGGGAGGGGAAGCCTCCCGCTGAGCAGATCCCTGCAAATACTCCAGCTCCAGATCCTCGAGCTCCTCAGAAGAGGAAGAGTCACAGAATGCCGTCACAAGCCCAGGTGGTCGATGGGCATCAGAAAGAAGGAGCATTGGGACAAGAAGGCCAGAAAGGTGACGCTCAGATGGGGCAGTCATCAACCAGGCTGGAAGGCAGAGATGGAGAGGTCCCTCCATTTTAGCGAAGTCAATGGCTGGGGGGGCATGGCCAACTCATCACTCAGGTTGTGGGGTGCCTGTGGGGGGTGTGGGTGGGGATGTGGGGGGATCCATGGGTCTCTGGTGGAGGGGGGGTGGGACAGGCATGGGCACCTTCCTTCCCTCCCTCTCTCCCTCCCATTGTCCCTTCCTTCCTTCCTTCATTCCTTCCTTCCTTCTCTCCCTCTTTGTCCCTTCCTTCCTTCCCTCCCTCCCATTGTCCCTTCCTTCCTTCCTTCCTTCCTTCCTTCCTTCCTTCCTTCCTTCCTTCCTTCCTTTCTTCCTTCCTTCCTTCCTTCCTTCCTTCCTTCCCTCCCTCTTTTTCTCTTCCTCCTTCCCTCCCTCCCTTCCATTGTGCCCAGGAAGGGACAAGGGGAGGGGGACAGGCTGCCAGTGTGGCTGGTGGCTGTGCTGCTGGTGGCCATGGCTTGAAAGGCCACTGTAAATTGCTGGACAAGAGCCGCACAGTGTTAAGAGCAGAGTGGCAGGAAGATATTTATAATGAGGGAGAGAGAAAAATAGACGTCCCCTGAAGGAAACCAGCAAATGACCCTCGCCCTCTTCACACACCTGTGGACTCCAGGGGAGGTGATGCTGTGAGTGGCATGAGAATCCACGTTACCTGTGCTATGCCGCCCAGATCCCAGCCTAGTTTCGGCAGTCAGCCGCGCAGTCTTCTCACCGCATGGAGCGGCTGGGCGAGGCAAACCGGCAACATGCCAAACCTGCTTGTGCACGCGCAGAGGCTGAGGCGCATGCGCTCTTCTCTGCCTCTGTGCGTGCACAGGCAGGTTTGGCATGTTGCCGGTTCGCCATGCCCAGCTGCTCCGAGCGGTGAGAAGACCGCGCGGCTGCCTGCCGAAACCCAGCTGGGGTCTGGGTGGTGTAGAGCAGGTAACGTGGACTCTCATGCCACTTGCACTTGCTTGCACTTTGCTGAAAAACATGCTGCTTGCTAAGTGAAGCCCCAGGATCAGTGCTGGGCTACAGCTGATCCACACTTCTGGGTGGCTGTATCAGCTGTAGCCCAGTGCTGATCCTGGGACTTCACTTAGCAAGCAACATGTTTTCCGCAAACAAGTGAGCTGGGCAGGAGCCCAGGATCAGCGCCATGCTACAGCTGATCTGTGCTTCTGTGGAGCCACCCAGAAGTGTGGATCAGCTGTAGCCCAGCACTGACCCTGGGCTCTTGCCCAGCTCGCTTGCGCTTCTGGAAAACATGCTGCTTGCTAAGTGAAGCCCCAGGATCAGCACTGGGCTACAGCTGATCTGCGCTTTGGGGCTCAGCAGAAGCATGGCTCCGCTGTAGCTGCACTCCTGGGCTCCTGCCCAGCTCTCTCTCTTGCTAACTCAACCTTCGCCTGAAAACACATGCTTGCTAAACACACCACTCCCTAACTCAACTTTTGCCTGAAAACACGTGCTTGCTAAACATGCCACTGACTAAGTCAACCTTCGCCTGAAAACACGTGCTTGCTAAACACGCCATTCGCTTGCTAGCCCTTCCCTCCAAAACATGCCACTTGCTCACTCACCCTTCCTCACTCGCTGTTCCTCTGAAAACAGGCCGCTCGCTCTGTCTCTCCTCACTGCTTCAGTAAGAAAAGCCTCTTCTCTTCTCGGTCTGCCTCTTTTATACCTTCTCTTCTCTCCGCCCTCCTCCTTTTCTCTTCCGGGTGCATCAGAAGCTCCAATTACTATGTCGCCATGTGGCAGATGCTGGGGATTCTGCCAAGCTCTGCAGCTCCAGCTGATCTCCTCCAGATCTGTGCGGCTCTGCTTTAACTGGTTCCCTCCCCCACTACAATTAGCTAGGGCTCACGTACCACCAGACAGGTGCTAAAGTACCACTGGTGGTAAGCGTACCACGGGTTGAAAAGCTCCGCACTAAGAAAATCACTGGATGCTTCAAATGTGGGAAAGAGGGACACCATGCCACCAAATGCCGCTCATGCACCTCTACCAGAAAATCCGACCGGGCACCAGCTGGAAAACCCAGAAAGACACCAGCGAAGCCGAAGGAGATGGCCATGAAAGGCACCGAGGTCATCGAGTTCCCTGCCTCAGGTCCACGAGGAAAGGGAATTCCGGCCAACACTGGAGGGACATCCCACTCATCCGATGACAACTCCAAGGACGAACCCCTGGTAAGTGGACCCATTGCACCCCTCACCAGGACAGTAAAACTGTTAGCCCCTGACATGCCTGAAGCCATAGAAGTCAGGACATTAATTGACTCTGGTTGTACCCACTGCCTCATAAGCCCGTTAGTGGGGAACTTAGGAATTCCAGTGAGGAGGCTGAAGAAACTGATCTCGTTCGGTCAATTAGATGGGTCCATAGCAGGGGAGATGCCTGCCACCCTAGCAATGCTACCAGTTCAACTCACCCTAGGGGACCACATAGAGACTATAACATTTGAGATAACCCCTGCCATGGAATGCCCCATAATTCTGGGCATGGCATGGCTGACCAAATGGAACCCGCAGGTGGACTGGAGGATGGCGGAGCTTAGATTCCCAAAAAGGGAGCCAACCAAGGCACCAGCCGAGCCCCAACCAGGGGAAACCCCGGCCGAAAAAGCTGGGGTAGGGGGAGAAAGGGAACTGCCCGAAATACCAGAGGAGTATAGAGATTTGGCTGAAGTATTCAGCGAGGAAAGGTCTGATGAATTGCCGCTTCATCGGCCCATGGACTGCAATAGAAATCAGACCGGGCGCGAAACTTCCCAAGCTGAGATTGTACTCCATGAGCCCGCAAGAATTGTAGGAAATGCAGAAATTCATAGATAAAAATTTAGAAAGGGGGTTTATTCAACCGGCAAAGTCGAAAACTGCCGCCCCTGTACTGTTTCGAGAGAAAAAGGATGGGACTCTTTGCCTCTGCATTGATATAGGACATTAAATGCAATAAGCGAAAGCAATGTATACCCTCTCCCCCTCATGAAAGATATGCTATCCCATCTTTTGAAGGGGAAGTTTTTACCAAACTGGACTTAAGGGAAGCTTACTACCGAATCAGAATAAAGGAGGGGCATGAATGGAAAACAGCATTCAATTGCTTCTTGGGGTGTTATCAATTTTGGGTTCTTCCCCTTTGGGCTGCAAGGAGCTCCTGCCATGTTCACCCAGTTGATAAATGACGTACTAAGGGAGCACTTGTACAAAGGGGTACTCGTTTATCTGGCTGACACCCTTATATTCACTGAGACTATGGACGAAGATGTCAAACTGGTCAGAACAGTCCTAAACAAACTACGGGCAGCTCACCTTCATGCAAAACTTTCTAAGTGCAAATTCCATAAGGATAAAATTGACTATCTGGGATACAGCATATCTCCAGATAGCATAGAAATGGACCCTGAGAAAGTCCGAGCCATGCTAGAATGGGCTCTGCCCCACACTAGAAAACAATTACAGAGCTTCCTGGGGTTTGCCAACTTTTACCGACAGTTCTTTCCCTCCTTTGCCCAAATAGCATTGCCAATTCTGAACTTACTGAAAACCAAGGGGGAGGGAAAACCAAAGCCGACCATTAAAATGGATGGTGGAATGCCAAGCTACATTCGAGAGACTAAAAAAGCTATTTTCCATAGAACCAGTGCTAAGGCATCCCGACACCAATAGACCTTTTGTAATTCAGGCAGATGCCAGCGATGTAGCTGTAGGAGCTGTGCTTTTGCAGGAAAATGATGAGGGGACACTATAGCCCTGTGCATACACATCAAGAAAACTCACTGAAACAGAACAGAGGTGGGCAGTCTGGGAAAAGGAGGCGTACGCAGTGCGATGGGCGCTTCTCACTTGGCGGCACTTCCTGGAGGGGAACAAAATTCCTTTCCAAGTGTGGACTGACCGCAAGAACCTGGAAGCACTAAAAACACCCAGGAAACTAACCCCTAAGCAAGCAAGGTGGTCACAACACTTCCACCATTTCAATTTCACGTTGGAACATCTGCCGGGGAGGGGAAAACTTCCTGGCAGACACGTTATCCAGATTGCCACAATACAACAGCACTCGGCTCACTGTAACAAAGCCACTCATGCCGGAAAAACAACTGGCAGCATGGGTAACTACCCGAGCGCAAGCCAAGCTTCAGAAAAGCACTAGAAACTGATGAGTGGTTCCTAAGCCACAAAAACATATGCGCCATCACCAATGGACTACCATGGGTTGGAGGAGAATTATACATACCAAAAAACCAGAGACTAGCATTCATGCAACTATGCTACGACTCAAAATCCGCAGACCATTTTGGGTTTGTGAAAATGTTACACCTAGTTAAAAGGCAATTTTGGTGGCTGTCGATAAAAAAGGACATTGAAAGCTACATAGCTAGCTGCCCAATTTATGCCTCAGCAAAAAGATTACAAGGGAAGTCACCTGGGTTGCTGCAGCCGGTAGCAACCCCCTCAGCACCTTGTAAGGAAATCTCCATGGACTTTATAATGGAACTACCAGAGAGCAGTGGAAACACAGTCATCTGAGTTGTAACAGATTTATTTTCCAAACAAGCGCATTTTGTTCCCTGCCCAAAGATTCCTACTGCAAAAACACTTGCAAAACTGTTTGTTCAGCATATATATCGATTTCATGGAGCTCCCCAGTGCATTATTTCTGATCGAGGGGTGCAATTCACATCGGAGTTCTGGAAAGAGTTTCTAAATCTGTTAGGGACCACCCAAGGACTGTCATCTAGTCATCATCTGCAAATGAATGGTGGGACTGAACGGTCAAACTCAGTACTGGGACAATATTTAAGGTGCTTTGTTAATTACCAGCAGAACAACTGGACTGACCTGCTCCCATTCACCGAGGTTGCCTACAACAACACCGTTCATTCCAGCAAGGGCTACACTCCGTTCCAAGTAGCTAAGGGACAGAGTTTTAACCTGATGCCGGAACTTCCCTCTGCAGAACCTGCAATCAGGAATGGATTGCACAATTAAAAAATACCTGGCCAGTCGTTAGAAAAGCCTTAGATGAGGCTAGGCAAGCATATAAAACGCAAGCAGATAAAAAGAGAGTCGAGCCAAAACCCTTTGCTGTAGGGGAAAAGGTCTACCTATCCACCAAATCCTAAAATCCTTACAACCCTCAAGAAACTGGGACCCGAATATGTAGGACCATTCCACATTATTAGAATTATAAACCCGGTAACAGTAGAATTAGAACTCCCAAAATCCCTCAGACAAATCCATCCAATTTTCCACTGCAGCCTTTTAAAATGTGAGCAGCAGTCATCATTAAGACCAGCTGTTGCTCCTCCTCCTCCTTCTATTATATAGAAGGAGAACAACATTTTGAAATTAAAGAAATCCTAGATTCTAGGAAATACCATGGCTCCACTCAATATGGAATATAGCATGGAAACATCTCCCATCCTCCCAGAACAAATGGGTCCACAAACGTCACATTACAGCCCCTAAACTGCTTAAGAAATTTCACACCGAATACCCGAACAAACCAGACTAACCTATATCTGTATTTGTCTCTGTTTTTCCATATGTGGATTTCTCTTTTTTTTAAGGGGGGCAGGATGTCAGAACCCATATTTCTAAGAGGCTCTTCCTAACTCTGATTCTAAACTCTATTCTTCTGGGTTCTGTCATACTCCTGGAAGGGAGGGGGGAAGATGCTGCAGGTTGCTTCTTTGTTTTTCTCTATTGCTACAATGTAACTCTTTCGCTGTCTCTGCATATACACTCTTTGAACTGTCCTCCCTTGATGTCAACTAGAAAGGGGGGAGGAAAGAATGTGCCTCCGGGCATCTGGCTTATCTCCTATTCGGAAGGGAAGGTGCGAAGACCCAACAAACACCACTATAACCCTGAGATGGACTGGTGCTATCAGCATTTTCCCACAACGGACTTAACACCTGGGGATTGGCCCATTTGAACTGACCGGATGAACTATTGGGGTGGGGTTTGCTTGGGACTCCTTTAACCTATTGATCTGAGTGGGAAAACCTCAGATCCTGTCTGTTATGCCTGCCATCAGCTTCTCCTAATAAAAGTTCTTTTTGGAAGAAACTGCTTCCACAAGTTCTGCTTTCTTAGGATGAGGTTTTGAAGTGGGCCCTGACAGATTGGGGGTGACATGCTAGCAATGTTCCAGCATTTCAGGGACTGCCACAAAAAAGAGGGGATCAATTTATTTTCCAAAGCATCAGAAGGCAAGACAAGAAACAATGGATGGAAACTACTCAAGGACAGAAGCAACCTGGAATTAATGGGGAAACTTCCTAACAATGAGGACAATTAACCAGTGGAACAGCTTGCCTTCATAAGCTGTAGGTGTTTCATCACTAGAGGTTTTTAAGAAAAGACTGGATCGCCAGCTATCTGAAATGGTAGGGTCTCCTGCTTGAGCAGGGGGTTGGACTACAAGACCTCCAAGATCCCTTCCACCTCTATTCTGATTGATCTACCTCATGATGCCCCTGTTTGCCTGACTATCTTGTCTGCTATAAATATAGATGTAAAATATATTTCTTTATATAAAACTACAAGTTTGTGTCAGTGTCTCAGACTTCATTTGGACACTTGTTGCACAGTTAGCTAGCAAACCATCTCTTCCAGTTTGGCTCTGTTCATTCTACTTAAGAGGATAGTCTGGATTCCCTCAGTTTAGGAGATGAAAGAAGCAAGTGACTCTAGCAGCAATATTTCCTCAATTGCTTCTCCAGCTCTCTGGAGTATGCTCCCATTGGCATCTGGTAACCCCCAGTCACCTTTCAAAAAGAGGTGAAAACCTGTTTGTTTGTGTTATTTTTTTAATGGGCATTTAGAAGGTAACATCTAGATTTTCTTTTCTATTTGATCAGTAATGAACTATTTTAAAATTTTACTTATTTTTTAGAGTATGTTTATGGCTGTTGAAAAAGCCAGTCTGGTGTTAAGGCATCAGGCTAGAGTCCTTCTCCTAACCATCCCCATCTCATTTACCCTTGTGCACTCCTTTCCCAAGTGGCACCTTTCACATTCCCTCTTATAACCTTCACAACCTATGCTGCATTTCTTGCATACCCCCATCACATCATTCCAACCTTTACCAACACTCCCATGCACCCTCTCCTTCCCCCACCTAGCTATTTGCCAGTGTGCCTGAGATCTGCAACTTCCTGCTGGGTTGTGGGAAGCTGACAGAAAGTTGTTTTTCCTAAAGACTGTGGAATCTAGTTAACAATGGCAACTGGGACTGCAGAGATTACTGTGGCTAACCAATGCAATCATCCTTTATAAATGCATCACTTAGCAACAAAAAATATGGTCCAAACTGCCATGGTATATAAGGACTATCTGTACCACTAAAACTAATAATCTTTAACAAATGCTCATATTCTTGTTGATGTCAGAAATTTGTCTTCTTAAGTTGCAGACATTTTAAAAGATAGTCTGGGCACATGAGTCTGCCTGTACTGAAACTTCATTATGAAGATGCCACTAATGAGAAACCACTAGTGAGAAATCACCGCATTTGGTTGCTATCTCAGAATCTAGACAGAATCTATTTCCTTTAATAGAGGTAAACACATAGGAGAAAAAAGATGCAATAAAGGAAATTATTAGTAAAACAATGATATAATATTATTTATCTCTAACTAAAAGAAATCTCAGTCATCATGAATACCATTCAGATGAAAATGTGACTCTTGTAACAATTGATACACTTTCCAAAAATTAACCACAGTACTAAATTCATTAATTATTTTTAAAACTTTTGATTCAAACTATGATTCAGATCAGAGGTATTATGTTAATGCAGGTGCTTGAAAAATTGCCAGCAAAAACTACTTTAAATCAAGACATGTCCTTTTTAATAAAGATGACATTTGGGGGGGGGGGCTTCTGGTTCGGTGCAGCTAGCACTACAGCCGAGGGATCGAGATGATCCGAGCCCTACAACTGATTTCTCTCTGTTTGGGGACCCTAAATGGGCCCAAAGCCACCCCGGAGAGGTGGAAAGTAAGGAGGGAAGCCCCTCTGATCCTGGGGAGATGGTGGTCGATCCGGACATCTGGGGAAAGCTGTCCAAAAACCGATAGAAGAAAGGCTAGTGTCATTCATGACTCTAGCCCAAGCTACATGCATTCGAAGCCAAAAAGCACTAAACTAAGTGTGATTGTAAACAGCGTGAGTGAACTGGGTAAGAATATTGATTTTCTCTCTTTTACCTGACTGATTTCCTGAAAAAAACAAAAAGAAAAAAACCCAGAAGTAAAAATCATCGGAAAGTGAGAGATGGGGGGGTCTTTGTTCCACCCTCCTCTAAACGGAAGCAGCGAATTAAGTTTACGGGGGGGGGGGGAATACAGAAAATTGAAAGATGGACTGGTGCTGACATCTAGTGGTAGATGAAAATACTGCCCTAAATATACAGCCCAGAAAGAAAAGCCTGTTGTTATGACCTTCATGGCTTTGATTAAACAAAGAGCAGCTGTAACAAAAGAAAATAAAACATTGTGGACTATCTACAAAGTGAGAACTATAAAACTTAGAAAAAATTGACCTTCCTGGATTATAAATATTTTTTCAAATTGTGACTTTAAAGTGATTGGCAGAGAAAGGATTTTTGGTCATTATGGAGCATCAGAGATCTGCAGAAAGAACATATCAAGAAAAAATAAATACTTCCCAGGAGGAAATGTATGTTCTGTTACAACAAATGCAAATGATATTAACTTCAAACCATGAGGAAATTAAAAATGAATTTGAAAATTTAAACGAATGCATTCTCAATTTAACGTCATAACAATTAAATGATCAGAAAACAAAAAGAGAGATCATGTAAAGCAGACAACTGAATATAAACTAGTGGAGACTCAAGTGGAGAAGGACTTGCAAGAAACATTGAACATGGAAAAGATAACTTGAACTCTAAGACTGCAAAGTAAATTTGAGGATAAGGAAAAAGATTTGACAAAATGGATTGCTGAGCTGTTGGGAGTACCACAAGAAATGGCAAGACAAGAGATGATGAGAGAAATCTTCAATGAATATGAAGGGGCAAAATCTTTTTACAAAGACATGATGTTTGATTTGCCTATTATATCCACAACAACATTTGCAAGATTATGGAAAGACTCTTTGATTCAACGGAATATATTGATTGAGAAAGATGCTTGGCAAAAGAAGAGGGCTAAAGTGAGAATTGAGGAATTAGATGATGAGGTGTATCAGAGGGAATATTTAAAAATTAAACACTTGTTTGAATATGGCTGAAGAAATAGAAAGATTTTAGTTTAAGAGGGTTGAACCCTCCAAGTAAGACAGTATTTTTTTCTTTTCTCTTTTTTCTTTTCTTTTGATATGAGAAATATAAAAATGTTTGGGATGATCAATATAAAGGAAATGTTTTAGATATTTAAATGTAATTGATTTTAAGAAAATTCCAATGGATAACTAAAAAAGGGAAATGTTTTGAATAGAGTTAAAAGATTAGATGATTGGATTTATTAAATGGAACATTTAAAGATTAAACATAGATTTAATTATGGGTAAAAAGAACAGAAAAAAATTGGAAATAAGTGTATACTAGTTCAAGAGGGATATATATTTTAAGTAGTATATTATTTTCTTATTTTTTTCTCCCTTTTTTTCTTTTTCTCTCTTACATCTTTTCTTTTTCTATGTTTTTCTTGTGTATCTTTTTTTACTTATTTTTTTAAGACATGAAAATAAATTTAAATACTTTAAGGTAATTAACTCTGGGAAAATTTTAACCAGTAGAAATTTTTTGAACATTGTAGGGAAAATAAATTTAAATAAGAATTGTAAACAGGATTCATGACGAGGCAACCAAGATGACCAGATAGAAAAGAAGCATGATATTGATGTGATTATTATTGGTAGAAATTTTAGAAAAATCTTTATATTTAATTGTTACCTATCAAATTAATAAGAATTGTATTAATTTAAGGTTGCAAACAGAATATTATTGGAAGAAGAGAAAATCAAGCAATTATGTGGACTTTGGAATATAGAAACTAACTGTTAGTGATTATTTTGTAAACATAAACCCAGACAATACGTTGTTTACCAAATATCAAGGTGTTTATGTTAAAAAATTAATAAAATATATTTTTTAAAAAATAAAGATGATATTTTTTTAAAAAAAATGCTTGTTGCTTTTTATATTTGATTACATCTTAGAATTACATTTTTCAAGTGAATTTAGTCATTTGAGTAAAATTTGAATTTAGTTCAGTGAACAAAATCCTGAGTTTAATCATTTGGCAGTAATTCTATACTGGATAAAATGAATTCTTATATTCTGTGAAGTTCTCCCATACGTTTAACTTTATGGCAATAAATAATCTCTAACTTGTCAAGAGGAATCTGGGTCTTTTTCTTGAGAAAAGAGAAAGAAAGAAATGGAAATCCAGAAAAACTGGATTGTGTAATTTCAGAAATGTAGAATGAGCTGGTGTTTGTTGCTTCTTCATTCCAGCAACATTTGAGAAAATTGTGGATTCAGTCTGACAACACATCGTTAAGACTCATTTTGAGTTGCATAGTCTATGCCAGGGATATCAAACTGCCGGCCCATAGGCCAGATGCATCATGCCAAAACCGTGCCCACCCCATTGCTGGCAATGGTAAAAAAAGTCGCGATACATCATGACACATCACGTGACGTTGCGAATTTGACACCCTTACATTCTATGCCTACATTCTATCTAAGATTTTAATTACATTAATTAAATATTTTTTAATTACTCCATCTTTCCACAATCTTCTGATATGTTAGACCAGGGGTGTCAAACTCAATTTCATTGAGGGCCACATCAGCATTCTGTTTGCCCTCAAAGAGCCAGGTGGGCATGGCTGGCTGGGCTTGGCTGGCTGGGCGTGGCCAGATCAATATGGCCAGCTTGACGTTGCTCATGTCAAGGGCACCTGTGCTGGGCTTGGCTGTGGGATCCCAGGAGCTTGAGGGTTGGGTTGGGTACTTGCCCTCTACTGTCCAGGCAGCCCAGGGGAACATCAACACTAACCGGGCACCCAGATCCTCTTCCTGGCACATCCATGCCCAGCCTTCTCTCTGCTTGGGCAGAGGTGATGCCCACCAATGCTTGGCTTGTGCCGCTCCATGCTCTCATCTTCCTGCCTTTCATCCCACAGGCCAGGCCCCGTCCGCCACCTGGCGGATATGAAACCAAAAAAGGGAGGGCCAGCCCGCATGCTGGGCAGCGGACGGGACCTGGCTGTGGGAGGAAAGGCAGGGAGATGGGAGTGCAGAGCACACAAGCCAAGCATCGGCAGGGACTGCCTCTGGGTCACCCTCTCCGCCATGTGGCAGGGCCAGAGAGGGTAATGCAGCACTCACACTGGATACAGAGCCATGGCCTGGAATGGCCGGGCGCCCAGGATTCATGAACCACCGTGTCAAGAAGGACGGCTGCGTCCCATGCCCGGGGGCATGGTGCTGACAGAACACCATGGCCCAAGCAGAGAGGACACCAGGTATGGACCTGCCAGTAGGATCTGGGCACCCGGTTAGTGTTGACGGTCCCCTGGGCTGTCCGGAGCCCTGGGAAGCATAGAACAAGAACACAGCCTGGCCCTCGAGCTCCCAGGGCACTGAGATTCCCCAGCCCAGCCCAGCCCAGCCTCACTTTCCCAACGGGGCGCCCAGCCATGCTTACCTCCTCAGGGCTGCTGCTGCCAGTGCTGGTGCTGCTGTGGGACAAGGCGAGATGAGGTTCAGCAAAGCAGGGCTGTGTGATGAGAGGAGAGGCTTGGCAAGGCAAGGGCCAGGCAAGGGCAGGAGAGGCCTGGCAAGGTGAGGGCCAGGGGAGGCCCAGCAAGGCAAGGGCCAGGAGAGGAGAGGAGAGACTGGGCATGATGAGGGGAGACTGGGAGGGGTTGGGCAAGGTGGGGCAGGGTGAGGTGAGGCAAATGAGTTGCAGCTGCTGCCAAGCACCGCAAGTCCCAAAGCACTTGCCACCTGCTGTATGCACACCAGGTGGGTGCCTGGCCAGTTTGGGGTGGGTCAGGGCCGGGGCAGTGAGGGGCAGTCCCTTGCCATGTCCAGGGCAGCCCCATGAGCCAAATCTGGGCCCATTGTGGACCAGATTCAGTCCATGGGCCTTGTGTTTGACATGTCTGTGTTAGACTAAAACTGCCAGCTAGTCTACTAATTTTACTAATTACATTTATTGAAAATTTAAAAATTTGAGATGCAAGTTTACATCCACCATAGCCACGGAAATGCAGTTAGTCACTTTGTCTAATCAGTCTCTTTTTACCCAAACTATTTCACATTGTTGCTTTTGTGGGGAAAATAGGTCCACTAAAGAGAGAAGATGGCAAGGAAGTAATAGGCAATAGGGAGAAACAGAGCTGCTTAACTCATTCTTTGAATCAGTCTTCACACAAAAAGAAACTATACCCCAACATACCAAAAAAACCACTGCAAAAGATAAATTAAAAACAAACATTATAACAAGCAAGAACACCTATCTGACCTTGACAAATATAAATCACCCGACAGATTACATCCCAGAGTTCTGATGGAGCTGGCAGATTTTATCTCAGAATCATTGCACCATATCTTTCATAAATCCTGGAGCTCCAGGGAAGTACCTGAGGATTGGAAAAGGGCTGATGTGGTTCCCATCTTTAAGAAAGGAAAATAAACAGACCCAGGAAACTACAGACCAATCAGTTTAACATCAATACATGGGAAGATCCTTGAAAAGATAATAAAAAAACAGATCTGCGAACAACTAGAAGCAAACAAAGTTATAACTAGTAGCCAGCATGGGTTTGTTAAAAACAGTTCATGCCAAAACAATCTTGTTTCATTCTTTGATAAACTAGTAGACCAGTGAAATGGTTTGGACGTAGTATACTTAGATTTCAGTAAGGCATTTGACAAAGTAGACCACAACCTACTCCTTGGTAAGCTAGAAAAAGGTGGAATAGACAGCATCACCACCAGATGTATCTGTAGCTGGCTGGCAAACCATACTCAACAAGTAGTCCTCAATGGCACTACATCCACATGGAGAGACGTAAGCAGTGGGGTACCACAAGGTTCCATCTTAGGCCCAGTACTCTTCAATATCTTCATAAATGACTTAGATGAGGGAATTGAAGGGGAGCTCATTAAATTTGCAGATGACACCAAACTGGCAGGAATAGCCAACATACCAGAAGACAAACTCAGGATCCAAAAAGATATTGACAAACTTGAACAATGGGCCCTATCCAACAAAATGAGTTTCAATGTGGAGAAAAGCAAAGATTTACATTTAGGCAGGAAAAATCAAAGGTACAAGTACATATTAGGTGAGTCCTGGCTCAAAAACAATAGCTGTGAGAGGGACCTTGGAGTCCTAGTGGACAATCAGTTGACTATGAGCCAGCAGTGTGCAGCAGCAACCAAAAAAGCTAATACAATCCTGGGTTGTATAAACAGAGGCATAGAATAAAGATCACACAAAGTATTAGTACCGCTTTATAAAACCCTAGTAAGACTACACCTGGAATACTGCAGCCAATTTTGGTCACCATATCACAAAAAGGATGTTGAGAGTTTGGAAAAAATTCAGAGAAGAGTAACTAAGATGATCAAAGGCCTGGAGACTAAAACATACGAAGAACGGCTGTGGGACTTGGGTTTGGCTAGTCTAAGGAAAAGAAGAAATAGGGGTGACATGATAGCAGTATTCCAGTATTTGAGGGTCTGCCACAAAGAAGAAGAGGTCACATTATTCACCAAAGCACCAGCGGGCAGGACACAATGGTTGGAAACTGACCAAAGAGAGAAGCAACCTGGAACTAAGGAGAAACTTCCTGACAGTGAGGACAATTAACCAGTGGAACAGCTTGCCTCCAGAAATTGTGAGTGCTCCATCACTGGAGATTTTTAAGAAAAGGCTAGACAGTTACTTGTCTGAGATGGTATAAGTTCTCCTGCTTGAGCAGGGGGCTGGACTAGAAGAGTTCCAATGTCCCTTCCAGCTCTATTCTATTCTATTCTATTCTATTCTATTCTATTCTATTCTATTCTATTCTATTCTATTCTATTCTATTCTATTCTATTCTATTCTATTCTATTCTATTCTATTCTATTCTATTCTATTCTATTCTATTCAAAACCTACCTCTAAAAGAAATGACCCTGTATAAAGCATGCAGACGCTTAGAAAAGAGGG
This sequence comes from Azemiops feae, assembly GCA_023970755.1. Lineage (NCBI taxonomy): Eukaryota > Metazoa > Chordata > Lepidosauria > Squamata > Viperidae > Azemiops > Azemiops feae. The sequence continues at coordinate 373,235 of JALGBA010000988.1, read as the reverse complement.
ATCATCAAGTGCTCCTGTAAAAGGAACAAAATTAGCTTAGAGTTCCCTAAGAAAAAAAGGCAAGTGTTGGTGGATAGGAAATTCAATTCTGAGGGGAACAGAACCACCCATCTGTAGATCAGATATTCAATCTAGGGAGGTATGTTGTCGCCCTGGAGCAAATATCAAACATGTGACTGAGAACTTTACTAAAATAATCAAGCCCAAAGAGTACTATCCCTTTCTTCTCCTTCACATAGAGACAAACATGACAATGAACCAGAAAACAATATCGAGAAATTAAGAGCAGCTAGGCAAGAAAGTTAAGGAGTTAGGAGCACAAGTGGTGTTTTCATCTGTACTTCCAACAAAAGATCAACAACCAATGAGGGATCAACGAATTTTAGAAATGAACCACTGGCTTAAGAATTGGTGCAGCCAAGAGAACTGTCAGGTCCCTATGGTGCTCTATTGGGACGCTGCCATTCTGATGGAGGGGGGATCTTGGAGCTCTTCTATGATGTGTTTAGCTTTGCTTTTGTTTGCTCTGTGCCTCTACAAGAGCACAAACAAGAGGAGACCAGCCACTAAACAACAACAACACCCTTGCTTTCAAACAGGCCCTGGAAAAAGATGAGTGGTTCTTGAGCCATAAAAATCTACGCTCCATGTGAGAGGGTCTAGCCTGGGTAGGGGAAAGTTGTATGTCCTGCCTGTCAGAGACTAAAGGCTATGCAAACTTGCCATGATCGAAACTGTTGGAGCACTTCCGATTCATAAAAACCCTGCACCTTTTAAAGAGACAATTTTGGTGGCCATCCCTAAAGAAGGACATTGAAAGCTATGTGGCTAGCTGCCCCATCTGCACAGCAGAGGCAAGGGAAAACCCCGGGCCTCCTGCAACCAGTGGCTGATCCTTCAGTACCCTGGAGAGAGATTTCTATGGATTTTATCATAGAGCTGCCAGAAAGCGCAGGAAATACAGTGATTTGGTTAGTGACTGACCTATTTTCAAAACAGGTCCACTTCATCCTGTGTCAAAAGATCCCCATGGCAAAAACCCTGGCAAAGCTGTTCCTTCATCACATATATCAATTACATGGGGCCCCATGTCAAATAATTTCGGATAGGGTGGTCCAATTCACTTCAAGGTTCTGGAGAACCTTTCTGGACCTTTTGGGGACAGATCAGGGCTTAAGTTCTAGTCATCATCCTCAAATTAATGGGGGGACAGAACAAACAAACTCAGTCCTAGAACAGTACCTGAGATGCTTCATTAACTATCAACAATTTAACTGGACTGACCTCTTGCCTTTTGCAGAGGTTGCTTACAACAATCCTGTACACACTAGCACTGGCTTTACTCCTTTCAGAGTGGCCACTGGGCAAGACGTACCATGCCCGAGTTGCCAGCCAACAAGCCCACTATTCCCTCATTGAAGGAATGGATTGATCAGATGAAAAATACTTGGCCAGTCATTCGCAAAGCCCTAGACAAGGTCAGAGCAGCCTAAAAGGCACAAGCAGACAAAAAAATGAGTGGAATCTAAACTGTTCCATGTTGGAGACCAATATCTGCCCCCTCCCCTACTGTCCCTCTGATATCTCCACTCCCTACAACCCTCTAATATGTTAGGCCCAAAATTTGTGAGACCTTTCCCCATCATACGCATTATAAACCCCATCATGGTAGAACTAGAGCTACCAAAAACTGTAAGACAGGTCCACCCTGTGTTTCATTGCAGCCTTTTAAAACCTGAAATAACTTTGCCTTTGCGGCCAGCTGCAACCTCTCATGGTTGAAGGCGAACAACATTTTGAAATTAAAGAGATCCTTGATTCTCGTAAACACCTTGGAACAAACACAATACCTCGTTGCATGGAAAGACCTTCCTGCATCTCAAAATGAGTAGATTCACAAAAAAACATGTTAGAGCCCCTAGACTGCTCAAACATTTCCACCTCTTTACCTGGATAAGCCTAACTAATTGTGTTATTTTGTTCTCTCCATTATTTTGCTCTAGTCCAGGTGGATCTCTCCTTCTTCTAGGGGGGGGGGCAGTATGTCAGGTCCCTATGGTGCTCTGTTAGGAGCCATTCTGATGGGAGGGGGGAACCTTGGAGCTCTCCTGTGATGTGTTTAGCTTTGCTTTTGTTTAGTCTGCCTCTGGGAATGTCAGTGCCTGAGCCATCTGCTTTGCTTCACCAAGAAAAGAGATGCCTGGGACTTCCGGTTCCGGTTCCGGCACACGCAGTCACACGGAGAGATCCGTCTCTCCCACCGGCTGTTTTCCCTCCGCCGGTAGACCCTCAATCAGGTCGAAAGTCACCCTGGAGGGGCGACTACTGTTGAGGAGGCCCTCGTTTGACTGGGGAAGGGCGGCAGCTCCTTCCTCAGTCCGAGCCAGCTCCTTAGGGCCGTCAGAGAAAAGATCGGCCAGTAAAATGGACGATCACTTTGCTGTACCAGCCGAAAATCAGAAGAACAACTAAGCATAAAGAACCCCCGTGGAGAATCCGGGTGAGATCTTTCCTTCCCCTTCTTTCCCTAATTACTCTCCTGTAAAAAGCTTTTGTATTTGAATTACTTCCCTGCTGTGAGAGAGCAGCGTTTGGGCACTTGGGAAAAACAGCTTTGGGAATTGAAAAAAAATAAAATAAACCAGTTAATTTTTTATTGACTATTCAACTCCTGGAATACTGAGGGAGCCTGAAAACATTTCTATTTTTGATTATTACTATTATAACTACGCTATTCACTATTTTGGAGAGGCCTCTCCTCTTTATTTTTTAAATGTGAAAAATAAAAAATCTATTAACTTGGAAAGAAAGACCTTATAGTCTGCTGAGGACATCTTGTGACGAAAAGTGTTACTGCAACTGTATATTTTTTTTCATTGCTGGAGGATGGCTTTAACCTTCAAAGGATGATAAGAGTAAGATAACTGAAACAGCTGTGAGGTGATTTGGTCTACTAAGAATTGGAGGTGAATATTTGTTGACTTTTATGAAATATAGCCCTCACTAAAAGATTAAAAGATCCTTTCACTACTGACATGGAGGTACCTAACACACAGCTGGATTATGAGCTTATATTGGAAAAAATCTTGGAAGCCATGGAGGATATGAACTCTTACTTCCAAATTTTGACGGATCAAGTTATAGGTCGAAGAACAGTTGAGAAGGAGCAGAGTGGCGCCAAAGAGACTAGTGAGCAATATATACAACCTAAAGAGGAACCATATCTACAACTTAACTATGAAACTACACCGGGAGAAATTGTGGTAACTAAGGAACAAATCAACTTTATACAACCCCAAATGCAATCTATGGAGAAGCTTGATGATCAAAGAATAACTTTAACTGAGATGCCTGAAGCATCAACATCAATAGAGACTGATACTCAGATACAAGTTATTGAAAATTGTGATAATGTGGATAAACAACTAGTAACTACAACATGGAATAAAACGGCTTCCATCATCCAAAGGCTACTAGAAGAAAGGGAAGAGAACTTTGACCAATCTGAAGCGTTGAGGAATACTGACTTTTTAATATTGTGGTTTGATGATGCAGGAATTTTATTATGGAAACCGGTGTGGCACAGAAAGAAACCTAAAGTTAGATTTAAAAATGTGTTTTAAAATTTCATTTAATGGGTTTAAAAAGGCTTTTGAGATTTTGATTGATTTAATAACTAACGGAGTACATGAATTCTGTAAGAGGATATCCTTTGTAATAATATTTTGTTTTAGATATGATAACTACTTGGAGAGGTAAACTTTATCTACTGGGTTAAAAAGACTTTTTATAGACATGGATGAATTGATAAAATATATATTTAAATTAGATAGAAATGTATCTATTGGACTGATATTTTTATTTTAAATAAGATAATTATTTTGTAATAGAAGAAGAATAAGAGGGATTGGTGACAAGAGAAGAAATGGTATTAATGAAGAAAATATAAGAATGTTATTGTGGGAATAATATACTCATTTTAGATATAATTATTATGTTAAAAATGGAAATGAAGGACACCCGAAATGTTAATAATATGTCTATTTAAGGCTAATTGGAATATGGTAACTGTAAATTAGTAAAGCCTAAAAACAGGAGTTGGATTTTTATAATTGAAATGTGATTGATGTTTGATAGGATTGTTTGAAGTTTATTTAGAAATGTATTAATTTGAATATGCAATACTATATGAGGGAATTAGAGAGGGAATTTTCAATGAATCAATTTGAGCTATATATCTGTGGTTTTTTTTGGGATGTTTGATATACCCATCTCCACGGTGTTTCCTAAGCACCTTGATGTAACCTTTTCACCCCCATAAAAATCCAATAAAATATATTTTAAAAAAAGAAAAAAAAAGAAAAGAGATGCCTGGGAACATCTTATTGCAGTTTCCATCTGGAGTTCTCACATCTTAGCAACGTCTTAAAACCTCTGGATTGGCTCCTATGGACTGGGCAGTTGGAAGGGGTTTTGAACAATGGGTTTTAACCTAACGTGGGAACTTCAGATTCTGCCTGCCTTCTCTTGCTTTCACTATCTCAATTAAAGTTCCTTTTGAAATGCTGGCAGTTTCAAGAGTTCTGCTTTCTTGACAGAATCAGCTGAGGCAGGATCTTTCAAGAACTTTGGATTCCTAGACCATGATCTGCATTACCTACGTGAAGGTAATGGCAAAGAAAGGGCTGCACCTCTCAAGAACCAGGAAGAATATATTCAGAAAACAATTGGCTCAACTTATCAGAAGGGTTTTAAACTAAGATTGAGGGGGAGGGTGACTAATACAATGGTGGGATTCAAATAATTTAACAACTGGTTCTCTGCCACAACCCCAGCTAATACTTGATGGCCTCACCCCCTTTCCCGTATGCACCAATTGGGAAACTAGAGAGATGAAGGATATATTCCTAAATCCTGTGCTCCCTCACTGTGCACAGTGCTCCTCTCAGGGTTTTTTTGCTCATTGTGGCAGCCACCAATAGCACAAAGTCAGGTGGTGGTCGCTGGAGGGTCCTTGAGAAAATGGAGGAGGGGCAGATGTGATGGCAGCAGAAGGCGGGGAACAGGGTAATATCAAGGGAGCGATGGGACCGAGGTCGTCATGACTGAGGAAAAGGGAAAAGGCACCCTGGCCAAGGTGTGGGAGTGGGAGGTAGAGATGTCCAGTTGAGGCAAGAGTGTGGAACCGGTGCAGCTGCTCCAGGTTGCTGTGGCTGCCATTGCCTCCTGTTCTGTCTCCTCCCACTAGCGCTCTGGCCACAACCTAAAAGGAGGTGGGGAGGGGAACCATGACAATGTAAAGCCCCCTCCAGCATCTGTAGGCACATCCTGCCCCCGCCACACAGCTTCGGCCCCCACCTCCTCCCAGAAGTACAGTGCTGCCTCAGCCTCAAAGGGCCGGGTCCTTTCCCATGGAAACCTCCTCCTCCCAGTGGACCAAGCTCAGGGGCAGCCCACAGAGGGAGAAGAAGGGAGGGGACAGGCCGTGGAGGCTCCAGAGCTCCTTTCATGAGGACGGTGTTTTAGGTGTGCATCTTTCTTGTGCAAAGGGGAGTGGCAGTTGCTACAAGTGTTCCAAGCTCTACAGAGGGGGCAGCATGAGATTGAATTCAGTACAAAGCAGGAACAAAAAGAATTGGATCAGAACAGTCAGTGCAGGTGGCTCTGGGTCCCGCTGCATGGCTGAGGATGCCACTCTCCCCAACAGAAACTTTTAATCTCCTCTGGAGGAAATCCAATCAAATTTTATTTGTATCACTGTTGAAAAGCGAAGATAGTTTACCTTTGATATTCACAGAATGTTACAAGGAGTCCAGAGTAGCGTATCTTCCCCTAGGTGACATTTCCTGCTTTTTTAGTTTCTACACCAACAGATGATCATAACCGGTTCACCGAACTCAACAAAAAATTAGGTATCAATTCTACTGAACCAGTGTGAACCAGCTGAATCCCACCACTGGACTAATCCTCAGGATTTTTAGGACCTATTCCCAAGTGTAAATCCCAAGATAACCAATCAAATAATGAGATAGGGAGAGATGGGAAGGAAGAAAAATTCAGATATAAAGTAGGAGATATAGGAAGCCTACCCAGGATCAGCCATAAAGGACTCAAATGCCAATACACAAATGCTCAAAGTTTGGAGAACAAACAAGGTGAACTTGAAGTAATAATACATGAGAACAAGTATGATATAATTGCCATTATCAAAATTTGATGGGATGAAACTCATAATTACAATGTACAGATGGAAGGATACAAACCGTTCAAAAGAAACAGACTTAACAAAAGAGGAGGTGGAATTACGTTATATGTAAGAGATCACTACATCTCTACCGAAATGCACAAAACCAAGAATGAAAGCCACCGAGAATGTGTATGAGTCAATATAAAAGGAAAAAAAGAATGACATTATATTAAGGTATTTAAATTTAGCAGCTGGAACAGTGGGGTTGTGCAAGGAGCCAGAACACAGTTGTAGCTGATTGGTTGAAGAGTACTGGCTCCTGCATGAGGCAATCTGCACTGTGTTTGGTTGCTATGGATGTGGAGGGGGAGTTTCCCTTTTTTCACATCTTTTTCTTCTGTGACCCCTGTGTGCTCTGTGATGCTCCTGTTTGCCTGATTATCTTGTTTGCTGTATATATAGATGTAAAATATATTTATTTATATAAAACTACAAGTTTGTCAGCATCTCTGACTTCATTTGGACACCCGGTGTACAATTCCTTGTCACATTGCCATAGGTGTATACTACAGGCCACCCAACCAAGCAAAAAAATAGATGAACTTTTTGTTAACCAATTAACAAATATATGTAGGAATGAGGGAGTTTGTATAATGGGGGACTTTAACTACCTTGACATCAATTGGGAAACAAACTCTGCATCAAGTGGGAGATTTAACTGATTCCTGCCCATCCTAGCTGACAACTTTGTCATCCAAAAGATTGGGAAGGGTACTAGAGGTACTATATTGGACCTAATTGTTATCAACAGAGTAACTATACTACTATACTAGAAGTACTATACTAGACCTAATTGTTACTAACAGAGGAGTAGTGATAGAGGGAGTTGAAGTTGCAGGAACTTTAGGGGAGAGTGACCATGTCATATCAGAATTCAATATAATACAAGCGCAAGCAACAGAGCATAATAAAATCAGTGTTTTAGACTTAGAAAGAGATGATTTTAACCAAGTCAGAGAGAGCTTAGGAAGGATTCCATGGATGAAAATTTTAAAGGGGAAAACAATTCAAGAAGCTTGGGAAACTCTGAAAAATATAATTATAAAAGCCCATTCCAGTTCAATACCAATGAAAAAGAAAAACAAGAGACCCAAAAAGAAACAAGCATGGCTAGACAAGAACTCTGATAAACTAAAAGACAAATGGATAAGTACAAAAAATGGAAACAGAGTGTCAGGGCCCCAAATCCCTATTGTTTTCCTTGCATATATCTTTTTGTGCTTTTGTTTTGGGGCCTGCCATTTTGCTGGGGGGAGGGGGGATATTTGCTTGTGCTGGGGATAACTTTTGCTTTCTACTTTTCCTCTCTTTCCTCTATTGAGAAAGGAATGTGTCTCCCTTATCAGGGAGACGGTTACAGAGAAACAAAACTGGAGAAGACCTTGAGATGCACATATTCTCCAAAGCACCTGAAGCCAGGACAAGAAGCAGTGGATGAAAATTAATCAAGGAGAGAGCCAACCTACAACTAAGGAGAAATTTTCTGACAGAACAATTAATCAGTGAAATGACTTGCCTCCAAAAGTTGTGGGTGCTCCAATACTGGAGGTTTTTAAGAAAAGATTGGACAACCATTTGTCTAAAATGGTACAGGGTTTCCTGCCTGAGCAGGAGGTTGGACTAGAAGACCTCCAAGGTCCCTTCTAACTCTGTTATTCTGTTAAATTCTGTTAAGTTTAATAAATCACTGGGATCTGATGGATTACATCTCAAAATTCTGAAGAAAGTGGCAAATGTGATCTTGGAACCATTGAAAAATATATTTCTCTGTTAAACTTTTTAATTGGTTTGTCAAAATATAAAATACAAAGAGAAATAAAAAAATAGAAAACTAGGAGGAGGGGGAGGGAAAAAATGGTGTAAAAAGGGAAAAGGAAAAAAAAGGCACCAACTTCCGACTCTTTAGCACAGTAGAAGATAACATTACAACTGCAACTTTTTACTTTACAACAGTATGTACAAGCCATTTTTATAACAATAAACCTATCTAATTAGCAAAAATAAAATCAAAGTCTCTTTTTTCTTTTTTCATTGCAAGCACAAAATCTGGAAGCAATTTCAAAATAGAAACAAGGTTAGATATTTTTTCTTTGGATAAAAGAATCAATTTAATCATCTTTGCTTATCTTTGCTGTGAGGAATAATATATGCTTCTGTTCCAACTCATTAGTCTTTATCATAATTCATATTAAGAAAATCCTCTATATTATTTCAATTTTCTTTTCACCCTAAAGAGAGAAAACATTTTTTCTACTTTGGATATTTTACTAACTTTAAAAAATACTCAAGTATTATATATAAAGGGGGAGGGAGAAAACTTCTTCATTTTAAACCCAGAACCCAAAATGCAAAACTACATTAGAGCTTTCATTCAGATATATATATATCACACAAATATAAGTCCAATTGACTTCAATTAGCTCAGAAATTCAAATCTCTCCCTAGAATTTATCCTCATGGAGTAAATCTTTTTCTTCTCTTATTTTCAAATTTAATCAATAGCATTTTACAAACTCTGGGAATTATTCAACATTATATAAAAAGATAGAAGACATGCATTTACAAACTCATTTTATACATACAAAGCTACCTTAAATCTTTCTTTCAATACATATATCAGACTTATAAAAATCCATCCTAACTAATTAAATCATTAAATTTAAGTCTCTCCCTCCAGCTTGTCTTCATAGAATGAAATCTTTTTCTTCTCAAGAGTGTCTGTCAAGTCTCTTTTCTTCAAGAAATTCTCAGCCTTATTTAAATCCATGAAAAAATGCTCCAAAGTTGTTCTGTTAGACATTGTAGATTAACCTGGAGCAAATCCTCGTAGAATAAAGTTTCCTTCTCTAAGATGTCTCTCATACCTTTTTTTCTCAAAGAATTCTCGACCTTGTTAGTATCAATGAGGAAAAAGAACCAATCTTGCCCTCTTAAGAATTGTGAATTTACTTGACACTCTTGTTTCAGTTGCACTGGGAGGGTTGTATTCAAACCACCATCATAATAAAAACTGGTGTCAGATTTATATTCCAAAGGTACAGTTAGGTTATTTGCATTGTCCAGCATTTGTAGAGTTGACACAGTGGGTTGATAATTTTCTACACCTAATTGTGTCTCTCGTTCTTTTTTAATATCTTCTGTATAATTAGTATCTTTGGACCCTAACTGATTTTCCTTGACAACAAGACTCCAGCTCAGAGTTAAACATCTTCATAGCTCCCTCTAGTGGTCAAAAATGTAATTAATTAATTCGTTCGTTCGTTCATTCATTCATTCATTCATTCATTCCTTTTTCTAGCCAGAGTTCATGAAAATTGGAAAATTTCAACCACTACAACAACACAGTATAGGACTACAGATTATTTTAAAAGTAGTAAATTAAGATCACAACTATTATCGTTATATTTCAAAAGAAAAAAATATTCCATGCTTCCTTAGCTGTCTCCAGCAACCCTCTTCCTTGTTGTTTGACAATAAAGGAGTCTCAAAAATGGCGCATACTTTCAAAAATGAGTGATAAGCTGTAACTAAAAAAAGCCTTTTTTAGTTAATAAACATAATAGTTTCATAAATTGATTAAGAAATGAAGGTAAAGTTTATTGTCCGTTTGAAAAATAAATTCCAAAATGGCTATTTTACCCAACAACAACATGATTTTAGACCCACCCCCGAGCTTCAGCTAACCAGCTGTTGTTGTTTTTTTAATAACAAGTTTTATTAGTATTTTTTGGTTTTACAACAGAGTGCTTTGAGAATCCACATGGAGATAGGGTGGTCAATCATCCAAAGAAAACAATATAATCAAACATAAATAATTCAATAATTCCTTAAAGGTTCTTCTCTATTTCCCTCAAACTATAACCTAGTATCAATACATTTCTAAATAAAATTCAATCGTAAAAAAAAAGTATCAATAGTAATTCACTTATATCAATCAAAATCCTGTTTTTAAGTTTAACTATTTTAAAGTTACCATTTTCCACTTTAGCCTAAAATGAACACATAAGTTACATTTCGGGTCTCCCAATTTCCCATAAAACAATAATTATTTCTAAAATATACATATTATATAACTATTATATTTTAATACTTCTCAACTATATTCTATTTCCTGTACACTATCAAATATATATTTTATAAATCAATCCATATCTCTAAAGATTCCTCAGTTGCTTTAACATAATCAAATTAATACATTTCTAATTAGCATTCAATCATTGTAAAAAAAATATCAGTAATATTTCACCAATATCAATCCAACTCATTTTTGAATTTAAAATTTCCAATTTTCCATATTACCATTCCCGACCATAATCAAATCAATAATTTTCATCTCAATAGTATTATCTCAAACCAAAATCCTAAACCTTTAACATCTCAACATCTTAGCTCAGTCAAAGTCTCTAAAAGCCTTTTTAACCCATCAGATAAGATTTTAACTCTCATTTTTGAACCTAATTCTAGCTTTCTTTTTGTGCCAAGCAGGTTTCCACAAATGAGTCTCTAACTCCTCAGATCTTAATGTTTGGCTATACATATATCTCCACAATTGAGTCTGATCATAGTCCTCTTCTCTTTCTTCCAGTGTAGTCTGCACTATGTAATCAGTCTTAATTAATATGGTAGTTATTCGTTGTTTGTCTATATTGTCAGTATTTTCAATGCCTCGTATTTGAAAAATTCCTGTTGCTTTTGGGATTATAAGTGTTTTAGTTAGAATCTGCCTTTGGTCATCAAAGTTCTCCATAATTTGCATATGAGATGTAATATCTTCCTCTATCTTGATTGGTTCCTCTTCAATAGATTGTGGATATATTTCCTCCATCTTGTTAAATTGTGAATATAGTTGCATATCGGCCTCTTTAGTGTTGATCTGTTCTTCCTCTGTTGTTCCTTTCATGTCCATTCTGAATTGTTCTTTCAGTTCCAAAATTTTTTCTAGTAAAAGTCCATAGTCAAATGTGGGTAGGATTCCATTTCAATAATAAGATCCAAATCAGTATTGTGAATGTCCAATTTGTAATCCAAAATAGTAATATAAAGATATGCCTTAAAAGTCAATTATTATATTGTAATATAAAAAGAGAGGAAATCCATTTTTCTAGAAAATATATTTTATATTGTAAAGTCAAAATGAACTACTAGTAGACAGAAAAGGAAAAGAAGAGAAAAAAGGAGCCCTTCAGCTGGTTTCTATGCAAATAAAAATGTCTGGGCGTCACGCCAAGTTCAGGGCAAAGTGAAAGTTAACAGCTTAAAATGGCTTTGTTGCTTCCATTCCACAAAAACCCGGCCAGACAGCCGGAAATTTTTTTTTAAATGAACAGCAATGTTCAGAAGGGGGGGAGGAAGAAAAACACTCCACCCCCCTCCCTAAAGGCTTCCACTTAAGCTAAAAACAAGCAGGCAAATAGAAGGAAGGTCCACCTTCACAATAAAAAAACTTTTTTTTTTCAGGATCCCCGAAATCCAACAGTTCAAATAGTCAGTAAAAATTAATGATTTTTTCTCAAAGCTCATTTTCCCAAGTATCCAAACGCTGCTTTCTTAAAGTAGGGAAATAATTCTAGAAGCTTTTCACAGGAAAAATAGGGTATCAAGAGGGAAGGAAAGGTCTCACCTGGATCACCCATGGTGGTTCTTTTCACTTAGATGTTGCTGTGACTTTCGGCTGAAGCATGTTAATGGCCGATCTTTTCCCCGTCGGCCCAAAGGAGATTTCTCGGACTGCAGAGGGAGCTGCCGCTCCCTCTGCTGTTAACGAGTGTCCTCCTCCATGGTGGTCGCCCCTCCAGGGCGACTTTCGACCCTGTCCAGGGTCTACCGGCGGGGGGAAACCGGCCGGCAAAGAGAACAGACTCTTTGCGCGACCGCCTGCACTGTGACCAGAACCGGAAGTCCGCTCACCAGCTGTTTTGAAGCATGGCTTCTAAAACTGCTTGCAGACTGTTGCTGTTATCGGAGGACCTTGAGGGATGATTCTGGGACTCTGCCTGACCCAGGAGAGTCAAATAAATTAAAGGAAACCTGTTCTTTCTGTTTTGAATTGGAAAAATAATGGTCCAGAGAGAAGAAAGTCTCTGGGCATGTCAGGTGCTGGTCATGTCTTCATTGGAAGTCAGACCATTGAGAAATATCTTTTATAGATCTTGGAGGTCCAAGGAACTACCAAAGACTGGAAATCTTCAAAAAAAAAGGGGGGGAAACACATCCTGAAAACTACAGACCAATTAGTCTGACATCAATACCTGGGAAAATCCTGGAAATGATAATCAACAGATCTGTGAACAGCTAGAAGCAAACAAAGTTATAAACAGAAGCCAAAACAGGTTTGTTAAAAACAGGTCATACCAAAAAATCTTATTTCATTCTTCGACAAAATGACTAAATTAGTAAATCAACAAAATGCAGTGGATATAGCATACTTGGATTTCAGTAAGGCATTTGACTAAGTAGACCACAATCTACTTTTTGATAAACTAAAAAAATATATGATAGACAGCATCACCACCAGATGGATTTGTAACTTGCTGACAAACTGCACTCAACATGTAGTCCTTAATGGAACCATATCTACATGGAGAGAAGTAAGCAGTGGGATACCCCAAAGTTCCATTTAGGCCCACTACTCTTCAACATCTTCATAACCAGCTGAGATGAGGAAATAGAAGGGGAACTCAGATTTGCAGATGACACTATATTAGCAGGAATAGCCAACAACCAGAAGATAGGCTCAAAATCCAAATGTTGAACACTGGGCTCGTTCTATCAAAATAAAATTCAATGTGGAGAAAAGTAAGGTTTTGTACTTAGGCAAGAAAAAACAAATGTACAGGTACAGAGTAGGCGAAACCTGGCTCGATAGCAGTAACTGTAAGAGGGATCTTGGGAATCCTCATGGATAATCACTTAAATATGAGCCAGCAGTTTGTGGCAGCAGCCACAAAAGCCAATGCAATTCTAGGCTGCATTAACAGAGTGATAGAAATGAAGATCACATGAAATACTAGTACTGCTTTATAAAGACTGAGTAAGACCACACATAGAATACTACATCCAGTTTTGGTCACCATATTATAAAACAGTTGTTGAGACTCTAGAAAGAGTGCAGAAAAGAATGCTGGAGGCTAAAACATATGAAGAATGGTTGCAGAAACTGGGTATGTTTAGTCTAATGAAAAGAAAGACTAACGGTGACATGACAGCCGTGTTCCAATATTTGAGGGGCTGCCACAAAGAAGAGAGTGTCAGTGTATTTTCTAAAGCACCATAAGGCAATTCAAGAAATAATGAATGGAAACAAATCAAAGACAGAACCAACCTAGAACTAAGGAGAAATATCCTAACAATGAGAACAGTTAACCCGATAGAACGTCTTGCCTTCAGAAATTTTGGGTGCTCCATCACTGGAAGCTTTTAAGAAGAGACTGGACAGCCACTTGTCTGGAATGGTATAATGCAGGGGGTTGGACTAGAAGATCTCCAAGGTCCCTTCCAACTTTGTTATTCTGTTAAATCTGGATATTCTCTGACCATTTAAAGCTATAATCTTTCTCCTTTAACCTGTTCATCATCATATTTGCCCAAGAAGATTAGTATATGGAGATAATTAAATGAAAATATGTATTGAGTATTTCTACCTTTTCTTTATAATTGTCAGTAAGGAAATATAATACTATAATAAAATCTCAAGTCAGGAAAATCTTAAGATCAAAGCTAAGGGGTACAAGTACTTAAGAGTTTTGGAAGCTTCTGAACTGTTGCACAATGAAGTCAAGGAAGCTACTTCAACAAAATATATAAAGCAAGTCTGGAAAATCTTGAGATCAAAGCTGAGTGGAGGAAATATCATAAAGCACCTGAGCAGTGCCTCTAATACAATACTCAGCTGGAATAATTGATTAGACTCAGCTAGAACTTGATAATTTGGATCAAAAGACAAGAAAACTAATAACAATGTACCATACTCTTTTGGGGCATGTACAATGCACCCAAAAAGTGATGTTGATCAATTGTACTTGCCAAGATCTCAGAGTGGCAGAGGATTCTTACAGGTGAAATAAACTATGGAAGAGGAAAAATACGGCTTAAATGACTACATAAAAAAGCAAAAAGAGTCTCTGCTGAAGGAGGTGAACAAGGGAAACCTCTTGAAAACAACAAGATTAAAAGCAGAATATCAAAAGGAAAAAATTGAGCATCGGATTTCTAACTGGAAAAAGAAAGCCTATGCAAAGTCAATACCTGAAGAACATTAAAGGAAAGGTAGATACAAAGCTAACATAGAGCTGGTTATGATCAGGAGTGCTGAAGAAAGAAACTGAAGGCTTCATTTTGACTGCCCAAGACCAATTCCATGAAAGCAAATATTCAACATGTCAGCTACAACAACAAATGTCATTTATGCAATGAGAAAGATGAAACAGTGGATCACCTTATAGGTGCCTGCAGCAAAATCTCACAGACTGATTATCTACAATGTCGGGATTGAGTTGCCAAAATTATATATTGGAAGCTTTGCCAGAAATTTGGGTCTGAATGCAGTAGAATTACTGGGAACACCAATTTGACAAAGTTGGTGAAAATGAGCAAGTCAAGATCCTGTGGGACTTTCGGATCCAAACAGACAGACATCTGGCCCACAACACACCTGACATCACTATTGTGGGGGGGGGGGAGTCTGGTTCATTGATATTGCAATGAACGAATGGTGATGCACGAATTGAAGAGAAACAGCTAGAAAAAATAACAAAATATTGTGATTTGCAAATTGAAGCTGAGCTACTATGGATGAAGAAATCAATGGAAATCAATACCCAAAGGGTTTCCTAGATACATGGAAATTTTGGAATGTTATTAGACCTGAACATCCTGACTTTGCAAAAAAACCACCCTACTTGGAATTGCCTATATACTCAGATGCTACCTTAACAGCTCTTAGGTCCTTGGTTAGGACTTGAAGTATTCTAGTTTCTGCTTGAGGCTATTAAGAAAAACTGGGCATGCTTTTCTGCCTTTAAGATCCTTTGGGGAAATATAATATTCTGCCATTTTAATATTCCCTTCTCTGGGGGCGGGGGCTGACTTCCCACAATATATACGTACTAAGCTTTTTATGAGCTACATAAGTTTCTGATGTTTTCCATTTTAAAAAGTTTCCTCACTGTTGTTAAGCATCTGTCCCCACTAGCTTTTCTGCCATAAGATCCATCGTTCTATATATATTAAAACATTTTCTTGAAATACAAAACATTCAATTGGTCCCACGGTATTATAATTAACTAAAGAAAACATTTTTCTAATTAAGAAATCTGGCAATACAAAATAATTTTCCCCATAGTTCCATTCTCCCATTTATCCCAAAGATGCTTTTTCCTGAGGCAACTGGACTTTCTTGTTTTTCTTTGAAGACATTTCACTTCTCTTCCCAGAAGCTTCTTCAGCTGTGACTGAATAATGGAGAACGGAAGGATTTTGATACTCCTTGTACACAGTTGGTCATTTGCATTCTTTTAGAGAATCGTTGAGACCACCTGGAGGTTTATCTGAGTAGTGCAAATGGGTGTGGAGCCTTCTTGGAATTGTTGAAAGGACTATGTTATAGACTGGAGATAGATGATGTTGTATCCCTCCCCCTCTGTTGAGAGAGGGCTATTCAATTTTGACATAGATGGCCTCTTTGATCCCTCTTTCAAACCATGAAACATCAAAGCGAAACGTCTTCAAAGAAAAATAAGAAAGTCCAGTTGCCTCGTGAAAAAGCATCTTTGGGACCACAATGACCTGGATGACTGAGAATCTCCGTAGACATTCTCGCACTTAGTTTTTCAGATAATTTAGAATTGTTAAAACTAATGTCTCCCTGTTCCTCTTGTACATATGACATTGTCAGTAAGGTGTTCAGGTTTTCCTGAATAAACCATGCTTGGTAAAGTTTGCTTTCCAGCAGATTTGTAATTACAAGTCTGCAATCCCTAAGAAATGGAGGAAACACGCTCTTGAAAGCAAAATTTCTGCAAAAGCAATGATAATGAGGGAACCAATCTCAAGTCCAAAGAAATCTAAAGCTATGACACTTTAAACCAGGGATCCCCAACCCCCAGTCCATGGACCATTACCGGGACATGGCATGCCAGCAACCGGTCCACACAAACAAGCAGAGCCCCATCCGCAGGATGCAGGCAGCACACAAAACCATGCACCCTCTGGTCCACAGAAAAACCTCTCTCCATTGAACCGATCCCTGGTGCCCAAAAGGTTGGGGACCTCTGCTTTAAACCACTGTGAAATATAATGTTAAAGGTATATAAAGACATTTGCCTCAGGTTCCAAGATATGTTGATTAAGTGAAGTGATCTGCCTGTCTATAAAGTAATCGTGACAAACATGGGTTTACAACCTCCTCTGTCTTTTTTATTTGTGGGAGTCCCCTCTGACTGTAGCACTAAATTTCAATGGTGGGATAATTTTGATTCATAAAATATATAACTGTACTATAAGTTCTAAAATATAGGTAATTGTTGTCCCCAAAACTGGGTCTTAGCTTGGTATCAAAGCCAATTGATCACCAAATATAAGCTGTGGAACAAAAAGACTTTTATTTTGGTACCAAGATGAAAGTAGCCCTGGCTTTGAAAGCTATCAAGGCCCCAATTACAGTTTTACAGCAGTTTTTATAATCAAAGGTGATTTACATACACCCCTTTGCCCTCCCAACACACCCCTTTGCCCTCCCCTTAATAATACATGCATAACATATAATATTGATTGGTTACCTGGATTACAGCCCCCTAAAGCTTTCTCACTTGCTATGCAAAATAGCTAAATGTCACACCACCTATTGCCCAACTCAGATCATGGATATCTTGCAAAGCTTCTAGTTTCCTGTGCCAGCTATGTGGTTTTGGGTTTTCTTGTAAGTGAGCTATTCATGTACCCAACATCCTAGCTAAGTGGTTTCTGACAGGTGAACCTGTGAATCTGTCTCGCTTCATTGCTCCTGTAGTCCCCCTCAGCCCCCCCACTCCCTCAGCCCCCCCGACTCCCCTCACCCCCTGCAGTCCCCCTCACAATGCTATCAACTGTTAGCAAGCTTGTACTGCAAATCCCCTATGAGCAGAAAGAAAAAGTTGTTTAATTGTCTAAGAGTAAATGTTTCTCTCACAATTCATCTTCCTCACTTTCATGTCCATCACACCCACACCTGGGTCCTATCTCCACATGACCCTTCTTCTGATCCCCAGGGTCTCATCTGCAAGTATATTCTTTCATCTGACCCTTCAGATACCCCAAAGCTACGTATGACCCTGTTTTTAAGTTATAGTTACTGAAGCACCCCTATAGTCATTCCCAGGGACCCCACATGCCTCTTCAGAGCTCTGAACTTCCAATTGCAGAACATGAGGAGGCCATTCCACCCCCTCAGCATCCCTGGGAGACGTAACTAGGTCCTGGTGGCAGCCACCGTTTTCTGTGTGGACTTTACCTCTGGGCCATGCAGCTGTGCAATAGAAGCAATCACCATTTTCAGAATAGCTCCAATTCCTTGCAGCCGTGCTGAAATGGCAGCTGCTTCTAGGTTGCAGACAAGCAGCCCAGGTATGAAGTGTCTGCTCTGCGTAGCACTGTGGAAAGCTTATGGCTGCACTGAAATTTCAGCTGCTTCTGGGGCACATCCTTATGGCCCAGATGGTCCATTCTGCTTCTCTAATGTGGTGTGTGCAGCATTACTGAAAGCAGCTATCATTTCACAGCAGCCCCGACTGTATAATTCTGTAGATCTTTAAAAAGTAAGTGCATGATGGGTGACAAGTAGAGTGGAGCATTTTGGTCCCAGCAGATTCATGGTGGGATAGGGAAAAAGGCCTGTGGGGACTCTCAGGGGTGGGTAGTATAGCACAAAGTGTATCAAGGAATGGGGGATGTCTTGGTGCTAGGACTTCTGGTTCCAGTTCGCGGTGCTGGCGGTCGTGCGGAGAGTCTTCTCTCTTCGCTGGCTGGTTTCCCTCCGCCAGTAGACCCTGGACAGGGTCGAAAGTCGCCCTGGAGGGGCGACCACCACTGAGGAGGACTCTCGTTGACTGCGGAGGGGGCGGCAGCACCTTCCGCGGTCTGAGGCAGCTCCTTTGGGCCGACGGGGAAAAGATCAGCCATTAACATGGCCAATCGCTTAGCTGCACCTGCCGAAAGTCAGAATAACATCTAAGCGTTAAAGAACAACCGTGGAAGATCCGGGTGAGACCTTTCCTTTCCTCTCTTTACCCTAACTATCTCCCTGTGAAAAGCTTCTGGAATTATTTCCCCACTTTGACAGAGCAGCGTTCGCTCACTTGGGAAAACAAGTCTTGGATAATAGAAACTACAATTTAATTTTTACTGACTATTTTTATTTTTGGATACTCTGGGGTCCCGAAAAATTTCTATTATTGAATTTTATTATTTTATTTACCTATTAAACTGGACAATATTGTTTTTTTTTTTACTGCTTTTACTCTTTTAATTGGATAAAACCTTAGGTATCTGGAAAAAGATTTTATAGTCTACTGGGGACATCTTGTGCGAAAGTTGACATTACAATTGTACTTTCTCTTTGATTTTGAGGCTGGGTTTGACCTTCAAATTATCATAAAGGGGAAAAGATAAAGAATTTGAAACAGCTGTGTGGAGGTGGATATGGGCTGATTGTTATTAAACATAGCCTCCACTAAAAGACTAAAAGATTATTTCACCATGGAAATGGAGGAACCTTACCCACAGCTTGACTACAATCTTATATTGGAAAAAATCTTGGAAGTTACTGAGCAAATGAACTTTAGGATGAAAACTAAAGATGATTTTCCAGAACTACAAACTGAGGAACAGATCAACAGCAAAGAGGCCTGTGTTCAACATTATGTACAACATGATGAGATGGAGGAATCTTATTCACAACTTAACTACGAAAAAGCCCTTGCCCCAAAATTTCAATCTGATTTCCAGACTTCAACTGGTTATTCTATAAGTCAAAAAACAACAGAAGAGGAATCTATCACCACCAAGAGGATTCTACACAATCCTATGTACAATCTACTGAATATCAGAACTATGATAACTTGGACAACCAACTATAACACTGGACAAAATTGATTACGCTACTCAGATGATAGCTGAAGAAGGAGAACAGAAGTACGACCAGATTGAATTGATGATAAACATGTTTAACAAAACATTGAGATTTGTTGATATAGAGGCTCTCTTATGGAAGCCTGCCTGGCACAAAAAGAAAGCCAGAGTTAGATTTTAAAATGGGATTTAAATCTTTACTTGATGGGTAAAAAAGGTTTTTTAGAGATATGGACTGAATTAATACTAACTGAGATGAAAAGTAAAGGTTTTTGGACTGATTTAATGGTTAGGATTTAGATTTATAACTGAGATGAAATTATTGGTTAGATTATAGTTTGGAATTGTGAAATAAAAATGGTTTTAAATGAGGAGCTATTAAGACAAGAAATAGAATATATGTGTGAAATAGTGTAAGAAGGTATTTTTTGGGATAATATGTTTATTTTAGGTATGATAACCACTTTGTAATGGAATGAAAACAAGGAAATGGATTGTGACAATGGAAGATATGGTATTAGTAAATGAAGATGTATTAGAATAAGAATTAGAATACATTTCGGAAATGTAAGAAGGTAACTGTTGGAATAAGATGCTTATTTTAGACATTATAATTATTATGTTATGTAATGAGGGAAATTAGGGATACCCGAAGTGTAAACAATATGCTTAATTAAGGCTAAATTGGAATATGGTAATTGGAATTTAATAAAGCTTAAAAACAGGATTTGGACTTGTATAGGTAAAATGTTATTGATAAAATTTTATGGATTTATTGAATTTTATTTAGAAATGTATTAATTTGAATATGTTATATTAATGGAGGGAAATAGAGAGGGAATCTTTAAGGAGTTAACCTGACCTGTATATGTATGATTTTGACTTTGGATAATTGATTACTCCATCTCCACGTTGTTTCCTAAGCACTCTGTTCTAAAAAATGAAAAAATTAATAAAACTTGTTATTTAAAAAAGGGGGGGGGAGAAGCAATCACCATTTTCAGAACAGCTCCAATTCCTTGCAGCGGTGCTGAAATGGCAGCTGTTTCTAGGTTGCAGACAAGCAGCCCAGGTATGAAGTGTCTGCTCTGCGTAGCACTGTGGAAAGCTTATGGCTGCACTGAATTTTAACTGCTTCTGGGGCACATCCTTATGGCCCAGGTGGTCCATTCTGCTTCTCTAATGTGGTGTGTGCAGCATTACTGAAAGCAGCTATCATTTCACAGGAGTCCCGACTGTATAATTCTGTAGATCTTTAAAAAGTAAGTGCATGATGGGTGACAGGTAGAGTGGAGCGTTTTGGTCCCAGCAGATTCATGGTGGGATGGGGAAAAAGGCCTGTGGGGACCCTCAGGGGTGGATAGTATAGCACAAAGTGTATCAAGGAATGGGGGATGTGTTGGTGCTAGGTCTCTCAGGGTCTCTCCCACCGGAAGCACCTTCTGCTTCACTTAACAGCCACATCAGGGAAAGGAGGTCAGGGTCTTTAAGTGAGAATCTTGCCTAATGATCATTATGACATCTGACCATAATGAGTAGGTTCTATTATGGTCTTAGGTTGAGAACTACTTATAGTGTAAATATATTATTCAAAAAAATCATCCCATTAAAGAACAGAAAACCCTTGCCACTAAATTTTTTGCTACTTTGCATCCTTGTCCACACATCAGTTTCTCTCTTCCAATTTAAACAGTACATAATCATCAAATTGTTGATCTCTCTAAATTAAAATGAGAATAAGAACTAGAAAAATTGAATAAGCTTTAAAGAATTTAACCATGACCTACCACAGTTTATGGATTTTATCAATCATGTCTCAGTGATTCAGAAACGTTCCTTGCCATATTAGCTTTGAACAATATGAGAAAGGTACATGACTCTGTCTCTTGAATGTCTTACAGTATATTAAAACAAAAGACCCAGCTTCTTAGCCCAGAGGTTTCCAAAATTTCTCAGTTCACGGTGCCCTTAATGTTATAAACATATGATGTTATAAATCAATGATGCAAAACCCAACTTCACAAATGAACACTGTAAAAATTTAAAATATTCTGTGACACCTCTGTGAGTTACCTAAGCAACTGGAGTTGGCAACCACAAATCTAGCCTAATCTTTTCTTCCATTAGTAACTCAACATGCTCACTGCTTGGATGTGAATTTGCAATTTCATCAAATGATATAAATATCTGTTCAACTCCTCTGAATAAATGGACACAACAACACAGTTTTTGCCCTGGCAGTCTCCCATCAAAGGACTAACCACGTCCAATCCAATCTTAGTTGTCCCTACTGATGAACCCTTTCCTGTCATGAGCACAATCCCAAAAAATGGTGCTGTCCTTATTGACAAAAAGAGACCACATTACAGATAGGCATTAATATCTTTTTTCAGCTTTGTTTCTGTTTTCTCTGACCAAACATGTAAGAAAATATATTCCTGAATCAATCAAAGAAAAGAAAAGAAGACATGATAGCAGTGTTCCAGTATCTGAGGGGCTGCCACAAGGCAGAGGGGGCCAGGTTGTTCACCAAAGCACCAGAGGGAAGGACAAGAAACAATGGTTGGAAACTGATCAAAGAGAGAAGCAACCTGGAACTAAGGAGAAACTTCCTGACAGTGAGGACAATCAACCAGTGGAACAGCTTACCCGCAGAAATCGTGGGCGCTGTATTACTGGAGATTTTTAAGAAGAGGCTAGAACCACCGGTCGGCAACCTTAAACACTCAAAGAGCCACTTGGACCCATTTCCCAGAGAAAAGAAAACACTGGGAGCGCAAAACCTGCGCGCGGGAGGGGAGGAGCTTGATTGAAGAGTTTAATTAAAAAGAAATAGAGGCTGCTGTGCATGAGTTCTCTCTCTCTCTCTCTCTCTCTCTCTCTCTCTCTCTCTCTCTCTCTCTCTCTCTCTCTCTCTCTCTCTCTCTCTCTCTCTCTCTCTCTTTCTCTCCTCTTTTGTCTCCCTCCCTCTCTTTCTCCCCCCCTCTCTCTCCCTCTCTCCGATCTTCTGCTCACCTGGCAAGCTGGATTCACACTGTTCTCCGACAAACTGACACACATTCTTATTGTGCTGGCTCTCTCCTGCCCTTGGTCTGCCAGTCCTCTTCCCCCACTCAGTGTGTCTGTGTGTGTGTGTGTGTGTGAGAAAGAGAGAGAGAGAGAGAGAGAGAGAGCTGCTGCTTTCTGCTGCTTCCTGCTTCCTGTGGAGACACAGCAAAGGCAGGAGCCCCACCCAATAAGCTTGTCAGCTTGTCGGAGAACAGCGTGAGGCAGAAGATTGGAGAGAGGGAGAGCGCTGCTGCTTTCTGCTGCTTCCTGCGGAGACGCAGCAAAGGCAGGAGCCCCGCCCAATAGGCTTGTCAGCTTGTTGGAGAACAGCGTGAGGCAGAAGATAGGAAAGAGAGAGAGAGAGGAGAGAGAGAAGGGAAGCGCACGTGCTTCTCTCTGTCTCTCTCTCTCTCTCTCTGCAAATGGCGGAGGAGGACTGGAGCCGCAGGAGAAGGCTGAAAGAGCCGCATACGGCTCGAGAGCCGCGGGTTGCCGACCCGTGGGCTAGACAGTCACTTGTCTGAGATGGTATAGGTTCTCCTGCTTGAGCAGGGGGCTGGACTAGAACAGGGCTTTTCAACCTTTTCACCTGTACCACTTTTAGGATATGGCAATATTCGAGTACCACCTAGCAAGGTGCCAAAAACATGACGACCAAAAAAAAAAACCTGTTCAAAGATGCAATTGCACTGAAATGACTTATGATCATTTTTCACACTTATTACCATTGCAGCATGCCAAGGGTTATGTGATTTATATTTGGGTGCTTGGCAACTGATTCATATTTATGATGGTCACAGTGTCCCAAGGTCATGTGATCCCCTTCTGCAACCTTTTGACAAGCAAAGTCAATGGCAGGGTTCTGGTGGCCAAGTGCTAAGGTGGGACTTCCTTCCCTCCCTCCCTCCCTGCCTCCCTCTTTCTCATTCCCATCTCCTTCTGAAGGAAGAATTTTAAAAAAAACACCACATATTTTCCCTCTTCTATATATTCATCAAACAAGGAAAAGCCTCCAGAGACAGAAAAGAGAAGCCATTGAGGGAACTAGCTTAAAAAGGCGCATTCCCCTTTAAGAATTAACTACTGGCTAGAAAGGAAAGTTAAGGAGCTGGCAGACAGCACTTAAGGAAGAAAAAAAATGTAATAAGTACTGGCTGCCGGCTAAAGTAGCCTCGCCAAATGGCTCCATTCATAAGTAAAAAAATGCTACAGGCAAAATCCATTCAGGAGAAAAATACTTCAAAATCCCTTGCAGCAAAACTTACAGCTAACAATAGCAGAGCAATAGAAGCTAACATGAGACATCAACTATCAGCCAAATAGAAATTGCCAAACACTCCTTAAGAACACAAAGCCCACATTGCACAAATCCCAGAACTTCAAAGTCACAAAAGCACATAAGAATCCTTCCACTCTCCATCTCCCTCCCTCCCTCTTCCGTGCCTCACCTCCAGCCGATGCTGCCTTTCTTCATTGCTGCCTTTTTTCATTCCTCATGGAGGGCGACCCCTCCCCTGCTGCATTTCTTGTCTGTTTGCTGCTGCCAGCACAGGTGGCTGCCACAGCAGTTGTAGATCAGCTCATGGCCGGCCTGCTTGATCTCCTCTCCCCCTACCCTCCTCCTTCTTCTTCTTTCCCTTTGGTGCAGCTAGAGCTGACTCCACCTCCTCCCAAGGCTGCTTTTTCTCTCTCTCCCTCTCCCACCCAAACTGCTTCCTTCCTCCTCCTCCTTTCTCTTCCGGGTGAGCGGGAAGTGAGCCTGGGGCCTCTGCCTTGCCCCAGCCACTCTGCAGCTCCAGAGGACTCTCTCACAGTAAATCCTTGCCTGTGCTGGTAAGGATCCCTCCCCCACTACACTTGGCTGGGCAGGGCTGCGTACCACCTGCCACATGCTAATGTACCACAGGTGGTACGCATACCACCGGTTGAAAAGCCCTGGACTAGAAGACCTCCTCCAAGGTCCCTTCCAGCTCTATTTTATTCTAACACTCACTGGAAAGCAGTTAAATTTTGATAGCAGTTAGTCTATTGTCAAAATTCCCTCTAGTTTATATAAGCATTTTGTATAACTGGACAAAAAGAGACTGACATTCAGCTGAAGTTTGGGCTTATTTCATAGATTCAGAGCTATTGTGAAATAATACTAAATCTGTGTTCAAAGTAGTTGAACAACAATATGGCAGTATGGTTTCTTTCAATCATAGGTTTAGCAGGATTTGAGTGCTTACACCAAAGCCACTGAATAACACCTCACTGAGTCAACTCACTCTCTCTCAGTTCATCATACAGGCCCACTCTCCTGCCACCATCATTGGTCAGCAGCTGTTTGAGATGGGGTGAACATGTTTGAGATGGTTTCGGGTCCCTGGACAGTAACTTCTGAGTTTATAGGATATCTGTATCCCAACATCAAGGACAATTTCAAACCACAGTTTTCAATGTACAAACAGTTCCAGGATCTATTTGAATATATTCCAAGTATTACTTTGGCATTACTTTATCATATGCTGCTACCCAGAGTAAATGCTGGTGAGGTGGGAAGCTATATAAATTAGATAAATTAAAAAATAAAATTACTGTAGAACTTTAGAGAAAGGTTTGCCTGCGTATTCAACCAAAGTCTCATTATGACTTCTTTTTATAAATGAGCTTTTGTCAGCATTGACATACGTTTTATGTACAATAATTCGAGCATGGAAGAGAAATCAGTATAAGTCTTTTTCTACGGTTTGTAGTTGCTTTCCGACGAGAGACTAACCTGCTGCAAATATAGAGCTTAGTTGCCCCCTTCGGGCGAGGAACAACAAGAAGACTTCTGCTGCGGTCTGAAGTCCCCGCCCCACTGGGGATATCCCTTCTACCCGCCCTCGGCTTTTCTCCATTACGTCAGGCTCAGGCAGCAATCCCCGGTGCCTCCACTTTACCCCCTCCATCTGTCATACGGGGGAATCCCGTCCAGATGTCTCTTTACACAATGAGTACTACTTGTAAAAATCAAGATTTGGCTTTTCCTTTCACTCAGGCAGCTAGAAAAGTTTGACATGAATGGACATATACCACTATAAATATCTTCCGCTGACGCTATATTTGGCTTATCCGGGCGTGTTGTTTTTCCGAAATAGCTTCCATCCGGCGCGAAAGATCAAGCAACAAACTACCACGCTCCCGCCAGCTCCCACCCAGTCTAATCCAAACCAACCATTCAATTCGTTCCGCAGCCCGCGCCTTGCGCGCGTCCATCACCTGTTTTTTTTTTAAGTCCAACAGGACTAAATTTAGTAACATCGTTTGCGTCAATCATGCGCTTTCCCTGCGTCAAGCCTTTTTTTTTTTTTATCTCCGCCCCGCTTGTAATAATACCCAGGTCGTCCCGTATTTGGATTGGTTAGAATGTCACGATGGCCGACGTTCCACGGTGACGTCCTTGCTCTGATTGGTTCTGAAAGGAGGCTCCTCAGTGTAGAAGAAAATAAAAGCGACCGAGGAAAAAAAAGAACTCCGATCTGGCGGCATGTTGTCTATTGCAATGCATGGAAAGGCTTGTGCATGCTCCATGTTAATTTTAAAAGCCTCTATCAATCATTTGTATAGTAGTACAGTATAAATACACGAGTGATCATGCATCTCGGCCTTACTCAAGATAACTTTGGTAATAAGTCTCACTCATAAATTCAATGAGACTTACCCTCATTGTAAGTGATTGTAAGTGATTGAAGTCTTTAAGTTTTCCCACATATAAATACATGTCTCTTGCATTTCACAGTTCAGATAGCATTGTCCTACAATATTGAAGAATAGTTTATTGAAGAGGGCAAACTACATTGCCCTTCTGCCCTGTGAAAAGCCACATGTAATCCAATATGGTTCGCTTCATGGGACAACCCTATAATCCATTTCTGGAATAACAGATGTTTCTCGGCGCCATGGCAATGATTTGGCAATTCGAAATCCATAAATCTACGCAAATTGGAAAATGCTCTTTTGTCTAAAAGAATATGCAAGAAAAGCAACATCATGCCGTCCACTGCCTTTCAATCACATCAGAATTCCAGTTGTAAAGTCGGCTACGCTCCAGCCAAGTGCGTTCTCTATAAATTTAGTTCTATTTGAATGAAGGACGAGAATTCCACGTTTACTTTGTAAAAACCTAAGTAAGGCAAGATCAAATGAAATATACTACTGGGTAGACACGATA
This sequence comes from Azemiops feae, assembly GCA_023970755.1. NCBI lineage: Eukaryota > Metazoa > Chordata > Lepidosauria > Squamata > Viperidae > Azemiops > Azemiops feae. Next base: position 346,644 of record JALGBA010000988.1, on the reverse strand, counting down.
GTTCTAGGATTCTGCACCTAATAAATGTGTAAGAAAGGCCACAGTGGTGAGTGTGTTGTCCAAATAGTGAGTAAGTTCGGTCCGTAGAATTCCTGCTGGCGGATTCCTTCCCGGAGGCCGGTTTATTAATCCTGGTTTGCAATAGTACCTTTGGCCAGCAAGAAGCTGCATTACAATATGAAATCGAAGTGAAGATTTCAAACTTTAAGCTGCACTTCATAACAAACAGCGTTCTTCTAAAGTTGAAAGGTCATCTTTTCTCTTTCTTTTGGCTTCGCATCATACAACGGCACGGAGTGGTTGTTTTCCAAGTATGAGCTTTGTTATGGTGTTCCTAGGTTCTATTCGTTGTCCAAAATGCAAGTGTTAGGGTTGCGCGCGCGCACACACACACACACAAATACATACATCAGTGAGGCGGGCGGGCAGGAGGCGGAGGTCAGCAATGTCAGGCTCCCATGGCGTCATTACTGACGCTCGCATTCCAGCCGCTGTATGAGAGGCCGCTAGGTTCTTCTGGCATAAATGACGTGCGGCAAGGAGAGAAAGGGGGAGCGGGCGCGCGTTCAGAAGCTTCCTTCCTTCTTCGCCCCCTCCCTCTAGCTCTCTCTTAGAATCTACGGGGACGACTTTGAGCCCTCCGGAGTTAGCTAGTGTATATAAACAAAGACACATTGCGCTGGCTTGGGCTCTCCTTAAAGTCCCAAGCTCTTACTGCAGTAACTAGCAAGAGACGCGGCTATTCTCTACTAGTCTTAACCCCCTTCCCTCTTTTTTCATTTCTCTTTCCTTCCCTTCAATGCCTCAGGAAAATTCATTCTCCAGGGCTGGAGCTTCCTTGAAGCCTTGCGCTTTTTTTCTCAGCAACGTCTCGAGACAGCGCTCGCTTGCTGTCATTTTGAGGGAATAAAGCGCTTGGCAAACTACATGTAAAGACGGAACCGCTACAGAAACCGAGTAGGTATACTATGAATGGGATGCTGGAGGGGAGGGGCGATACTTGAATAAAGTTTGGGTACTTTCAATCAAGGCAAATCTGGGCGTAGAACCAGAGCCTCTGCCTTTGCAGCGGTGCTTGGTAAAAGAGTAGGCAGGAGCGAGTCAGAACTGAGCCCAGAAGTTGGAGCAACAGTCTTGAGTGTAAGATTTCGGTAAGCTTCGGAGGAGTGGGGGAGGAGTGCTCTTTCGCCCCTCTCGGCCGGCGTCGCTTTTCTTCTCCGCGGATTGCAGTTGTCATGGTAATGATGCTAGCGGGCTTCCCCACGCCCCCGTGATGAATGGCAGCAATTTGTCCTGGTCCGGAGCTACCGGAGATCAGCGTCCTTTCAGAGAAATTTGTGCTTTTGGCCCTTTGCTGCGAGTTTTTGTGACGAGAGTGTGATTTCGGCGAAAGGGTGAGACAGGTTTAGGGAGAGAGACTGACAAAAGATAATAGGGCAATCTGGAGTAGAAAGCAATGCTTGTTAAAGGAATTGGCCGTGGAAGTTGCTGAGTTTTTTTGCTCGTGGAAGGGGACGAACGAAGTCAACGGATTTGCTCCTGCTCCATCCTTGGCTCTTTTCAGCTGCTAGCGCACCAGGAGCTTGCACGGGTAAAAGGTTGAGAGGAGCCATGAAGGCACCGCCGAGATTATTCCAAACTTTTCTGATAAGATCAAGCGGTGAAAGCCGTTGAATTTCAACCCCTTTGTTGATAACTGGGCTAGAAGATGACATTTGACTAAAAACGGAGCATATGGCGAGGTTCCCCTATGTTGATCCTCAGTGTCTCTTTCTAGCAGGCTGAGTCCTAGAAGCTGAGCAAAATATCTGGAGATGCAGAGAATATCTGCTTCATTCTTAAATACAGTTGGAAAAAAGGAAGCAATCCTTACTATTTGAAAGATTGTTTGAACCCCAGTATTGCTTCTTCTACAGGTGTATAGCTAGAGAGATGTGCTGTTCTAAGGGGAAATCATTTGAGAGGAAAGAGGAAACAATCTCAGGACATCTATTTTGATACCACTTTTGAACCTTGAAAGTTATTTTGAAATGTATTCATGTCCATTACCAAAAGTAAGTGTCTGCCCAGTCATGATTTAAAGTTTTGTACCTCTCCTTAAAATTAAACTATGAAACTGCAGGAGAATTGTAACTATTGTTTTTAGTAATATATTGACAGGATACGGTAAATTGCAGAGCTTCTAATTACATTATCCATGGTCTTAATACCACTTTTAAAAAGGAGAGAACAGTAATTTGGTAATTTTCTTTCTATATGATGTCTCCTACACTCCATACTTTTAAAACCCTTAACAAATCTGGCAAGGATTTACTGTGAGTATGTAGTATGATAAACTGACAGAAAACACATTGCATTAATTGATTCCTAAGATTATAAATTTTTCTAATGGAATTACAAAAATAGAAAAAAAAACTAGTTTGAAAGTGCAAAGAAATCACAAAGACTGTGATGAGTAGTGTTTTGCTATCTATACCAAATACAAACATTCTGGAAGAGATGGGGTAATGGAACTAATTTAGAGAAAGCACTTATTGAGATGCAAACTCAGTAGGTGAGGAGTCAAAGAACTTTCTTCTTTGATAATGAAAAAATTAAAATTATTAAGAGATACAGTCCCCATCTGATTCACAGTTATGGGAAGGGTGTGGGGATGGGGTTCAGAGCATTTCTCAAGGCGCCTTCAATAGGATGGAACTTGAGCAATGGGTTATTCAGCATTTCAAGTGGTATTCCTATACAACAGAGGTTGCAGGACTGAAAGGATTTGCCAACAGTATTTGTGATTCATATATGGAAGGAGACTATCAGATATAGTCACCTGTTCTTGCTCTTCACTATCAGAGCATGAGATCTCAATGATTAATGCAAGGAAGTAATGAGAGATTCTCCAAATGATCCATTTTTCTTTCCATTTCCCTTGGTGTCGTGAAAATTGTGCACAAAAATGTGAAGATCTAGTTTTCAGATACAAAAAGGTGCTGTCCACTACAAACCTACTGAAGCAATTCTTTTCTTGTCTTACTATTGTGAGAAAAACTATGGGCAAGTTAAGTTAAGCAATCTGCCCTGTCTACTGTTGAGCTGACTTTATTAGTTGCTCAACTCAATAGGATTTAGGGCCAAACTATATGTTAAGACAAATTGAGGTACAAACATCAGCATTAATCTGAGCAGCTCACAGTGTATTTGGAACTGAGTGCCTTTCCCAGGTTTTTGGTCCTGGAAGTCAGCTTCATTGTAGAATAAGACACTTTTATTTATGGGGGAGGAAAACAGAAAGAGATGTGTGAATTCTTCAAGCAATGACTAGAGGATATTTGCCTTGTGGTCTAATGATACTTATTTTGGCTACTTCAGATTAATCCCAGGATTTAATGTAGGGACAGTTATCAAATTTCTAGGGACACACATTAGAACAGGGGTCCCCAACCCCTGGTCCATGGACAGCACTGGGCCGCGGCATATCAGAAATTGGGCCGCGCAAACAAGCAAAGCCCCATCCGCATGATCAGGTAGCACATGCAACCATGCCCCCTGTGATCCACGGAAAAACCTGTCTCCATGGAACCGGCCCCTGGTGCCCAAAAGGTTGGGGGCCACTGCATTAGAAGACTCTGCTTCTAAATGTACATTTGAATTTGGTCTTTCATCCGATTCAGAGATTAAGGGAAAGTTAAATTTCTTCAGCTGTTGTTTCCATTGTCTATTTGTTTAGGACTTGGGAATTGAAACTGTTAAGGAGCTTTGGAGATTATGTGTAAATGACTGCTAAGGAGTAGGAACCAATTCTGTCTTTCTGTCTGTCTGTCTGTTTGTCTGTGTCTGTCTGTCTGTTTGTCTCTCTCTGTCTCTCTGTGTCTCTGTCTGTCTGCCTGTCTGTCTGTCTGCCTGCCTGCCTGCCTCTCCCTCCCTCTCCCTCTCCCTCTCCCTCTCCCTCTCCCTCTCCCTCTCCCTGTCTCTGTCTCTCTCAGAACCCAGGTCGGAAAAACCCTCTCTTGTGAGCCCTGGCTCCAGACACAACACTATTGAGGAGGGATCATCACCACCACCTACGCTTGCTCCAGTAGCAGCAACAGCTTCAGCCACCATCCTGTCAGTTACACCCACCATTCAACAAGCAAGCCACTCTCCAGGTAAAAAGCATTGTTTGCATTTACCCCTAGTCAGGCAGCTGCTTTTTTCCTTCCCACTAATGATGTCTTGTAAAGTTGAATTCATAAATGAACTAATTGTTTTGGAAAGGCAATTTTTAAAAGCGTTATTTTCTCTGAAACATTTTCTATGATATTTAGAAATACATGTTACAATTTTGGAGAAGAGATTATCTTCCTTTAGGTCAAAAAGGAATTTTTTGTTGAGAACAATTTCTCAACCAATGTCAGATTATGATATTTAAGTTTTTGTTAAAACCATACTGTTACCTAATTAATATTAGAAATGCTATAAACTTCCTATAAAAATACAATTTTAAATATCAAACATTATTTTTCATACAGTTTTTGAATAGACAAATTTGAAATAATCTAATGCTTTTTTGCAATTGCCATTAGTTAAAATATGGTAATATTAAGCAGTTTTTATATGAATGTTTTTGTTTCATGTTTTAATTATTTTATTAAAAATAGAGATTAGTATGCAAGCATATTTGTTTTTTAAAATAAATGGATTAGTCTAAAACACTTTGCCTAAAATGTCCTCTCATATTTCATAAATATACAATATATATTTTGCCCTTTTCTTTGCAAGTTTCATATAACCCCATAACAGCTAAAACTGAACAACTGCCTTTGGATTTTTGAGTAGATGTTTAATTCTCCCTAATCTCAAAATTCTTAATTTCATTTCTTTAAGAAATAAAGAAAAAGTACATTAAAAATCATATTTTATTTTGAGGGATCTAATTGCTGCTGGTATGTTGTTCTGATTAAATTTTGTTTACTGTAATAGAAAATCTCTGCAATAAAAATATTTTTAAAATAGCACATAGATCCAAGTAGCAACTTTGGAAAATGTAGAAGTTACTGATCTTTATTTGAGGTGTATTTTTTACCCCGTCCCTTCCCTTTCCTTTCTTTTTAATGTCACTCCCCCTCTCTCCATAATATATAAAATAAATGAAAACATTTAAGAAGCTACAATATCTTTCAGTTTCAGTGAGGTTTTTTTATATTTAAAAAACAACAACAAATCCAGATAGTTCCATTGTTGGAAATGAATTGGGTATATCCTTTGTTGGGTATATCTTTCTGAAACCAGATATATTTGCTATCCCACAAATTCCTTGTGCTACTAATATGACAGTCTTCCTACATAGAACACCTTTAATGTTACAGAAAGCATGTGTACCTATTAACTATGGGTATCTTTCACTACACACATTTCACTGTAGATTATAATGCAGCATTACTATTGTGTTATTGCTGCTGCAACTTTATTTTCTCAATATTCCTGCTTTGCCGTCTCATAAAATAACAAAACATAGAGAGGATATAGGAGTCTCCCTTGATTTTTATCTCAAAAATAACCCTGTAAGTGAACTGAGATTAACTGAACCAAAGTTTCCATGGGCTGAGGATAGAGTGGAACCTCATTCTCTCAGTCCTAATCCATCTCAACTATTGTATAGTATGTGGAATTTGCATTGCTAATTGTTGGTAACTGTTCTGCTAAATGAAAGTGATATTGTGTGCTTTCCCTGACTACGAAATATTTTCCCAGGTACAAAATTTGTCATAATCCCCAGGAAAAGAGTGCAAATATTGTTAATGGAACTCTATTTTACTTTTGTAGATATGCCCTGTATGCAAGCCCAATACAGCCCTTCAGCCCGCTGCTCAAGTTATGTCACTCAAACTTCCTATGGTTCAGAATATAGTCCTGAGATCATGAACCCTGACTACGCAAAGCTGACAATGGAATTAAATAGTGCTGAGATCAGTGCCACTGCTGCCACCTCTCTGCCCAGTTTCAGTACCTTTATGGAAGGTTATTCTGGGGGCTATGAACTGAAGCCCTCCTGCCTATACCAAATGCAGTCTGTCTCGTCTTCTTCATCACCTTCCTCTGCAAGCCAGAGACCCCTCATCAAGATGGAAGACAATCAGATGCACAGTTATCACTCTTCACTTTCTCTAACAGTGGATGAAGGCATGGCCAGCACCTCCATGTACTTCAAACAGTCCCCACCCTCTTCACCTTCTACCCATGGGTTCACACCCCAACAGATCTGGGATGAACCACCCTCACATTCTCTTTCACCAGCAGAGACTTGCATGGCCCCATGCCACCTGGTACACACTGCCCCTGTGAAAACCATGCCTGGCCATTTCCCACTTTTCCATTTCAAGCATTCACCACCCCATACACCTATTGCAGGTGGCCACATGTGCTATGATGCCACTCCCTTGAGCCTACCTATTGGATCAGATAGGCCTACAGCTAGTCAAGCAGCTATGGAAAATCATCCATATGGGCACCCCATGTCCAGGAGAGCAGCCACTTTAGCTTTTGCACCACTGGGCCTCAATACAGCCAGTTCCAACCTTCTAGGTGAGAGCAGCAGTAGCAGCAGTGGCCTTCCCTCTCCATCTAGCAGAAGTTCTTCATCAGGAGAAGGAACATGTGCTGTATGTGGGGACAATGCTGCTTGCCAGCATTATGGTGTGCGGACTTGTGAGGGATGTAAAGGCTTCTTCAAGGTAAGAATTGCTTAATTTCTTCATATGCCAATATCTGACCTTATAGTTTAGTAGAGAGGGGTAGCATACAAATTTAATAAATAAATACATAAGAAATACATAAACTTGTACGCAGAAGTAAAGGAGATTAATTTTTGAATGAATATATGGTTTCTCTGCACATCTCAGTCAACCAATCAAACATACCACCAGTTCTCACGAGATCGCAATTTAAAATGTATCAATCCGTATTGTGTCTACAGCTCTGCAGACCCCATGGATGCTATTGGACATATATGTCCCTGTAATTCATCAGTATTCTTTAATTGCTTGTAGCTATTCATATTCATGTAATTAGTACTATCAGTATTCATTATATTTTAGGAATCTAATTATCTAATTGCTGATAGTAAAGGGAGACAAGACAGAAGAAAGAAAATTTGAAGGGTGGGGAGGATGATGTAATTTAAAATTCTGTAATTTGGTTTCCTTTTTTTAAAATCTTCATCAGTCAACATTTACACTACTATTATTGTCAACCATATTCATTTATTTTTTACAACTTGTATTTGCTGACTTTCTGCAAGAAATGTGCAGCAACATAGATTGTTTTTGTATTAAAATATAATAGTTTAACTATTTTTACAAAATTATGGTTAAAAAGGTTACTTAGCAAGTTGCTTAGGGTAGCAGCTATATCATATGATGAACTCAAACCTGATCATATCATCTAGAAATAAGTATAATTGAATGAATGAAGTTTACTCACAAGAAAGCGTATGAAAAATTATATCCAAAGAAGCTTACAAATGTAAACCACTGTTGCTTCTTAATAAATAACTTGGTGCTGCTTTTTTCTGACCTTCAGAATAGAAGACTAAAGCTAAATAATTCTACAATAAGTCTTGAATTTAAAAAAACTGAAGTCATTTTGTGATTAATCTATAACCATAAAAGGCAATTTATTGCTGCCGTATTATATCCTCAGAGAATGTTTGATACTAAATAAAATAGGTATGATTTCTTCAAGGAAAGTTATTTAGAAGTTATTGATTCCTAATCTTTTATAATAAATGTCAAATAATATAGGCATTTATTATCTCCTTAATAATCATGCTGTTAGACTTATGGCAAAATGTTTAATAATTTTTGAGGATACCAAACAAGATTCTATATTAGTTTATCCTGATTGACACACTGATTTTATAATGAGAATTATTTCTGAAAAAACGTATGTTGAGCTCCAGCTTGGAAGTACCATGAATGTATGTTTTAGAGTTGTAACACAATACTCTTCTGAATTGTAGTATTTCTGAATATCTTTTAAGGATAGTTTTGATAATGTTATTACTTTTATAATAGAAATGTATAAAAAAATATAGCATGCATGCACAGAATTTCTTAATTTTACTTTTAAAAACAAAATAGCCTTAAGTCAGTAACAAAATTAAAGCTCAATATGAGGGTAACTAGATCTGTTTTAACGGGACTATTATGGGTTCTTAAGATCTGCTTTCATTGCATATGTTTATGTATGTATGTATGTGTGTGTGTGTGTGTGTGTGTGTGTGTGTATGTATACACACATACATTTACATACACACACTGAAAAATTCATTAAATAGTTTTTCAAATATCTAATTTTAATAAATTTTAATAAGGCTTGTTTTGCAAATTACATGCTTAGTGCCTGAGAAATATGTAAGTTTTCACATTTGAAAAATGGATTTTTAAAATCACAAACTCTTGTAGAAATAATAAAGCTCCAAATTTACGATGATGACACAGAAGTAGTTGCTTTTCTAACATGAAAAACTTAATTCAGTAGATTTAGTAATAAATGCTTGTCAAATATTACATTTATCTTATAATATAGAGCTACCTAGAATTATCTATGTATAATTAATTTATAATTTAGATTCATAGCTCCTGAGAAATATTGAGTTGAGTACCCTTATAAATTTAAAGAATGAATGAATAAACAAACACATTTTAAAACCCCATTAATAACATTAAAAAAATGAATTTAGGTACATTATTAAAATAACTGTCCATATTCCTTCTTTTTGTGTAAGTCTATGATAACAAGGCATGCTATAAAGATATCTTTATATAATTTGTAATTTAATTTCTATATTTAGTTTTTGTTTGATATCTTGTTTCTTATTGAATTAACTTATTTTTGAATACCAATATAGATATAAAGAAACCAGTATTCAAATGTTTTATTACTTTAGTAGGATCAGTATTCACCAAACTGAACCAAATAGAAAATTATTCTCAATAGAATATTAAAAATTAATCCCCAAACGTATAACATGACACTGATAACTTCATACATGATTTTATCATCTATAGGTTGTCTATCTAGCTTTTGAGCTATGCTCAAAAATTTTATTGTCAGTAATTAACACTAATATATTGGGGGTTTTTTCCTCAAGGAAGCTGTTTTAGGGAATTAATTTTATCTATTTATAAGAAGTGTATAATTGCATTTTAATTCTAGTGTATAAAAAAGAGTTGTTAAGGTCTCAGTTCATTCAGATGACTCTTCTATTATATTTTTTAGAGAACAGTTCAGAAAAATGCAAAATATGTTTGCTTGGCCAATAAAAACTGCCTAGTAGATAAGCGTCGGCGAAACAGATGTCAGTACTGCCGATTTCAGAAGTGTCTCAGTGTTGGTATGGTAAAAGAAGGTAAAACATTCACTAATATTAGCTCACATATTGTTAATACCAAATAGTTTGCTTTTAAAAGGCTTCCTTATTTTAATGCTGAATTTTAGAAATAATGATGAATGCCCTATTTCTATGTGATTTATATATGAGCTGAAAAGCATATTATGTTGTAACATCTTCATTCCAAATGATAAGTAGATTCTTCAAAGATCAAAGCAGTCAGGCATAACTTTTAAAGGCAACATTTCCAAGATTTCACACAATGTTTGTTTTAAATCTTTAGACACAGGAAGGAAATTATTGCATTTTATTTGTAAAATAAAAATTTGCAGTGCTCAAAACTGCATTTAATTAAAATTTTAGTAGATTTATTAGTGGTGTTGGATCTGTATGCATAAAATCAGAGGCTAATTATTATTAATTATTAAAATACTCTTGAATCTTTCTGTAGTTTCAATATGTTAATATTAGGAAAGTATAAATTATTATTGAAATGTGTTTTAATTATATGTTATACATATTCTGCAATAGCTCAGATTGCATATCTATTGATGTTTTAATTCATCAACTGAATTTTTGATTACTTAGTATTATAGTTAATTAAAATCATTAATGCAAACTATCCCTGAAGAAAACCTATAACTATGTCGCTTCTACATTCATGTAGCCATAAGATGCATGTATTAAATTTTACTATACACTAGCTCAAATATTATATTTTAATTGCAAATGTCTTAGGGTCTTTCTAATTTATGGGAGTATTTATTGTTGTTGTTGTTGTTGTTGTTGTTAGTTGCGAAGTCGTGTCCGACCCATCGCAACCCCATGGACAACGTTCCTCCAGGCCTTCCTGTCCTGTACAATCTTCGGGAGTCCATTTAAGCTCACGCCTACTGCTTCAGTGACTCCATCCAGCCACCTCATTCTCTGTCATCCCCTTCTTCTATTGCCCTCAATCTTTTCCAGCATTACGCTCTTCTCCAGGAAGTCCTTCCTTCTCATTAGGTGGCCAAAGTATTTGAGTTTCAATTCAGGATCTGGCCTTCTAAAGAGCAGTCAGGGTTGATCTCCTCTAGGACTGACCGGTTTGATTGCCTTGTAGTCCAGGGGACTCGCAGGAGTCTTCTCCAGCACCATAGTTCAAAGGCCTCAATTCTTTGGCACTCAGCCTTTCTTATGGTCCAACTTTCACAGCCATACATTGCAACTGGGAAAACCATGGCCTTGACTATACGTACTTTTGTTGGCAGGGTGATGTCTCTGCTTTTTAGTATGCTGTCTAGATTTGCCATAGCTTTCCTCTCCAGGAGCAAGTGTCTTTTAATTTCTTGGCTGCAGTCCCCATCTGCGGTGATCTTGGAGCCCAGGAAGATAAAATCTGTCAATACCTCATTTCTTCCCCATCTATTTGCCAGGAATTGAGACGACCGGATGCCATGATCTTGGTTTTCTTAATGTTGAGTTTCAAGCCAACTTTTGCACTCTCCTTCTTCACCCACATCAAGAGGCTCTTTAGTTCCTCTTCACTTTCTGCCATTAGAGTGGTATCATCTGCATATCTTAGGTTGTTGATATTTCTCCCCACAATCTTAATTCCAGCTTTTGATTCATCTAGCCCTGCCTTTCTCATGATGTGCTCTACATATAAGTTAAATAGGCAGGGCAACAGAATACAGCCTTGCCGGACTCCTTTCCCAATTTTGAACCAATCAGTGGTTCTGTGCCCAGTTCTCACTGTTGCTTCTTGACCCGCATATAGGTTTCTCAAGAGACAAATAAGATGGTCTGGTACTCCCATCTCTTTAAGAACTTGCCACAATTTGTTGTGATCCACACAATCAAAGTCCTTAGCATAGTCAATGAAGCAGAAGTAAATGTTTTTCTGGAACTCCCTAGCTTTCTCCATGATCCAGCGTATGTTGGCAATTTGATCTCTAGTTCCTCTGCCTCTTCGAAATCCTGCCTGTACTTCTGGAAGTTCTCAATCCACATACTGATGGAGTCTAGCTTGTAGGATTTTAAGCATAACTTTACTTGCATGTGAAATGAGTGCAATGGTATGATAGTTTGAGCATTCTTTGACATTGTCTTTCTTTGGAATTGGAATGTAAACTGGCCTTTTCCAATCCTGTGGCCACTGTTGAGTTTTCCAAATTTGCTGGCAGATTGAGTGTAGCACTTTTACTGCATCGTCTTTTAAGATTTTGAATAGCTCAGCTGGAATACTGTCACCTCCACTAGCTTTGTTGTTGCTCAGCTTTCCTAAGGCCCATTTCACTTCACATTCTAGGATGTCTGGCTCGAGGCCAGTGACTACCCCATTGTGGTTATCAGGGACATTAAGCTCATTCTTGTATAGTTCTTCTGTGTAATTTTGCCACCTCTTCTTAATCTCTTCTGCCTCTGTTAGGTCCCTGCCATTTTGGTCCTTTATCATGCCCATCTTTGCACGAAACGTTCCCTTCATATCTCCAATTTTCTTGAAGAGATCTCTGGTCCTCCCTACTCTATTGTTTTCTTCTATTTCTTTGCACTGTTCATTTAAGAAGGCATTCTTATCTCTTCTAGCTATTCTCTGGAATTCTGCATTCAATTGGGTGTATCTTTCTCTTTCTCCCTTGCCTTTTGCTTCCCTTCTTTCCTCAGCTATTTGCAAAGCTTCCTCAGACAGCCATTTTGCTTTCTTGCATTTCTTTTTCTTTGGGATGGTTTTAGTTGCTACCTCTTGTACAATGTTGCGAACCTCCGTCCATACTTCTTCAGGTGCTCTGTTTATCAGATCTAATTCCTTAAATCTATTTGTCACCTCTACTGTATATTCATCAGGGATATGATTTAGTTCATACTATGGGAGTATATGGAAATCAAATATATATATAGCTTCTATTATAAAAACTCATATAAGATGTTACAATTAAGATGAATGATGTTGTTAAATTATTGCTATTGGTTCTTTCCCCAATAACATCCATTTATGTAAATGAAGTGAAACCTGTTAGTAATAATATGAATGTATAAAAAGATAAACACTTTTGTTGTTTGATTTTATTATTTGAAAGTGATTGTGCAGTGTTAATGTAATAGGTTCCTTGTAGAAATTTGTCATGGCCCCTTTCAAGCTTGATTATGTTTTTGGTTTTGCTCCTTGACTAGTTGTCCGTACTGACAGTTTGAAAGGAAGAAGAGGCCGGCTACCTTCAAAACCAAAGAGTCCTTTGCAGCAAGAACCTGTGCAGCCCTCGCCTTCATCTCCTCCAGTCAGTATGGTGAATGCTCTTGCACAAGCTCTGTCTGATTCTGCACCCCCGGAACTTGATTACTCCAAAGTAGGTATCATGTTTTTCTGAATAAAGTTATTTAGTTCTGGGTTTTAAGTTATAAATTTATGTGCTGAAGTATAATAACAGTAATCTCTTTGCAATAGTAATAGTGATTTGAATAGTTAAGTTACATTGGAAACCTGCTGAGAGTAATGAGGTAATTGTCCCAGGTTCCAGATATAGTATAAAAAGTATTCCAAATATGATCAAATATTTGAAAGTCAGATGGATCAATATTTTTATTCATGACAGTAAAACAGTCAGTAATACATAATTCCAAGAAGTATCTCAATATTTTCCAAATATTCCTATTTACAGAAATTCATTAACCTCAGTAGACAAAAGGAGAAAAAAATAATGACCTTCTATTCTTGAGCTTCCACTAATTAGTCAGGTCAAAACTAAAGAAATATTATATTTACTTATTTGATGTAGAGGCTTAAATCAAAATTAAACAAAATCAAACTACTACATTAACCAGTGGAACAGCTTGCCTCCAGAAATTGTGGGTGCTCCATCACTGGAGAATTTAAAGAAGAGGCTAGACAGTCACTTGTCTGAGATGGTATAGGTTCTCCTGCTTGAGCAGGGGGCTGGACTAGAAGACCTCCAAGGTCCCTTCCTATTCTATTCTATTCTATTCTATTCTATTCTATTCTATTCTATTCTATTCTATTCTATTCTATTCTATTCTATTCTATTCTATTCTATTCTATTCTATTTCTATTTCTATTTCTATTTCTATTTCTATTTCTATTTCTATTTCTATTTCTATTTCTATTTCTATTTCTATTCTAAATTTAGAGAGAAGACTTGGTCTTCCCATAAGAGCTGTAACTGAATCCACCTTGCATAAAAGTGGATGCCGCTGGCATGTAGATAACACCTCCTCTTAAACCAGAGAATGAGCTTTCCTGTGAATGTAATGTTTCAGGGGTTTGACCACTGTCCCTCATGACCATTGACTGGAAATAGCTGCTGATATAGAAGTGTAACAATCATAAAACAGTATCCCAAATTCCTCTTGAAAGTGATCTAGGAGATTTCTATGGGCAATGTTCCTGAACTGAGACAACGTATAGGATCATGTACCCACTAGTGCATTCTGGTACAACCAAGTGACTAGAACAGTACAAAAGGTCTATGTGTATCATCACATCACTGCCTAAAAATATCATTATCAGAGCTAGCTGAAACAATTTCAGGGCTTGGACTTCTTATCCTGGGTAATTATGTAATTCGACTAAGAAGTTTATGTTCCCTATGGCAAACAAGAATCTCTCTTTATTATATGACTTAAAACATAGATTGGTTTCCTCTCTGACCAGAGATCATGGAAAGTAGAAGAGGTCATAATGAATGCAATGGTTTGCTAAATTGGCAAGGTGAGGACTGGCCCTAGTTGTTAATATATTTATTAATTCTTTCTTGAATAAAGGTTATGTCTCTTTCTGCTTAAAGGAGATCATGCATTCACAAGATTATTATTTCTTTTAAAAAAACTTCCTTTTTATCTGGAAGTCCTGGAAAAATGTGTTGGTCAGCCACACAAAGTGCTTAAAAAGGGAGTGGCCTCATATCTCTAGATACAATTGGAATTTGCTAATCATTCGTATTCATTTCTTTTGGACTCTCAGCAAAGACTAGGATTACTTCGATCATCTTAATGAGTGATATACACCAGGAAATGAATTGGGGAAATTTAGTCTTTCTAGTTCATTAAATTCTCAACAACTTTTAAAACTATCAGACCTAGTAGCCATTGCTTGACTTTGCTAGGCTGGGGACGGTTTTATATTGGTTCCCCTTTTTCCCGTCAAGATTATGACTATTAATAAGCTGGTGCTTGTAATTGTACATATATAATGTCTAATTTGACTAATTTGATGTACATTTTTACATCGTGTAGCTAGTGTAGAATAGAATAGAATAGAATAGAATAGAATAGAATAGAATAGAATAGAATAGAATACAATACAATACAATACAATACAATACAATACAATACAGCTGGAAGGTACCATTTCAGATAAGTGACTGTCTAGTCTCTTCTTAAAAACCTCCAGTGATGGAGCGCTCACAATTTCTGAAGGCAAACTGTTCCACTGGTTAATTGTCCTCATTGTTAGGAAGTTTCTCCTTAATTCCAGGTTGCTTCTTTCTTTGGATAGTTTCCAACCATTGTTTCTTGTCCTGCCCTTTGGTGCTTTGGAGAATAGTTTGATGCCCTCTTCTTTGTGGCAGCCCCTCAAATACTGGAATACTCCTATCATGTCACTCCTGTTTCTTCTTTTCTTTAGACTAGCCAAACCCAAGTCCTGCAGCCATTCTTCATATGTTTTAGTCTCCAGGCCTTTGATTATTTTAGTTGCTCTTTTCTGAACGTTTTCCAAGGTCTCAACATCTTTTTTGTAGTATGGTGACCAAAATTGGTTGCAGTATTCCAGGTGTGATCTTATTAGCGTTTTATAAAGCGGTATTAGTACTTCGCATGATCTTGATTCTATGTCTCTGTTTATACAACCCAGGATTGTATTAGCTTTTTTGGCTGCTGCTGCACACTGCTGGCTCATAGTCAAGTGATCGTCCACTAGGACTCCAAGGTCCCTCTCACAATTACTGTTTTTGAGCCAGATCTCACCTAATCTGTACTTATACCTTTGATTTTTCCTGCTTAAATGTAAAACTGCTTTTCTCCACATTAAAATTCATTTTGTTGGATAGGGCCCATTGTTCAAGTTTGTCAAGATCTTTTTGGATCCTGAGCTTCTCTTCTGGGGTATTGGCTAGTCCTGCCAGTTTAGTGTCATCTGCATATTTGATGAGTTCCCCTTCTATTCCCTCATCCAAGGCATTTATGAAGATATTAAAGAGTACTGGGCCTAAGGCAGAGCCTTGTGGATGTAGTACCATTGAGGACTACTCGTTGAGTATGATTTGTCAGACAGCTACAGATCCATCTGGTGGTGATGTTGTCTATCCCACCTTTTTCTAGCTTACTAAGCAGCAAGTTGTAGTCTACTTTGTCAAATAGTGGAAAGCTATATAATAATAATAATAATAATAATAATAATAATAATAATAATAATAATAATAATAATAATAATAATAATAATAATAATAATAATAATAATAATAATAATAATAATAATAATAATAATAATAATAATAATAATAACAACAACAATAACAATAACGATGATGATGATGATAATAATAACAATAACAATAACAATAACAACAACAACAACAACAACAACAACAACAATAATAATAATAATAATAATAATAATAATAATAATAACAACAACAACAACAATAACAATAACGATGATGATGATGATGATGATAATAACAATAACAACAACAATAACAACAACAACAACAACAACAACAACAATAATAATAACAATAATAATAATAATAATAATAATAATAATAATAATAATAATAATAATAATAATAATAATAATAATAATAATAATAATAATAATAATAATAATAATAAAAGTTGGAAGGGATCTTGGAGGTCATCTAATCCAACCCCCTGCTCAGGCAGGAAACCCTATACCATTTTGGACAAATGGCTGTCCAGTCTCTTCTTAAAAACTTCCAGTGTTGGAGCATTCACCACTTCTGGAGGCAGATTGTTCCACTGGTTAATTGTTCTAACTATCAGGAAGTTTCTCCTCAGTTCCAGGTTGCTTCTCTCCTTGACTAGTTTCCATCCGTTGCTTCTTGTCCTGCCTTCAGGCGCTTTGAAAAATAGCTTGACTCCCTCTTCTTTGTGGCAGTCCCTGAGATATTGGAACACTGCTATCATGTCCCCCCCTCATCCTTCTCTTCATTAAACTAGACATACCCAATTCCAGCAGCCGTTCCTTATATGCTCTAGCCTCCAGTGCCCTAATCATCCTTGTTGCTCTTCTCCGCACTCTTTCTAGTCTCGACATCTTTTTTACATCACGGTGACCAAAACTGGATGCAATATTCCAAGTGTGGCCTTACCAAGGCATTGTAAAGTGGTATTAACACTTCTCGTGATCTTGATACTATCCCTCTGTTAATGCAGCCTAGCACTGTGTTGGCCTTTTTGGCAGCTGCAGCACACTGCTGGCTCATATTTAAGTGATTGTCCACTAGGACTCCAAGGTCCCTTTCACAGTTACTACTATTGAGCAAGGTACTCCCTATACTATACCTGTACATTTGGTTTTTCTTGCCTAAATGTAGAACCTTGCTTTTTCACCATTGAATTTCATTTTGTTAGATAGTGCCCAGTGTTCAAGTCTGTCCAGATCCTTCTGTATCTTAAGCCTGTCTTCTGGAGTGTTGGCTATTCCTGCCAGCTTGGTGTCGTCTGCAAATTTGATGAGTTCCCCATCTATCCCCTCGTCCAAATCGTTGATGAAGATGTTGAAGAGCACTGGGCCCAGAACAGAGCCCTGCACCCTACTACATATTTCCCTCCATGTAGATGCGGTTGAGGACCACACGCTGAGTATGGATGGATATCTGGTAGTGATGCTGTCTACCCACATTTTTCTATCTTATCAAGTAGTAGGTTGTGATCTACTTTATCAAATGCCTTACTGAAGTCCAAGTAAATTATATCCACAGCATTCCTCTGATCCACTAATTTTGTCACTTGGTCAAAGAATGCAATAAGATTTGTCTGGCATGATCTGTTTTTGACAAACCCATGTTGGCTTTTACTAATGACTTTGTTTGCCTCTAGGTGTTCGCTGATTCGTTGTTTGATTATCTTTCCAGAATCTTCCCAGGTATTGAGTCAGGCTGATAGGTCTGTAATTTCCTGGGTCCATTTTTTTTTTCCTTTTTGAAGATGGGAACTACATCAGCTCTTTTCCAGTCCTCCGATAGTTCCCAGTGCTCCAGGATCTTTGAAAAATAGTTCAGTGGTTCTGAGATCACATCTGCCAGTTCCTTGAGAACCTTGGGGTGTAATCCATCTGGTCCTGGTGATTTGAACTCGTCTAGGCTGGACAGATGCTCACTTACCATTTTCTTGCCTATCTTAACTTGTGTTTCTATTCTGTTTTTTATGGCACTATTTTTGATAGGTTGGTCTATTTTTTCGCTTTGTGTAAAGACAGATGCAAAAAATGAGTTAAATAGTTCTGCTTTCTCCCTGTTGCTTGTCACCTTCTTGCCACTTTCACCCACTAATGGACCAATCATTTCCTTCACTTTTTTCTTGTTTTTTATATGTTGAAAGAAGCTTTTTTTTGTTATTTTTGACTTTGGTTGCAAGCCTTAGTTCATTTTGAGCCTTAGCTTTCCTCACTTCATCTTTGCAGGCTCGGGCTATTTGCTGATATTCAGACTTAGCTATGTGCCCCTCTTTCCACTTTCTATACTTGTCCTTTTTATCTTTCAATTTGTCAGAGAGTTCTTTATGCAGCCATGCTGGTTTCTTTTGAGAGCTGTTATTTTTCCTCTTTGTTGGTATTGTGCTAGACTGGGCTTTTATTATCTCATTTTTCAAAATTTCCCAAGCTTCTTGAGTTGTTTTCCCCTTGAGGATTCTCATCCATGGAATCCTTCCCAAGCCCTCTCTAAGTTTATTGAAATTAGTTCTCTTGAAGTCCAGGACTCTAGTTTGACTGTGTTCTGTTGCTTGTGCTTCCATAATGTTGAATTCCAATATTGCATGATCACTTCCTCCCAAGGTTCCTATGGCTTCAACACCTTCTATCATTTCAGCTCTGTTAGTGAGAATTAGGTCCAAAATGGCTAATCCCCTAGTTCTCTTCTCTACTTTTTGGGAGACAAAGTTGTCTGCTAGGTTTGCCAGGAACCTGTTTGATCTTCCACTTGGTGCAGAGTTTGTCTCCCAGTTGATGCCAGGGTAGTTAAAGTCCCCCATTACTATTGTGATGTGCTTCCTACATACCTTAGTTAGCTGATTAGCAAAAAGTTAATCTATTTCCTCTATTTGGTTGGGTGGCCTGTAATATACACCTATGGCAATGTCATTTTCCCCCTTTTATATTGACCCAAATACATTCAAGACAGTTTTCATCATTGTTGTGCTCTATTTCTGTAGAGATGTAGTTATTTCTTATATAGAGAGCAACTCCACCTCCTCTTTTATTTGGTCTGTTTCTTTTAAATAATTTAAATCCCTCTAGCTGTGTGTTCCATTTGTGGGTTTCATCCCACCATGTTTCTGTAATGGCAACAATATCATATCTGCCCTCATTAACCTGAATTTCTAGTTCACCCTGTTTGCTGTTCATACTCTGTGCATTGGTGTATAGACATTTGAGTCCTTTATGACTGACCCTGTGTTTACTTTCTACATACCCTGTGTAGTGCCTGAGTTCCCCTATTGTCTTACCACCTATTTAGTTAGTGCACTTTGTTTGGCACTCGCTATTAGAGGCTTGATTTTGCTTGACAGCAAGGTTGGTATTCTTGTCCACACACACATCTATGTTACATGCACTGATAGCCCTATAATTGTTAGATTGCCGGGGACAGGGTTGTTCTGTATCAATTAACTCACTGTCCCCGCTGTTCAGTTTAAATTTTCCTCCAGAAAATCTGTGAATTTATAGCCGAGTAACTCAGTCCCTTTCTTTGATGGATGCAAACCATCTCTTTTGTACATCTTTTCATTGGACCAGCTACAGACATCGTGACTAATATATCCAAAGCTTTCCCCTTTACACCTCTCCTTTAGCCACATATTGAATTCTGCTATACACTGGCCTTTTCCATTTTGCTCCTTATACACTGGTAAAACCTCTGAAAAAGTAAGCCTACAGCCTATTCTGCTAAGTTCCTGCCCCAAGCTCTGGAAATTGTTCTGCACAGAGAGTACATCTTTTTGGGACAGATCATTAGTGCCAAGATGTACAATAGCCTCCACATCACAGTCCTTGCTGCCATTCTTGATTATTTTAGAAATATGCTTCTTGTCCCTACTGGCAGTAGCACCTGGAAGACACCTGACCTCTTTCAAAACCTCTGTGTCCTTGCCTAAATTTACATCCCTTATAATTGAATCACCTACCAGAAGGTGGCTTCTATTTTTGGATGCTTTTCTGTTCTTGCATGACTGATGTGTAATACCTCATTCACACTTCTCCCTGTCGAAAACTAGTTCTTCATCTCGGACCACAATCCCCTGCTTATTTGAGTTATCACCACAAATACCTTTACCTGTCTCCTTAATGTCCCTATTAAGGTCAGCAAGGGCACTGTAACTGTTGTGCAGGGACACAGCGAAAGCTTTGTGTTTATGGTTCACAGCTCTCACCCTGCCAGATCCCATGGTTGTCCACACTGCCCTTTTCCTGCAGGATCTTTGTGGTAGAGGGGGCTGATAGCACGGAGGCTTAATCGAGTAGAGGGGCTGAACTGGACACCTAATTTCTGCCTGAAGAGCACAGATTACAGACCCTAGATAAATAATCTGTCCTTGTAGACTAGTGATTTGTTTACAGATAGGACAGTTTCCAAGTTTGAAAAGGGTACTGCGAAAGACAGCTGCAAAACAAATGTTGCACTGAACTAAGCCAGACATTCTTAGATACAGGGAATCTCAGATGCACTTGCTCTGAATGTACTGCTGCTGTTTTTGATTTTTAGTTATATAATGCAGTTTAAATACAATGGAGATCCAATCAAGGCCTCAGCTACTTTCATGGTGGAGTCTCCCAAGACTTACAGTTAGTAGCATGTCCCAGGAGCTCAAGCAACAGTTTAAATGCAGTTTCAATACAATGGAGATCCAATCAAGACCTCAGCTACTTTCCTGGTGGAGTCTCCCAAGACTTACAGTTAGTAGCACATCCCAGCAGCTCTAGCAGCAGTTTAAATGCAGTTTAAATACAATGGAGATCCAATCAAGGCCTCAACTACTTTCCTGGTGGAGTCTCCAAAGACTTACAGTTAGTAGCACGTCCCAGCAGCTCTAGCAGCAGTGTCATAGTTCTGACTAATGGAACACTTCAAAGAACTTCCAGGCATTGTTTATGCTAAAAGGCTTTAATCAGTGAAAACAGTGTTGGCACAGCATGGATGAATGCCAATATCTGAATTTCTCTTACTTGCGCATAGCTTTTCCGGCTATTCTCCTCCCCTATTTTGCAATGATCAATCACAATTTCCAATTAGCCTGAAGGGCAAAGATTCACTTCCGTTCCTTATCCCGCGCTTTCCTTATAAATCTCCTCCCCTCCCATTGTCATCTGAATTAACTCTAAAAGTACCAGACAGTTCTGCATATTTTGTCAAAGCAATAATATCCTATATTAGCAGCATTGACATCTGGCCCCCCTTACAAAAGGATAGGTCCTGTATGTGAACAAAAGCGTATGTCAGGGATTATCTCTTGGTTTGTTGGGGTTTTTCTCATGAATCGTTTTGATGAGTCGGTCAGCTTTCACCTCACTGGATTTCACCCAGGTGGCTTCAGACAACAGGTATCCCTTCCATTATACTAGGTACTGCAATTTCCCTTTTAAAATTCTAGAGTCAAGAATACGTTTCACTTCATAGTGGGTCTGTCCTGCAACTACGAGGGGCCCGGGTGCCTTCTTAGGGGGAGGTCTTAAAGTGGAGCCCCGATAAGGTTTCAACAAGCTGCAATGGAAGACAGGGTGAATTCTACCTAAAAGTCTATGGAGTTTCAGTTTTACAGTGACCGGATTGATGATCTTTACGATAGGAAAAGGCCCCACGAATTTCGGTCCTAACTTTTTCCTGGGTAATTTGAGGCGTAAATACTTAGTCGACAGATAAACCTTTTCCCCAACTTGGAATGTTCTTTGGGGAGGCCTCTTTTTATCAGCCTGCTTTTTATAAGTTTCAAAAGTCTTTTTTAAAGCAGTTTTCCTGTTTCTTCAAACTTCTTCCCATCCCCTCACCCATTAGGCCAGTGTCTGGGAAGCGGTTGGCACCTGAGGGTATTCAGGTATTGGACCAAACTCTTTTCCTGTGGCTACTCTGAAAGGTATGTAGCCGGTGCTGCTGTGTAAAGAATTATTGTACACCACCTCTGCAAAAGGGAGGAGATCAGTCCAGTTTGTCTGTTGGTAGGAAACGTAACATCTGAGATATTGCTCCACCATTTTGTTAGTGGATTCTGCAGCCCCATTGGTGGCCGGATGAAAAGCAGATGATAAGCCTTGAGATGATCCAATTAATTTAAGAAAACTCCTCCAAAACTTCGGTGTGAACTGCCCCCCCCCGTCTGAAATTATTCGCTTAGGGGCGCCATGCAGCCGGTAGATATGTTTCAGGAACAATTTAGTCAGTCGTTGGGCAGATGGGAGTTTTTTTTTCCTGGTATGTACTTTAGAGTGAAGTTGAAACAGTTAAAGTACTGTGCCCACCGTACTTGCTTTGGGGACAATTTGCAGGGAGTTTTCAGTGCCTCTAGGTTTTTATGATCTGTCCATACTTCAAATGGCACCTTGCTCCCTTCTAGATAGTGTCGCCAGTTTAACAGTCCCCACCTAATAGTGAAGGCCTCCTTCTCCCAGGCTGCCCATCTCCTCTCGCTTTCAATAATTTTTTTAGAGGTGTAGGCACAGGGTTGTAGATCTCCACTTTTGTTCTTCTGCAGTAATACAGCTCCGACTGCGACGTCATTGGCGTCAGCTTGGATTACAAAGGGTTCCCCTGGGCAGGGGTGCTTTAGGACCGGTTCAGCAGCAAATAGTCTTTTCAAATTCTCAACAGCTGTTTGACAGCCCATTGTCCATGCTTGTGGTTGGCCCGGTCGTGGCTTCCCTCCTCCTTTTGCCTGTTTTGAGTAGTTTTGTAAGGGGTAGGGCAATCTCGGCAAAGGAGGGGATGAATTGATGATAGAAGTTGGCAAAACCTAGAAAGCTCTGGAGCTGTTTGCGAGTCTTTGGGGGCTGCCACTCGATTATAGCTTTCACCTTGGCTGGATCCATCTCAATGCCCTCATTGGAAATTCTGTAGCCAAGATAATCTAATCGGGTCTGGTGAAATTCACATTTTGACAATTTGGCATAAAGCTTGGCATTCAATAATTTCTTTAACACTTCTCTCATCAGCTTTATGTGATCAGTCATATTCGTGCTGTATATCAGGATGTCATCAAGATACACCAGAACTCCTTTGTACAAGTGATCATGTAGGACCTCATTAATCAACTGCATGAATACGGCTGGGGCCCCCTGTAGTCCAAATGGCATGACCTTGAATTGATAGCTCCCCATGGGGCAGTTGAAGGCAGTTTTCCACTCGTCTCCCTCCTTTATTCTCACTCGGTAATATGCCTCTCTCAGGTCTAATTTAGTGAAGACACTCCCCTTTGCCAGATGGGTTAATAAGTCCTTTAGGAGGGGGAGGGGGTATTTGTTTTCCACACTCACAGCATTGAGACCCTTATAGTCTATGAAGAGACGAAGAGACCCATCTTTTTTTTCTTTGAACAACACAGGGGCTCCCATGGTAGATTTGGCCTGTTCAATGAACCCCCTCACTAGGTTTTTGTTTACGTATCGCTGCATCTTCTCCATTTCGAGGGGGAACATAGCATACATTCTCGGTCGTGGGAGTTTGGCTCCTGGCACCAGTTCGATGGAGCAGTCATTGGGTCTGTGAGGGGGCAGGGCATTGCATTCTTTTTCACTAAATACCTCTGCTAGGTCCCGGTATTCGCTGAGGATGAGTGGTTCGCCTGGTGGCAGTGAGGCAGCCATGTGCGCTCACTCATTGGGTGGCCTGAAGTGTCCTGCGACATCGGTTGAATCAGTGGGAGGCTTAGGCCCTATAGGTAGTCTCACAGTTCTCATTCCTTTCTCCCACCAGATAAATGGCTTCCATTTGTCCAACCAGGCTAAATCTAGGATCACAGTCTCAGTCATTTTTGGGGCCACCAGGAAGTGAATAAACTCCCAGTGTGCACCTATTTCTAGGCGTAAGGGCTCAGTTAACTGTGTGACTAAAGTCCCTCCCATCAGGGAGCCATCAGCTTGCTCGAACCTCACAGGTTTGGAGAGCTGTTTTGCCCATATGCCCATTTTCATGACAAATGGTAGGCTAATAATGCATCGGGTGCATCCAGAATCAATTAGCACGTTTAAGTCTATTTGTGCCCCCGACTTAGGGATTATAAGCTTGGTGGGCAGTGAAAAAGACGGGACTTGTCAACTCACCATCGGGAAGTTCTCTCCTTCATTGTCGTTGTCAAAAGAGGGTAGAGCAGGGGCGGGTCCACCCGGAGTCCCGGAGTCCTCCTGTGTGGGAGGTGTAATCTGGGCAACAGGTTCTTGCGTGACCCAGTTGGATTTTTCTCTCGTTAGCCGCTGGGCAGGTTTCCTTCTTGCCACTGGTTCCGGTCTGCTCTGTAGTCAGGGGTAGGGGACTGGACAGTTTGCTGCTCGATGTCCCTCCTGTCCGCACCGGAAATACTTAATTGACGGGCCTGCAGGTGGCCTGGGTCTCTCAGTCATCGCAGTAGTTGGAGGGTTTCGTGGGGGTGATTGTTGTTCGGGTTGCTCTGGCTGCTGTTCGGATTCAGGTGGGGAGGCCTCTTATATCGGGCGAGCTGAACGTCTAGCTTCACCGCTGCCTGGTACCATTCTTGTACCTGATCAGGTACTGCTCGATAGAAGCAGGCCTGAGAGAGGTTATCGTCTAATCCCTCAATGAAGTGATGGATTAGGGATTGCTCTGGCCACCCCTCTATTCGACCTGCTATCTTGCGGAACTCTCACACATACTCCAGGGCAGGCCTGCTGGCTTGTTTTATTTTGTGGATTTGTTCTCTTGCCTTGAGGCCAAGGGATGGGTCCTCAAATCTTTCTCTCAGCCCTAGGAGGAAGAGGTGGGGGTCCTCCAATTCTGGGGCTTGCTCATTATATAAATTGTTCAGCCATTTGGATGCTTCTCCCTCTAGGCTGGATGCAATCACATCGACCATGGCCCCTGGGTCCGGGTAGAGATAGGCCCAGCAATTCAAGTGAGAGCGTACTTGGTTGAGGAAAAAAAATCAGCTTCTCTGGGTCCCCATCGAACGTTGCTCTGAAAGGTGGTGCAATTATAGGCTGTTGAGGCCCCCACTGTGGCTGTTGCTGCTGACCCCATCCTGGCTGCTGATTTATGCCCAGAGGCTGCACGTTCGGGGGCTGTGTCCAATCTCCTTGCTGTGGTCGTTCTCCCACCAGCTGCTGATCTCCTGGCTCCTGCACCACCCCAAGCTGTTGCAGGGCCTCTATTAGCTGTGGCAAGCTCAGAGGATTTATAGGCTGTTGGGGCCCCCACTGTGGCTGTTGCTGGCCCCATCCTGGCTGCTGATTTATGCCCAGGGGTTGCACGTTCGGGGGCTGGGGCCAATCTCCTTGCTGTGGTCGTTCTCCCACCAGCTGCTGATCTCCTGGCTCCTGCATCACCCCAAGCTGTTGCAAGGCCTCTATTAGCTGTGGTAAGCTCAGAGGCTGGTTACCCTCTGCCTGCTGGGAATGCCACACTCCCCATTGTTGCAGAGGCCTCAGACTGGAATTCCCTCTCTCTTCAGGGCTGGAGTCCCTGACAGGGGAAGACAGTGTCTTGAAGGCTGTCTGATATACAATGTAGGGGCTGTAGGCTTCTCTCTGCAGGAGTGGATTTCTGCTTCTCACCTCTGGGTTTTCAAATTTTTCCAGTGACTCACCCAAAACCTGAGTGGCAGGCGTTCCTTTAGTTCTTCACCATTCTGCTTTTGAAGTCTTTGAAAGTGGCAAAGCTGTTTCGAAGACTCTGGAATCTCCGCTCGGCTTCTCCCAGTCTGATGACCAAATCAGCTCTCCTAATTGCTTTGGCCTTGCTCCCAACTGGGAGATCTGCCAGAGTTCCTTCTCCCCCAGCTTGCTGGCTTTCGCTCCCCCCCCCCAGGGAAGCTGCTGCTTCAGCAGCTTCAGATTGCTTCAGGCAATCTTTCTTCTTTCATAATGAGATCTTCCCCGAATCTTCGTCAGCCTATTCCTTTGGTTTAGGAACAGCGACTGGGGCTCGGGACCCCTAAATGGTTTGGAATGTTTGTAGATCTTGGCATGATGTCATAGTTCCGACTAATGGAACACTTCAAAGAACTTCCAGGCATTGTTTATGCTAAAAGGCTTTAATCAGTGAAAACATTGTCAGTACAGCATGGATGAATGCCAAGATCTGAATTTCTCTTACTTGCGCATAGCTTTTCCGGCTATTCTCCTCCCCTATTTTGCAGTCATCAATCACAATTTCCAATTAGCCTGAAGGGCAAAGATTCACTTCCATTCCTTATCCCGCGCTTTCCTTATAAATCTCCTCCCCTCCCATTGTCATCTGAATTAACTCTAAAAATACCAGACAGTTCTGCATATTTTGTCAAAGCAATAATATCCTATATTAGCATCATTGACAAGCAGTTTAAATGCAGTTTAAATACAATGGAGATCCAAGCAAGGCCTCAGCTACTTTCCTGGTGGAGTCTTCCAAGACTTACAGTTAGTAGCACATCCCAGCAGCTCTAGCAGCAGTTTAAATGCAGTTTAAATACAATGGAGATCCAATCAAGACCTCAGCTACTTTCCTGGTGGAGTCTCCCAAGACTTACAGTTAGTAGCACGTCCCAGCAGCTCTAGCAGCAGTTTAAATGCAGTTTAAACACAATGGAGATCCAATCAAGGCCTCAGCTACTTTCCTGATGGAGTCTCCCAAGACTTACAGTTAGTAGCACGTCCCAGCAGCTCTAGCAGCAGTTTAAATTCAGTTTAAATACATGACATAAATATATGACATAAATTTCAATGGCTTGTAAAAAAAATGGAGGTGGCTGGTGATATTACCCAAATAAGCAGTAAAAGTATCTTTTATCTGAAAAACTGAAATGGCATATTTTATGCAATACAAGATTGCTGTTGAAAAAAGCATCTTGGTGTCCCTATTTTCTTTCTGTTTCAATGTCTTGTATCCCTTTATGATTATAATAGCATAGTTTTGTACTTTCCATTTCAGCTTCTTGTTATTAGTTGCTGCATTTGAAATTCATGAACACATGTAGGCCATTTAAAATAAATGTTTTTTGTCATAAGAAAGAAAAGAAAGAAATTAGGTACAAGGTTACTGATTGATTCAAGCACCATAAATAATGTCAGGATATAGCCTTTGTATTAGTATATTTGCTTAAACATCATAGCTATATAAAAATAAGTACACAGGTGCAATAAAAGGCTCTCTAAATGATTCTGCAAGACAGATTGATATCTACAAATGAACTTCAAATAGAAATTTAAACCGGTGACCCCTTCATCAGTATTTTATCCAGAAAAACATATGATCCACAAGAATAGATTCTTTCCAGGAAGAAATAGTGGTTGCCAGGCTGAGTCACCAAAAGAAGAATTAGCCAGTCTGTAAGGACCTACCTCAGCTAAGCCACCCAAGAAAGCACAATAGCAAGACAGTGCAAAGCATCCCCAAGGCATCCCCCCTCCTAACAGAATGGCAGGCCATAAAGAAAGGTTACAGGTTCAGGAATAGGCATAGGGAAACAATGATTTTTTGGGGGGACCTGATATACAGACCCCCTAGAAGAAAGATAAATCCACCTGCAATAACACAAAAGAGGGAAGGGGAAGAAAACAAGCAAAACAATAGCATTAATCAGGCTTATCAGGATACTTAGAGTGAAAACATTTATGTAACCAAGGAGCATTAATATGTTTTTTGTATACCCACTCATTTTGAGAGGATGGGAGATTTTTTCCAAGCTACTAAGTACTGAGTGGACCCATGATGTTTACAGGAGTCTAGAATGTCTCGCAGTTCGAAGTGTTGTTCGCCCTCGACCAATATGGGCGTAGGGAGCCAGGGGCCTAAGATTGGAGGTGATCTCAAGTTTGAGTAGGCTACAATGAAAGACAGGATGAATTTGTCTTAGGCCCTTAGGGAGCTGTAATTCAACCGTCACTGGGTTAATAATGCGTTTGATAGGGAAAGGTCCAACAAACTTAGGACCCAATTTTCTAGAAAGTTGTAAAGATTGCAAGTATCTAGTAGAGAGGTACACCTTATTTCCAACCACAAAAGTTTTCTGCTCTATCCTCTTTTTATCGGCCTGAGCCTTATATACTTCTCTGGCCTCATCTAGGGCTTCTCGTACTACTGGCCAGGTATTTTGCAACTGTTTGATCCACTCTTGCAAGGAGGGAATATTAGATTCCTTAGCTGGTAATTCTGGTATGGGAACAAATGTATGGGTTATACTGTGCATATTGGTTATATGCTGTGCATTCCAGTATTGGGGTATAACCAATACTGGAATGCACAGCATTATTGTAAGCAACCTCAGCAAAAGGCTACAGATCAGTCCAGATACTGTTCTAGAATTGAGTTCAATCATTCTGTCCCCCCATTCGTTTGAGGATGATAACCCTTGACTAGAAACCAAGAGGTCCAAAAAGGCTGTCCAGAACTTGGAGGTGAATTGAACCCCCCTGTCTGAAATTATACATTGTGGGGCACCATGAAACTGGTAGATGTGCTGCACAAAATGTTTAGCCAGCGTTTTGGTCATTGGGGTCTTTGGGCATGGGATAAAGTGGGCCTGCCTGGAGAACAGGTCCCTAACCACCCAAATGACTATATTTCCAGCACTTTCAGGAAGCTCTACAACAGGGGTGTCAAACTGCCAGCCCGCGGGCCGGATGTGTCATCTGGAAGCCACGCCCACCCCATTGCTGGCAATGGCAAAACCGTCCCGATACGTTGCGCGACATCATGTGACGTCACAAGTTTGACATGTCTGCTCTACAATAAAGTCCATAGAGATCTCTCTTCAGGGTGCTGAAGGGCTTGCCACCAGCTGCAATAGTCCTGGTGCTTTTCCTTGCCACCTCTTAGCTGCAGCGCATGTGGGGCAGCTAGCTATGTAGCTTTCTATGTCCTTTTTCAAAGAAGGCCACCAAAATTGCCATTTAAGCAGATGTAGGGTTTTCACAAACCCAAAGTGTCCAGCATTTTTTGAATCATGCCCAGCTTGCATTACTCTCAGCCTTAGAGCTGCTGGAACATATATTTTCTCCCTGACCCAGGCCAGATCATCTTTTATTAGACACAGGTTCTTATGGCTTTGAAACCACTCATTGGCTTCCAGAGCTTTCTTGAACTCCTGGGCCACTGTCAGATCTATTGACACCTTCACCTTTGTTTGTGCTCGAGTAGTGACAGGTGCTGCTAACTATTTAGGAGTTAGGAATGGTTTAGTTACTTCCAATTTAGCACTATTGTATTGCAGCATCCTAGACAACATCTGCCAGGAAATTCTTCCCCCCAGGAAGGTAATGAATTGTAAAATTGAATCAGTGGAAATACTGAGACCATCGCACTTGCTTAGAGGGCAGCTTCCTAGGGGTTTTCATAGCTTTGAGATTCTTGTGATCAGTCCACACCTGAAATGGTATTTTACTCCCCTCTAGAAAATGTCTCCAGGTCAGGAGGGCCCATCGTACAGCATAGGCTTCCTTCTCCCAGGCTGCCCACCACTGCTCAGACAGTTTTCTAGAGGTGTAAGCACAGGGCATGGGCCCTCCTCATTTTTCTGGAGGAGAACCGCTCCCATGGCCACGTCACTAGTGTCAGCCTGAATAACAAAAGCTTTCTCCAGGTCCAGTGCTTCAGTACCAGCTCTGCCAAGAAAAGTCTCTTTAGTTTCTCAAATGCCACTTGACACTCCCCCGTCCATTTCAGTGGATGGCTGGGTTTGGGTTTGTCCCCACCTTTGATTTTTAGGAGGTTTGTGATAGGGAGTGCAATTGGTACAAATGAAGGAATAAACTGCCGGTAAAAATTTGCAAAGTCTAAGAAGCTCTATAATTGCTTCCTAGTGCGAGGGGGAGCCTACTCCAGCATGGCTCGCACTTTCTCCGGATCCATCTCCACCCCTTCACTTGAGATGCGATAGCCCAAATAGTCAATGTGGTCTTTGTGGAACTCGCACTTTGAGAGCTTGGCATATAATTTAGCAGAGCGCAATTTATTTAAAACTGCTCTGACTAGTTTAATGTGCTCTGCCTTAGTCTCAGTATAGATTATGATATCATCAAGATAAACTAAAACTCCCTTATACAGGTGCTCATGAAGGACCTCGTTGATCAGTTGCATAAACACAGCAGGCGCCCCCTGTAGTCCAAAAGGTAGCACCTTGAATTGGAAACAGTCCATGGGGCAGTTGAAAGCAGTCTTCCATTCATCCCCTTCATGTATCCTTATTTGATATTACGCCTCCCACAAGTCTCGTTTAGAGAAAATTTTCCCTTTTGACAGGTGTGCTAGCATGTCTCTCATTAGGGGGAGGGGGTACATATTTTCCACACACACTGCGTTCAGATTCCTATAATCAACACAGAGATAAAGTGACCCATTCTTCTTTTCTCTGAATAGCACAGGGGCAGCCACCGGGGTCTGGTGGGCTGGATAAACCTCTGCACCAAATTTTTGTTAATGAACTTGTGAAGTCCGTTCAGTTCCCTAGGGGTCATGGAGTACATTTGTGGCTTTGGGAGTTTCACTCTGGGACAATTTAAATGGCACAGTCTGTGGGTCGGTGGGGCAGGAGCTCACCCAATCTTTGCTCGCTGAACACTTCAGCTAAGTCCCTGTATTCCAGTGGGAGGCTCTGCAGCTCCTGCTTGCTGAGGGCAGAGGCTAACTCACATTGTAGTCCATGCCTCCTGCTCTTTTCTCTGAATGGTGGAGGGGCCCTCTTCTTCAGGAATTTTAGGTGCCCCTCCCTCTAATTTACCATGGGGTTCTATTTCTTTAGCCTTGCTAGGCCAGTACTAATAGCTACTCCATGCTGGGGGCCACCACAAAGTCTCTGAGATTTGAGTTTAAGCGGCTGGCCAACTCTCGGAATTCCTCTGTGTACTCAGCTACTGGTCGTCGCCCTTGCTTCATCATTTTTATGTGGTCACGGGCTTTCCCGTCTGCCAGGCAGTCTTCAAAGCGACATTGGAGGGCTGCTATAAACTGATTAAAATTTCTTAGTTCTGGGGCGTTGCAGTTGTAGAGGGTCACCATCCAGTCAGCAGCAGTATCTTCCAGCACTAGGGTGACCACTCTGACTTTCTCCTCATGTGTAGGCAGCATTTTCCCGTATATCTGCATGTAGGTGAATACCTGGGCTAGGAAGAACCCCAATCTCTTGGGATTCCCATCCAATTTCACTCCCAACGGAATTTGCTTCATCTCTGCTGGTTGGGGTACAGTCCCTCTGGCTCTTTGGGGCGGTCATGCTTGTCATGCTACTGATGCAGGGGGGTAGCCACCGCTGCTGCCTCAGGCCCTGTTAGCTCTTCCTCACCAGCTTCCTCCAATTCCAATTGCTCTTTCTGATGGGCTTTTAGTTCCTCAAAGGACTCTCACACATATTCCATCATCTGCTTTAAGATTGCTTTCCTCATTTCCAAATTCGGATCTACTAGTTCCTTTTTGGGAGGGGTAGCTTCTGGATTCTTCTTCTTTGTTTTCTTCTTTCCTCCGCTTCACGTGAGAGTTAATTTCTGAGCCTTTCTTTCCCAATCTTCTTTCTTTCTGATCCCGAGCGACCATCTAGCTTGATCACCTTCTGCCAGAGGTTCTGCTACTCTCAGGTCCCTAGAAGTGCTTTTCCCGGGGTCTGCCAGAGTGATATCTCTGCTCCAGCTCTCCATTTCACCCTCTTCCATTTTGCTGTTAGGAAGGGGCACATTGGTTGCGACCCACCTCGGTAGGGCAGCTGCTTCTCCTGGCTGGGCACTATGCAGACCTCGCCTTATTTAAGAACCTACCTCAGCTAAGCCACCCAAGAAAGCAGAACTCTTGGAATAGGCAGTGTCTCAAAAGGAACTTTTATTAGGGGCTAGTGATAGCAGGGAAAACAAGGTGAGGTCTGAGGAAAAACCCATGAAAGCAATATAATAAAAGCAATATTCAATACTCCTCTCCCCAGAGGCTCAGTGTTCATTTGAATTCCAGCCAATCCACAGGTGGCAAAGTGTTTTGGTAACTGGGTTCTTTGGCGCATTCTTTCAAGGTCTTTCTCACTTTCATTTCCTTCTGGCTCCAAGGACAACCATCTCTCAGATAAGGGTGATACATTCCATCACCTGGGGGAAGGGCACAATAGCAAGATAGTGCAAAGCATCCCCAAGGCATCCCCCCTACCAACAGAATGGCAGGCCACAAAGAAAAGTTACAGGTTCAGGAATAAGCATAGGGAAACAATGATTTTCTTTGGGGACCTGACATAGTCTTTAAATATGATACAAGAATTGCTTAGGTCTTCTTCTGTATCTCTGTGTTAAGTAATTATTCATAAGCTCCATGTATAGACTAAAATATACTTGACTGCTTATAACAATTTAATTCAGTGCTGATCTATGTTTATCTGGTGGAAAAAAAGTTTTTTCATTTCTATTTTTAATTCCTTTTCTTCTAGTACTGTTCTATGGAACAAACTTCTACAGGTACAGATGCAGAATATGTACAACAATTCTACGATCTTCTTACTGCCTCCATTGATATATCTAGAGACTGGGCAGAAAAAATTCCAGGATTTACTGATCTCCCTAAAGAAGATCAAACTTTACTCATAGAATCAGCTTTTTTGGAACTTTTTATATTGCGGCTATCTATAAGGTACATCTGAGACTCAATAGTGGAAAACTCATTATTGTATAATCTGCTTGAATAAAATATTAAAATGAAATATTTGTTTTATGGATTGATAACTTACAACCCAGCTTGTTTATATAGATAAGCTGCTGTTTTTCCTCTTGTTAGGATGGTTTTGTGGATATTTAAGCAAGTAGGAGTGAATGAAGCAGAATTCTGGAATAGTAATCAAACACCTTATTGGGCTAGTTTACACACGCAGTAGATCATATAGTAAAACTAATAATCAAATCTTTCCTTTGTCTTTCATTGAGATGAGAACATTTGCTGGAACCATTAATTGCCTTGTATAACTTATGCTGAGACCTGGCTATAGGTAGTATGATTCTGCTAGTTCTCTTAAATGTTTTGGAAGTTTTAAAAAACAACTTTAAATAGTAATAACTATTCTTTAAATAGTTGTAATATTGCTTTAAAAAGACAGTAGTATTGTTGATATTAGAACTCTGAATAAGATCTGTATAAGCTTGCAATTCCCCAGAAAGAACAAAATGGAGCTTCTCTACCCACAGTGCTTCTGGATTTCCAAATGGTATGGTGGAGCCTTTGAATGGTTATGTTTAGTATGCCAGTAGCAACAGTTCTTGAAGTGGTTGGATGTGGCAATACTTCCTTGATGCCATGGTTACCTCCCAATTTGATCAATGAAATGATGCTATCCTAGAAGAATATTTCAATGGTTAAATGAGTATCAAATGTACCAAAGCTGCTAAATGGTACAGAATATTAAAAAAAAAAGTGTTGCACTGGTTCTTTATCATTTTATAGGTACAATTTAAGATACTGTTTTTAATATTTAAAATAGCTTGGCAATCTAAGAAGCTATAATATCTATCTCAATATGAACCTATTTGGATATTTAGGAGACATATTGTGGCTTTCGGGCATATTGATTCATTGGGCGTATGAGAAAGAGTTTTCTTTCTCTTTGTTAGTTGC
Source organism: Azemiops feae (assembly GCA_023970755.1). NCBI lineage: Eukaryota > Metazoa > Chordata > Lepidosauria > Squamata > Viperidae > Azemiops > Azemiops feae. The sequence goes on along the minus strand of JALGBA010000988.1, from coordinate 313,341 downwards.
GAAGTCGTGTCCGACCCATCGCGGCCCCATGGACAACATTCCTCCAGGCCTTCCTGTCCTCTACCATCTTCTGGAGTCCATTTAAGCTCACGCTTATTGCTTCAGTGACTCCATCCAGCCACCTCATTCTCTGTCGTCCCCTTCTTCTATTGCCCTCAATCTTTCCCAGCATCAGGCTCTTCTCCAGTGAGTCCTTCCTTCTCATTAGGTGGCCAAAGTACTTGAGTTTCAACTTTAGGATCTGGCCTTCTAAAGAGCAGTCAGGGTTGATCTCTTCTAGGACTGACCGGTTTGAACGTCTTGCAGTCCAAGGGACTCGCAGGAGTCTTCTCCAGCACCATAGTTCAAAGGCCTCAATTCTTTGGCACTCAGCCTTTCTTATGGTCCAACTTTCACAGCCATACATTGCAACTGGGAAAACCATGGCCTTGACTATACGCACTTTTGTTGGCAGGGTGATGTCTCTGCTTTTTAGTATGCTGTCTAGATTTGCCATAGCCTTCCTCCCCAGGAGCAAGCGTCTTTTAATTTCTTGGCTGCAGTCCCCATCTGTGGTGATCTTGGAGCCCAGGAAAATAAAATCTGTCACTACCTCCATTTCTTCCCCATCTATTTGCCAGGAATTGAGAGGGCCGGATGCCATGATCTTGGTTTTCTTAATGTTGAGTTTCAAGCCAACTTTTGCACTCTTCTTCACCCGCATCAAGAGGCTCTTTAGTTCCTCTTCACTTTCTGCCATTAGAGTGGTATCATCTGCATATCTTAGGTTGTTGATATTTCTCCTGGCAATCTTAATTCCAGCTTTTGATTCATCTAGCCCTGCCTTTCTCATGATGTGCTCTGCATATAAGTTAAATAGGCAGGGCAACAGAATACAGCCTTGCCAGACTCCTTTCCCAATTTTGAACCAATCAGTGGTTCTGTGCCCAGTTCTCACTGTTGCTTCTTGACCCGCATATAGGTTTCTCAAGAGACAAATAAGATGGTCTGGTACTCCCATCTCTTTAAGAACTTGCCACAATTTGTTGTGATCCACACAATCAAAGTCCTTAGCATAGTCAATGAAGCAGAAGTAAATGTTTTTCTGGAACTCCCTAGCTTTCTCCATGATCCAGCGTATGTTGGCAATTTGATCTCTAGTTCCTCTGCCTCTTCGAAATCCTGCCTGTACTTCTGGTAATTCTCGATTCACATACTGCTGGAATCTAGCTTGTAGGATTTTAAGCATAACTTTACTTGCATGTGAAATGAGTGCAATGGTGCGATAGTTTGAACATTCTTTGGCATTGCCTTTCTTTGGAATTGGAATGTAAACTGACCTTTTCCAATCCTGTGGCCACTGTTGAGTTTTCCAAATTTGCTGGCAAATTGAGTGTAGCACTTTTACTGCGTCGTCTTTTAAGATTTTGAATAGCTTAGCTGGAATACTGTCACCTCCACTAGCTTTGTTGTTGCTCAGATTTCCTAAGGCTCATTTCACTTCACATTCTAGGATGTCTGGCTCGAGGTCAGTGACCATCCCATTGTGGTTATCTGGGACATTAAGCTCGTTCTTGTATAGTTCTTCTGTGTAGTTTTGCCACCTCTTCTTAATCTCTTCTGCCTCTGTTAGGTCCCTGCCATTTTGGTCCTTTATCATGCCCATCTTTGCATGAAACGTTCCCTTCATATCTCCAATTTTCTTGAAGAGATCTCTGGTCCTCCCTACTCTATTGTTTTCTTCTATTTCTTTGCACTGTTCATTTAAGAAGGCATTCTTATCTCTTCTAGCTATTCTCTGGAATTCTGCATTCAATTGGGTGTATCTTTCTCTTTCTCCCTTACCTTTCGCTTCCCTTCTTTCCTCAGCTATTTGCAAAGCTTCTCTTTAGGCTTTCACAATAGTCAAAGCCTTCTTCACCATGTCTTTGGAAATTTAATTTTAATTGCTTTTATTAGATTCTCTGTTTTCTATTCTTAGTCACTTTGAATACCCTTGGGTAGAAAAACAGGAATAATATTTAGTTCACTGACTGACTGATTGACTGACCAATCATCTGGATATTATTGTTGGTGTTATTAATGTTATTACATTATTATAACATACTAAGTATTTTATTGTAAGGATTTGATTTCATGGAAGAATATTAAAACATGTGACTTACCTATCTGAAATGATACCATCCAGGAATATATTTGTAACTATCTACGTAAGTGAGTGCCTGAAGTTTCAAGTTCATCTAAATTCATCTTCCAATTGACTCCATTTTCTTTTATCTCCAATCAGCTGCCTCTGTTCATCCACCAACACAGGTAGAAGAACACTCAGAATTTCACCCTAAATAGCTACAATTATATTCAGTGATTATCCTAATAAAGTGGATGTGAGATCAGCTTGCTTTAATGCCCCAAATATAACATATTTCAAAATAAAAACATGTATGGATTTATTGGTGGTATTTAGCTAATGTGCAGTATGCAGCAGGATATATACTGAAAAGTTAGCAGTATTCATAGTGTATGTCTTCTTTTTTATCATTGAAGATCTGACATTAGTGAAGACAAGCTTATTTTCTGCAAAGGGCTTGTACTTCATCGACTTCAGTGCCTTCGTGGATTTGGGGAGTGGCTTGATTCAGTTAAAGATTTTTCTTTAAATTTACAAAGCCTCAACCTTGACATCCCAGCCTTAGCATGTTTGTCAGCTCTAAGTATGATTACAGGTTAGTATTCTTTTGATTCAAAATAAATTTGTTTTATGGATATTTATATTCCACTATGTGTGAGTAAATTTCCATCTTAATAAATTCCAAAAAGAATGTATGCCTGCAATGTAATTTTAAATTTAAAATTACATTAAAATGCATTACATCTTTTTAATAATCAGACTAAAAAAATCAAAATTACAATATGAAGTGTACAGATTATATCAAAGATTCAACTGAATTCATTTGCTAAGTTTTCCAGGACATCACAGCACCATCAATATAATATTGTAACTGGTGAAATATTTTATTGCATATCCTCAGCCTGAGCTTCCAATTTTCTGGCTACTGCTGGTACAAGGCTTAGTTATCTTTAGGACCATGAGTCTTAAAGACTCTGACAGTCTTTAAGAAGGACCTGGAGACCTAGTTCTTCACTCAGGAATTTGGCCAGGAAGTCAGATATGCTTGACTATACAATATGAGTTGTGTGGTGCAGTATGTTTTTACTTTATTATGTGTTCTTATTTTTATCATTTCCCATGTATTTAATGTTTTGAATACAGTATTTTTTTATTTGCTATACAGGCATATTTGGCGAATGAGTGATATACATTTATTTAAAAAATATGTGTGCATATATATAAATAAGGAAACATGCATATATAGAAGCAAATCATTCAGAAAGAACACTTATGGGAAGGAAAGCAATTGAGAGAAGCTTTTCTGGAACAGAAAGGTAGAGAGGCACAGCAGCAGAATTGGGTAGATATAGCAGTCTCTAGTCCGATCAGAATGCTTTTCATGATGTTGCCAAACTGGACAATATTTAGCAGGATTTTCTTCAGATGCTTAGAATCAAGTCAGTATGAGCATATGATAAGAATAGCTTAAGTCTTAAGTCTGGATATCCTCAAAGGAAGATATTTATAGAAATCTGCATTTAAATTAGACTTGTAAACATTTTGCCCCAGGATATATCTATACTCTAATATAAATCTATTATTAGTTTTATACCCATCAAATGTTGAACATTGGAATGCATCTAGAAAAAGGGTGGAGCTTCAACAGCAATACTCTTGATATCACTTTAATCACTTCTCCTTCCCATCGCAAAGGACACCACTGATATCAGTTTAACTTCACTACAAAAGAATCCTGGAGTTGCATTTTGTGTGTGAAGGTGTGAAGTTAATTTGCCTCCTTGTGGTGCACCATGGATAGTGCGAGAGTGTGAACTAAATAAACTAGCAACTGTGGGCAGCCAGACTACTCTGTAGGTTTTCCTGGCTCTCAAAATACATGGCAACAAAAACAAAAAATGGACCTTTTCAGGCCCAAATGATAAAAGAGATTGGTAATATTATTTGAATTTGCCAAAGCAATGTCAAGGGGCTCATCAGATCCAAGAACCAATATGTTTCTGAACTTTTATTGGACAGTAACATAGACATGGCCATCCTCCAAGAAACACACATAGAAAACAAAAGAACAGTAACTCAGAAGAGGCAAGATTCATGGCTACAACCTGTTGAGAGCCACCTGCCACCATGGCTATGGTGTTACTACATATGTTAGAAGGAATGTAGAGAATGCCTCCCTGTTGTCAGCCTCTACAAACAACAATATACACTAAGTAGTTTCCAAAGTAGGCAATCTAATAATAGTGAACATCTATAAACCACCTCTGATAGCATCAAGCTGCACCCAACAATCCATGCAGGAGACTTCAATAGCCATCACATTAATACTTTTCCACTGATGACAATGGCGAACAATTGTCCATCTGAGCTGCAGCAAACAAAGTCCAATTGATTTTCAACACTAAAGGGCATGTTTAAATCAGTGGCATGGAACTGCAAATCCAGATATATGCATCATTACAGAAGGCCCAAACTCTCAGCCAGTCTACATAAACAGGAAAGTAATGGATATATTCCTGCATAGCCAACATTATCCTATCTTGGTAGAAGTTGGAATTTAATTTCCCCTAATTTGCTCTATCCCTAGATCCAGATGGAACTTTCAAAACCCAACTGGCCCAAATTTGCTGAAAAGCTTGATAAAATTATAGAGTGGATTCCACCAAGTAGTCAGCACTATCATAGATTCATGAAGGCAATAATCGCCTCAGTGAAAAAAACATATACCTCAAGGATTTAGAAGAGAATACATCCAGAATGAAATGAAGAGATTGAAGGACTCTACCAGACCTTCTTACAGAGTAGTGATCCAGAGATGGGGCGTTATCTTACCTGAACGCCTTTTCTCAGCATGATGAATGGAGAATCCACCAATGGGTTAATTCTGACCTCCTGCCCAAGTAGACCAAGTCAGTCAAAGCTGCCATGCCTGTCTGGTTGAGGACATGCCCCCAGTTTCGAAGAGGGCGAAGCCAATGATTGTACGACATGTTGGCTCCCAGATCCCTAACGCTGGACCGGACTGCGCATAAGGGATGGGTGTGGATTCTCCATTCATCATGCTGAGAAAAGGCGTTCAGGTAAGACAACGCCCCTTCTCCAGCATGAAGAATGGAGAATCCACCAATGGGACATACCAAAGCCCTTTTGTCCCTATGGGGGGGAAGCAGACTGGGCCAGTGTCCCTGCCACCAGCACCACCTGTTGCAGTACCCTGCGGCCAAAAGAGGCCTCCGCCGAGGCAAACTTATCAAGTCTATAATGGCGCACAAAAGGGGAAGGCGAAGACCACGTCGCCACCCTGCAAATGTCATCTATGGTGGCCTGTGTAGCCCATGCTGCAGAGGTAGCAGCACTGTGAGTGGAATGTGCCGTCAAATGACCTGGAATCGCTAAGGAGGATGCCTGATAGGCCTCCGAAATACAGGTCCTAATCCACCTGTCAATGGTAGAAGAAGACACTTTCTGACCCTTGGAAGCCGGGTGGAAGGAAACAAAAAGGGCTTCAGACCTGCGAAAAGGTGCCATCCACTTGATGTAATAGCGTAACGCCCTGCGGACATCGAGAGTGTGCCATTGCCATTCCAGGGCATGAGACGGGTTAGGGCAAAAGTCCGGTAACACGATCTCTTGTGCCCTGTGAAATAAGGTGTTAACCTTGGGAACAAATGAGGGGTCCAAACGCAGGACCACTCTGTCCGTGTGAAAAACACAGAAGTCCTCCCTGACAGAAAGAGCTGCCAGTTCCGAGATACGCCTAGCCGAGGTAACTGCAACCAAGAAGGCAACCTTAAGAGACAAGGACCTAAGGTTGCAGGTCCTAACAGGTTCAAAGGGTGACTTGGTAAGGGCCTGCAAGACCCGTGGCAATTCCCAAGTGGGATACCTATGTACCATGGGTGGTTTACTGTTTGTGATCCCTTTGATGAAGGAGCAGACCATGGGGTGTTGAGCCAGTGGTTCTGAATTGCCATAGGTAAACACCGTGGCCAGAGCCGCGACCTGTCGGCGTATAGTGTTGGGCACCAATCCTTTATCAACACCCTCCAACAGATAGTCCAAGAGCCATGGAATAGTCACCTCTGAGAGAGCCAAGTGGTTGCTGTCGCACCAACGGCAGAAATTCCTCCATGTGGAATCATAAATGCGATTGGTCGCCGGCCTTCGGGAGGCTTGAATCATGGAGATCACTCCCGATGAGTAGGATTCTCTGGTCAAGATCCGGCATTCAAGTGCCAAGCGGTTAACTGGAGCCACTGAGGCTCCGGGTGTTGTATGACTCCCTGTATGAGCCTTATCCGATCTGGAGGGATCCTCCACGGAGGGGCCACAGAGAGACTCATGAGGTCGGCAAACCATGGTCGCCTTGGCCAGTGCGGAGTAATGAATATGAGCTCTGCCCGTTCCTGCAGTGCTTTTCTGATGACTGCCGGGATCAGAGGGAGAGGCGGAAAGGCGTACATCAGGCCCCTTGGCCATGGGCTGCGAAGGGCGTCCGCCCTCTCCACCCCCGGAGAGGGGAGCCGGGAAAAGAATCTTGGAAGCTGGGAGTTTGCCTGTGAGGTGAACAAGTCCAGAACCGGTTGCCCGAACCTCTCCGATATCTCCCTGAAGAGATCTGGGTGTAGACTCCATTCTAAATGGTCTACTGTCGCCCGGCTTAAGTAATCTGCCTGACGATTCACCTCTCCTGAGATGTGCTCGGCCTTCAAGGAGAGGAGATTGTTTTCTGCCCAGGATCCCAATAACTTGGCCTCGGCCATGAGAGACCGGGATCGGGTACCGCCTTGACGGTTCACATGGGCTTTTGCCGCCATGTTGTCCATGAGGACCAGCACGTGTTGCCTCGCAATCTTGTTGCAGAAGTGGCGGAGGGCCAGATGAATAGCTCTGAGTTTCAGCCAATTGATATTGTGCTTCAGGTCTGCCCGGGACCACTGGCCCTGAGCCAATTGAGACTGGAAGTGCGCTCCCCAGCCAAACAGACTGGCATCTGTGGTCAGGGTTAGCCTGCTGGGGTCCTTGGACAGTGACCCCCTGGCTACCACTGGGGAGGTCCACCACAGAAGGGATCCTAGGGTCTGGAATGGGACCCATACTCTTTGGTTGGAAGAGCTTGTGCCCAGCCTTTGGAATGGGAGCAAGAACCATTGAAGGTTTCTGGAATGTAGTCTGGCCCAAGGCACTATCTGTATGCATGATATCATCTTTCCCAGTAGTTGGGAGAGTATAGCCAGTGCCGCTACACGCTCCCTGCTGACCTTGAGGACCATGTCCCGAATGCTGTTTTGATGTTCCCGAGACAGGTAGACCACCAAAGGTCTGTGTCTATCACCGCACCCAAGTGTAGAAGGCGGGTTGAGGGAATCAGCTGACTCTTTGAAAGTTGACTGAAAAACCATGGTCCTGAAGTGTTCTTATAGTGAGGGCCAGCTCCGCCTGGGTGGCCAGAGCAGAGGACGACTGGATGAGGATGTCATCCAGGTAACATTGGATGCGCACCGGCACCAACCATAGGTGAGCGGTGAGTACCGCCAAGATCTTGGTGAAAACCCTGGGACCCGACGAGAGGCCAAACGGCAGGGATTTGTATTGATAGTGGCTGTTGGAATAGCAAAACCTGAGATATTGTCGGTGGTTTGGATGTATGGGGATGTGGAGGTATGCCTCCGTAAGATCTATGGACGTCATGAAGTCCCCTCGTCTGACGCTCGCCAAGATGGACTGGAGCATCTGCATCTTGAACTTTCGGTACGACAGGTGGGAGTTTAGGCCCTTGAGGTCGAGTATCGCCCTCCATCCCCCTGAGGCCTTCAGGACAATGAATAGGATGGAGTAAAAACCTCGTCTTAGTTGGTTGGATGGCACCCTTTCTATGGCTCTTATGTGTAACAGGTGTTGAATGGCCTCCCTTAGAAGGCTCTTCTTGACTGGGTTCCTTAGAGGGGGACAGGAAATAAAGCATCGAGGTGGCCTGGTCACGAACTCCAGAGACAGACTGTCCCTGATGGTGCTTAGCACCCAAGAGTCCATGGTCGTAGTCTCCCATTGGTGGAGAAACTAAGTTAGTCTGCCACCTATGGGAGAGTCCCTCCCTGAGTCACTTGGATTTACAAAAGGGATGGCCTCCCCTGCCCCGAAAGGACCGCTTACCCTGAGCCTGTTGTCTGTATCTGTCTCTGTAGCCAGACCAATCAAAGGAATGGTCCGGACCTGCAGTAAATGGCCGGGAGACTTGTGCTGAGGCCGAATCTGATCCGGGCCGAAATGGCTGCCGGCGGGTGTACGGGGAGAACCGTCGGCTCAGCCTCCTGGAAAGGTGGTAAAGGACCCTCCATTTCTCCCTGTTCTCAATTAAATAGGGAGCTAGGGCCTCCCCAAAAAGGGGGGCGCCACGGTACGGGGCGGAAGCCACGTGCCATTTGTGTTTAACCTCAGCCTTCCAATTCCTGAGCCATAACAACCGGCGTGCAGTGAAGTTGGATGCTATGGCATGGGCCGAGAATCTGGCGGCCTGCAGAGACACGTCTGCCATGTACTGTGATGCCGCCATTAATTTAGTTAAGTCCTGATGGACTCTTACCTCCTCTGGGGGAATTCTGGCCTGTAATTGATGGAGCCAGATAAGAGAGACCCTTGTGAAGAATGAGGTTGAGGTGGACGCTCTTATTGCCCATGCTGAAGCCTGGTGTGTCCTGCGGAGAGAAGCCTCGGATTTCTTATCCTCGGGCTTCAACACCTCCGCCATATCCCCTGGCACCTTGGAATCAGAAAATAAAGGGTTTAAGGACTCATCCACCTCAGGCACTTCCAGCGCCTCATTCAAGACCGGCACCATGTCAATCAACTTACGGTCGATTCCCCCTATTGAGGGAAAAGCACCTGGGGACTCCCATTGCCCCTGAATGGATTTCAAGAACATGGGGGGGGCAAAGGATTTGTTTGTGTATCACAACCGGTTCAGAAAACAACGGGTCCGTGTCCTGGCTAGGAGCCTGTTCAGGTACCTGTTCAGGTACCGATGGCTGAACCGGATTTATCTTACTGGTCGCACAGGCCTTGCGGAGCACGGATGGAAAGAGCGCGGGATTAAACAAGCCTACGAGAGGAGGAGGTTCCTGAGGAGGTTCCTCATCATCCAACCACTGCCCCTCCACGTGGCTATACTCCACGTATTCCGAGACACCACTGGCAAAGGAGTGAGGTGGTGAATCTGATTCTGGGTATTGGAGAGCGCCAGACCTCTCGAGGTCTGGTGATGCCGTGGAGACCATGGGAGCGGAGGCCACTTGTGTACACCCTGTGGGCATCATAGCCTGAGCAACTGCCTGGGAAACCATAGCCTGTAGATGAGCTTTGAAGAATGGGTCCTCCAGATCGCGAAGCCCCGCTGCTGTGGGGGTAAAAGTGGCAGTTGGAGCCTGCACTTGGCCCACGAAGGACGATCCCTCAAGAGGTCAAAGCCCCGCTGTAGTTGGAGTAAATGTGGCTTCTGGTGCCTTAGGATCCTGAGGCCCCTGTTCCTCGTCAAAGAGGGAAAAGTGCTCCTGATAATGGCCAGTTGAAAAAGCCCCTTCGGAGTCCCATTATGGGGACCATACGGGTGCGGGGGGCTCATGGTGTGGGCCACAAGGCAGTGTTGCCATTGTGGTAGGGGGCGGATTGATCGTCTCCCCTACAGCCAGTTTTTGTGCACGGGAGAACTGTTTCTCCAAGGCACGATGCCTGCGGCCGGCCTGTTTGTTGGCCGCCTTGGAGGCTCGCTTGTTTGAGCCGGCCTTAGTTTTGGCCTTGATTTTTGCAGCTGCCTCCTGACTAGAGGACTTATGCTTTCCATGTCCACCAGAGGTGGAAGCCTGTGGCTCGGTGTTATCTGCCATTGTAAAGCGAGAGTTTTCAGTGGGGTGCTGAAGCGTCTCAGTCTGCAAGATATGCGGCTGTTAACCACCAAGGTGGGACCGGCCTGCACATGGATCTGTGATAGTCCGGCCCACCAGCAAGCAAGGAGTCACACTTAGCGACGGATGTCACACGTCACTTAGCGATGATGAAACTAAGCGTGGGAGACCTATCATTGAGGTCAAGTTCATGTTTAGTGACGGGATCACACGTGTCTCACTTAGTGACGGCAAGCTCAGTGTTGACCGTTCACTAGATGCAGACTATGGCAACAGGCTATAACTGGCAAGGCCCAAATGAGCGTTGAGTGATGATTGTTAGAAGAGAGCAACTGATGCTGGGTCCAATTTTGTTAGGCCTGGTGTGTACAAATACAGGGGACCACAGTATCCATGCTGCAATATAGGGTCAAGCAGAGCCCTCGTGGCCAGCAGCAAGTAAGGCCTAAAATGGCAAGCAACCAAAGGCCTGATTAGAATCAAAATCCCCTGACACACACTGAATAATTTCCAACAGGAGGAATGCAAATGAGTGGCCTTTTGGATTACTCCCTCCCCTGCTCCGTCCGGAATTCAAGGCCTTGACTGCATGCTGCAGACTAAAATGGCAGCTGCCAGCAATCCAGACCAGGGGAAAATGAAAGTAAGCTGATTTAGTCACTTTGTCCAGGAAAAGACAGTTTTCCTTGAATCCCGGTTAAATTAAGAGCTGCCAAGCCTCCCTTTTGGGCCTCTGAAGAGAGAATAAATCAAAGGAGAAATGGGCCGTTCACCACGCGGCACCCATGACGATCGGCTAAATAATTTCAAGGCCCAAGGCAGCCTAGATAACAGGGAGCACTCCCTTTCCCCAAACTGCTCTCTTTAAAAGATAAATCAGTCATTACGAGTATAAGGAGCCAGATCAGCCGAATAATTTTCAAGGCCTGAAGAACGGGGAACACTCTTTCCCCCCCAAAAGGTTCACTATAAGCAAGAAATCAGTACTGACAATAACGAAATAGAGAGAGAGGGGGAGAGGCACGAAAATCAACAAAAAACACTTACAATAAAGAAATTTACTGATCTGGAACAGCGCTGATCCCAGCGCTGACCAGATGATAAAGGAAAGGGAAGAATCCACGAATGGAATAAACTTAATAAAACCTGCTGTTCTCAAGTAGCTGGGAGCCAAATCTACCACGTCTGTCTGGGCTGAAGACCAAATCGAAACTGGGGGCATGTCCTCAGCCAGACGGGTGTGGCAGCTTTGACTGACTTGGTCTACTTGGGCAGGAGATCAGAATTAACCCATTGGTGGATTCTCCATTCTTCATGCTGGAGAACACTGACAATCTCTTACACAGCTTGGGTGCAGCTCAACGTAAGAAATGAGAACAATAAAGAGAATCACTAAATTTCAGCAAATCCAGCAGGACCTTATTAAGGAAATTGGGTGGAGCTAGACAACCCACATGACAAACACCCAATGTAACTCCTGACCAAATAGTCTCTCAAGTTGTATCTCTCTCCAAAACTCCAAAGGACACTCCACTCTCATTAAGAATGCTTTCAGCTGAACACTTTCTGATACTCTTGTCCCTTCTCTGTAAAGGAAATTGACATTGCCATTGGTAGTCTGAAATGTGGTAAAGCACCAAGCTTTGATGGCATTCATCCAGAATTCCTGATAAACTCTGGGAGACACAAACGGAATTGGATTGGTAAATTTATCTCAGATATAGTTTCTAATGGCTGCCTCCCACCAGAATTTAAAAAAGCTTAAAATAATATCACTTCTAGAACTTGACAAACCAGAAGACAGAGTTGAAAGCTACCACCCAATCGCCCTTTCGGTGCTGCTACAAACTCCTGGAAAGATTAATTATAAACAGGATAGGTCTCATAATAGATGAACATCTGCCTGTGGAACAAGCCAGCCTCTGACATGACCAAAGTGCTAAGCCAACAGGCTATATTGAAGCAGGATTCCAATGATGTGCTTTCACTTTAACAACAAACTAGCCTATGAAGCCCTGAATGTCTATTTAAACAACTTACTCCCCTGTGAGCCCCATCCAAGGTACCTTGGAGTAATATTGGACTGACTCTTTCCTACAAAAAATATCTAGAGAATATGGTGGCAAAAATCAATATTAGGAGCAACATACTCTAGAAATTTTGTGAAACTAAATGGGGAACTTCAACTGCCTCCCTCAGGTCATTAGCACTAGGGTTGGTCTACTCCACAGCAGAATATTGTGCCCCTGTATGGCTTAACATACTAGTAAGTTATACGCCAGACTCAACAACACCATGAGAATTATAAGCAGATGAACTAAAACCATTCCAATTTGCTGGCTTCCTGTCCTGAGCCATATAGCACTATCAGCTTTAAAGCAAGATGCACTAGTGATGGAATACAGAAAAATTATGAACAGCTCACTCCTAATGGTGGATGCCTACTTTTCTCATTTAACAGCAGAAGACTCATCCAGGACACACACACCCCGGCACTTGCACAACATCTGCCTAATAACTTTAACATCGATTGCCAATGGAAAGCCAAAAGGGTCTCTGAATGCCCAGACATAGGAAGACATATAAATGACCCCACAAAAAAGGTGCCAGGCTTTGAACTACCACATCAGCAATGGATAATCCTGAATAGGATTCACACCTCACATGGCATCAGCCAGGACTCTCTGTACAAATGGGGTATAGTATCCTCCCCTCAGTATGACTGAGGGGTCCCACATCAAACTGTAGATCACATCGTGACTGGCTGTAAGCTGAGGGCATATACAGATCCAGTAACTGTTTTTTTTTAATATAAATGATGCTGTGCTTCAGTGGTTAAATGGCCTAAACATTGAACATAGATCCTTTTAACATTTATATTTTATTGTGTTTTACTAATCTAGGTGAAATGTTAATATATATTGCTAGTCTATGTATGATATGCAATATGCTAAATAAATAAATCTAGTGATTTTCTAAAGAAAATGACTGTGAATTCATTTTCTGATATCATAGAATCATAGGGCTGGAAAGAACCTCGGAGGTCTTCTAATCCAAGCCTGTGCCCAAGGCTGGAGACCTTACACCATCCTGGACAAATAGTTGTCCATTCTTGAAAGCCTCCAGCAATGAAACTGGAGTAGATTACAGAAATTCCTATTGACAATGGAAATAGGACTACAGTAAACAAAGCAACACTCCATTTAAAATGTATTTGGGAAATATAGTTCTGTAAGGTTAGGAATTAAACTCAGGCAGTAAAAAGCCTAAATGTGCAGATGCAATATACTACTGAATGCCAGTTACTTGGAAAATTGAAAGTAACTATAAAAGAGAGTTGTATGCACAGCTGTTTTTGCTTTCTATCAGGGCGGTCTTTGTCATAGCAATGATGCTGGATTAGATGGAGACTTGGCCTGGTTGACAGCACTGTAAACTAATCTGCCTTTACATTATGTTACCAAAATCAAACTTTCTCCTCTTGCTAAGACATCTAATAGAAGTGGAATATTGGGAAATAGCTTACATGCTTTAGGATTATCTTACCTAGACAGCATCATATATTTCAGTACTTTACAAATAATATAATAATTTATTTTAAGCCATAAAATAGTTAACTTTGAAAGTATTTTAATTTCTAACCCCTTTTAAAAAGTAAATATGCTGAAAAACTACAAAGTAATCCAAATAGCAAAGATTGGCTGAGCGGTCTGTATTTTCTTAGAAGAGTACCTGCGAATTCCTGCTGGAATTCCAGGCCTTGCACTGATGGAGCTAGCAATGGATATTGATCTCCCCTTGAATTCAGTGAATAAATAATGGTTGCCATAGATATTGAGCATCCACAACCATAGGGAAACTAAGAAATCTCCAAAACATCTTCTGTGAAAGCTCAGGCCTCAATCCTGGGAAAAAATAATTTCAGTGAAATGTAAGGGTGCACACCATTTAGAATGCTGTGCTCATATAACTGTTTTAGTCTCTGACTGGAAAATAAAGTATTATGCTTGAGTGTAGCTATAAGATTGGGATCAGCTGGCATTGTACTTTTCACTGAATTGAGATATACAGTACATAACTTCTATTCACGTTCACATACTGGATTACAGAATGGTTACATCAGTATTTCTTTTTTATAATTAATCACTAACATACCCATTCCCATAAAGTGGATATTGAATTCTTTGTCTGTTATTGCTTTGCAGACCGTCATGGATTAAAAGAACCAAAGAAAGTGCATGAGCTATGCAACAAAATCATGGGCAGCTTGAAAGATCACTTGGCCTTTAACTGTCAAAGCAAAAGACAACACATTGAGTCTGCAGAATCTAAAGTTCTTGGTGTTCTCACTGACTTGCGTGCCATCTGCACACTAGGACTGCAGCGGATCTTTTACCTGAAATTGGAAGATTTAGTGCCACCTCCTTCCATTATTGACAAACTATTTTTGGATACCTTACCATTCTGAAAGTCAAGTTTCCCTTGTGAAAGGCAACTACTTACCAGAGCAGGCAAAAATATCGGAATTGACTTATAACAATGCTGCTTTTGTTAAATGAGGCAAGAAGTATGGACTTTTCCCAATATATATGTCTTTGCAAACTGAGGTTTAAGATATAATTTACAGTCTTGGAGATGTGAATTATAGAATAGAAAGATTAAATGCAGATTTGTTTTTTTAATGGCACCTTTTAACGATGCTACTCCAGCCAGAAAAAGATGTTAATATTAACTGTATAAAAGCTATTTCCATAGCATCTGTTCTTATGTGATGGGTAGAAAATTGTGGCAGCTCAGGCCTCAAATCCTGAGGGGGGGGGGGAATCAGTGAAATGTAAGGGTATGCACCATTTAAAATGCTGCATCACTGCATACTGTTATTTTACAGTAAACAAGACTAATAACAAATAACTGATTTCAATAGCATATATTTTATTAATTTATATCTTTAACATACTCATATCAGACTTCATTCTCTTCACATAAATTATTTTCTCTCTCTCTCTCTTTCCCTTAATAACATTCATCCATGATTTCATAAATAAAATATAGGAAAATGATAATGGCTGTTAGCTCCCATGTTCAAGTGCAATTTTAAGGTGCTATCTTTGCTAAGTCTTGTTTATGAGCTATAATTTAATTTAATCCAAAAGAGAGGTGAAAAAAATAAAATGGAAAAAACTGGCTTTATTACATGCACTAATTTCTATGACAAAATTCTTCAGACATATGTTGACAGCAAGGCATTAAGCAAAAATCATATGCTTATTCCTTGGCTGATTAAGTAAATAGCAATGCAGAACAACTGAAGTAGGCAGGATTAACATGGACATAGTAAGGCTAGAACTGAGCTTAGTGAATTAGTTAGTAATAGATTCAAGACAATTTGGATGAAGTTTTTTTTGTAGAAATAGTCTGAATGTAAATGCTATGAAAGGTTTATTGAGCTGCATTTTAAACATTCCGTGTATGTACTTTCCTTTTTAATATGGTTATTGTTAATGCCATATTAATATGAAATAATTTGTTGCACAGTGTCTTTATTTGTATAAATATTTGTATGCATGACATATTGTAAAGGCTTGCCACTATTTATTGCAATGACTGCCAGTTTAGGGGATCCTGTTACAAGGAAGATGAAATAGTGTACTCACAGCAAGTCAATTATATAATGGGTTTGGGTAGTCTCATACACATACACACACCTATGTGACCTTTCTGTTAACCAATTAAATATGTAGTATGTCTTTCACAAGTAAACCTGATCTTATCATGTATTTGCAGTGACCTTTAAGGCAGTAAAATTTAGCACTTTGATATTTAAATATTTGTTCATGTTTCATTAATTTTAATATTTAAACATTTTTATTCTTTCAACAAAAAAGGATTTATATGCACTGTATCAAGTCTTTAGTCATTTTGCTACAGAAAAAGATCACTTATTGAATGTTGCTCTGATATCCCTGTATTTAAAAAGTCTACAATAATTTTGTCTTTTTTTAACTATGCTGTTTATATGGAAATTAAATTATACACTCAGATATCAAAATAACTGCCTAATAGCTGCAGCTAGCATGAACTAGATATCAAGATATTGTCTGGTTCTCTAAAAGTTGCCTGATATTTTCTCATTAAATTTGTTTCAAAGTGTTCCTTTGAGGAAATGTTATTCTTTTATCCAGATAATAATGTCAGTAACAAAAACAGCTTCTAAACATTATACTGTAGCTAGTATTTTTAATTTACCTGCAGATAATATTTTAAAATTATTGCTTTTTTGTATTGACATATGATTTATGTGAAAACATAGTAGCAGAATTAAACATCAGAGGACCCTGATTTTTCTTGTAAGTTGATCATAATTGCCTAACTCTCAAGGCATTTTTTAATTTATTTGAATTTTTGTACATATTATGTACATCACCTCACTAGATTTTAAAAGGCATATACATTTTCTTGCCAATTGTGCAGAAGGTGTAATCCTTATCCTCCTAGAATTAATAGGCATTTTTGACATACAATATGTTCATGTTTCATTCTTATTCTTGTAGAATTCCATCATCTACTGCAGGATGAAGATTCATAGCTTATCACAACGTTGGGTTTCCAAACAAAAGTATCTTGTTGTTTCAAAATGTTTTCTCTACATTCTCTTTATGCAAAAGAAGTTTTTTAAAATTCTGTTTTGTAGTTGCACAATTTTAGAATACCTTGTTAGATTTCATATAACCATTTAATAGGTTTTTTAATGTCATTATGAGAATTATCCCTGTTAATGATGGAATCTTCTATTTTTTTAATTAATAAAAATGTTTGTGCTTTTATTGTTACTGATAAAACATGGAAAGAAAGAAAGCTGATGAATTATTTTTTAAAGTCCACAGCTTGAAGGAGCTTTGTCTCTTGGTCTAAAATCAAACATTTTACATCTTTCCAATGAGTACTTTGTTTTAATTTCAGATTAAGAACATGGATCAAAAGTTCCTCTGCTTTTCAAACAGCACTGTATGCATATATGAAAGAGAGTATGAACTTGTATTCATCTGCAGGATTGAAAGAAATTCAATAGTACGCTAAATTAAAATGAGAAAAATCAGTGGCATTTTCCCCATGGGCAAATGTGTTGAATATGTTTACTCATGTTAACGTTTCATATGAACTGTTAAGAGCATAAAACACTAAAAATAAACATATTCCCATATTAAAAGTAAGGAGATATTAGAAATCTTGAAAAATTGGTAGCAAGACCTTAAAAAAATGAATGTTGATAAGCTCAATGCTTGTTTAGAAAAGTGAAAAGTAGAACCAGTATCCTTTCTCTGGCTATGCTTACTACTAAACCTATAGAGAAAAAAACCCCATATTGTCGTGCAACAATTTTTTAAAAAAACTTACTTTTTAAATAGATGTTTTATTAGCCTAGCTCACCTTTTACAGTAATTGAAAGTATCCAATATAGAAGCAATGTGTGCCTTTTCTTTGTGGAAGTATCAGTGGTTTCTTATAATGTGGTTGGTTATTTTATTTTAAGCTTTAATCCAAATAGGTTCAAGGAATAACCCATGGCTTACTTTGGGGGGAGGGTTTTCAGGCAAGCTACATAAGTGCAGCATATGAGTAGTTTCAACACAGAAAAACAAAACAAAAATTGCACCAAACAAATTATGCTACTTTGGTTGTCTGAGAGTGGATATGATGTGTTTCTAATTTCTTTTAAAGGGGAGGGGGGTCAAATCACAAGTACATTTGATTTGTGAATACAGACAATCTGCTGACTGCTATGAGATTTACAAGCCTGAAATACATTGTGATTGTGCAGTTTTGTTTAATAAACATGTAATATTCTGTGAAGTAGTAAAAGTAACAGAGTATAAGCAGCAAACTGACCATTTAAAGATTAAACTGACCGTTTAGATACTCAAGCATTTTGAGGTGGGTTTTTTTTTTAAGTTCTTAGTTTTTCTACATTAAATGTATACAAACTTGGTAGGAAAAATCTGGGTGATGACTACAAGAAGATGCAGCAAACAAGCAATACTTTGCTGCCAATTTTGCAGCCCAGATATGATAGTCCTATTCTAGAACTAAACTGCCCAACACTTTATTCTGTTGCTATAGATTCTTTCTGAGTGAATAGTCTTCTAAAAACAAACAAGATGGTCTCCTGAAGAAACATATAAATAATTCAGCATCCATTTATTACCTGTTATTACATATGAAAGTAGAAATGAAAATATCTAATACAACTAAGAAATATTTCTAATTTCCAAACAGAAGGGTATCTTTCTGTTATTTTACAGTAAACAATAGTATTGTCTATATAAATACATGGATGTCAAACATTAACTGAAAATGTAATTTAACACTCATTTCTATCAAAGTTGATTGCTCAATAAGCATATAATATTGTTTGAAACAATAAGAGTACCAGAGTATAAGCAGCAAAACTATTATTGTAAAATATTGATCACATTTTTTGTTAAACTGGGGGGAAAGGATGGGTTCTGATTCTACTATTTGTTACTACAAGGCTTGGAAATTAAAATCTATATCCCTATATAAACTAGTTTTAACAGTTCATTGTACCTGAGAAGTAATTTATTAATTTAGTGAGACTTCCTGCTATTAAATTGTTGAGGACTGCAATCATTACCAAGAAAGTAAGAAGTAGTTAGGAAGATTAGTGAAGGGACTGCAGAATGACCTTAAGTTTCAATAGTTAGCTATAGCATTAATCAAATCAATGTGCTGCAGTCTTGAACACTTTTTCCTAAACCACCAGAGTCTCTACAAACATATATAGATCTGAATCAAATATAGACCTCAACTACATTTTTCATGTAAAATTCTTTATACATGTTAGTGGTACATGTTATACATGTTAGTGGTAGGCAAGAAAGGAGAGACTAAACAACTACTTGTTGGAAGAGAAGGTAGGTCAAGAGTAGCACAAGGAAGGGAATAATTTCCAGCTTTCTAGATAACCTATAATCATCAGATGATATCATGTGAAATGTTAATACTGCTTTTTACTGCACTGGTAAAACCATACTTGGAATACTGAATCCAGTTTTGGTCACCAAGCTACAAAGAAGACATTGAGATTCTAGAAAGAGTGCAGAGAAGAGCAACAAAGAAGATTTGTTGGAGGCTACAACATACAATGAACAATTGGGTGTGGAAAGTTGCAAGTACATTAGATGGTTGAAGAAATAAAAAGGGCATTAGAAGAATATCTGAAGGACAGTGAAGAAGATGCACTGAAGCTAGTATAATAGGAAGGCTTACTGAATACTGAAGAGACCAAACTAGCCCACAAAAAGAACCAAATGAACAGCAAAGAGGCATGGGAAGATAAAGTATTACATGGCTACTACAACTTAAAAATACCAGGTAAAGCAGATAATAAGAAGACCTGGCAGAGGGTAAGAGCAGAAGAGTTGAAGAAAGAGAGAGATAGATTAATTCTGGCTACACAAGACCAAGCCTTAAGAACAAATGCATACAAAGCCTGAATTGAAAAGACAGCAACAGATAGCAAGTGCCATCTCCGCAAAGAAGTTGAAGAAACAGTCGACCTCCTGGTTAGCTGCTGCAAGAAGATTGCACGTTTCTAATACAAATAATGGCATGACAAAGTAGCAACAATGGTGCATTGGGAGATCTACAAGAAATATCTTTTACCAGCAAGTATGAATTGGTGGGACCATAAAATAGAGAAAGTAATAGAAAATGAAAAAGTTAAAGTGCTCTGGGACTTTAGAATTTAAACAGACTGGTAACTGCTGCATAACACCCCAGATTTAACAATTATCAATAAGAAAAACAAAAAAGTCTGGTTTGCAGATGTGGCAATACCTGCAGATAGCAGAATAGAAGAAGAGGAAGTGAAGAAGACAACACAATACAAAGACTTGCAAATAGAAATAGAACAACCATACAAAAGAAAGAAAAGGTAGTACCAATAGTTATAGATGGCTTTGGTGCTTAATCCCAAAACAACTGGAGCAGCACTTGAATATCACCAGCATTGACAAATTCACCATCATTCAATGGCAAAAGGCAGCTTTACCTGGAACAGCTTACATCCTACAACTATACCTTTAAAGTCATCAAACATCCACATCTGCCTATCCGAGGTCTTTGGGAAGGATTTGATATATGGATAAAACACCAAATCCAGTTTGAATATCTGGCTGTGCAATAAACATAATAATAATTATAGAAAAGCTAGGGATTTTACAAAATAATTTTACAAACTACAGCTGTTTACCAGATATGCAAGATATTGACCATTTATATAAAATCAAAGATTCAAATTTCAAATGCATCTTTTTCCAAATACAATAAGCTACAGGCCCATCTCTGCTGTTTCCATCTATCTCTTGTTGTGTAACTGACTGACAACTAGTTCTCATAATGAGACAGCTCCCTGTCCTGGTTACTTAATTCAACTACATGCAATAGGAATGTCCTGATTAGTTGTTAAAGAACCATATTTATAAACATCTCAACCATAGAACATAGAATAATAGGGTTGGAAGGGAACTTGTAGGTCTTGTAGTCCAACCCCTGCTCAAGACAGAGACCCTATACCATTCCAGACAAATGGTTGTCCACTCTTTCCTTGAAAACGTCCAATGATGGAGCTCTGAATTAGGCCATTCCACTGATTAATTGTTTTCACTGTCAGGAAATTTCTCCATAGTTCTGGGTTGAAGTACAGATGAAAGCACCATCTATGCTTTTAATTCTTCAGCTTTTATGGAAAGCTGCTTATAGTTCCTTGATATTGTTTTCAGACTCTTTGTGGTATCCTTTGTCCCCACATGAAAGAAGAGCAAGGGTTAATAATTTGTGGGCTTGTTTATATTAATAAACCTCTCATTCATATCTTTGATCTCTTGGGAGACAACAAACCTCTCTAAATTGATTGTCCTATCTACAAATTGCTGATTCAATTTCTCTGAGAAGTGAGTCTTACTGTATATCACCAAAATATGCCTCTCTTTTTTTTCTTGTGGAAATCTGGGCTGTTTTTTTTCCTGTCACTAGAACACCTGATGATGTCCCTTTTCCAGATATCTGCATGCTTATTTTTAGGAGAAGGATATAAAAATGATTGCTTAGCTCCAGCAAGCTGAACTGGACTGGACTGCACTAGATAACAGGGATATCATTCTTGGTTTTTGTTTTTATTTTTCTATGAGTGACATATTGCCATTGATCTATCCCTAAAGGTTTATCTATTGGTTTTTTTTCTTGTATTCTTGGTTTCTTACTGTGTTTAGTTTGGCTATAGTCATTGTTGGAGTTTCTCCTTTCGTTAATTGAGTCTCAGAGTACCTAAACTTGCCTCTAGACTCTACATATTTTTTCTTTGATTAATTAACTTACTTTACATCTGTTAAATATATAATTTGGGTCTTCTATGGGCTGAATACATCCATGGCACATATTTTGCAAATCACAACAGTGTGAGTCTTTTTTTTACATTATGTTATTTCAAGATTTTATTTTTCTTCTTCCAATTATTAAAGTTTAAAAAATTCTTAAGTTCATTTAAAAATTTAAAAATTCAAAAAATAAAAAAAAATCAGAAATGCAAAAAAGTCTTTAAAAATTCAATTCTTAAAAATTAGTCATTTGCTCTCTCTTATGAAGATTGTTATAGATATTATAATGGGCCAATCTTCAAGACTTTTAGAACCTAATTCCAAGCAAAAACCACTAGATATCCAATCACATAAGGAGGTAGACAGTAAAGAGAAAGAAAAAAGAAAAAAAGAAAAACATAATGAAGTAGAGAGTGATGGGAAGGATGGAAATTCCAGTTACAAAGTAGGAGATATAAGAAACATATCCAAGACCCATAAAGGACTCAAATGCCTATACCCTAATGCTCAAAGTTTAGGGAACAAACAGGGTGAACTTGAAGTATTAGTACATGGAAGTAGATATGATATAGTTGCCATTACTGAAACTTGGTGGAATGAAATTCATGACTGGCATGTACTGATGGAAGGATATAAACTATTCAAAAGAAACAGACCTAACAAAAGAGGAGGTAGAGTTGCATTATATATAAAAGATCACTACATCTCTACAGAAATACACAAAACCAAGGATGAAAACCTCCTAGAATCCATATGGATCAATATAAAGGGAAAAAACAATGACATTGGTATAGGCGTATACTACAGGCCACCCAATCAAGCAGAAAAAATAGATGAACTCTTTACTAATCAATTAACAAATGTATGTAGGAAACATACCACAGTAACAATGGGAGACTTTAACTACTCTGATTTCAACTGGGAAACAAACTCTGCAGCAAGTGGGAGATCAAACAGATTCCTAACCAACTTAGCTGACAATTTTGACATCCAAGAGGTAAAGGAGGGAACTAGAGGAAAAGCTACACTGGACTTAATTCTTACTAATAGAGAAGAAGAGAAGAAGAGAGGGAGTTGAAGTTGCCAGAACCTTGGACAAAAGTGACCACGTCATATTGGAATTCAATATAATGCAAACACAAGCAATAAAATATAATCCAACCAGTGTCTTAGATTTTAAAAGAGCTGATTTTAACAAACCCAGAGCCTAAGCAAAATTTCATGGATAAAAATCCTAAAGGAGAAAACAATTCAAGAAGCATAGGAAATTCTGAAAAATATGATCATAAAAGCCCAGTCTAACACAATACCACTGAAAAAGAAAAACAAGAAATCCAAGAAACCAGCATGGTTGCACAAAGATCTCTGATAAACTGAAAAACAAAAAGGATGAGTACAAAAATGGAAAGAGGGACACATAACTAAGACAGAATATCAACAGATAAATGAAGTCAGGAAAGCAATAATTCAGAATGAACAAAGACTTCTAACAAAATCAAAGATAATAATAAAAAAGTTTCTTTCAACATATAAATAACAGGAAAAATGTCAAGGAAACAGTCAGTCCACTAAAGAGAGAAGATGGCAAGGAAGTAACAGCCAGTAGAGAGAAAGCAGAGCTACTTAACTCATTCTTGGCACCAGTCTTCACACAAAAATAAATTATAGCCCAACTATAAGGTCCGCCTCATCTAACATTCCCAAGAAAGCAAAACTCTTGAAACTGGCATAGTTTCAACAGGAAATTTTATTGGAAGGTAGTAACAGCAGAGAAGCAAGGCAAGATCTGAATATTTCCCACGCGAAAACATTACATTAAACATTCCTGTATAACCCCTCCCCAGTTTGACTTCGGCCAATCCAAAGGTGTGAAGTTGTTATGGGAACTAGCTCGATAAAACACAGTTCTCAGACACCTTGGTTTCCTCCCAGCGGAGTAGAGATAAGGCAGATGGCCCTAGGCACATTCCTCCCCCCCCCAGCAAGATACATTAAAGTGGAAAAGAATAAAGTGAGGGAAAGAGCCTTTCCCCAGTGCTAAACCTCCCCCCTCCCAACAGAATGACAGAACCCAAAATGGCATGAAGTAAAAAAGTATTAAGTGGAAATGAATAAATGAATGGAGGGTCTGACATACTGCCCCCCTAAGAGAAGGAGAAATCCACCTGGAGAAACAGAAAATAACAAAGGGGGAAAGAGGAAGAGAATACACACATTAGTCTGGTTTATCTGGATAATGCATGTAAAAGCATTTGAGCAATCTAGGCACTTTGACATGTTTTTTGTGAACCCACTCATTCTGGGAAACTGGGAGGTCTTTCCATGCCACCAGAAACTGAGTAATTCCATGGTGTTTGCGTGAGTCCAGGATTTCCTTAATTTCAAAGTGCTGTTCCTCCTCTATCATAATGGGCTGTGGTGCTGGGGCTGTTACTGGTTGTAAAGGCGAGGTTATTTTGGGCTTTAGCAAACTACAATGAAACATAGGGTGGATTTTTCTTAAGGCTTTAGTCAGTTCCAACTCTACTGTGACTGGATTTATGATGTGTTTTAATGGGGAAAGGCCCTACAAACTTTGGTCCTAACTTCTTGGAGGGCTGCAATGACTGTAGGAACCTAGTAGACAAATATACTCTATCTCCAATGTGGAAAGGTTTAGGTTCCATCTGTTTCTTTTCAGCTTGAACCATATAGGCTGCATGGGCTTCATCTAGAACTTTCCTAATGATGGGCCACATGTTTTGCAGTTGGTTCATCCACTCCTTAAGGAAAGGGATGATGGGCTCATTAGTTGGCAGTTCAGACATAGGCTTGAATATTTGTTCTGTGGCTACTTGGAAAGGGGTGTATCCAGTACTGGAGTGTAAAGCATTGTTATAAGCCACTTCAGCAAATGGCAAGAGATCAGTCCAATTGTCTTGTTGGTAATTGATGAAACATCTCAGGTACTGTTGCAGAACCAAGTTCTTTCCTTCTGTCCTCCCATTCGTTTGAGGATGATGACTAGAACCCAAGTCCTGGTCTGTCCCCAAAAGGCCCAAAAACACTTTCCAGAACTTTGAGGTGAATTGGACCCCCTTGTCTGAAATTATGTGTTGCAGGGCTCCATGCAGGTGATAGATATGCTGGAGAAACAGCTTAGCTAGAGTCTTTGCAGTTGGGATTTTTTGGCACGGGATGAAATGGACCTGCTTCAAAAACAAATCAGTCACGATCCAAATGACAGTATTTTCCACTCTTTCTGGTAGCTCCACAATAAAATCCATGGAGATCTCTCTCCAAGGTGCTGAAGGGTTTGCTACCGGCTGTAGAAGGGTTTGTTTTGCCACTCCATAAGTGGGGCAGCTGGCCACATAGCTTTCAATTTCCTTTTTTAAAGATGGCCATCAAAACTGCCTTTTTAGCAGGTGCAAGGTTTTCACAAACCCAAAGTGCCCCACCAGTTTGGAATTGTGGGAGGTCTGCATTGTTTTCAGTCTTTGCGTGGCTGTAATGTATAGCTTCCCTCCTACCCATGCTAATCCCTCCCACATGGAGCAGAGGTTTCTATGTCTGAGAAACCACTCATCTGTTTCTAAAGCTTATTTGAATGCCAAGGTGATGGCATTCAAGGGGTCTAACATGCCACCCCCCTTAAAAAAAGAGAGCTCCACTTGGAGAAGAGAAAATAATAACAGGGAGAGAAAATGAAACATAACGGTTAGTCAGTTTTATCAGGATAACGAGTATGAAAACGTTTGAGCAGTTTAGGGGCCCTCACATGTTTCTTCTTTCATTTTGGGATTCTGAGAGATCCTTCCATGCCACTAAGTATTGGGTGGCCCCATAGTGCTTCTGGAATCTAGGATTTCCCTGATTTCAAAATGTTGTTCACCTTCCACCATGATAGGTTGTGATGGAGGGGCCACTGCTGGCCTTAAGGGCGAATTTATCTCAGTCTTTAGCAAGCTACAGTAGAATACTGGATGGATCTGTCTTAATGTCTTGGGGAATTCAAGCTCTACTGTGACTGGGTTAATGATGTGTTTAATAGGGAAGGGTCCCATGAATTTTGGCCCTAATTTCTTGGAGGGCTGCAAGGACTGCAGGAACCTAGTGGAGGGGTA
This sequence comes from Azemiops feae, assembly GCA_023970755.1. Classification (NCBI taxonomy): domain Eukaryota; kingdom Metazoa; phylum Chordata; class Lepidosauria; order Squamata; family Viperidae; genus Azemiops; species Azemiops feae. Next base: position 287,834 of record JALGBA010000988.1, on the reverse strand, counting down.
TACGCTGTTGCCCACCCTAAAAGGCTTGGGCTCTACCCTATTTTTATCTGCCTGTGCTTTATAGGCTTCTCTAGCTTCATCTAAGGCTTTTCTGACAACTGGCCATGTGTTTTACGTAATCCATTCCTTAAGGGAAGGGATGGTAGATTCATTGGTAGGTAGTTCAGGTATCGGGTTGAAGCTCTGTCCTGTAGCCACTTGGAAAGGAGTGTAACCAGTACTGGAATGCACTGCATTGTTATAGGCTACTTCAGGTAATGGGAGCAGGTCAGTGCAATTGTCTTGTTGATAGTTTATAAAGCACCTCAGGTATTGTTCTAGTACTGAGTTTGTTCATTCCATCCCCCCATTTGTTTGAGGATGATGACTGGATGACAGGCCTTGATTTGTGCCCAGTAGGTCCAAAAAGGCTCTCCAGAACTTGGAGGTGAATTGGACCCCCCTATCTGAGATTATGCATTGTGGGGCTCCATGTAGCTGATAGATGTGTTGTACAAACATCTTAGCCAAGGCTTTAGCAGTTGGAATTCTCTGGCAAGGGATGAAATGGACTTGTTTGGAGAATAAATCTGTTACTACCCAAATGACAGTGTTTCCTGTGCTTTCTGGTAGCTCTATGATAAAGTCCATAGCGATCTCTCTCCAGGGTGCTGAAGGGTTTGCAACCACCTGTAGGAGGCCAGGTGTTTTTCCCTGCCTCCATTTAGCTGCTGTGCAAATGGGGCAACTGGCTACATAGCTCTCAATGTCCTTTTTTAAAGATGGCCACCAAAACTGTCTCTTAATCAGGTGGAGGGTTTTCACGAACCCAAAGTGCCCCACTAGTTTTGAATCGTGGCAGAGCTACATGAACTTTAGTCTCTGGGTTGTAGGGATGCATAATTTCCCCGCTGCCCAAGGTAATCCATCTCACGTCAAACAGAGGTTTTTGTGGCTGAGGAACCACCCATCATTCTCCAAGGCTTGCCTGAATTCGGTGACTGCCATGCTGTCCAGTGGCAGGGCAGTTTTAGTTTGCACCCCTCGTGGTGACGGGGGCTGCTAGCTGTCTTGTGGGTAACAGCAGTTTGACTATTTCAGCTTTCGCACTGTTGTATTGTGGGATCTGTGACAGGGTGTCTGCCAAAACATTTTTTTTTTCCAGGTATGTATCAGAGAGTAAAATTGAATCAGTGACAGTGCTGGGCCCATCGAGCCTGTTTAGGGGACAGCTTCCTGGGTTTTTTTTTAATTCCTCAAGGTTTTTATGATCAGTCCATATTTTGAAAGGGATCTTGTTCCCTTCCAGGAAGTGCCTTCAGGTGAGGAGGGCCCAGCACACAGCATTAACTTCCTTCTCCCAGACAGCCCATCACTGCTCAGTTTCTGTGAGTTTCTTTGAGCTGTAGGCGCAAGGTTGCAACTGGCCTTCCTGGTTTTTCTGGAGTAGAACCGCACCACCGCTACATCGCTGGCATCTGCTTGGATGACAAATGGTTTTTCTGGATCTGAGTGTTTTAGCACTGGCTCTGGGGAAAAGAATCTTTTTAATTTCTCAAATGCCGCCTGGCATTCCATAGTCCATTTTAGTGGTTGGTTAGGTTTCGGCTTGTTCTCCCCTTTAGTTTTCAATAAGTTAGTAATGGGGAGTGCGGTCTGAGTGAAGGAGGGGATGAGTTGCTGATAGACATTTGTGAAGCTCAGAAAACTTTGCAGCTGCTTCCAGGTGCATGGTGGGGCCCACTCCAAAACAGCTCACACCTTTTCTGGGTCCATTCCCACCTCTTTGTGAGAAATCCAGTAGCCCAAATAGTAGATCTTTTCTTTGTGGAATTCACATTTCTAAAGTTTGGCATACAGTTTGGCTGCACAGAGCTTTTTTAAAACTGCTCTGACTAATTTGACACGCTCGGCTTTTGTTTTGGTGTATATTAATATGTTGTCCAGGTACACCAAAAACCCCTTGTACAAATGTTCATGGAGGACCTCGTTAATTAGCTGCATAAATACTGCAGGTGCTCCCTGTAGCCCAAACGGAAGTACTTTGAACTGGAAGCACCCTAGGGGGCAGTTGAAAGCAGTTTTCCATTCATCCCCCTCCTTGATTCTAACCCGGTAATATGCTTCTTGCAGATCTAACTTGGAGAAAATCTTTCCCTTTGAGAGGTGGGCTAGCATGTCTTTCATGAGCGGCAAGTGGTAGACATTGTCCATGCACACGGCATTCAAACATCTATAATCTATGCAGAGACAAAGAGACTCATCTTTTTTTCTCGAAATAGCACTGGAGCGGCCATTTTCAGTCTGGCTGGTTGAATGAAACCATGCGCCAAATTCTTATCTATAAATTTGTGCAGTTCCTCCAGCTCTCGGGGGGGGTCATCGAATAGAGCTTGGATTTTGGCAACTTAGCTTAGGATCTCAATGGCACAGTCTGTGGGAAGGTGAGGGGACAATTCATCAGAGCCCTTCTCGCTAAAGACCTCAGCCAAGTCCTGATACTCCCTGGGTATAGCTTCTAATTGACAATCGTTGATTGCTGCCACTACTTCACGCTGATGCTTCACCTTGGGGCTGCGGTGGCTATTGGGTGAGTGGGGTTTCCCTTTTGGGAATCTCAAGTCCCCCGTCCTCCAGTTCACCCATGGGTTCCACTTTTTTAACCGTGCCAGTCCTAGGATTAGGGGCCATTCCATGCTGGGGGTCACTATAAAAGTCAAAGTCTCAGTGTGGGCCCCCATGGTTAATTTTATGGGCATCATGGCAAGGGTGGCTGGGACACCCCCCACAATCGACCTGTCTAATTGACCAAACAAAATGGGCTTCTTTAGTCTCCTTACAGGAATCTCTAGATTTCCCACAAGGGTTGGGCTTATTAAACATCTGGTGCAGCCTGAGTCCAGTAAAGCCTTTAAGGCCACCTTCTTCTCCATCCCTAGGATTAGCAGTTCTATGGGCCTGGCAATAGGTGCAATGGCCCACTTACCAAGGGTTCATCATCAGAGTTGCTGTCAGTCATCTCGGGACCCTTATCCAGTGGGATCGGAGTTCCCCTCCCGATTTCTTGGAGGATTGGAACTCCACGCCTCAGCACTTTTCATCGCCATCTCCCTAGGGTGCTGGAGGGGGGGGTTAATGGTTCTCTCATCTCAGACCGGTCTCCTTTTCTCACCGGAGTCTTTGAATGACACTCTGTGGCTTGATGGCTCTCTTTTCCACATTTAAAGCAGGCAGATGAGCGCAGGGTCGCTGCCGTGGTTTTCATTGCCTCTTGCTTCCTCTCCGATGGGAAACGTTTCCATGCGATAGGCTTGGGTCAGCCTTTTGTCCTCTTCTTTGCTAAGGTTGAGCAAATGCTCCATTTCATGTTTCCAGCCTGGTTTGTGGCTGCTGCGGTGGATGGTTACTTCCTTCCCAATCCTCCTTTTTCCCAACGACAATTGACCATGTCAGCTTTGAGAGGGTCTCGTCAGTCACCACCTCATCTTCTGACTCCACGGAGTTGAGGGAGCTGTTGCTGAGGCAAGCCTTTGGGGGGGCTTCTTCCCTCTTGCTGCTGTGATTAGACATTGTGTGCATGGTCCCCACAGTAGGGATTTTCCTCCCTCCGGGTTGACCACTTTGGAGATCTTGCCTAATGTAAGGACCTGCCTCAGCAAACCTTCCAAAAAAGCAGAACTCTTGAAACTTGCATGATCTCAACAGGAACTTTTATTGGAGGGTATTGATAGCAGGATAGTAAGGCAGGATCTGAGGATTTCCCATGTGAAATGTTACATTAAAAGAGCCCTTTCAAACCCCACCCCAAATGTCCAACTGGCCGGTTTGAATTGAGCCAATCCATAGGTGTTAAATTGTTGTGGGAAAGAACTGATAAGGCACCATTCTCAAGGCTTCTTCCCATCCAACTGGAGATAAGGCAGATAGCTGGAGGCACATTCCTTTCACATTCCAAGTAAGGCACTTCAAAGAGGATAGAACAAAGCAAAGGAAGTACATTGCAAAAGACCCATAGGTTATTCCCCCTTTCCCAGCACAAGAATTCCCCTCCAATAGAATGGCAGAACCCAAAAATGAAAGCATAAGAAAGAAATACATTAAGGGTCTGACAGTTGTCCAGCAGTGGGGTGCCCTTTGCCTGCACTCTCATGACTACGGGAGCTGCTAATTGCTGCATTGAGAGTAAAAGCTTAACTATTTCTGTCTTTCCACTGTTATATTGCGGCATCCTCAACAGAGCATCTGCCAGAAAAAAAATTTCTCCAGGAGATAGCGCAGGGTGAAATTGAACCGGTTGAAGTGTTGAGCCCTCCATGCTTGCTTGGGGGATAGCTTCCTAGGGGTTTTCAGAGCCTCCATAGTTTAGGTGAAACCTGGCTCAAAAACAGTAACTGTGAGAAGGACCTTGAAGTCCTAGTGGACCAGGGGTGGACCAGGGGTGTCAAACTGCCGGCCCGTGGGCCAGATGCATCATGCCGAAACCAAGCCCACCCCATTGCCGGCAATGGAAAAAAAGTCATAATACATCGTGACACATCATGTGACGTTACAAGTTTGACACCCCTGTAGTGGACAAACGTGAGCCAGTAGTATGCAGCAGCAGCCAAAAGAGCCAATATAATCCTTGGTTGCATAAGCAGAGGCATAGAATGAAAATCATGTGAAGCATTAGTAAGAACACACCTGGAATACTGCATTCAGTTTTGGTTACCACATTACAAAAAAAAATGTTGAAACTTTGGGAAAAGTGCAAAGAAGAGCAACTAAAATTATTAAGGGCCTGGAGATAAAAACATATGAAGAACGGTTGCAGGAATTGGGTATGGCCAATCTAGAGAAAAGGAGGATTAGGGGTGACATGATAGCAGTATTCCAGTATTTGAGGGGCTGCCACAAAGACAAGAAACAATGAATGGAAAGTACAAGGAGAGAAGCAATCTGGAATTAAGGAGAAACTTCCTAACAGTGAGGACAATTAACCAGTGGAATAGCTTGCCGTCAAAAGCTATAGATGCTTCATTACTGGAGGTTTTTAAGAAAAGACTGGACAGCCACCTGTCTGATATGTTATAGGGTCTCCTGCTTGAGTAGGGGGCTGGACTAGGAGATCTCCAAGGTCCCTTCCAGCTCTGTTCTGATTGGATTGTGTTAAACTTAAAGGCCAATGAGGTCACCTTCTAGATATAGTTTGTAATCCACAGAATAAAAGAATGAAAAAAAAAATTTCAACTGAACAAAAAAATATAAAATTAAGGGAAAAGATTATTTAAACAGTAGTTGTATTACTACTTATGAGGTCCCTTCTTCCTTTAAAAATTTATAGCCTTTGGGCCCCTTTTTTAAAAAAAATAAAATAAAAAATTAATTAAAAATTAAGAATATTTAAAAATTGTTTTAGGTGGGGTCTTGTTTTTTAACAATCTTTCCAATGCTGTATCCTTTGGCTTCCTTCCTTCTTTTAAAAATTGATCTTTTTCTCCCCCTTGTGGTTAATATTGAAATAAAAGGTAGTCTTATGCTCCCTCTTGTGGCTTGTGTTGAAATAAAACTTAAAAGCAAAACAGGTCATAGTCAAAATACATTTTGTAATCCACAAAAGGAATTAGAAAAATAGAAGTCTTTTACCCCAGAATCATGCAACCTTCTGTTAAAGATTAGTCTTTTGCTGAAATTAATCTTTTGCTCCCTGTTGTGGCTCACACTGAAATAATCCTTGTATATAATGGAGCAAGGGCAAATTAGGTTTACTTTTTAAAGTTTCTCAGTTCCCCAGTTCACAGTTATATCCTCAAATATTTGCAGCCTTGTTTTATAGTTCAAAAATTTGTAGCCTTACTTTGGGGTTAGTGTTTCAAAAAAAGTAAAAGTGAAATAAATCTGAAAGCTAGCGGATCATTCAGTTCATAAAAATAAATATTTTGTAAACATAAGTTTGCAGTTAGTATAAAACAAAAGGAGAAAAAGAACTAAGAAGAAATTTCCTGACAGTTAGAACAATTAATCAGTGGAACAACGTGCCTCCAGAAGTTCTTAATGCTCCAACACTGGAAGTTTTTAAGAAGAGATTGGACAATGATTTGTCTGAAATGGTATAGGGTTTCCTGCCTAAGCAGGGGGGTTGGACTAGAAGACCTCCAAGGTCCCTTCCAACTCTGTTATTCTAATTCTAATTCTAAAGTAAATCCAAACTGCTATGGTGTCATATTGGCAGTTCACAGTTTAACCACTATAAAAGTCACTTCATAGTTTAACCATTATAACCGAGTTTGGGAGCAAGGGACTTCTTTCTCAATTTCAGGTGACTCCCTGCTGGGCTGATTGGGAAAAAAAACAGCAACAAATATCTTGGATGCTTCATCATGGTCAAGATAGGCTTCCCAATCCAACCCATTTATATCTATTTTTCCCCAGCTGACAGCATGAAATGAAAAATGAAAGAGCACAGGATCAAAATAACCAGAATTTTTTGACATTTACATTTCCTTGTGAAATCATTATATTTTATGCAAGATTTCTGAAATATTGTTCTATAGAATAGAATAGAATAGAATAGAATAGAATAGAATAGAATAGAATAGAATAGAATAGAATAGAATAGAATAGAATAGAATAGAATAGAATAGAATAGAATAGAATAGAATAGAATAGAATAGAATAGAATCTCTTTATTGTCATTGTGTATCCCACAATGAAATTAAATGGTGTCCACAGTGCACACTATTCTTCTTCTTCTGCCATATCCGTTATCGGATGTTGGCGATCATGTTGGCGATCCTGTTTTTATCAGCAGCCGCACGAAAAAGTGCTGCTGAGTTTTGTCCAAACCAGTCCCTTAGATTTTGAAGCCATGATGTTCTTCTTCTGCCTGGACCTCGTTTGCCTTCCATCTTTCCCTGGAGGATTAAATGGAGTATGCCGTATTTTTCTGGGTGTCGCATCACATGTCCGAAATATTCTAACTTTTGTTTTTTAATTGTTTTGATGATTTCCCTTGGCTTTCCCAGGTGGCTTAAAACCTCCTCATTTCTGATCTTGTCCACCCAGCTTATACGTAACAGCCGCCTGTAAATCCACATTTCAAATGCTTCTAGTCTCTTCAGGTGGCCTTCTGTCAGAGACCAACTCTCTACTCCATAGAGCAGGATAGAAAAAATATAGCATCTGACAAGCCTGATTTTCAGTCTTAGGCTTATGTCGTGACTGCAGAAGACCTTTTTCATTTTGAAGAATGCTGTTCGAGCTTTCTCTATCCTTGTCTTTACTTCAGTGGTCATGTCCCAGCTTTCATGTAAATTAGAACCGAGGTGCGTGATCCTTTCAACTTTTTCTAGTGGTGTTCCTTCTGAATTTACTGGTGGTAAGTTAACGGGTTGTTTGCTGACGACCATGATCTTGGTTTTTGAGCTGTTAAGCTTCAAGCCGTATTTTCCAGATGTTTCTGTGACTCTGTTGATGAGGAGCTGAAGGTCTTCATGCTTACTGGCAAGCAGAACTGTATCGTCAGCATATCTTAAGTTGTTGATCCAAACACCATTTACTTTGATGCCAGCATCGATGTTCTCCAGTGCCTCGTTGAAGATTGACTCAGAGTAGATATTGAACAGCAGTGGAGACAGAATACATCCCTGTCTGACCCCTCTTCTTATTTCTGCATCAGCTGAGTATTTTTGGCCTAGTCTCACATTTGCTACCTGATGCCAATACAGATTCTTTATTATTTGGATGTCTTTGTCATCTAGTCCCCCTTGTTTCAGGATTTCTAATAGTTTGCTGTGTCTTATTTTATCAAAAGCTTTTTCAAAATCAATGAAGCACATGTAAACACTGTGGTTGACATCTCTACAATGCTGTACAAGAACCTGAATGCTGAACAGCGCATCTCGTGTACCAAGATTGTTTCTGAAACCAAATTGTGTGTTACCTAGATGCTCTTCAATTTTGTTGTATATTCTTGTGTGAATTATTCTCAGGAATATTTTCAGGGCATGACTCATTAAGCTTATTGTTCTGTATTCGGTACACTTCTTTGCATTTATTTTTGGGGGATTGTCACAAAGGTTGATTTTAGCCAATCATTTGGTATCTTTCCTGTTTCGTATATCTGATTGAAGAGCTGCAGTAAAAAATTCTTCCCATTGTCTTCCAGCAATTTTAAAATTTCTACTGGGATATCATCAGGTCCTGTGGCTTTTCTTGTTTTTGCTATTTTTATTGCATGTTCAACCTCCTCCATAGTGATGTTTGGTCCAGTTGTTATACTTCCCATATCTATATCATCCCTAGTGTCCTCAAAAAGTTCTTCAATATATTCCTTCCATCTCTTTAGTTTTTCATCCTCATCTAAGATAATTTCCCCCTCTTTGTCAACTAAGTTGTTGGTTTTCTTTTTGTAGAGGCCTGCTGCTTCTTTCACTTTTTTGTGTAAATTGAAATTATCATGCATACATTCTGTCTCTTCTATTTCCTTGCATCTCTTTGCAAACCACTTTTCTTTTGCCAGTCGAATTTTTCTTCTAATTGTTTTCTGCAATTCATTGTATTTTACTTTGTTTTTATTTTTATAAGATCTTCTTTCATCCATGAGATGAAGAATTTCCTCCGTTATCCACTGTTGTTTCTTGTGGTACCCCTCTCTCTGTTTGAATTTGTTACCTCTACTATTGCATTTTTAAATTTATTCCAGTTCACTTCTACATCATCATCATTCAGGTTGTTGGTTTCCCTTAAATGATTTTCTAGTTCTTCTTTAATCTTCCCTCCATGTTTAATGATGAAGTCTCTGTCGATTCTTAGTTTAGCAGGGTTTGGGTTTTTCATCCTTTTTAGTTTCAGCTGGACTTCAGCAAGTAGTAGATTATGATCGGATGGTACATCTGCACCTGGGTATGTCTTTACTGATTTTACTGAGTTTCTAAATCTTTTGTTTATTGTAAAATAATCAATTTGGCTCCTTACTACATTATTTCGTGTATCTGCTGGTGATCTCCAAGTGTAGAGGCGTCTTTTTGGCAACTTAAAAAAAGTATTCATCACACATTGCCTATGTTCCTTGCAGAAGTCTACAAATCTGTCACCTCTACCATTTCTGGTTCCTAAGCCAAAGTTTCCAACTACAGGAGCATCACTTCCTTCTCCCACTTTTGCATTGAAGTCCCCCATGAGTATTGTGATATCATTGCTTTTTACGGTTTTCAGTACACTGCTTATATCTTCGTAGAACTTCTCTAAATCCTCCTCATCGCTGTCAGCTGTGGGAGCATAAACTTGTATAACATTCATATTTACTGGAGTACTATTTATTTGGATCATTATCACTCTATCGGATACAGGAATAAAGGACTTGATGCATTTATTTACACGATTGTTTACGATTATAGCTACTCCATTTCGATGGTGTTTGCTGTTCTCACCAGAGTAGTAGATAGTATAATTTCCTATTCTACACATTCCGTTTTCAGGCCAGCGCATTTCACTCACTCCCAATATAGAGATATTGTATCACACTATACACAAGTAAAAACCACAAGTAAAAAAAACATACATTATGTCAGAATCCAATTATATTTTATTTCTAACTAATCTACTCTGGGAAAACCCAATTCTTACTCTCTTTTGGATTCTGTCATACTACAAAGGGGGGGGAGTAAACACGGGTGTTTATGACTGGCATTCCTCCAAAGAAACATCCTCTGTGGATTCCCTCTCTGAAGTACTAACCATAACAATACGGCAATCAGCCTTTGATCTCACTCCCTATGAAGCTTCCTTTTACTGGCAGCAAGGGAAAAGGGGGAGAAGATTGCAACGTTTGAGATCCGATGGATTTAACACCCAGCCATCTGCCAATTTGGATTGACCGGAAGGAATGTGGGGTGGGACTGCTTGGGAACACTTTAAAACATTGAATGATCAGGGGGGTCCCCCAGATCCTGTTTAGCACGCCTTCAGTCAGTTTTTCTTAATAAAGATTCCTGTTGGAAAACCCGTTCCAAGAGTTCTGTCTTCTTAAGATGTAAATTGAGGTGGGTCCTTACACATTATATATACACATCCTTCACATTCTATTCACCATTGCACTGCCCCTAATATTGCACTACAATGTTGAACTATACAGTAGTACTTAATATGGTTACAGCTCTGGGCTAAAAACTATTTTTCAGCCTATTTGTGTTTGTTTTTATTATGCTGTACCATCTGCCAGATCATAATAGTTAAAAAAAAAAAAAGAATGTCTGGGATGAGATGAGTCTTTAAGAATATTTTGAGCTTTCCTAAGACAGCGGGAACTGTACACTTTGTCCAGCAGGGGAGGAGAGGGCAGCCAATAATCCTCTGGGCGATGGTAATGACCCTCTGGAGTGCTTTCCTATCTGATACTGTGCAGTTGGCAAACCACACACAAATGCAATAGGTTAGAATGCTCTCTATGGAGCAATGGTAGAAAGTCACAAGCAGTTTTTCATTCAGTTGTTTCCTGAGAAGTCTAAAGAAATATAATCTCTGCTGAGCCTTCTTAACCCATGCTATAACATGAGCACTCCAGAATCTGAAATGCAGTTCTTTTAATTTTCATAATATTGCTTCCCCCCCCAAAAAAATATACTGGATTTTAGAGTGTTTCTCAATATATTCAACTCTATATGTAATATAAATGTAAGGTGAAAAAAACTATTGTTTAAAGGAGCATCAGCTGCTTGAATTACAAAGTAGATCACAACCTACTACTTGATAAAATAGCATATTTCTGAAATAAACCTAAAATCAATTAATTATGTTCAAAATTGAAAACTATTTCTTTCAACATCCATTGGGCAGAGGGAGTGTTGAATAGAGATTAGTCATCTTCCATCAAAAGCTATAAAATAGAACAATACTAATGTGCTTCAGCTTGGCAAATAGTCCCCTCCTTGCTTGGCACAAACACTATACTTCCAGAATAATAATCAATACAGACAATTATTATTTGCAAATGTGGTTTAATTTTATTAAGATTTTATTTATTTTATTATTCATTTTTCATTTGTATTTTCTCAAATATTTTATCTTTTGAACAATCCCATAAGACAGAATGGTGCAAAAGCCATGCTGTGGTACAATGGCTAGAATGATGGACTTAGCTATTCAAAAAGAATGCTGTGCAAGGTGTGCATCAGTTTATTTAACAAAGATGGCAACCCTCAACACGTAAATGTCTCTGAGAAAGGCCAGAACCTAATAATGATCCATTCAGAGTGGAGGAGCTTATATTTTTAGAGTCCAAAGCTGCTGCTCTGTGCAGTTATTGCTGATCCCATGACGAATTGTAAATTGACAGTCATTCCAAATCTTTTTAGCATCCCAGACTTATAGGCAGTGGATGGAGGAGGGGGAATCAAAAGCATATCATTGAGCAAATGGAACTAATACACCCAAACTTACTGCTAGCAATGAATAAGTATTTCTTCTTTTCTCCAAGAGAGGAATAAGATTATTCTATTTTATACAGTCAGCTGACATGTAGTTGTTGATTCAAAAGACATTGTTCTTCATTTCACATTACTTTTTAATTTGCAAAATGCCCAAATGGCTCTCAATTCAACCCAGAGGGATCCAGTGTCTTGGTGTTGCAGGATTGCACCATAAAGTCAGATCGATCCCACTTATATGGCATTGTGGCCCCCTGGCTTGAACTGTCACCAAGTTAAAGGGGGATAGCAATAAAACCAGAAAGGACTGATTTCCGGGACGTCGCTGAGCCTAGACCTAGGGAGATGATCGCTCATTCCTTAGGTCCGATATTCTTCTGCTGGTGGGTCCGTTTGGGCCGAATGCCACCCCAGAGAGGTGGCCACTGAAGGGTGAATCTTTGAGGAACACGGGCCGGCGGTAGCCGGCTCGCCGAACTCAAAGCAGCCTCTGGAACCAACGGAAGAAAGGCGGACCGCATTATGCGTTCCACCATTAACAGCTGTTTTGCGGAGACGGAGAAACAGCTGATTTTCACAGCAAGCAGCCGGTCCGGATGAGACTTTGCTTCCTTTACTTCGGCAATGTGGATTTTGATGTTAAATACTTTTTAAACAGTCTGTCTTCAATTAAACTGGGAAGCCTGAAGGGAGGAAAGAGGGGTTTTTTCTTCCCCCCCCCCACCGGTACAAGCAGTGGTTTAAGCTTTTACTACAAAAAGAAGGACAATTTGATTTACTTTAAAGTCTTTAAAAGTCTAAAGCTGAGGAAATTTATTTGCTTTTTAAGAGAAAAGATATACTTAAAAAAGCCATTCTTGTTTTAATCTGGTTTTTTTTCTAAAACTTCAGAACTTTTTTTCGTCTACTCTGAATAACTTTCTATTTTTTTTATTTTTTTCTCCCTGTCTAAAGCCTGGGAAAGTTACATTGTTGCTAGTTTTTTCCCCCTTTGTTCTCTGGTAGCTACTGTTTGTTTAGAGTGAAAGTTTGGCTGAATGCCCAGACACTTGGCTGAATGCCCAGACATTCCTATCTCTTGTTACAAGTTATCTAAAGAGACTTTTTTTTCCTTCCCTTTCTGTCTGTGGCTGTATAATGCTTATTTTAAGAAGAATTGAACACCAAGAATTGAATTAGTTGGACTATAAATTGGACAAGTTTTACTACATAGTTTTTTCTTTTTTTCTTCTTCTTCGGGCTTGTTTCCTGTTGTGTTATTTTTAATCTTTGTTCTTTTTGTTTTGGATTTCTTCTTGTTTTCTTTTTTACTATTTTTATCAATCTGGGATTGCTTTTTTACTTTTTATTTTTATTTTGTTTTTGTTTTTTGGGTTTTGCCTCTTGGTAAATTTTCTTTTTCCTTTTTTTAAGATTAGGGGGCTTCCTGTTACCCCGCGTCTTTTTTTTTGGAATTATTATTTTTTCTTTCTCTCTTTTTTTTAATTATGTCTGGCTTCCTCTCCTAACAATAGGAGGGTAAGGGATTACAATTGGCCATCGGGCCATCTGGTGGATTACAATTGGCCATCGGGCCATCTGGTGGATTACAAAACAACAGAACAACCAAAAGATGGCGACTTCAAATTTGGCAAAGGGGAGTAAAAAGGTAGCTTCTGCCCCTGTTTCATCATCGGCGAGTCCTGTCCCCTAAAAATCAATTACTACATTTCTACAACAAGAAAAGGTGGAACCCCAATCCAAAGATATCCAAGCGATATTACAAGCAATTGCAGAGATGAAAATGGATATGAAAAAGGAGTCAGATAAAAATGTTGAAGATTTGAAAAAGGAGTCAGAATTTTTTTTTGAGGATTTGAAAAATGATCTCATTAAAATGGATTTAAAAATGGATCAAAAAATGGAAACCTTCCAACAGGCAATTATAGATAACCAACAAAGAATGCAAAAAATAGAAGACAAGTTGGTGGAAGTGGATCAGAAATCTGGAAACAATTTTATGATTGGATAGATAACAAGAGGGTAGCCAAGACAAATGTATAGTGTTAGAACAAAAAAACAGATGTTATTATAGACAAATGTATGTTTAAGAGATAAATAAATATGCAGAAATGAGGGGGAAAGTATTAATATTATATGATATTTTGCTTAAATAAGGAATAAAGCTTAAGAATTATATGTTTATATGAATAGTAATATTATTGTAAAGTGACAGAAGATGTATGGAACCAGTGATGTCATATCTATGTCCAATGTTTTTTTTTAATTTTGTATTAATAAAAAAACTTAAAAAAAGAAATTGGAATACCTCCAAGGAGAGAATCAGAGATTGGCGCAAGCAAACACAAAATTGGAAGACAGCATGGCCGTGGTGGAGATGGAAAGATCATCATATTTTTTAAGATTTCAAAATGTCATAGAAGAGAAAGATGAGAACCTGTTGGATCTAATGAGTGAGCTATTGGTGGAGTTGCTTGGAATAGAAAAGGATCAAATGGAAAGAGAGATAGATCAGGCTTTCAGAGTCAATTCAAGCTATGCTAGAAAAAATAGAGTCCCTAGGGAAATTCATGTAAGATTTGTCAAAAGATCCACAAGAGATGAAATCTTGAGAGCAATAAGAGATCAACCACTGAAATATAAAGAAAAAGAACTTGTAGTTCTTAAGCAAATTCCTAGAAGGATAAGAGAAGCCCGAAGAGAATATCAATTTTTAACAAAGAAATTGTTCAATAAAGGAGTCAATTTCAGATGGTTGATTCCAGAAGGATTGTTAATTTTCTGGGACACGAAAAGATACAGATTGAACACCCCACTTCAAGCAGAGGAATTTTTCAATAATCATAGAGATTTTTTGGAAAGAGGTGAATCGGAGCCTAAGAAGCAAGAGGAAATGACCGCTGCGGGAACATCTAAACAGATGGAAGAGGACGAACCCAAAAAGACTCAAACAGAAGAAGATGTAAGACCGAAAGATCAGAGGCAGATAACCTCACCTAGAAGATTGAGGGCTAGATATAACTGAAGCTATGGAGGAGATTGGAATTTTTTCAATAAACATAAATGGTCTGAATTCTCCTTCAAAAAGGAGTAAAATATTTACTAGATTACAAAAACTGAAAATGGATATAATTTGTATTCAAGAGACACATACTAAGAGACAACATTTTAGAATTTTAGAACAATCTAAATTGGGTAAACTTTATGCTTCTTTGGCACTTCAAAAGAAAAGAGGTATAGCTCTGTATATAAAAGAAAAGTTGAATCCAAAACAAATCTACGCTGATGAAGAGGGGAGAGTATTAATAGTAGAAATTACATGGAATCAAAAACAAATATTAATGGTGGCAATATACGCACTCAATGAGAAGCAAGATCAGTTTTACCAACAATTACATGATAAACTAGTGGATTTAAATTACCAAAATCTTTGCATATTAGGAGACTTTAATGTAGTAGCTGACGCAATACAAGATTATAAAAGTTACAAACAAGGGGGAAAAGGAGGAAATGTTTTACCGAAGACTTTTTTCAAAATGAAGGAAGAATTGTTTCTACAAGATGTTTGGAGAGAGATGAATCTGGAAAAGTTACAGTATACATTCTACTCAAATCGGCATAAATCATGGTCAAGAATTGATATGATATGGATGTCTCAAAATTTGAAGACTATAACACAAGAGGTTGAAATAGAACCTAATATTTGGGCAGACCATAATCCAATTAAAATGATCTGGAAAGGAACCAAGAAACAGTTAAGTTGGTCATTAAATAAATCTATATTGAAAGAGAAAGAATTTCTACAATTAGCAACAAAAGAAATGGAATTTTTCTTTAAAATAAAGAAGAAAGAAGAAACTTCTCTCCAAAATGTATGGGACACGGCGAAAGCATATTTTAGAGGTTTGGCTATAATGTACACTGCCAAAAAGAACAAAGAATAGAAACAAGTACAGTCGAGGCTGAAAGAAGAAATTAAAAAATTGGAATTTGAATTGCGAACTGACCCACAAAAGAAGGAATTGAAGGCACAAATGGGACTAATAAAACATAAATTAAACTTATCTGAGATGGATATGATGGCACAACAGATTAAACGATCTAAACAGATTTTTTTTGAAAATGCTAATAAACCGGGAAGATGGCTTGCATATAGACTGAAGAAAGAGAAAAGAGAATGATAAGTAAATTACAAAACTCAAAAGGCGAGATATATTGCCATAATGATGTGATGAAAAAAATTGTCAAAGACTACTATAAGACACTGTATAAGGCGGAGGTGGTCTCTAAAGAGGCAATACAGGAATATTTAACACGAGCTGATCTTCCAAAGGTGCCAGAGAATATGCGACATATTTTAAATGAGAAAATAACAATGATGGAGATCACAGAGGCAATAAAAAGACAAAAGAAGGATAAAACCCCGGGGCCTGATGGGCTCCCTGCAGAAGTCTACGTAGCTTTACAAGATATAGTAAGCCCGATTTTGAAAGAATTGTGCAATGAAATTTTTTTAGAGACAAAAATACCAAACTCGTGGACTGAAGCTAATATTACTTTGATACCTAAAGAAGATACTGATCTTACACAAATCAAAAATTATAGACCAATATCGTTATTAAATGTGGATTATAAAATTTTTACTTCAATAATGGCAGAACGATTGAAGAAATTCCTGACTGAATTTATTCATACAGATCAAAATGGCTTTTTGCCTAAAAGACAGATAAAGAACAATTTAAGGATTATTCTAAATGTTCTAGAATATTATGAAAATCATCCAGGGAAACAGATGGCACTTATATTTCTTGACGCACAAAAAGCTTTTGATAATTTAAATTGGCAATTTATGTTTCAACAGTTGACGGAAATGGACTTTGGTAAAAACTTTATAAACGCGATTCAAGCAATATACAATAAACAAACAGCAAAGATATCTTTAAATGGAGAATATACAGATGGCTTTGGCATCAAAAAAGGCACAAGACAGGGATGCCCATTATCCCCCCTGTTATTTATTCTTACATTGGAGGTGATGGCTAGAGACATTAGACAAGATACGGAAATTAAAGAACTGGAACTAAAAGAACAGAAATACAAACTACTGGCTTTTGCGAATGATCTGGTTTTTATTATAGAGGAACCATTGGAACCATTTTCTGCAGAAAATAGAGGAATTTGGAGAAGTAGCAGGCTTGAAGATAAATAAAGAAAAGACTAAAGTATTAACAAAAAACCTAACAGATAAACAGAGAACTCAACTTGCAGAAAGATCAAATCTTCAAATGGCCAAAAAAGTTAAATATTTAGGTATTTATTTAACATCAAAATATACAACAATAAAAGAAGATAACTATGAAAAACTAATGAAACAAATAAAAGTAGATTTGGAAAAGTGGAAAAATCTCCAACTGACATTGTTAGGTAGAATAGCGACTGTGAAGATGAACATTTTACCAAAAATACTTTTCCTATTTCAAACGGTCCCTGTTAAACTGGGTAAGAAATTTTTTGATGATTTAAATTCAACAATATTGAGATTTATATGGCAAGGGAAGAAAGCACGAATCAAAACTAAACTACTACAAGAAACAAAATATAGAGGGGGCTTTGGACTTCCGGACTGGAGACTCTACTATCAAGCATCTATTTTGCTTTGGCTCAAAGAATGGATTACGTTGAGAAATAAACGACTTCTTTACTTAGAGGACATGATTTACAATTGGGTTGGCATGCGTTCTTATGGTATGAGAAAAACAAAGTACATAAATATTTTCAAAGCCATGCCATAAGGAATGCTTTGTTTTCAGAGTGGGGGAAAATCAAACATAAAATTTATATGAAAATACCGGAGTGGCTTTCAACAATGGAAGCATTTGCTTATCCAAATTTAATTAACTATGATAAACTTGTTACTTATAAAGACATTTTGGATAAGGATGGAAAATTTAAAGACAGACTAACTCTTTATCAACAAGGCATTGACTTAACATGGTGGTCCTATCTGAAAATTCAAACAAGATATGAAAAAGATGTAAAAGTAAGGGATTTTTATAAAGAACAGACATTATTTGACAAAATACTTTTGAAAACAGATGAAAATTTGATTAAGAAGCTTTACAAATTTCTACTAAATTGGAAGATGGAAGAAGAACAAGTAAAAGAAACAGTGATAGTGTGGGCAAAAAACTTTGGATATTCCATAGACTTAGAAGATTGGGGAAAGCTTTGGGAGAGAAATATTAAACTTACTAAAGCAGCTTCATATAAAGAGAATTTATATAAAATGTTTTATAGATGGCATATGACACCAGTTAGATTAGCAAAAATGTTTAAAAATGTATTGAATATTTGTTGGAAATGTAAAGAAAAACCAGGTACTTATTATCATATTTGGTGGATATGTCCTAAAGCTAAGAAATTTTGGTTTAAAATTCATAAATGGCTAGAAAAGATGACTAAAATACAAATAGAATATAAACCAGAATTATTTTTGCTAGGAATACTAGGACTTAATTATGGTAAAGAGAATGAATATTTAATATTACATGTATTGACAGCAGCGAGAATTGTATTTGCCCAATTTTGGAAAAATGTAAATCTACCACACGATCAGATTATAATTACGAAAATTTTAAAATGTGCAGAAATGGATAGATTGACGTTGGAGATTAAAGAGAAAGAGGATTAAGTGTATTTTAGGACATGGGAAAAATTTTATCAATGGTTACGCTAGAGCTAAATTATACTTAATTATTAGCTTTAACTTTATGACTATTTTCAGCATTAATGATTATAATTGTTTAGTATTGTATTAACTACTGTTATTTAATATGTGTACCCGGACGAGAGTCTGCTTGTTTAAGCTTTGGATTTTTTGTGTGGGGGTAACCCCACTACTGTACCTATCCCTATCCCTATTCCCATCCCTATCCCAATTCCATTTCCTAACCCCATCCTTTACCCATATTATCCTTATCCTTCCCATACCCATATAAAATCTAATAAAATATATTTTTTTAAAAAACCAGAAAGAAAAGCAGATTATATCCTTAGTGCTCTCAGAGCTTGCTTGTTTTCTTGCAGATGTTTCATTACCCAACTAGGTAATATCATCACTGCTAGTAAGGAGTGAAGTTTATTGTCAGTTTATATTCTAGACACTTGCCCTATCTAGAAACCTGGCATTCTGACAAATTAGCCATCAATAGACACATAGACATTAACAACATCTATAGAATATGCCAGGGGTGGGGAACTATGGCCCTTTTATGATTTGTGGACTTCAACCCCCAGAATTCCTGAGCCAGCCATGCTGGCTCAGAAAATCTGGGAATTAAAGTCTACAAGTCATAAAGGGACCATAGTTCCCCACCTCTGGACTATGCAAAAGAAACAATCAATCAGCCAAAAAGGGAACAAAAAGACCCAAGCACTTCTCCACTAGCAATCAGCACCCAGATTAGCATAAATTAACTCCAGGATTAACATCAGACCAACAATCAAGTAAACAATACTCTAATCAAGAAATTGCCAAAGAAACCAACAGCAAACAGCCCAACCAAAGAATCCGTAAGACCACCCTCACCAACAGTGGCAGGCAAGCCACTGGAATATAAACTGACAGCAAACCACACTCCTTATTAGCACTGATGATGTTACCTAGTTTGGGTAATGAAACCTCTACAAGAAAACAAGCAAGCTCAGAGAGCATCAAGGACTCTCATTTCAACCCTGAGATACAAATATCCTGATTTGCCTACAACAACTGATGCACCCATAAATCTCTGTTAAGAAGAGTGATCATATAAACTGAATAAATAAATCTGGAAACTGCAGCAGAGGAAGGGTAGAGATTGGAGTAAGCATGCAGACACCTACAAAAGAGGCATCATCAAGTGTCTCTAGAAAAAAGGCATCATCAACTGCTCCTATGAAAGGAAGAAAAATAGCCCAAATTTCCCTGGAGGAAAAAAGGTGAGTGTTGATGATAGGAAACTCAATTATCAGGGGAACAGAACAGAATCAGCCATCTATAGACTGGACATTTAATCTAGAGAGTGTTAGAGTTTTACAGCTTTCCAGCGCAAAAATAAGCCCAAAAAATAAGCATACATTCAAAATGAGCAGGAGGCATAGTTTAGAAAAACTTTATTTATAAAATACATGTAAACATGATACATACAGTTTCATTCAGCTCTGGGGAACATCAACAACTCTTAACTTGGAGATCAGAACACAGGGAAGACTAAGACACGCCCAGACCTAGGCTGGATCACATGCTTCACACAGCCAATACTGTGTCTTAATCAAAACAGTTCTCATTGGCTGGTTTGTTGCTATGGCTATTCCAGTTCATAAATTCTTACACAGTGACACTCCTCCCTTTATGACTGGAATAGACATAAAATCAAATAACTTAATACTCTTCCCATGGTGTACTCCACCCAATGGCTTGGTCATTACATCTGCCAGATTGTCATCTGAAGAACAATGAAGCAAGCAAATTAGTTTACTTTTGATGGCTTCTCTGACATTACAATACTTAATGTCCACATGCTTGCTTCTACTTTTCACTCTGTCACCTGTTGCCATTTTAATGCAAGCAGGATTATCTTCAAATACTGTTACAGCTTCTTTAACTTCTATACTTAAATCCTTTAACAGCTGTACATACCAGGTTACCTCTGAATAAACTTCAGACAGAACAATAAATTCTGGTTCCACAGTAGAAATAGCTACAGTTGTTTGTTTTCTGGACTTCCATCCAATTAAAGTCCCTCCAAATAATACCAAATAAACCCAGAATTGGATTTTCTGGTTTGCACATCATTGGCATAATCACTGTCAACATAACATTTTAACTTTAACTCTTCAGAGACCTGTATTTGAAGACCCAAATTCACAGTTCCCTTCAAATACTTGAGAATTCTTTTCACACCCATCCAATGCAACTGCGTTGGTGCGGCAGTAAAGTGACTTAAGATGCTTACTGCACAAGCTATGTCTGGTCTGGACCACTGTGACAGATATAACAGGCTCTCTATTGCTGACTGATATATTTCCTGATCACAGGCTTCACTTTTGTCCTCGTCTAAAGTGCTGTGAAAATCTATGCTCATAGCTGTTGGAGCAGAATTACAATCCTTCATATTGTATCTCTCCAATAGCTGTTCAATTTTCCTTCTTTGACTGAGAATGTGGCCACCTTTCTCAGTTTTTTGTATCTCTACACCAAGATAGTTTTGTATTTCACCCAGACTTTTCAAATCAAACTTTTTCTCCAACTGATTAGCAAATTCCTTCACCTGTGCTAGATTTTTTGCAATGAAGCAAAGATCATCCACAAATGCTAATAACTGGCAATCCCCACCGTGGAATCTTGCAGTATATATGAAACCATCAGCCTTACAACTTTTGAATCCAAGGCCCCTTAATACCACATCTAAACAGATGTTCCAGTTTCTGGCTGACTGCTTCAGCCCATAAATGGCCTTGTTCAGTTTATACACAGTACCAGGCTTTTTTACTTTCATACCCTGGTGCTTGAACCATGTAAATTTCTTCCTCCAACTCTGCATTGAGGAATGCTGTGGTTATATCAAAGTGCCAAATTTTATGCCCACGTGCTGTTGCCAATGCTAGTGCCAACCTTATAGTTTCACTTTTTACCACTGGTGCAAATAGTGCACATTTTTCTTCTGCGAAAACCCCTGTGCTACTAATCTTGCCTTATATTGGACTTCATTGTTGGGTAACACTTTCTTTTTGAAAACCCATTTACATCCTACACCTTTGTAATCTTGTGGCAAAGTCATAAAGGTGAACACTTTATATTCATCCATGGATTTCATTTCTTTGTCCATGGCCTCTTTCCACTTCTCTTGCTCCACCTTGGGTAGTGACAATACTTCCTGATAGTTTCTTGGCTCATACTACACATGACACACCTTTACTTTCCCAGCAGAATACCTTTCAGGTGGAATCCCTTTGTTCCATCGCTCTGACCTGCATGGCATTGATTGCTCTTGACTGTCAACCCTTTCCTGCTTCACATCAGAGTCACCATCTTCTTCTGACTCCTTTTCTTGTCCTTTTTCAGTTTCCCTCCCTGAACACTGACACAGTCACTAAGTGGATCATCTCCAGAATTGGCATCAATTCTGCCTCAATTCTGCTCTGCAAAGCTAGCAGATCTGGAAATTACTATCCTTCTGCTTCCATCGCTAAAGCAATAGCTCTTTGAGCCAGGCTCATAGCCCATAAACTTGAGCTTTCTAGCCTTTTGTTGCCCTTTTCTCCTGATCGCCTTTGGAATATGCACCCATGCATTGCTTCCAAACACCCTTAAATGTGCTAGAGATGGCTTTCTCCCATATAGCACAGCATATGGAGTATCATTTATAGAGGAACTCCACAGCCTATTGACTAAATAATTAGCAGTCAACATGGCTTCGCCCCAATACAACCTGCTCAGACCAGAATCCTCCAGCAGTGAATCTTTCATGGTCTGCAAGACTCCATTCTGTCTTTCAGCCATGCCATTCTCAGCTGCTGTGTGTGGATTTGTGCGTCTATCTCTTATTCCTTTTGATGATTTACATACTGCACAGTCTAAGTATGCCTTACACCCTTTTAAGGTTAATCCCTCTGCAAACTCTGGCATCCTATGCAACACTCTGAAGATGGCATGGCCAAGCTTTCTGTGCAAGAGATGAATGCATGAATCATATTGTGCCACATTACCAAATGTTTGGGCACATTGAATCTTTTGTGCCTGCAACACATAAAGATTATCCTGTTTTATGCTCTGTGCACATACATTGCCATTTCTTTTTATGAGACATTTCCCATTCACAAATGTGGTCTCAAACCATTGTTTGTCAAGACTGGAGACACTCAGTAAATTATGCTCCACTTCAGACACACATAATATATTATTAAACCTTTCCTCCAGACATGGAATCACCACACTGCCTTTCCCCATGACTTTTGCCTTCTGGCCATTTGCTAAGGCCACTGCATCTCCTCCAGTTGAATTCAATATGGAAAACAACTTAAAATTATTAACAATTGTTTGACTAGCCCCACTGTCTATTAACCATTTGTCTCTGCTATTACAATAGCTAACTTTTGCAACAGCAGCTTGTCCATTTGCTGTTGTTCTTCCTTGTAAACAGTTTTTCTTTAAATTAGTTTCAGCCCCACAGATGAAGCATGTCTTTTTCTCCTATTCTTTCTTCTTGGTAATTCTCTGCTGAGATGTAATCGAATCTCTGGAGACTGGCAGTCTGCTGCTCTGTTCTCTCTGCTCCTTGGACCCCCACCTCAGGAATTTCTCCTCATGGCTTGTTCTAAAATGGTGTTTCTGTTCTTCAGAAATCAAACAGGCTTTAAGTCCTTCCATACTTAATTCCTGTTCTGGTCTGCATTCAAAAACAGCTGAAACAATGGCCCACATTTCATCAAGACTCTTTAGTACCAACAGCACCTTCTGAGATTCAGGAATCTGCATTCCTTGCTGTTCTAATTCAACAGTTTCTGCATGTGGAGCAAATGCTCTTCTATGCTCTCATGTGGCAGCAGCCGGGCTCTGTACAGTTGCCCCGATAATTGCACTATATTGCATGCTGACTCACTCGCATGCATGCTTTTCAACTTCAACCAAATTTCTTTTGCAGTTTTGAAGTCAGCTACATTTAAGAATTGTTCATCTTCCACACTTAAGATGATGTAAGCCAGTGCCTTATCATGCCTCCATTGATCTGCAGCTGCTAATTGCCCCTGGGGTGGATTAATCACAATATCCCAGAGCTCTTGAGCCTTCAGGAAGCATTCCATTTTTGCAGCCCAAATAAGATAATTCTTTTGTCCCAATTGAGGCAGAGAGCTCTCCTTTAAATCAGCAGCCATCCTGCAAGCCTTCAGCTGAGCAGTCTTGTTTATTTAACTCAGACAGTCCTTCAACTTAATTGCAGCTCCATGTTGAGCCTCAATCTTTTTCTTCAATCTCCTGTAATTGTGTGCAAGGGCTGGCTGGGATCTGGGCCCATAACCTGTTAGAGTTTTACAGCTTTCCAGTGCAAAAATAAGCACACATTCAAAATGAGCAGGAGGCATAGTTTAGAAAAACTTTTATCTATAAAATATATATAAACATGATACATACAGATTCATTCAGCTCTGGGGAACATCAACAACTCTTAACTTGGAGATCAGAACACAGGGAAGACTAAGACATGCCCAGACCTAGGCTGGATCACATGCTTCACACAGCCAATATTGTGTCAAAACAGTTCTCATTGGCTGGTTTGTTGCTATGGCTATTCCAGTTCATAAATTCTTACACAGTAACAGAGAGGTATGTTGTCTCTCTGGAGCAAAAATCAAACATGTGGCTGAAAACCTTACTAAAATAATTAATTAAAGTGAGGTAGTCCTCACTTTATGACCATAATTGAGCTCAAAATTTCTGTTGTTGACTGAAACATTTGTTAAGTGAGTTTGCCCCATTTTATGACCTTTCTTGCCACAGTTGTTAAGTGAATCACTGCAGTTGATAAGTTAGTAACCCAGTTGGTTAAATGAATCAGGCTTCCCCATTGACTTTGCTTGTCAAAAGATTGCAAAAAGTGGTCACATGACCCTGGGACACAGCAATGGTCATAAGTATGACCTAGTTGCCAAGCATCTGGATTTTGCTCACATGATCATAGGGATTCTACAAAAGTTGTAACTGTGAAAAATGGTCATAAATCACATTTTTCAGTGTTGTTGTAATTTTGAACAGTCACTAAATGAACTGGTATAAGTCAAGTACTACCTCATTCACATAGGGACAAACGATATGACAATGAACCTAAAAACAACATTGAGAAATTACAAGCAGCTAAGCAGGAAAGTTAAGGAGGTTAGGAGCACAAGTAGTGTTTTCATCTGTACTTCCAATGAAAGGTCAACAACCAATGAGGGAAAAAAGAATTTTAGAAATGAACCACTGGCTTAAGAATTGGTGCTGCCAAAAGAACTTTGGATTCCTAGACCATGGTCTGCATTACCTACATAAAGGACTTCTGGCAACCAATAAGGTAAAATTGAAGCACTAGCACATGAAGACAAGTATGTTATAGTTGCCATTAGCAAAACTTGGTGGGATGAAATTCATGACTGGAATGTACTGATGGAAGGATACAAACTGTTCAAAAGAGACCTTACAATAGAGGAGGTGGAGTTGCATTATATGTAAGAGATCACTACATTTCTACAGAAAGGCAAGAAACCAAGGATGAAAGCCTCTTGAATACATATGGGTCAATATAAAAGGAAAAAGAAATTACATTGCCATAGATATATATCACAGACCAACCAACCAAGCAGAAGAAATAGATGAACTTTTTGCTAAACAATTAACAAATGTATGTAGAAAACACATCACAAAGTAAGGGGTGACTTTAATGACCCTGACATCAACTAGAAGACAAATTCTGCATCAGTGGGAGATTGAACAGGTTCCTAATCAACCTAACTAACACCTTTGTCATCCAAAAGGTAGAAAAGGTACTTCAGGGACAGCTATACTGGACCTAATTGTTACAAAGAAGTGATAGAGGGGGTTGAAGTGGCTGGAACTTTGGAATTCAATATAATGCAAACACAAACAACAGAATATAATCAAACCAGTGTCTTAGACTTTAAAAGAACTGATTTTAACAGACTTAGAGAGATCTTGAGAAGGATTCCATGGATGAACATTTTAAAGGGGAAATCAAACTCAAGAAGCTTGGAAAACCCTGAAAAATATGATTACAGTATAAAAGCACAATCCAACTCAATATCACTGGAAAAAAAACAATAAATCCAAGAAGAAGCCAGCATGACTACACAAAGAAATCTCTAATAAAATGAAAGACAAAAAGGATAAGTACAAAAAATGGAAAGAGGGAAACATAGATAAGGCAGAATACCAACAAATAGCCTGAACTTGCAAAGATGAAGTCAAAAAAGCTAAAGCTCAGAATAAAGTAAGATTTGCAACAAAGTCTTGTCAAAAATAATAAAAAAAAGTTTTTCAACATATAAAAAACAAGAAAAAAGTCAAGGAAACAATCAGTCCAGTAAAGAGTGAAGGTGGCAAGGACGTGACAGGCAATAGAGAGAAAGTAGAGCTGCTTAATTCATTCTTCGCCCAAAAAGATAATACAGCCCAACCTACCAAAAACATAAAAGACAGACTAGGAATACAAATTAAAATAGACAAGAAAATGATAAGAGGACACCTGTCCACTCTAGATGAGTTCAAATCACCAGGATCTGACAGATTACATCCCAGAATTCTGAAGGAGCTGGCAGATGTGATCTCAGAACCACTGAACCATATTTTTCTTAGATCTTGGAGTACCGGGGAACTATCAAAGGACTGGAAAAGAGCTTATGTGGTTCTCCTCTTCAAAAAAGGGGAAAAAACAGATCCAGGAAACTACAGACCAATTAGCCTGACATCAAGATCTGGGAAGATCCTGGAAAAGATAATCAAGCAACAGATCTGTGAACACAGATGTGAACACCTAGAAGCAAATCTTATTTCATTCTTTGACAAAATGGTTAAATTAGTGGACTAGCAAAATACAATGGACATAATATGCTTGGATTTCAGTAAGGCATTTGACAAAATAGGCCACAACGTATTCTTGGTAAGCTAAAGAAATGTGGGATAGACAGCATCTCCATCAAATGGATTTGTAACTTGCACCTATTCTCCAAAGCACCAAAAGGCAAGACAAAAAACTAATGGATGGTGTTGTGTATTGACCCAATTTATAATGGCAGTTATAAACTGTTAACTGAATATGTTTAAACCAAGTCTCTAACTGTTGTATGTTACAAGCCTGCACTTTAGGCGGCAAATAGTGCTTTAAATTCATTGGCTGCCACCTAGTGGCGGTCTGGTATAAATAGAAGTCAAGCGGCTGTTAGAATCGCTTCTGTTGCTTCTGTGTTCATTCAATAAAGAGCTGTTGCCTAACCTTCAGTCTGATCAATGCCTCACCGATCCCAGTATTTAATAGTGGTGACGAAGGTGGGATATGCTGCTAAGGAAAGAGAGAGCTGAAGCACGAGAACCAGAGCCAGAAGTCACAAGGGTGTGAAGACCAGTCACAAGTGCCCTGGTAGGGACCACGTCCCCACCCTGCCTGCCAGTAAAGCCACACTGGAGGCACAATCATCCTGAGGGATCTGTCCCCAGGATTCACACATCAGCTCCTTAACAGTATAAGGCATTTAACAAGACCTTGTGAGAGTCAGCTATGGCCAAGGTGGGCAAGCTGAACGAATTTGATGTTTCCCACCCAGAGCAATGGAGCTCATGCACCTCCAGGGTGGAGAATTACCTGTGGGCCAACCAGGTGAGAGAAGATGGGCTGAAGGCTGCTACTCTGCTATGCATGTCCGGACAGGCGACCTTCGACATCGCGGAGAACCTGATAGCCCCAGCCAGCTTAGAATCAGTCTCCTATGCTGATCTGAAGAGAAGACTAAAAGAACATTTTGAACCTCGGCTGTCCGTCATTGCTTGGCGGCACGCATTCGAGCAAAGAGAACAACAGCCTGGGGAGTCAACTGCTGAATTCGTGGCTGCCTTTAGGCAGGCGTCCAGACTATGCGAATTTCCAGATTTAGAGGATCGGCTCAGGGACCGACTCGTATGTGGCCTGAGAAACAGAGACTTACAGCAGAGGCTGTTTGCAAAGGAAGCCTTGACATTCCAGGATGCATTAAAAGAAGTTATGGCAGAAGAAGCTGCTGGTGGAGCAGTGAAGGCTTTACGACCCTCAAAGACTCCCCCCCAGCCAGACAGCTGTTCACTGCGAAGACACAGATAGAACAGACGACCCGGACAAGGATGTTGAGATCAACTGGGTGCAGAAGCTACCAAGAAGTAGGCAGCGGCCATTTGACAAGGCAGCCTTCTTCCCTAGCTGTGCTGGCTGCAGAGAATGGCACCAGCGATACAGGTTCCGCACGGCCATGTGTCGAGCCTAGGGCAAACAGGGGCACATCGCCATCGTCTGTAAAGGTTGCCAGACGGAAGTTCAACCTGAAGAAATTCCCAGGAGAGGTAAATGGGCCCCGGGGCAAAACAGGGTCGGATACTGCTCCAGGAGGAGGAGCATTTTTAGAACAGGAGCCAACTGCCCTCTCAAAGAAAAGCTAAGACTCAGGATCAGGCTACAGGGAGTTCTGTGTTCAATGGAACTGGACACCGGGTCAGCCCTGTCCATAATTTCCTACAAAACATTTAATTACATCTGCAGACATGGTGGGCAATGAGTCAGACTCAAGCCGTCAAATCTGGTGCTGACAGACTTTCAAAATTCCCATGTAGCGGTTAAAGGCGAAGCTAAAATAAAAGTCAGCTTCAAAGAGTTTGAGGGTCCCCTCAACATCGTGGTAATCGAAGGCCAGCGCACCAGTTTGATTGGGCTGGACTGGTTTGATGCCCTGGGTATCCATGTGACTGGCATCAACAGGACTCAAACAGCTGATTTGACAGCTGTGTGCCAGGAATTCGCTGCTGTATTCAGCCCCAGCTTAGGCAAATACAAAGGAGCACCAATCGCCCTCCAGCTTGATCCAGCAGTAACCCCAATCAGGATCAAGCCTTGCAGAGTGCCTTTTGCCTTAAAACCTAAAATAGATGCAGATAAGCTTGTGCAGCAGGGAGTGTTGCAACCTGTAGATAGCAGTGTGTGGGAAACCCCCATAGTCACATCAGTTAAACCTAATGGAGATGTGTGCATCTGCGCTGATTATAAGTGTACCATTAATAAGGCACTTCAGCAGCATGCGTACCCAGTCCCCGTAGTTAGCCACATCCTGGCATCACTACAGGGAGGTCGCTTATTCGCTAAGCTGGACCTTGCACAGGCATATCAGCAACTGCCTGTGGATGATGCCACTGCAGAGGCACAAACCATAGTTACGCACAAAGGGGCATTCAGGGTTCACCGCCTACAGTTTGGAGTAAGTGTCGCCCCAGGACTGTTTCAGAGTGTAATGGAATGTACACTGAAGAATATTCCAGGTGTGTGTCTTTACTTTGATGATGTTCTAATTGCTGGAGAGTCAGCTGAAATGTTAGCAGAACGTCTCAGAGCAGTTCTTCAACGCTTCCACAAAGCGGGGTTAAAGCTTAAATGAGATAAATGCCAAATAGGTGTGAACTCCACTGAGTTCCTGGGATTCTGGATAGATGCTGCTGGAATCCACCCTGCTGACTTAAAGCTTAAGGCTATACAGCAGGTTCCCAGACCTAAGTCAAAGGGGGAGCTGCAGGCATTTTTAGGGTTACTTAACTTCTACCATTCCTTCCTTCCTCATAAGACAGCATTAGCAGAGCCTTTGCATAGGCTCCTGGATAAAAGGGCACCATGGCTGTAGACTAGCATCCATGAAAAAAGTTTCAAAGCAGTCAAATCACTGCTGTCATCAGACTCAGTGTTAACACACTTCAACGAAAAACTGCCTATCAGTATTGCATGCGATGCTTCATCGTACGATATAGGAGCACTTTTGAGTCATTTAATGGCTGATAGGCGGCAAGCACCCATAGCGTATTATTCAAGGACGCTTTCCCCGGCAGAAAGAAATTACGCACAAATTGACAAGGAGGCATTAGCAATAGTAGCTGGAATAAAGAAATTCCACGATTTCATTTATGGTCGCCCATTAACCATTTTCACAGATCATAAGCCGCTTCTAGATCTGTTTACAGCAGACAAGCAAACCCCTCAGATCCTTTCCCCAAGGATGCTGAGGTGGTCAAACTTCATGGCAGCCTACAATTACAGGTTAGTACATAAGCCTGGCAAGGAGATGGGCCATGCTGATGTGCTCAGCAGGCTGCCTCTGCCTAAATCAGAGCCCGACCCTGCACCTGATGCACGTATCCTGGCAATCCAGGATCTGCCAGAGTCTCCCCTTCATGCAGGGGATGTTGCTGCTGAAACAGCCACTGACAAAACACTCAGTCGTGTTTTGAGCTGGGTGCTGAGGGGGTGGCCTGAAGCCAGTCCTGGGCCAGAATTTCAGTTTCATCAGAAGACAGGATGAGTTATCAGCTTACAAGGGCTGCATATTATGGGGAAGTCAGGTTATAGTCCCACACACATTAAGAGCAAGGGTCTTAAAATCTCTGCATGAGGGAGGGCTTCCGGTGACTTCGCTGACTGTAGACCCGGGGAAAATTGCTCCGCTCCCCGGGTCTGAAATTTCTTCGCTGGCGGGCCCATTTGGGCTAAATGCCACCCTGGAGGGGTGGCCACCGAAGGGCGAACCTTTGAGGAACGGGAGCCGGCAGTAGCCGGCTTACTGAACCCAAAGCAGCCCCTGGAACCAGCAAAAGAAAGGCGGATCGCATTTATGCGAGCCGCCATTCTCAGCTGATCGTCGGAGACAGAAAACAGCTGATTTGGAAGGCAAGCAGCCGGGACGGGTGAGACTATGCTTCTTTTCTCTTTATGAAGTGGATTTCATTGAAGCCTGTCTTTAAATCGAAGCTGGAAGCCTGAAGGGAGGAAGGAGGTGGATTTGTTTCCCCCCCTCCCGTATAAACGGCGGTTTAAGCGATTTTAAAAAGAACTGATTTGGATTACTTTAAAAAACTTTTTAACTGGAGAAATCATCTTACTTTTGGAAGGAGAGGAAGACTTAATAACTGGGAAAAGCCACTCTGTTTTTTTTCTGTTATTTTTATTAACTTTAAAGAACTTTTAAACTGTGTTTCCACTTTGGACATTTTTTTTTCTTTTTTACCACCTAGCGGCTACATTGTAACTTTCCTCTCTTTGTTCTCTGATAGTTTTGTTTATTCAGCTGCAAGACTTGGCTGCGCGCCCAGGCACTTGGCTGCATGCCCAGACATCTTTATCTCTCTCAAAAGCTACTGAGAGGGAAGCTCTTTAGTCCTTCTGTGAGTGTTTGGTCTTTTTAGCTAGCTGTATATTCCTTACAGCAAAGAAAATATAAGAGAAGGGAATTTATCTTTTGGGTTTTGTTTTTTCTTGTATTTGTATTCGGGTGGCTGTGGAATAAATTTTTAAATTTATAATTAGATCATTTTCCTTTATAATATTTTTGTTTTTACATGACAAATTTTTCTTTTCTTTTTCTTTTTGGTTTCTCTTTTGGATATAAATACATCTTTTTTCTTTTTGGCCTTTTTGTCTGCTTTTTTTTCTCTCTTTTTTTATTCTCCCTCCTTTTTGGATGGTTGTGGAAGTTTTTTGTTGTTCCTTCTTCTTCCTTAACTTGCTTTTTGCTGGAATTATTAGTATTTTTTTTCCTTTCTTTTTTCCTTTTTTTCCTTTCAAAGTACGTGTGCCTTGTCTCCTGATAATAGGAGGGCATTGGATTACAATTGGCCATCGGGCCCTCTGGTGGATTATAACTGGCCATTGGGCTCCTCAGTGGATTATAAATAAATACAACAATTAGAAGATGAGTGTCTCAAACTTGGCTAAAGGGGTGAAGAAGGGCTCTTCGGGCCCCGCCTCAACCTTGGTGAGCCCAGCTCCTCAAAAATCAATTACTACATTTCTACAACAGGAAACTCAACAAAAAGATACGCAAGCGATACTCCAAGCAATTGCAGACTCCAAAATGGAAATGAAAAAAGATTTGGATAAAAATTATGAAGACTTGAAAAGTGATCTTCTTAAAATGGATCAAAAAATGGAAACTTTCCAACAGGCAATGATAGACACTCAACAAAGAATGCAAAAAATAGAGGATAAGTTAGAGATGGTTGATCAGAAATTAGAAGCATTACAAGATGAGAACCAGAGATTGGCGCAAGTAAACGCGGAATTGGAAGACAGCATGGCTGTCATGGAGATGGAAAGGGCGTCATACTTCTTGAGATTCCAAAATATCATAGAAGAGAAAGATGAGAACCTGTTAGAGTTGATGTGTGAGTTATTGGCGGAACGATTTGGAATGGAAATGGATCAAATGAAACAAGAAATGGACCAGGTTTTTAGAGTCAATTCAAGCTATGCAAGAAGAAATAGAGTTCCCAGAGAGGTTCACGTAAGATTTCTTAAAAGAGCAACACAAGATGAGATTTTGAGAGCAATAAGAGACCAGCCACTGAAATATAAAGATAAAGAACTTGTAATTCTTAAACAGATCCCAAAGAGAATAAGAGAAGCACGAAGAGAATATCAATTTTTGACAAGGAAACTGCTGAATAAAGGAGTGAATTTTAGATGGTTGGTCCCAGAAGGATTACTAATTTTTTGGGACTCGAGAAGATACAGATTGGATACTCCACTTAAAGCAGAGGAATTTTTTAATAATCATAGAAACTTTCTGGAAGAAGGCGATATCAGATCTAAGAAACCAGAGGAAGGAGCAGGAGCATCGAAACAAACAGAAGAGGAAGAACCTAAAAACACCCAATCAGAAGAAGATGTAAGACCCAAGGATCAGAGACAGATAACTTTTCCTAGAAGACTGAGATCCAAATACAATTAAAACTATGGAAGAAATTGGAATTTTTTCAACAAATATAAATGGTCTTAACTCCCCATCAAAAAGGAGTAAAATATTTTATAGAATACAAAAATTAAAAATGGACATAATTTGTCTCCAAGAGACACATATAAAAAGACAACACTTTAGACTTCTAGAACAACCAAAAATAGGCAAACTTTATTTTTCATCGGCATTGCAAAAGAAAAGAGGGGTAGCCCTTTATATAAAAGAGAAGATGAATCCAAAACAAATTTATGTTGATGATGAAGGAAGACTATTAATAGCGGAAATTACATGGAACCAAAAACAAATTTTGATGATTGCGATATATGCCCCCAATGAGAAACAAGACCAATTTTTCCAGCAACTATATGATAAATTAATGGAATTAAACTATCAAAATCTTTGTATTCTTGGAGACTTTAATGCGATAACTGATGCAAAACAGGATTATAAGAGCTACAAACAAGGGGAAAAAGGGGGAAATACATTATCTAATTCTTTTCTAAAGATGAAAGACAAATTAGGTATACACGATATATGGAGAGAAATGAATCCAGATAAAGCACAATATACATTTTATTCAAATAGGCATAAATCCTGGTCACGAATTGATATGATATGGACTTCTTATGATTTAAAGACTATGATACAGGAGATTGAAATAGAACCTAATACTTGGGCAGACCATAATCCAATTAGAATGACGTGGAAAGGAACTAGAAAGAAACTAAGATGGTGGCTGAACAAAGCTATATTGAAGGAAAAAGAATTTCTGCAATTAGCAATGAAAGAAATGGAATTTTTTAAAAAAATAAATAAGAAAGAAGACACTTCCATTCAAAATGTATGGGATACAGCGAAAGCTTATTTTAGGGGCGTGGCTATAACCTATGTTGCCAAAAAGAATAAAGAAAAGAAACAAACACAGCTTAGATTGAAAGAACAACTTAGTAACTTGGAACTGGAGCTACGAAATGATCCACAAAAGAAAGGATTGAAGACACAAATGGAATTAATAAAACACAAATTAAATTTATTGGAGATGGATATAAGGGCACAACAGATTAAACGATGTAAACAGAATTTCTTTGAAAATGCCAATAAACCCGGAAGATGGCTGGCATATAAATTGAAAAAAGAAAGAGAAAAAAGACTGATAAGTAAACTACAAGATTCAAAAGGCCAATTGTACTGCCACAATGATGCAATTAAAAAAATTACTACAGCTTATTATGAGACACTTTATAAAACTGAGGTGGTTTCGAATGAGACAATACAGGAATATTTAAAAGAAGCGGATCTTCCAAAGGTACCAGAGAATATGCAATACATACTAAATGAGAACATAACAATGATGGAGATTACAGAGGCGATAAAAAGGCAAAAAAAGGATAAAACTCCGGGACCTGATGGTCTCCCTGCAGAATTCTATATAGCTTTACAAGACATTGTCAGCCCGATTTTGAAAGATCTTTGTAATGAAGCTTTTTCAGAGACAAAAATACCAAATTCATGGAAAGAAGCCAACATTTCTCTTACACCTAAAGAAGACACTGATTGTACACAAATTAAAAATTACAGACCAATATCGTTATTAAACGTGGATTATAAAATATTTACTACAATAATGGCAGAAAGAATGAAGAAATTTTTGACTGAATTCGTCCATTCAGACCAATATGGCTTTCTACCAAAAAGGCAGATAAAGAACAATTTAAGGATTATTTTAAATGTGTTGGAATATTATGAAAACCATCCGGGGAAACAGTTGGCGCTTATATTTCTTGACGCGCAAAAAGCTTTTGATAATCTTAATTGGCAATTTTTGTTTCAACAGTTGAAGGAGATGGACTTTGGCGGAAATTTTATAAATGCAATTCAAGCAATTTATAATAAACAATCAGCAAGGATACTTATAAATGGAGATTACACAGATAGCTTTGAAATCAAAAAAGGCACAAGACAGGGATGTCCACTGTCCCCATTGTTATTCATTTTTACATTGGAAGTGTTGGCTAGAAATATTAGGCAAGATATTGAGATTAAAGGATTGGAGATAAAAGATCAAAAATATAAACTACAGGCTTTTGCAGATGATTTAGTTTTTATTTTGGAGGAACCATTAGAAACAGCTGTTAAACTCTAAAGACTAAAGTATTAACGAAGAATTTAACAGATAAACAAAAAGTTCAATTTGCTAAAAACCTTCAAATAGCTAAAAAAGTTAAATATTTAGGTATCCATTTAACTTCAAAATACACAACAATAAAAGAAGACAACTACAAGAGACTACTAAAACAAATAAAAGTGGATTTGGAGAAGTGGAAAAATCTTCAATTATC
Organism: Azemiops feae; assembly: GCA_023970755.1. NCBI lineage: Eukaryota > Metazoa > Chordata > Lepidosauria > Squamata > Viperidae > Azemiops > Azemiops feae. The sequence goes on along the minus strand of JALGBA010000988.1, from coordinate 253,570 downwards.
ATTACTAGGAAGGATAGCGACTGTTAAGATGAACATTTTACCTAAGCTAATTTTTCTTTTTCAAACAGTTCCTGTTAAGTTAAATAAAAAATTCTTCGATGAATTGAATGCTACAATAATAAGATTTATATGGCAAGGCAAAAAAGCTAGAATTAAAATTAAATTATTACAAGATTCTAAAGACAGAGGGGGCTTTGGACTCCCGGATTGGAGACTTTACTATCAGGCATCTATTTTGCTTTGGCTTAAAGAATGGATAACATTGAGAAACAAAAGACTTCTTTATTTAGAGGGGCATGATTTGCAATTAGGTTGGCATGCATTTTTGTGGTATGAGAAAAATAAAGTACATAAATATTTTCAAAATCATGCTATAAGGAATGTATTGTTTTTAGAGTGGGAAACAATTAAACATAAAATTTACATGAAAATACCTGAATGGATCTCGACAATGGAAGCCTTTTCCTATCCAAACTTAATTAATTATGATAAACATGTTAGCTATAAAGATATTTTGGACAAAGACGGGAAACTTAAAGACAGACAAACTCTTCAGCAACAGGGTATTGACTTAACATGGTGGTCTGATTTGCAAATTCAGACAAGATATGAAAAGATATAAAGTCTACAGGATTTTATAAAGAACAGACACCACTAGATAAAATATTGCTAAAAACAGATGAACATTTGATTAAAAAACTTTATAAATTTCTGCTAAGATGGAAGATGGAAGAAGAGCAAGTAAAAGAAACAATGATAGTATGGGCTAAGAACTTTGGATATTCTATAGACTTAGAAGATTGGCAAAAACTGTGGGATCGAAATATTAAACTTACTAAAGCAGCTGCATATAAGGAGAACTTATATAAAATGTTTTATAGATGGCATATGACACCAGTTAGACTAGAGAAAATGTTTAAAAATGTATCAAATATTTGTTGGAAATGTAAACAAAAACCAGGAACTTATCATCATATCTGGTGGATATGCCCTAATGCAAAGAAATATTGGCTTAAAATTCATAGATGGTTAGAAAGGATGACTAAGATACAGATAGAATTCAAACCGGAATTGTTTTTATTAGGAATATTAGGATCTAACTACGGAAAAGAGAATGAATATTTAATTTTAAATATATTAACAGCTGCGAGAATAGCATTTGCCCAATTTTGGAAAAATGAAAAGATACCACCTGACCAGATTATTATTACGAAAATATTGGAATGTGCAGAAATGGATAGATTAACTTTAGAAATTAAAGAGAAAGAAGATACAATTTACTTTAAAACATGGGAAAAAATTTATCAATGGTTAGCAATAAGATAGAATGAAAAAAGGTGATGAAATTAAAAAGATAAATGATGTATTTTTTCTTTAATATTATTTTTTAACTTTTCGGTTAGATGTTTACTTTTAACTATAATTAATTGTAATTAATAAGCATTACATTGGTATTTATATGTAACTATATTTAGTTAGTAATACATCACTAATAGTATACTGATTATTGTTACTTACAGAATGAATGATATGTATTGGGTTAAGTTTTTATCATTAATAATGATACATTTATTAATATAGCTTTTTAGTATTATGTTAATTATGCATATTTAATATGTATACCCAGACGACAGTCTGCTTGCTAAAGCATTGATTTATTGTTGGGGGTAACCCCATTATTGTACCTACCCCTACCCCTGGTTTAATCCTTGTTTTTTTTTACCCTATGTTATACCTTTACCTACCTCTCCCTTTCCATCCCTATAAAAAATAATAAAACATATTTTTAAAAAAATAAATCTCTGCATGAGGGACATCCTGGAATAGTCAGGATGAAGGCACTCGCAAGAAGCTACCTATGGTGGCCAGGGATGGATAAGGATATAGAGGCTCAAGTAAAAGGATGCCAGGTTTGCCAACCGACCAGACCTGAAATGCCTCAAGCTCCAGTACATCGCTGGGAGACCACGCAAACTCCCTGGTACCCAATTCATATAGACTATGCAAGACCCTTCCAAGGACAGGTGTTCCTCATTGTGGTGGACAGTTACTCTAAGTGGCTAGAGGTAGCATCTGTCCCAACTATGACTACTGCCAGGACCATCCAGGAACTGCACAGAATCTTCGCCATGCACGGCTTGCCTGATGTGATTGTGTCCAACAACGGGGTACAATTCACCACAGCTGAGTTCCAGTCCTTTTTATGGACCAACATGATCAGACATGCTACCTCAGCCCCCTTTCACCCTGCTTCAAATGGTCAAGCAGAACGTATGGTAAGGACGACCAAGGAATCGTTAAAGAGACTAACTAATGGTGATTGGCATCATCGGCTGGCAGACTTTTTGCTCTGCCAACACACAACTCCATGCACCTCAACAGGCCACAGCCCAGTGGAACTGAGATGGGGACGTCGGCTGACCACAAAGCTGGACCATCTCCATCCAGACTGGGCAGCCACAGAAACAGCACAACACACTCTTGTACGAAGTGGCCCTGGAAGACGGTTGGGTGGTTCGGTGCCACATCGACCAATTGCGAAGGCAGCAGGCTAATCTAACCCTGGCCACTGACAGAGAGGAGAGCTGGGAGCTGCCTGGTAACTGTAACACGCCGGAGTCCCCTAAGTCGTGTGAGACTCGCAGGGACATACAGGGTGACTTAGCCACGTCTGAGTCACCACAAACTTCTGAAACTATGTCCACAGAACGGGAATTGTTAGCAGACTTGTTCCCCAGACTGTCAGAAGGTGTTTCGTTCAGAGAAATGGGCACCGATCAACCTAACAGGGTTGTGCAGGACAGCACCGGTCTACCCGACCAGAACATTCAGGAAGGCACCGGTCTACCCGAGGCGAGCAGCTCTAGGAACCTCGGTCTACCCGGCTCATCAAAAGGGCTTGTAGACTGGGAGCCTCCAACGGCGCTGCGGCGATCGGAGTGGGCACGAAACCCGCCTGCGTACTTACAGGATTATATTCATTATTTGTGATATGTTGTTTTATCCAGGGGGAAGGGGTGTTGTGTATTGACCCAATTTATAATGGCAGTTATAAACTGTTAACTGAATATGTTTAAACCAAGTCTCTAACTGTTGTATGTTACAAGCCTGCACTTTAGGCGGCAAATAGTGCTTTAAATTCATTGGCTGCCGCCTAGTGGCGGTCCGGTATAAATAGAAGTCAAGCAGCTGTTAGAATCGTTTCTGTTGCTTCTGTGTTCATTCAATAAAGAGCTGTTGCCTAACCTTCGGTCTGATCCATGCCTCACCGATCCCAATACTTAACAGATGGAAACTAATCAAGGAGAGAAGCAACCTGGAACTCAGGAGAAATTTCCTAACAGTGAGAACAATTAACCAGTGGAACAGCTTGCCTTCAGAAGTTGTGGGTGCTCCATCACTCTTCTTTTTAAGAAGAGACTGGACAGTCACTTGTCTCAAATGGTATAAGGTCTTCTGCTTGAGCAGGGGGATGGACTAGAAGACCTCCAAGGTCCCTTCCAACTCTGTTATTCTGTTATTCTATTCTGTTAAGATCAGGACAACATATTTTATGATCCTGCTCTATGATGATATGAGATATGGAATGAAGTTTAACTTGAGAAATAGATAAATTTTAAAAGGCAGGACAAAGCCCTGAAGATGCTCCAATTGGAAAGTTCATGTCAGCTGCATAAATACCTACTCAAAACATTCCAAAAGCATAAAATAGCACAAAGTAAAACATTAGAACAGAGATTCATTTTAAGGAATGAGGAACCATGTCTATATGCTTTAGTGAGAGAAAAGAAGGGCTAAATTTATCTGTTAATTCATTCATAAATGAATAATTTAGACAGTTTGGCTAACACTCATGCTGAGTTTGCTTACATTCCCTCTTAGTTTCTAGCACAACCTGTCACTTATAATATAGAAGTGAGTCACTAGGATACCTGTCCCTACTGCAACCTGTAATATCTAAGGACTGGTCATAAACAATGTGATATTGCTTTCAATATCAAGCAACTGCAGAATGCTAAACAATGAGTTTCAGTAGTTAGAATTATTGTTTATGATAGAAATAAGATTGTCATAACTATTAAATATAATTTTGAAATTTTCAGGAGAATTCCAAGTTCTCCATTCTATACAAGAAAACTTTACATAATAGAAGGTCCTGGCTTTTCCTCAAATGTAATAAAGTTATTTTAAAAGTAATTTTCTATTTAGAGTAGAATAACTGGCAGTATTTGAGGGGCTGCCACCAAGAAGAGGGGGTCAGGTTATTCACCAAAGCACCAGAGGGCATGACAAGAAACAATGATTGGAAACTGATCAAAGAGAGAAGCAACCTGGAATTAAGGTGAAACTTCCTGACAGTGGGGACAATTAACCAGTGGAACAGCTTGCCTTCAGAAATCGTGGGCAATCCATCACTGGAGATTTTTAAGAAGAGGCTAGACAGTCACTTGTCTGAGATGGTATAGGTCCTCCTGCTTGAGCAGGGGGCTGGACTAGAAGACCTCCAAGATCCCTTCCAGCTCCTATTCTATTCTATTCTATTCTATTCTATTCTATTCTATTCTATTCTATTCTATTCTATTCTATTCTATTCTATTCTATTCTATTCTATTCTATTCTATTCTATTCTATTCTATTCTATTCTATTCTAATCAGTGTGTTGTAATTTTGCCATGTTCTCATCTTTATAGTCACATTTGCTTTCATATTTCCTACCCACCACACCCCACTACAGAGCACATGGGCAATGAAAACATAAAATACATCAACATAAAACATGAGCAGTAATCAGAAACAAGTTAAACAACACACTAGAAGACCTTTTCAATTAAAATAAGAAAAAACGTGAAGTCTTCAGTAATCACACAGGTACTAACATAGATGCTCTCTCTTATTTTTCATTTAAATAAACATAAACTTTACAGGGTTATATTTCTATGTTAATGAAAGTAGGAGAACTTTATCTCAATTCCCATTCCTTAATATATGGAGTAGTATGTTATAAGTACAGTATATTATATAGATACCATCTAGGCTACTAAAATCTGGACAACGATTGGATGTCAGGAAGCAGTTAGGATTCTGATATCTTTTTACCACCTATTGTGGTAATCGTGAGCCACCCAAAGTTATTTGCTGAGATAGGCAGTTATAGAAATCAATCAATCAATCAATCAATCAAACAAACAAACAAATAAATAAATATTTGGTTTTCCTATCTAAATGCAGGAAAAGTGAAAAATAATGAGAAGGGGAACTTATCAAATTTATAGATGACACCAAGCTGAGGGAAATTGCTAACTCCTTGGAAGATAGACTCAAGATCAGAAGGATTTTGACAGACTTGATGTCATTACTCCCTATTCAACAAGATAGTTGTGAGAAAAGTAAGGTCCTGAACTTAGGCAGGAAAAACCAAGTGCACAGATATAGAATAGATGGTACCTGGCTCAATAGTAGTAACTGTGATAGAGATCTAGGTGTCATACTGGACCACCATTAAAGTATGGGACAGCAATGTGCTGCAGCTGCCAAAAATGCCAATGCAGTCCTGGACTCTATCAACATAGGGATAACACTAAGATCATGAGAAGTGGTAATACAACTTTATACTGTGCTAGTAAAGTCACACTTGGAATACTGAATATCGTTCTTATCAACACGGTACAAAAAATATGATGAGACCTAGAAAGTGTGCAGAGAAGAGCAACAAAGCTGATAAAAGGTCTGGAAGTTAAATTGTATGATGAACAATTAAGAGAGCTAGACCTGCCTAGCCTATTGAACAGGACTGGGGGGAGGGAAGAACAAAGTCACAAAGAAGAGAGGATTTACTTATTCTCAAAGCACCAGAAGGCAGGAGAAGAAATAATGGGTGGAAGCTTGTTAAAGAGAAATCCAACCTAGAAGTAAGAATACATTTTCTGACAGTGAGAACAATTAGTGAATAGAATAGCTTGCCTCCTGGAGTTGTGGGTGCTCCACTACTTCATCAAAAATAGACTGTACAATTATTTGACTGGGATGGTGTAAGGCTCCTGCCTTGAGCAAGAGGTTGGACTAGAAGACCTCCAAGGTCCTTTTCTGCCCTATGATTCTATGTTGTATATTCATTCCCATCTACTAGCTATTTGGATCTTCATAACAGGTCTCATAGCTCTTAATACCATGATGTCAGAACCCATATCTATCTGCTTTTCTGTTCCTTTCCCCTGACCCAAATTCCACTCTCTTCTCTCCTTGGATTCTGCCATACTCCTGGAGGGGAGGGGAGAGTGATCACGGGTTTATTGCCTTAGCTTCCTCTATCGCCACATTGTAACACTTTGCTTTCCTGCAATATTTCTCTCTGTACTTTCTTCTCCCTAAACTGTCAACTAGCGAAGGGGGGGAGGAAGAAAGGAATGCAGCCTCCAGCAACTGGCTTATCTCTCTGCTCTCAAGAGAAGGTGCGAAGAACCATTTAAACATCGCTGCTAAAGCCAGAGCTGGCCTGATATCATCTCCCCTTTCCCACAATGGACTTAACACCTGGGGACTGGCCGATTTGAACCGTCCAGATGAACTATGGGGTGGGGTTTGCTTGGGGACACTTTAACCTATTGATCTGCACGGGAAAACCTCAGATCTTGTCTAGTATGCCTACTATCAGCTTCTCCTAATAAAAGTTCCTTTTGGAAGAACCTGCTTCCATGAGTTCTGCTTTCTTGGGATGAGGTTTTGAAGTGGGCCCTGACATTAGACAGGTTCTGCAGTGACAGTCAACCTGGAAGGAAGAACCTTACCGGGGGACTTTGTAAAGTTTACCATGTCGGACAACAGTGCAGAGAAGGAAGAAGCCGCCGTGAAGGGGGAGTCCTCCCTCTGGCCAGAGCCCTGCCAACTGTCAGGCTCCGAGACGTCCTACACCTCGGAGGAAGAGGCAGTGGAGACGTGCAGCCACAAGCCTCGGTGATCGATGGGCGTCGGGAAGAAGGACGATTGGGAAAAGAAATCGAAAAAGGTGACCCTGAGATGAGGCAACCAACAACCGGGCTGGAAGCAGGAGATGGAGAGATCCCTTCACCTCAGTGAAGAGGAAGGAGAGCAGTCAAACTGGAGCAGTCAAACTGGATCCTGGAGAAAACCATCGACCTGATGAAATCAACCCTTGTCTCCCTCAAGCCCCATGGCCGCACCATTACCTTAGGCTGCAGCCTCCCAAAGGGGAGTTCAAAGCCGAGGTTCCGGGAACCTCAGGTGAGACCACAGAACCTGTAGCCCTCACTGCAGCAGCCCCCACACCCCGCTGCGCCACAGCCACCGACCGGGATGGACAGCACCACAGATGACGACAGGGATACCGATCCATCCAGAAATTACCTTCATTGGATGTGAAATTTCGAGGGGAGCCACGATGCCTGGGGTTCTTCCTGACCCAGGTCCTGAGCTACATGGAAGAGTATGGCTGAGACATCCCCAATGACAAGGCTCGGATCCGCATCGTACAGGCAGCCCTGGACGGTGTGGCAGCTGACTGGGTGGTGGACCTGCACGATTCCAACGCCCCCAAGCTTCAGAACTTCAACCAGTTCATGTTTTCCCTTAGGCGATGGTTCGAGGACCCATTGGTGGACAGGAAGGCCTGCAAAAAAATTAAAATAGTGAAGCAAGGCAGATGCCCAGTAGCCAAATATACCCAGGAATTCCGAGTCATTGCTAGCAAGTTGAATTGGCCAGAAGACATCCTGCTTAGCCATTTCAAAGATGGCTTAAATTACCACCTCTACAATGCCTGCCTTCCCTGGGGAGACCCACACCGACTGCATGAGTGGTACGTCCTGGCAGAGGAAGCCGAGATCAACCTATTCAAGAGACACTGTAGAGGGAAGCTGTGGAGCCGATCACCAACCGAGCCTTGGTGGGTGTCTGCTCTCTGGCAGCAGAAGGCTATCATGCATTCCTTAGCCTCCCCCCCATCCTAGGAATTTACCAACCCACCTCCTATTTCTGTTTGGCAAACAGTGAGCTGGAAGTTGATGCAGGAAACAAAGAAAGTGAGTCAGCTTTGACATGCTGACTCGCCAGAGGAATGATAGCCCTAGTGTAAGGACCCACTTCAATCCACATCGTAAGAAAGCAGAACTCTTGGAAACGGTCTCTTCCAACAGGAACTTTTATTACAAGAAATTGATAGCAGGCATGATAGACAGGATCTGGGGGGATTCCTTTATACATTGATGTTTTAAAGTGTCCCTAAGCAAACTCCTCCCCACATTCCTTCCGGCCGATTCAAGCCGGCAATTCTCTAGGTGTTAAACCCAGGAGAGATAACATCATTCCGGCTCCACGATCATTCACCAGCTCTTCAGAGTTTATTTTGACGACAGAGAAATAAGCCAGACTCTGGAGGTCTGTGTTTTTTCACCCCCACCCCTTTTCTAGTTTCCTGATAAGGAAGAGACGTTCAGAGGGACATAGGATAAGAGTCAAATGGTTCCATTGTAATGGTTAGTAGAGGTGAATAAACAAAAGGTTACTTTGTAGTGAATGGAGGAAGTGAAAGTAATAAAACCCCTCTGCATATCCCCCCTCCCCCTTGGAAGTATGGCAGGATCCAGGAAAGAATAATAATTGGTTTTAGATTAGAGGAGATAGATAGAAAAGATATATAACTGGATTCTGACATCCTGCCCCCCTTAAAAATAAGAGAGATCCACCTGTAGAGGAAACAAAACAGGTATAAAAGATAGTCTGGCTTGTTATGATACTCTGTATGAAACTTTTTTAACAGTTTCGGGGCTCTGACATGACATTTATAACCCACTTGTTTTGTGAGGAGGGGAGGTGTTTCCATGCTACTAGGTATTGAATTGTCCCATGATATTTTCTAGAGTCCAGGATTTCCTTTATTTTGAAGTGTTGTTCTCCTTCCACCATGATTGGAGGTGGGGGGGGGGATTTTTGGCCGTAAGGGTGACTATTGTTCTCTTTTCAGCAAACTGCGGTGAAAGATTGGGTGTATTTGCCTGAGATTTTGGGGTAATTCTAATTCTACTGTTACTGGGTTTATGATTCTTTTAATTGGAAAAGGTCCTATATATTTTGGTCCAGGTTTTTTACAAGGTTGTAGGGATTTTAAGTATTTTGTAGACAAATATACCATTTCTCCTACATTGAATTGTGTGGGTCCAACCCTTTTTTCTATCTACTTGTATTTTGTATGCTTGCCTAGCTTCGTCTAAGGCTTTTCTAACTATTGGCCAGGTGTTTTGTAATTGTTCTATCCAGTCTTTCTTCAGTGATGGGATTGCCGGTTCATTTGGGATTAATTCTGGCATGGGATTGAAACTTTGACCGTTGGCTATTTGAAAAGGAGTGTAACCTGTGCTGGAGTGGATTGCGTTATTGTAGGCAACTTCTATGAAAGGGAGTAGGTCCATCCAATCCGACTGCTGGAAATTAATAAAGCATCTTAAATATTGCTCAAGTACTGAGTTAGATTTCTCTCATTGACCGTTCCCCTGAGGATGATGACTAGATGTCAGTCCCTGAGTGGTCCCTAAAAGGGATAAAAATTCCTTCCAAAATGCAGATGTAAATTGCACTCCCCTATCAGATATGATGTGTTGGGGTGCCCCATGCAATCTGTAAATATGCTGCACGAAAAGTTTTGCTAAAGCTTTTGCGGTGGGAATCTTTTGGCAAGGGATAAAGTGCACTTGTTTGGAAAACAAGTCCGTGACCGTCCAGATGACAGTATTCCCATTGCTTTCTGGTAATTCCACTATAAAATCCATGGCTATTTCTCTCCAGGGGGCTGAGGGATTTGCCACTGTTTGTAACAGTCCCTTGCAACCTCTTTGTAGTTGCGCACATTGGGCAGCTGGCCACGTACCTTTCTATGTCCTTTTTCATGGATGGCCACCAAAATTGCCTTTTAATTAAGTGTAATGTTTTTACAAATCCAAAATGCCCTGCTGATTTTGTGTCATGGCAAAGCTGCATGAATGTGACCCTCTGGGTGGTTGGTATGTATAACTTTTCCCCCACCTAAGGCAGTCCGTCCTTAATTGTGCACACGTGTCTATTTTTCTGGAACCATTCATCTGTTTCCAAAGTTTTCCGGAGTTCAATTCCGGTTTGGCTACCCAGCTGCAGTTTTAATTTAGTTTGGGCTCTGATAGTTACTGGCGCTGCCAGTTGTGATTCCACCATAAGTGGTTTAGAATCGGTGGCTCGCGTGCTGTTATATTGGGGCATGCGAGATAGTGCATCTGCCAGGAAGTTCTTTCCCCCCGGCAAATGCTTGAGCTTAAAATTGAATTGGTGAAAATGCTGGGACCAGCGGGCTTGCTTGGGGTTGAGCTTCCTGGGTGTTTTCAAGGCTTCCAAATTTTTGTGGTCTGTCCACACCTGAAAAGAGATCTTATTCCTTTCAAGGAATTGGCGCCATGTAAGTAATGACCAACATATCCCGTATGCCTCTTTCTCCCACACAGGCCAGCGCTGTTCCATTTCGGTGAGTTTCTTGGACGTATACGCATAGGGTTGCAATACCCCTTCATTGTTTTCTTGTAATAGTAAAGCCCCCACTGCCACATCACTTGCATCCGTGTGTATTACAAAGGGCTTATCCATGTCTGGATGCCTCAGTACTGGTTCGGCAGAAAAGAGTCTCTTTAACCTCTCAAATGCCGTTTGGCATTCCATTGTCCATTTTAGTGGCTGGCTAGGTTTCACTGAGGATTCTCCCTTCGTTTTTAGTAAGTTCATGAGGGGCAGGGCTATCTGGGCAAATGAGGGAATGAATTGGCGATAAAAGTTTGCGAAGCCCAGGAAACTTTGCAGCTGCTTTCTTGTGCGAGGTGGTGCCCATTCTAATATTGCTTTGACCTTCCCTGGGTCCATTTCAATGCCCTGTGGGGATATGCGATAACCCAGGTAGTCTATTCTTTTCTGGTGGAATTTGCATTTAGATAATTTGGCATATAGGTGGGCAGCTCGCAGTTTCTTTAAAACTGCTCTGACTAGGTTGACTTGTTCCTCTTTGGATTCGGTGAAGATAAGGATGTCATCGAAATAAACCAGGACCCCCTTAAATAGGTGCTCCCTTAGTACCTCATTGATTAATTGTATAAATACTGTGGGACCCCCTTGTAATCTAAATGGCAAAACTTTGAATTGGTAGCACCCCATTGGGCAATTAAATGCGGTTTTCCATTCATCCCCTTCCCTAATTCTAACGCGGTAATACGCTTCTCTTAGATCTAGTTTAGTGAAAAATTTTCCTTTTGAGAGGTGGGATAACATGTCCTTCATGAGGGATAGGGGGTATAGGTTGCTTTCACTGATTGCATTCAATAGGCGGTAGTCCATGCACAAGCGTAAAGTGCCATCCTTCTCTCTAAAGAGGACTGGGATGGCCACCTTAGGCTTGGCATGTTCGATGAACCCCATTTCTAGGTTTTTCTTTATGAATCTTTCCATTTCCTCCTTCTACTTCAGGTTCATGGAGTATAGTCTGGGCTTTGGGAGTTTTGCTCTGGGCTTGAATTCTATGGCACAATCCGTGGGCCGGTGGGGGGGAGCTCATCCGCCCTCTCCTCACTGGAAACTTCAGCAAGATCTCTGTATTCCTCGGGTATTTCGGGCAGCCCCTTTTCTTCTCCCATGGATGCTTTCTCCGTTCTTAATTTTGGTAGATCCCCTTGGGATTTTAAGTCCGTAGGGTCCCCCTTCTGGAAATTGATTTCTGCCATCCTCCAATTTACCCAGGGGTTCCATTTTTTTAACCATTCCAGCCCTAGGATCATCGGGCATTCCATGCCTGGAGTCACTACAAACATTATGTCTTCCTCATGATTTCCCAGGGATAGATGGACTGGTAACATGGCTAGGATAGCTGGCACCCCCCCTGCTATGGACCCATATAACTGGCCAAATGAGATTGGTTGTTCCAGCCTCCTCACTGGAATGCCCAAATTTCCCACTAGCGTCGGGCTAATGAGGCAGTGGGTGCAGCCAGAGTCTATTAAGGCTTTCACTTTGACAGCTTCAGGCATGGAGGGGGCTAATATAGTCACTGTCTGTGGATGGGTTGGATGGATCCACTTACCAGGGGTTCGCCCTCTGAACTGTCGCCTGAGGTGTTCACTTGCCCAGCAGTGTAGGCTGGAGTTCCCTCCCCACATTGGGCAGAGCTTGGGGACTCCACAGCCTCTATTGCTCTCATGGCGGGTTCTTTTGGCTTGGCTGGGGACTTCCCAGACTTCCTGGTTGGTGATCGGTCTGGGTTGTGCTGAGGGGTTTTGAGCGGCATTCTACGGCCCGATGCCCCTCTCTCCCACATTTGAAGCAGCCCGTTGGCTTCTTGGCCGTAGCTGGTGGCTTCGCTGGCTCGTGCGTCGGCTCAGGTGGTGAGCGGCCCCATGGTTTTCCTCAGTGGTGCCTCTTCAGTAGGTCGATCTCTGCTTCCTCTGCCAGGACGTACCATTTGTCGAGTTGGTGGGGGTCCCCTGAGGCAGGCAAGCATCATACAGGTCGTAATTTAGGCCGTCTTTAAATGGCTAAGGAGGATGTCTTCCGGCCAGTTCAGCTTGCTGGCAATGGCCCGGAATTCTTGCGTATATTCGGCTACTGGCCATCTGCCCTGCCTCACCATTTTGATTCTTTCACGGGCTTTGCGATCAGCCAGGGGGTCCTCAAACTGCCTTCTCAGCGAGGACATGAAACGGTTGAAATCGTTGAGCTCTGGGGCATCGGAATCGGGCAAATTCACTACCCAATCTGCGGCCGGTCCATCCAGAGCGGATTGCACGATACGGATGTGGGCTTTGTCGCTAGGGATGTGCCGCCCATATTCCTCCATGTAGCTGAGGACTTGGGTTAGGAAAAACCCCAAGTGTGTTGGTTCCCCCTTGAATTTCGCATCCAGTGGCGGGAGTCTTTGAATGGATCGGTGCCTTTGCCATCGGTGGTATTGTCTTCCAACCGGATTTCCATTTGCGGGTCGGCGGGGAGTGGGGTTTGCTGAAATGTTCGCTACTGGATCAGCGGATGTCCCCGGAGCTACAGGTTCCAATTCCCCCTCAGTGTCTCTGCAGTTGCAGCTCCAGGTGCTGGTGTGGCCGCGGGGCTCAGGATTCTCCTCCCCTAGAGAGCCGAGGGTTCTTTTCATCAGGTCAATAGCTTTCTCTAGGATCCAGTTCGAGTGTTGTGGCGAACCTCCTTCTTCTTTGCTAACGTGCAGGGATTTGTCCATCTCCTGCTTCCATTCTGGTGGGTAGCCGCCCCGTCTCAGTTTCACCTTTCTCGATCTCTCTTCCCACTCGTCTTTCTTTCCAACACCCATTGACCACTGAGGTTTGTGGTTACGCATCTCCACCACCTCTTCTCCTGAGGAGTATGACATTTCAGAACCCGATAGCTGGCAGGTTTTCGGTCGGGGGGAAGGCTCCCTCTCCGTGGGGTTTTCTCCCTTCCCTGCCTCGTCGTCTGACATTGTATTTTTTGCAAAGTCCCCCGGCAAGGTTCTCCCTTCCAGATTGACTATTACTGCAGATCCTGTCTAATGTAAGGACCCACTTCAATCCACATCATAAGAAAGCAGAACTCTTGGAAACGGTCTCTTCCAACAGGAACTTTTATTATAAGAAATTGATAGCAGGCATGATAGACAGGATCTGGGGGGATTCCCTTATACATCGATGTTTTAAAGTGTCCCTAAGCAAACTCCTCCCCACATTCCTTCCGGCCGATTCAGGCCGGCAATTCTCTAGGTGTTAAACCCACTCTCTAGGTGTTAAACATCACTCCGGTTCCACGATCATTCACCAGCTCTTCAGAGTTTATTTTGATGATGGAGAAATAAGCCAGATTCCGGAGGTCTGTGTTTTTTCACCCCCACCCCTTTTCTAGTTTCCCGATAAGGAAGAGACGTTCAGAGGGACATAGGATAAGAGTCAAATGGTTCCATTGTAATGGTTAGTAGAGGTGAATAAACAAAAGGTTATTTTGTAGTGAATGGAGGAAGTGAAAGTAATAAAACCCCTCTGCATATCCCCCCTCCCCCTTGGAAGTATGGCAGGATCCAGGAAAGAATAATAATTGGGTTTAGATTAGAGGAGATAGATAGAAAAGAAATATAACTGGATTCTGACACCCAGAAAATAAATACAAAAGTGCACACCACATTAGATATTGCCTCTCTCCTCACTGGGGTTGACCTGAATATTTGGCATGAAATCTGCACACTAACCTAGCCACCTTCATATCTGTTGCAGCCACCCATTCTGCATCAGCTAAGGGGTAACACCAAATATTGCAGTTTCCTCCTGTGGTACTGGGAGTCTAGAATCTCCTTGATTTCATAGTGCTCCTCTAACTAGGATGGGAGGGGGAGGCTTCTCCATAGCAAGTATGCATTCCAAACTATGGAAAAGCTTCAACAGACAGCAGTGAAACACTGGATGCACTCACTTGAGGCTTTTTGGAAGGGTTCTATGTACTTTGGGCCCAGCTTCTTACAAGGCTGCCTCAGGTTAAGGAACTTGGTAGATAGGTATACTTTATCTTCCATCTTGAACTCTCCTTGTGGGGCTCTTTTCTTGTCTGCCTGCCTCTTCTGCATTTTTCTAGCTTTTTGCAATACCCAGCACACCACTACCCATGTTGCCTTTAACATTTCCATCCATTCATCCAAGGATGCTGAGGATGGCTATCCCTGTGGGATTTCTGGCATGGGTACAAACTCTACTCCATTAGCTAGCTACCTTGAAAAGGGTAAACCCTATACTGCTATGCATGGAGTTATTGTATGTCACTTCTGTAAATGAGAGCAGTTCAGCCCAATTGGTCTGTTGGTAGTTGACATAACACCAGAACTGAGTTTGTATATTCACAAGCTCCTGAAGTACCAGGATGATAGGCGGAGCTAAGGCCCTGTGAGGAGCCAATCAGATTGAGGAATTCCCACCAAAACTTTGACATGAACTGCATTCCTCTGTCCAAAATGATGCATTTTGGGACCCCATGCAGCTGATAGATATGCTGCATGAACATCTTTATCAGGGACCAGGCAGAGGGAATCTTTGGGCACACTACAAAATGTGCCTGCTTGGAAAATAAGTCCATGATGGTCTAGATTAAAGTATTCCCTACACTTTCTGGCAAGTCTACAATAAAGTCCATAGAGATCTCTTCCCAGGGCTTCATGGAATCAGATCAGCCACCAGCTGCAGAAGACCAATAGGCTTCCCAGAAGCCGTTTCATTGAAGCACACAGAGGGCAGCTGGCTACATATGCCTCTGTGTCTTTTTTCATCTGGTTCCCATTCCAATATGGCTTTCACTTTGTTGGGGCCCATTTCCACTCCCTCATTAGAGATATGGTACCCCAGATAGTCCAAGCGAGCTTTGTGAAACTCACATTTGGACAGCTTCATAAAGAGTTGGACTCTTTGCAGTTTCTTGAGTACTACTCTGACTAGCTTCATGTGCTCTTCAGGGGTTTCGGTATATATTAATATATTGTCCAAGTACTCCAGGACCCCATGCTAGAAATGCTCATGCAGGACTTCATTTATTAGATGCATGAATATGGCAGGAGCCCCCTGCAGCCTGAAGAGCATTACTCAGAACTGGTAGCAGTGTAGGGGGCAATTGAATGAGATTTTCCACTCGTCCCCTTCTTTACTTCTCACTCAATAATACACCTCCCTCAAGTCCAGTTTAGTGAAGATTTTCTCCTTTGCTAAATAACCCAGCATGTCCCTCATCAGGGGGAGGGGTTACATTTCCCCACACATATGCAGTTTAGCCCTCTGTAATCCAGAGGATGTAAGGACCCGTCTCAACTAGATCTCCCAAGAAAGCAGAATTCTTGAAACAGGCATTGTCTCAAAAGGAAACTTTATTGAGAGTTAGTGATGGCAAGAGAGCAAAGCAAGGTCTGAGATTTGGTGGGTAAAGGATTACATCAAAAAGGCAATACACAACTCCTTCCCCCCAATATCCAACCATTCAATTCCACAGGTGCCACCACGTCATGAGAAGCTGGAGGTTTAGTGCACTTCTCAAGGTCTCTCTTGGTTTCGTTTCCCAACGGTCACAGGCTCTGTTGTCTGGAGATAAGGCAGATGTTTTCAGGTCGCATTCCTCTTACCCAGAGGGAGGGCACCTCGTACAAAGCAGAGCAAAGCAAACAATATTTCCCATGCAAGCACCCTCCCCCAACAGCATGGCAAGCCCCAAAAATACATAGGCAAAAGCAGGAAAGGGAAAGATAGTGGGAATCAAGGCAAACACATTTGAGGGGCTCTGGCATTTGCCCCCCCTAATAGAAAGACAAATCCACCTGCAAAACAAAACCAGGAAGGGGGAAAGGAAAACAAAATTAAACACATTAATCAGGTTTATCAGGATAGCGTGCATGGAAGCGTTTAAGCAATCTAGGGGCCCTAACATATTTCTTATAGACCCACTCATTCTCGGAAGGAGGCAAGTCCTTCCAGGTCACCAAATACTGGGTGGACCCATGTTTATGGGAATCTAAAATATCTTTTATTTCAAAATGTTGCTTGCCCTCAACCGGAGGGTTGAGGAGCCAAAGCAGTAATAGGTCATAATTTGGAGATGACCTCAGGTTTCAATAAGCTACAGTGAAAACTGTGTGGATTTGTCTCAAACTCTTAGGGAGTTGCAGCTCCACTGTAACAGGATTAATAATATATTTGATAGGAAATGGACCAATATACTTAGGCCCCAGCTTCTTTGATGGCTGCAATGATTGTAAAAATCTGGTGAACAGATAAACTCTGTCTCCAACATGGAAAGGTTGAGTTCCATTCTTTTCTTGACAGCCTGTGCTTTATAAGCTTCCCTAGCCTCATCCAGGGCTTTTCTAATTACTGGCCAGATGTTTTGCAGTTGATGAACCCATTCTTTTAGGGAAGGAATGGCAGGTTTGTTGGCAGGCAATTCAGGCATAGGAAGGAAACTCTGGCCATTTGCCACTTGGAAAGGAGTGAACCCAGTACTGGAGTGTACTGCATTGTTGTAAGCCACTTCAGCAAATGGCAACAGATCAGTCCAACTGTCCTGCTGATAATTAATAAAACAATGGAGGTATTGTTCTATAACTGAGTTTGTTCATTCTGTCCCCCCATTCGTTTGAGAATGATGACTAGATGACAGTCCCTGAACCGAACCTAAAAGGTCCAAAAAGGCTTTTCAGAACTTAGAGGTGAATTGGACACCCTTATCAGATATTATATGTTTTGGAGCACCATGAAGGTGATAGATATGCTGCAAAAACAGCTTAGTCAAAGTCTTTGCGGTCGGGATCTTCTGACACGGGATAAAATGGACTTGTTTAGAAAACAAGTTGGTGACAACCCAAATGACAGTGTTTCCCATGCTTTTGGGCAGCTCAACAATAAAATCCATAGAGATCTCTCTCCAGGGTGCTGAAGGGCTTGCTACCGGCTGCAGAAGGCCAGGTGTTTTTCCCTGCCTATGTTCAGCAGCAGCACAAGTAGGGCAGCTAGCCACATAGCTTTCAATGTCCTTCTTCAAGGAAGAAATTGCCTCTTTAGCAGGTGAAGAGTATTTACAAACCCAAAGTGTCCTGCCATTTTTTAATCATGACAGGCCTGCATGATTCTCAGTCTCTGATTTGCAGGCACATACAGCTTTCCTCCAACCCAAGCCAACCCATTTTGCACTGAACAGAGATCTTTATGGCTGCTGAACCACTCATCTTTCTCCAATGCCTTCTTGAACTCCCCGACCATCACATTGTCTAACGGTGGGGGTTTCTTAATCTGTGCTCTTGTAATGGCTAGGGCAGCCAATTGCTATGGGGAAAGTAGAGGTTTAACCACTTCTGCCTTCACACTATTATATTGTGGCATTCGTGACAAAGCATCTGCTAGGAAGTTCTTCCCCCCAGGCAGATAGTGGGTGGAGAAGTTAAAATGATGAAAGTGTGGAGCCCAGGGTGCCTGTTGAAGAGACAACCTCCTGGGGGTTTTCAAAACTTCCAGGTTCTTATGATCAGTTCAGACCTGTTGCTTCCTTGTAAAAAATGCTTCCAGGTTAAGAGGGCCCATCTCACTGCATAGGCTTCCTTTTCCCAAGCATCTCACCATTGTTCAGTCTCCAACAACTTTTTGGATGTGTAAACACAAGGCTGTAACTGGCCCTGCTGGTTTTTCTGCAGTAATACCACCCCCACTGCCACCTCGCTAGCGTCTGCCTGAATCACAAATGGCTTTTCTGGGTCCGAGTGTTTCAGCACTGGTTCGGCGGAAAAAAGTCTCTTAAGTTTCTCAAATGCGGCTTGCCATTCAGCTGTCTATTTTAGTGGCTGGCCAGGATTCAGTTTACTCCCTCCCTTTTCAATAAGTTTGTGATAGGGAGTGCAATCTGAGCAAACACGGGGATAAATTGCCTGTAAACATTGGCAAACCCCAGAAAGCTCTGCAGTTGCTTTCTGGTGCAGGGAGGAGTCCATTCCATGACAGCTTACACCTTCTCTGGGTCCATCTCTACCTCCGCGTGAGAAATGCAGTAGCTCAGATAGTCAATTCTATCCTTATGGAATTCACATTTTGAGAGCTTGGCATACAGTTTAGCAGCTTGGAGCTTTTTAAAGACTGCCCTGACTAATTTCACATGTTCTGCCTTAGTTTCAGTGTAAATCAGGATATCATCCAAATACACCAGAACCCCATTATACAGGTGCTCATGAAGGACCTCATTGATCAGTTGCAGGGGCTCCCTGTAGCCCAAAAGGGAGTACCCTGAACTGGAAGCAACCTAAAGGGCAATTAAAAGTAGTCTTCCATTTGTCTCCCTCCTTAATCCTGACACGATAATAGGCTTCTTGCAGGTCTAGCTTAGAAAAAATTCTCCCTTTCACCAGGTGAGCTAAGATGTCCCTCATGAGAGGCAAGGGGTACACATTTTCCCCTGATACTGCATTCAAACATCTATAATCCAAGCAGAGGCAAAGAGATCCATCCTTCTTTTCCCTGAATAGGACAGGGGCTGCCACCCAGGGTCTGGCAGGCTGGATGAAACCCCGGGCTAAGTTCTTGTTGATGAACCTGCGGAGCTCATCTAATTCCCTAGGGGTCATTGAATACAGCTTCAGCTTTGGCAACTTAGCCCCGGGGACGATCTCAAGAGCACAGTCCATAGGTCAGTGAGGTGGAAGCTCACTCGACCTCTTCTCACTGAAAACCTCAGCTAGGTCTCAGTACTCTTTCAGGATGCTCTGAAGCTCTTGCTCACTCAGTGCAGAGGCACGTTCCTGCTTTGGACCTACCATCTTATCTCCAGGCAACCCCTGGAGATATTGCAACTCCTAAGACATCTTTTTACCAAGAACATAACTTTACTGAAAATTCCATATGGGTATAGAAAAGCCAATTCTAATGGTTTCACATACAAACAGCATAGGAAAACTTTCCTTTTCCCCCCAGTCCTCCCACTGTCCATTAGTCTAGCCAATTGGTACACTCGCTTTGTTTTGTCTCTCCGCAGTCTAAGTCTTAGATCAGCAGGATTGGATTTTTGTCTAGAAAACAATGTGCCATTAGAAGAAAAGATGTATCATTGAAATGAGGAGGATGACATTAAAATTTCTAAATAGGTTATAGCCATTATAGCCAATTGTAGCATTATAATTACACACACACACACACACATTTACACAAATACATAATATATGCTTTGGGGTATCATTTTACACAGTTCTTGAAAGAAGACTCCAGTGGATCTCAAAGTTAATTGGACAGGTGAAAAATGAATATTTATGCGTAGTAAGAAAAAAAAATCTTTAAATTGAATTAAAGCATACACCCTCATCCTGAAAAGATGAGTTGTTCTATTTTCGAACACTCAGGATCATGCAAATAAATGGTCCCAGCTCTTCTTTTGGTCTATATCTCTGTTTCCAACTTGAGTGTTGAATTGATGGGGTGACATCACAAATCCATGTTTCGTAGAGAAAAATAAGGTCTGATTGTGTGATGAAGTTTAGAGATCTGGATCTTTATCTTTGGGAAGTATTCTGCTATATTCCAGGAAATTATGTATGAGCTTCATTTGAGAGCTTTGTGAGGTAGAATTATACCCTAAAAGATCTGTCAAAAAGGGGTTTATTAGTTTTAATAAACAGTCTAACTTTTGTGAAGAAAACTTTCTTGATTAAGTCAATTCAACATATCAAATATATAAAAACAAAACAAAAATGCAAATAGATACAAAGAAAACAAAACTTCATAATAAATCATCCCTACAGTTAAGGCCAATCTGATCTTCGAGATAGTCTTTGAAATTAAGAGTTCAGTTTTACTGGTGATATGTAGGTTAATTCCCTGCAATAAATAAGACTATTTCTCTGGGTGCCCCCCAAAATTTTTATTTTTAAATAAAGGTCTAAATAAGCAACCCTTTCTGGAGAGTACAATTTGTAGTCAACAGAAATATGTCCAGTGTCTTCAATGGGTAATGCCCTACAAATACACCATGTTTCTTCAGTTGGAACTCCATGAACCCCTCATGTTTTACCATGAAGTCTAGTTGTTCAAAGCAAGGTCTAGAAAAAGCTCTTCTCTGATGTTGAGGCATGTAAGTTGTTGAATATTTTTCTAACTGGGAGGCTGATTTGTTTTCAGCCAGCCACTTCAGAGACATAATACATTTAAGTGTTGCAATATCATCTTGGACAACCACATCAACAGCTGTTTGTTGAAAACCTCCTTGGCCTTTAGAACTAATTACACTGGGAATTGGAGAATCCATATTGACATATGACACTTATAGTTGAGTGACTCTTGCATGAGGTTGCTTGTTGTGTTAGTGTGCCTTGAAGCACAGCTTAGGTAGTCTATCTGGATCCATGGAAAGCATCTTCAGACAATAATAGAATCCAATGACTTCGTATAGGGAATATGCCCAACTCTTCCCTTACTATTGGGGCTGGTGTGGACTTATCCACCCCCAAGTTACATCTCAGAAAAGTAGATTGTATATATTCCAATAAGGGGGCATTTATATATCTCCCCCCCCCCAGTTCTGTGCCATATGTGATCACTGGGACTATTTTGCTGTTATATATCTTTATGATTGGGATTAGAGAATCCAGGTAGGTATGGCTGGTGGCATTGGTACAGGCTGCAGCCCTTAAAGAACTGCTCTTAAAATATGAGAGCCAGGAGCCTGTTTCTATGAAAACAAGTCCTGAGTATAGATAAGACTTAATTTGATCTATGCATTTCCTACCCAGGATCTAATTATACCTGGTCCATCTCTTCCCAAAACAACTATTTTAGTTTTGAACTTATTAACTTATCAGATAATTGAGGGTGCAATACATACTAAACCTGCACAACAGTCTTCTCATCCCTCCCTGGGTGTATGACATCAATACCATGTCATCTGCATAAAGCAGAATATTTACATGTTTTTTTTTAACTTTAGGAATATGCCCATCAGTAAAGGAAAGAGACTTTGGGAATTGTTAATATACAGATTAAACAAAATGAGACCCAGTATACATCCTTGTCCGGTTCCTTTGTTACTACTCATTTTTCCTGTTAGGGAACTATGCATTTCTGTATGTACCCTTAGGCATGAGTTTGAGTACAATACCTTGATTAAGATGATATGAGATAAGATGAGATAAGATAAAGATAAGATAAAGGCAAGGCAAGGCAAGGCAAGGCAAGGCAAGGCAAGGCAAGACAACACAAGACAAGACAACACAAGACAACACAAGCAACATAAGATAGTGAGGTGAGGTGAGATGAGATGAAAAGGGAAGGCAGGATAGGGTAAGACGATATAGGATAGGATAGGATAGGATAGGATAGGATAGGATAGGATAGGATAGGATAGGATAGGATAGGAATGAAAAGGTAGGGATAAGGTAGGATAAGATGAGATGAGATGAGGTAAGTTAAGTTAAGTTAAGTTAAGTTAAGTTAAGTTAAGTTAAGGTAAGGTAAGGTAAGGTAAGGTAAGGTAAGGTAAGGTAAGATAAGATAAGATAAGATAAGATAAGATAAGATAAGGTATGATAAGGTAAGGTAAGGTAAGGTAAGATAAGGTAAGGTAAGGTAAGATGAGACGAGATGAGACGAGACAAGACGAGACAAGCTAAGCTGAACTGAGCTGAGCTGAGCTGAGCTGAGCTGAGCTGAGCTGAGGTAAGGTAAGGTAAGGTAAGGTAAGGTAAGATAAGGTAAGATAAGATAAGATGAGATGAGATGAGATGAGATGAGATGAGATGAGATGAGATGAGATGAGATGAGATGAGATGAGATGAGATGAGATGAGACGAGATGAGACGAGATGAGACGAGACGAGACAAGATAAGGTAAGACAGGACAGGACAGGACAAGACAAGACAAGACAAGACAGGACAAGACAAGACAAGACAAGACAAGACAAGACAAGACAAGGTAAGGTAAGGTAAGGTGAGATGAGATGAGACGAGACGAGACGAGACGAGACGAGACGAGACGAGACAAGCTAAGCTAAGCCAAGCCAAGCCAAGCCAAGCCAAGCCAAGCCAGATGAGATGAGATGAGATGAGATGAGATGAGATGAGATGAGATGAGATGAGATGAGATGAGATGAGATGAGATGAGATGAGATGAGATGAGATGAGATGAGATAAGATAAGATGAGGTGAGGTGAGGTGAGGTGAGGTGAGGTGAGGTGAGGTAAGGTAAGGTAAGGTAAGACAGGACAGGACAGGACAAGACAAGACAAGATGAGACAAGACAAGATGAGATAAGATGAGATGAGATGAGATAAGGTAAAATAAGATAAGGCAAGGCAAGACAAGACAAGATAGGGTAAGATAAGATAAGATAAGATGAGGTGAGGTGAGGAGAGGTGAGGTGAGGTGAGATGAGATGAGATGGCGGGCTGAATGAAACCTCATGCCAATTTTTTTTTCAATGAACTTGTGAAGTTTGTTCAACTCCTTAGGAGCCATGGAGTATAACTTTGGTTTTGGGAGCTTTATCCCTGGGATAATTTCACTGGCACAGTCCGTGGTCAGTGGGGCAGAAGCTGAATACTTTGGCCAGGCCCCGGTACTCTGGTGGGAGGCTCTGTAATTCCTGCTTGCTGAGGGCGGAGGCTAATTCACAATGTAGTCCATGCCTCCCGCCCTTTTCTTTGGATGGGGGAGGGGCCCTCCTCTTCAGGAATTTTAGATGTCCCTCCCTCCAATCCATGGGGTTCCATTTCTTTAACCATGTCAGGCCCAACACTAATGGCCATTCCATGTCAGGAATTACAACAAACACCAAAGTCTCTGAGTGACCTCCCATGCAAATATGCAGGAGTCTGGTGGCAAAACTGGTGGGGACCCCCCCTGTGACTGACCCATTGAGTTGGCAAAAGGTGATCAGGGTCTTGAGTCTCCTGAGTGATACTCCCATTTTCTCTATCAATTTTGGGCTGATTAAGCAGCGGGTACACCCTGAGTCCAGCAAAGCTGTTAATTTTACTCTCTTCCCGGTGCCTGGTATGGACAGTTCTAGGGGCATGGTCATGGGGTTGATCGGCCCACTTACCAAGGGGTCGTTCTTGTAGTCACTTTCAGCAGCCTCCGCATCATCATATGGTGGAGTTGGAGCTTGACCCTCTGACCCACGGGCCTGGGGGAGCTCTACGGACTCCTCGAATGCCATCACCAGCTCTCTTGGGTGTGACTTTCATGGGTCTCCCCATTGGTTGATGGTCTCCCCTCTTTGCTGGCATTTTGCTGCGGCAGTCAACTGCTCTGTGCCCCTCCTTTCCACACTTGAAGCACACAATGGAGTGGGGTGATGTAAGTGATGCCCAAGCAGTTTGTCCTCTCCTTTCAGGCGTTGGCTTGAAGCTTGTTCTCACCAGGCAGTATTGGTGTTTGCGTTGATCTATTTCCACCTTCTCAGCCAACAAGCATCAATCATCCAATTGCACTGGGACTCTGCAGGCACACAGGCGTTGTACAGGTCTTCATTCAGCCCATCCTGGAAACAGCTCACCAGGATGTCCTATGGCCAGTTTAAGCGGCTGGCCAACTCTCAGAATTCCTCCATGTATTTGGCTACTGGTCATTGCCCCTGTTTCACCATTTTTATGTGGTCATGGGCTTTCTGGTCGGCAAGAAGTGATGGCAGAGGGCTGCCATAAATCGGTTAAAATTTCTTAATTCTGGAGCATTGCAGTTGTAAAGAGTCACCATCCAATCAGCGGCAGTGTCCTCCAGTGCATGTTGGTAAATATCTGGGCCAGGAAAAGCCCCAATCAAATTTCACCCCCAACGGAATTGGTTTCACCTCCACTGGTTGGGGTACAGTCCATCTGGGTCTTTGGGGAGGTTATGCTCACCCTAGTGCTGCTGTGTGGGGAGTAGCTGTGTGGGGAGTAGCTGCCGCTGTCGCCTCAGGCACCACTAGCTCTTCCTCCTCAGCTTCTTCCTCTGCTTCCTCCTCCAACCCCAATTGTTCCTTCAGCTGGGCTTTTAATTCCTCCAAAGACTCTCTCACATATTCCATTGTCTGTTTTAAAATTGCTTTCATCATTTCTGAGTTTGGATCCATTGGTTCCTTTTCAGGAGGGGTAAGCTTTGAATTTTTCTTGTTTCTTTTCTTTTTTCCTCTGCCTCACATGAGGGTTACCTTCTGAGCCTTTCCTTCCCAATTTTCTTTCTTTCCAACCCCGAGCGACCACCTAACTCGATCACCTTCGGCCAAGAGTTCAGCTTTTCCCAGATCTCTGTAAGTGTTTTCCCTGGGGTCTGCCAGAGTGACATCTCTGCTCCAGGTCTCCTTTTCATCCTCTTCCATTTTGCTGCTAGGAAGGGGCATGTCGATTGCAACCCACCTCAGTAGGGCAGCTGCCTCTCCAGGTTGGGCACTATGCAGACCTCGCCTTATGTAAGGACCTACCTCATCTAAGCCACCCAAGAAAGCAAAAGTCTTGAAACAGGCATTGTCTCAAAAGGAACTTTTATTAGGGGCTAGTGAGAGCAGGAAAACAAGGCGACGTCTGAGGAAAAACCCATGAAAGCAGTATATTAAAAGCAATATTCAATACTCCTCCCCCCAGGATCCCAGTGTTCATTTGAATTCCAGCCAATCCACAGGTGGCATAGTGTTTTGGTAACTGGGTCCGTTGGTGCGCTCTTCAAGGTCTCTCTCACTTTCGTTTCCTTCTGGCTCCAAGCGCAAACCGTCTCTTAGATAAGGGTGATACATTCCTTCTCCTGGGGGCAGGGCATTGTGGCAAGACAGTGCAAAGCATCCCCAAAGTGTCCCCCTCCCAAGAGAATGGCAAGCCCCAAAGAAGGTTTACAAAGTAAAAAAGGAACATAGGGAAACAATACATTTCTTTGGGGACCTGACAATAAGATAAGATAAGATAAGATAAGATGAGATGAGATGAGATGAGATGAGATGAGATGAGATGAGGTGAGGTGAGGTGAGGTGAGGTGAGGTGAGGTGAGGTGAGGTGAGGTGAGGTGAGGTGAGGTGAGGTGAGGTGAGGTGAGGTGAGGTGAGGTGAGGCGAGGAGAGACAAGACGAGATGAGACGAGACAAGATAGGATGGACGAGATGAGACAAGCCGAGATGAGATAGGATGGACGAGATGAGACAAGCTGAGTCGAGCCGAGACAAGACAAAACAAGACAAGACAAGACAAGACAAGACAAGACAAGACAAGACAAGACAAGACAAGACAAGACAAGACAAGACAAGACAAGACAAGACAAGACAAGACAAGACAAGATAGGATGGATGAGACGAGACGAGACAAGACAAGATAAGATGAGATAGGATGGACAAGACGAGCTGAGATGAGCCGAGACAAGACAAGACAAGACAAGATAAGGTAAGGTAAGGTAATATGTAGGATAGGGTAGGAAAGGAGAGGAGAAGAGATTAGGATAGGATAGGATAGGATAGGATAGGATAGGATAGGATAGGATAGGATAGGATAGGATAGGATAGGATAGGATAGGATAGGATAGGATAACATAAGCTTTATTGTCATTTACTTGTTTATACACTGGCACACATTAAAATAAAATTCCAATACCCTGCTCTTAAAAGAAGGAATGCCACCCGCTAAACAATGTCACCATCCCTAGGATAACAATAATGTAATAATAGCAGCAGTACCAAAAATGTCAGGTTATATAAAAATGATACCAAAACTTATATTAATCAGAGTCCATTTTGAATACATAGTGGAAAAAAGAGTCTTAGGAGTTAACAAGGTTGATTCTATATGAAACAAATCTGTTACAGAATGTAGTTGTTCTGTTTTAGATACTATGAAGCCTCCTTTCCAGAAGGCAACACTGAAAACTGGTGTCATGGCCCCATCGGATCCATGTTTGGAGGAGGAGTTGGGACCAGGACTATCTGACAGGGATGGCACATTTCCCCTGAAATGTCTGAAGCATCCAGGGGCTGAGGATGATGCTGTCCCAGGCCCCTTCAGCATTGGGGGAGGTGGTTGATAGCTCAAGGAGGTGCCTGGTTCAAAAACATACAGTACAATTGGCTGCAGACAAGCAGTGGTGATGAGAGGCAGCAGATCCCTTCTGATGAGGAACAGCTGCCTCCCCCATGATCTGATAGAAAGTGGAGTGGAGGGAAGCTCAAAAAAGGTCTGCAAGGCTGCTGGCGAGGAGGCCACCCCACTGTTCCTCACAAGAAACACCTGGCTTGAGTTGATTTAATCAGAGGCCAGAGTAAGTTGTCTTTGTTGGGAACAATTATTTTGCTTCAGCGTGCACTTCCCTGGCCTTGGAAAAACTCTGCTTTGGATAATGTTTCTGCCCTGTGTACTCTGAATCTTGCTTATGGACTCTGGACCTTGCCTTGTGGACCTTGAACCTTGTTTACGATTTACAGACCTTGCCTTGTGGACTTGCCCCTTGTTTTTGGACTATGGACTTCCTCCCTGTCTTGTGAATTGGCTCTGGTGACTATTGGCTTTAAATTGTGGGTCTGTGTTGCACTGACTGGGTAGCTGCCTTTGGGAAAGTTTGCAGTGGAACATTACCAGCCATTGTAGGGCCATTTGTCATGGGATAGCTGAGCAATAAAGGACTTTATTGAAGCCTGCATCTGCCTAGGGGACCTGGATCATAACATCTATCATGGAGAGGATTGTAAAGTCCCTGGTCAAGCAGCACTTATATGCCATGTCCTGGACAGAAAGAAGTGGACTTCCAATAATCTTTTCCACTGATCTCACCATTCTCTCCACGCCTCCCTATCCAAAGCAGTAATACTTCTGAATCAAACAATAATGCAATACAACAAGATATTTTCAATCACCCCTATATAAAAAGTGGTAAGGACAGGGAAGGAAGATATGCTCTTCTCAAGCAATGCAGAAAATTCAGTCACTGATGTGCCTGCTTCACCAGTGTTTTACTGTTGAGCAACCAAACTAACCTACTCGTTAGCTGCACTCTCATCAGAATGGGACAATTGGTCATGGCCACAAGGCCTTGACCACTTTACCCTGGCCTCTCTGACACAACTGACCCACTGCAGGCATTCATCCCTGTCTGGCCCTCCATGGACACTTAACCATGCCCCCCACCCCAGGTGACCCATCGCAGGCTTTCTTCCATGGCTGGCCCTCCCCCAGTACTATACCACTGTGACTACTACCCTGCTGGTTTTCTCACATTGTCTAATCGCAGGTGATGTGCCATGGCACAAATATGCACAGCTGATTCACCCATGAGATGATTAGCCCTACTTGTGGTGCACCTGCTGATGGCAGGTGGGGCAGGGGTGGCAGAAGGACCCTCAGCCCAGGGGCACTTGCAGGGGCAGTGGCAGCAGGTGGAGCAGGGGTAGGCACTTGCAAAGAAGTGTCCACAGTATTGTAGCCTCTGTGGAGGCACAAAGGTCAACCGCAGCAGGCAGTATGGGGGACAACAGTAAGACCCTCAGCCAAGGGTGCTTGTATGGGGCAGTGGCAGAAGATGATTTAGGGCAAGTGTTTACAGAGAAACACCTACAAAATTTTGGTCTCCATGGAGATGCAGGGAGCATTTGCGGCAGGTGGAGCAGATGTGGGTGCTTGTGGAGGACTGCCTGTGGGATTGTGGCCTCTGTGGAAGCACAGAGGGCATCAGTGCCAGGAGGGGCAGGGCGGCTCCTTGGCCTAGGAGCACTTGCATGGTGTGGTGGCAGGTGGGGCAGGCACTTGTGGAAAAGTGCCTGTGGGATTGTGACCTCTGTGCAGTGCAGGGGCACTTGCATGGGGCATCAGTGGCAGGCGGGATGGGAGTGGGAGCAGGACTCCCAAGGGAGCTTACATTGAAGTGCCAGTGGGATCATGGCCTCCATGGAGCATGGGGGGCATTGCAGCAGGCATGACAGGCATGGCAGAGAGTAGATGGTAGAAGTTGTTCATCAAAATAGAGGATTAGGACTTCCGGATCCGG
This sequence comes from Azemiops feae, assembly GCA_023970755.1. NCBI lineage: Eukaryota > Metazoa > Chordata > Lepidosauria > Squamata > Viperidae > Azemiops > Azemiops feae. The sequence goes on along the minus strand of JALGBA010000988.1, from coordinate 225,096 downwards.
TTGCAGCGCCAGCGGACGTGCAAAGAACTTGCTCTCTTTGCCGTCCGGTTTCCCCCCGCCGGTAGACCCTGGACAGGGTCGAAAGTCGCCCTGGAGGGGCGACCACCGTAGAGGAGGGCACTCGTCAATCGCGGAGGGAGCAGCAGCTCCCTCTGCGGTCCGAGAAATCACCTTTGGGCCAACGGGGAAAAGATCGGCCAGTAACATGGCGGATCACTTAGCTGCTCCAGCCGAAAGTCACAGCAACATCTAAGCATAAAGAACCACCATGGAAGATCCGGGTGAGACCTTTCCTTCCCTCTTGTTATTTTCTTTACTTCCCTATGAAAAGCTTCTAGAAACTATTCCCTCCCTTGAAAAAGCAGCATTTGAATACTTGGGAAAAAAGTAACTAATCTTTATTGTGTATTTGAACTGCTGGAATTCGGGGGATCCTGAAAAAAAAAGAGAGAGAAAAACAAGAAAAAAGCCTTACTGTGACTCTTTCTCTCTGTTTGCTTGTTTTCAATTTAAGTGGAAATTTTTAGGGAGGGGGGTGGAGTGTTTTTCTTTCCTCCCCCCCCCTTCTGAACATTTTTATCCACTTTAAAAAGAAAAAAAAACTACCTTGGCTACTGGGTGGAGTTATGTGGATTGGAGGGTTACAATGTATCCCGGAAATTGGCGTGAAGCCCAGAAAGCCTTATCATAACATTGCAACCATGGTAGCTGAACTGCTGAATTTGGCGTCATGCCCAGACATTGCTCTACTTTTATTATAGAAAAAAAAAAGAGAGAAGAAGAATGGAAGCCTATCCACAGCTTAATTATGGACTCATACTAGCAAAAATCTTGGAAATGAGAGAAGAATTAAGAGAACATTTCAGGACACTTAGGAATGAGGATGGTTCAGAGTTAAAAACTGAATTTCAAACTCCAACTTATCATGATACACAATTGGATTTACAACTTAATGAGATGGAGGATTTATATCTACAATCTACTGAAGAGGAAGATGTTACACCTTATATACAAAGGACGGAGATTTCTGAGGACCAAAGGCAGAATTCAATTGAAACATCTATAGATTTAAAAACAACAGAAATGGACTCTCTAATACGAGACGTTAAAAATGCTGACAATACATACAAACAACGAATAATCACCATACTGACTAAGACTGATTACATAGTGCAGACAATATTGGGAAAAAGAGAAGAAGACTATGATCAGACGCAACTGTGGGAAAATGTGTATAATCAAATATTAAGATGGGAGGAGCTAAAGGCCCTATTGTGGAAACCTGCTTGGCATAAAAAGAAAGCTAGAATTAGGTTTAAAAATGAGTGTTAAAACTTTATTTGATGGGTAAAATGGTTTTTAGAGACTTCAAGTGAGCTAATATTTTTGAGATTTTTAAGGTTTAAGATTTTAGTCTGATTAATATTGATCTGAAGTATGGATTTGATTATGGTTTGGAATGGCAACTATGGAAAACTGGAAAAGTTAAAACTAAAGGAGTTGTATTGAGATTGGTGAAATATTAATGATATTTTTACTTGCAATGATTGAAGAATGGATTGACTTATAAAAATGTTTGATAGAGTATAGGAAATAGAACATAGTGGAGAAATTTTAAAATATACATATATATAATAGCTATATGTTTAGCTTAGAAATAATTAGAAATAACTTAAGCTAATGTAAAATGGTTTAAAAACGTAAAGTTATATTCATTTATAAAATATGTATGTGAAATAGAATAAGAGATAGAATTTAATTGAGAAATATAAAGTGAATATTTGGAGTAATATGGTCTGTTTTATATGGATACCCGAACTGTATACTATATGTCTATGTAATGCCAATTGGAATATGTTAATAGTTAATTAAGCTCAAAATGGGTGGAAATATTATTGATAGTTTTGTTTTGTTTTGTTTTTTGTTTTTTTGATTGATAAAATAGAGAGGGAAATTTTAAAGAAGTAATCTAAATTGTTTATGTATGATTATATGTTCTATTTTGTTTTATGGAGTGCCCTATCTCCACGATGAGTCCTAAGCACTTGGCTGTAAAATAAAAAAAATTCAATAAAACTTGTTATATATATAAAAAAATAGAGGATTAGATTGTGGTGTGAACTGTAGCACTCTACAAATATAATATGAGATGTTATGAATAGATGAATTAGTGAATTTCCACCCATGGATTCTTGTCCTAACCTCAGGAGTTTTAGAGTTGACCGAATCAACTAATGATAGCCTTCAAGTACTGGAAAATAGCTATCATATCATTCTTAATTCTGAACTAGAAGCCAATATTTGCTAAAAACAAATCATGCCAGATAAACCTTATCGCCTTCTTTAACAAAGTGATTAAACTAATGGGTCAAGCAATTATTGTGGATTTTGTTTATTTGGACTTCAGTAAGGCATTTGACAAAGTACACCACAGCTTACTTCTTGATAAGATAGACAATACCATCACCAGATGGATTAACAGTTGGCTGAGTAACCACACTCAATGGAACTATATCTACAGTACGCGGAGGGAACCATGCAGTATGGTACTTCAAGATTCTGACTTGGGCCCAGTGTTCTGCAACATTTTCAGGGGATAGAAGAGGAACTCATCAAATGTGCAGACAACACCAAGTGTCAGGACTGCAATCCTGCTACAGCAGCCATGCTTCACCAGATGCCAGTCTGCCATAGGCAATGGGGGGAGGGAGCTGTGGAGAGGTAGAGGGGAGACTAGGATGAGGAGAATTGAAACTACTCTTAGTGCCCTCCTGTGAGAGCTGCTAGCTGTTCCAAGGTCATGGAATGTAATGTGAGACCATCCAGCCTACCAAGCCAGGGACTGTTACCAAAACAATTTGTTTGAATGTTATTGGATAATTTAAGATAATCAGGGAAATGGTGGGGAGAAAGGTTAAGCAGATGCTTTGGGTGCAAAATGTCAGATCCAGCTTTGCTGCTCTGTAACCACATGGCTTCAGTAAAGTGTACCCCAAGTACCGTGGAGATTGTTCAAACATGTCTGTCAGATCTGCCATCACATTGTTTCAACCTTGCTTCACTTTGATGGCATCTTGCCATAAAAAGGAGGGAGGGAAGATGGGTGAATATAGGGAAGGGGATGACAGGAACCAGAAGAGCCAATCAGAAACCAATGGTTGAGTGATCCAAGGATGCAGGCATGGGAACGGAATGCAAACACCCACCAAAGAGGCACCAAACTTTAGAACTGTTACCAAAACACCTAGTTTGAATACTATTGGACATTGACAAGATGACCAAGGGGGGAGGGCTTGGCAAAAGGGTTTACACAGAAATATTCAGATCTGGCTTTGCTTATACTGTAACCACTTGGCTTTAGTAAATGTATACCTTTCACTACAAATGGAGTCGAGGGTTTTTCTTTCCTAAACACCCAACCTGGGAAAATGTCCTTCTCCGAGAAGCTAGAGGAGATCAAAGATGCTGAAAGGGAAAGGAGAGCCTAAAGCTTGGGGCGGCCAACTCAATTTCAGCACCAAATCGAAGGCTGCAGGAGTGAGACCAATGCCTCCACCCTTGACACCTGAAGAGTGGCAAGAAGCTTTGCTGGGTGGAGCAAAACCTCATTAATCAAGGGGGATCAAAAGATTAGATGAAGTGGGAAAGCCCCCTCTGGGGATTACAGTCACACAAGGCATCCAGGGCAGGACTAACTGCCCTGCAGACTGGTTCGAGCCAACCAAAAGAGAACTCCAAGCCACTGTGCTTGAACAGACACTCGATTAACTTAGAGGGAGATTCCTGGAGTTTGGAATATGAGACCCCAGTGGACCAGGCACTAGTTCCTGGTCAACAGCAGCCACACAACCAGATCTAGCATTGGCTGCCCCAGTAGCACTGATTGCTAAAATAGGGGATGCATCTCAGGGAATTTAAAATGCCCATAGCATTACCCCAACTGGATGGGACTCTAGCAGGGGTAGGCCCTGCAACATTCTTAATGGAACCTGTGGAATTAAAGACAGGTCCTCACGAGGAAATTTCATCATGGGCCTGGCATGACTGAGCCAATGATACTTGGGCTCACCTGGCTAGAAAAATGGAACCCATCAATACACTGCAAGAAGAAACTGTTAAAAGTGTGCCCAAAGTGTTCTGAGAAAAACAAAAGCAGAGAAAGTAAAGCTGAACTGCCAGGCACTGGCTGTTAGAAAGTGGAAGGGGAAGATGCAGCAATAGCCCTTGAGCAGGAGGGGCCCATTTCTCTCATCTTGAGGGAATACTGGGAGTTGGAAGAGATCATTAGTGAGAGTCTGATGTACTTCCACCCCACCGGCCCACAGACTGTGCTATTGAAATACTACCCAGGGCAAAATTGCCAAAACTTAAATTTTACTCAATGACTTCCAGAGAATTAGAGGAGCTTTGGGTTTTCATCAACAAAAACTTGGCCAGGGGATTTATCCAACTGGCAGTTACGCATGGTGGCACTCATGCATTTCTGAGAAAAAAGATGAGTCATTAAGATTATGTATTGATTACTACAGTCTTTTTTATATAAGTGTTTTATTGATTTTCTATTATTACAAATCATAAATGCTTGGACTTCCGGTTCCGGTCGCAGCGCCAGCGGTCGTGCAAAGAACTTGCTCTCTTTGCCGGCTGGTTTCCCCCTGCCGATAGACCCTGGACAGGGTCGAATGTCGCCCCGGAGAGGCGACTACCATGGAGGAGGGCACTCGTTGATTGCGGAGGGAGCGGTAGCTCCCTCTGCGATCCGAGCAATCACCTTTGGGCCGACGGGGAAAAGATCGGCCAGTAACATGGCCGATCACTCAGCTGCTCCAGCCGAAAGTCACAGCAACATCTAAGCAAAAAGAACCACCGTGGAAGATCTGGGTGAGACCTTTCCTTCCCTCTTGATATTTTACTCACTTCCCTGTGAAAAGCTTTTAAAAATTATTTCCCCTCCTTGAGAAAGCAGCGTTTGAATACTCGGGGAAACGAGCTGCGGAAAAAAAACACTAATTTTTATTGTTTATTTGAGCTGCTGGAATTCAGGGGATCCTGAAAAAAAAAAAGAGAAGAAAAAATCCTTACTGTGACTCTCTTTCTCTGCTTGCTTGTTTCCAGCTTAAGTGGAAACCTTTAGGGAGGGGAGTGGAGTGTTTTTCTTCTCCCCCCCCTTCTGAACAGTGTTATCTACTTTAAAAAAAAAAACTCTACGGCTTCTGGGCAAATTTATGTGGATTATATGGTTACAATGTAACTCTGAACTTGGCGTGAAGCCCAGACAACGCTATTGTAACATTGTAACCATTTTGAACTTTTACTCCCTGCACTTGGCATGATGCCCAGACGCTTGTATCTCTTTTGGAACTTGCTTAAGTTTTTGCCTGTTGTTTTTGATTTTATAATACAAAGTATACTTTCCTGAAAAATGGATTTTTTTGCTTTAGGATCACAATATAATAATTGAGACACCCTCTGCTATTATTTCCTTGGATTATAAATTAGATATTCAACATTGATTGGGACTTTTGCTGTTTTTATTTTTGTACTTGCTTTTTCCTATTTCTGTTTGGATTTTATATTTTATAAAATTGCAATTCAGCTTTTAAGCTGAAATTTCACTAAAAAAACGAAGAATGGAACCCCACTCACAGCTTAACTATGGACTTATACTAGAAAAAATCTTGGAAACGAAGGATGAATTAAAAGAACATTTTAGAATGCTCCGGAAAAGGGATGTTCCAGAGTTAAAAACTGAATTTCAACTTACTGGACATGACACACAACCAGATTTACAACTTAACGATATGGAGGAAACATATTTACAATCTATTGAAGAGGAAGATGCTACATCTTATATGCAAATGAAGGAGACTTTGGATGACCAAAGGCAGAATTCAACTAAAACATCTATAATTCTAAAAGCAACAGGAATAGACTTTCAAATACGAGACATTAAAAATGCTGACAATATGAACAAGCAACGAATAATCACCATATTGACTAAGACTGATTACATAGTTCAGACAACATTGGAAAAAAGAGAAGAAGACTATGATTGGATTCAATTGTGGAAAAATGTGTATGGCCAAATACTATGGGAGGAACTAGAGGCCCTATTGTGGAAACCTGCTTGGCACAAAAAGAAAGCTAGAATTAGGTTTAAAAGTGAGAATTAAAATTTTATCTGACGGGTAAAAATGGCTTTTAGAGACTTTGACTGAGCTAATATGTTTGAGATTTCTAAGGTTTAAGACTTTGATCGGAGTTATATTGATGTAAATTATTGATTTGATTATGGTCTGGAATGGTAAGATGGAAAATTGGAAAATCTAAAATTAGGAGTTGGATCGAGATTGGTGAAACATTTAACTATGATTTATAAAAATATTTGATAGAGTACAGGAAATAGAATATAGTTGAGAAATATTAAAATACATATATATATATAATAGGTATATTATAAGTCTATCTTAGAAATAATTATTGTTTTATTATTTTAGGCTAAAATGTAAAATGGTTTTAAAATACTTAAAATTATGTTTATCTATAAAATATGTATGTAAAATAGAATAGAATAAGAGATATAAACTGAATAATTGGAATAATATGTATATCTTAAAAATAATCTATACTATATGGGTACCCGAATTGTATACTATATGTTTATATAAGGCCAAATTGGAATATGTTAATTGTAAGTTAGTTAAGCCCGAAAACGGGTGGAAATATTATTGATATTGTGTTTTTTTTCCTGTTTTTTTTTCTTTCTTTTCTTGACTGATAAAATAGAGAGGGAACCTTTAAAGAAGTAATTCAAATTGTTTATGTATGATTATATTTTTTACTTTGTTTCATGGAGTGCCCTATCTCCACGATGAGTTTCAAGCACTCGGTTGTAAAACAAAAAAATTCAATAAAACTTGTTATAAAAAAAAAATCATAAATGCTTAGTAAACAAATGCGATGTCCGGGTACATTTGTTACTCAATGTTGCATCTTAACTTCAGTACAAGTCTATTCAATGCTACACAGTACAGTGGTTTTTTTTATTCCCTCTTCTTCCCCTGATGTTTTCATTTTCTCAACAATAAACAAATACAATTCTTACTACTATTAATACATACAAAATTAGATATACACATCTTCTAGTGTTATACAAATAGCAATAGTAACCTCTTTTCTAACCACTTTATATTTAAATTGTATTTGCAATTAAAGTCTCCCTATTAAATCAATGTCCTGTTTTTCAAGCTCTTACTTAAGTTTAATTTCCCATCAGTATTCAAAATATCTTTGTCAGTTATGATTTTCTCAAAGTTAGTTACATTTGTGTAGCCGAAGGTTTCATTTATACAAGCCATTCTAGTGTTTTTATTACTCCCATATCAAAAGAGAGAATGCTATTCTAGTTATAAATCATATCTTTCTTATTATAAATATCTATTTATATCTTTTGTATTATCTATTCTTTTGTCCATATTTAAGCGAATATTGGCTCATATAATACCCCATCTGCTATGTCAGATCTTCTGTTTTTTTAGTCTAACTCTAGCTTTCTTTCTTTGCCAATTAGCTTTCCAAGCCAAAGTAATTAAATCGCCAACGGGTTCTTCCTTTGTTCTTGTAAATACTGCTTGGAATAGGAATTTTTTTTTAAGTAGGGTATTTTTGAGGGGGAATTCCGCCCAGTTGTATTCATTAAACAACTCCCACTTTCCTTTTCCCTCCATTTCTCTTTTGATTTTTTGTCTCCTGATTTCTGACATTTCCCCTAACAGCTTTATATTCCATTTTTTTAAATCATCTTCCTTTCCTTAGGTATATTTTGAAAGCCTAAAGAATAAGGTGCCTTTTCCATTTCCATTGTTGCAACTAAGTCTTGCAGATTTTTATTTGTCTGTGCCAAATTATGTTTCCCTTCTTTTATATCTTGTGTCTTTAGATCAATTTCCTCTGATTCATCTTCTGTTTTCTGACTTGTTTGTTCATTCTTTGTAGTCGTTTTCTGCGAACTTTCTAGTTGTGAGTTTAAATTAGAGATTTGCTCATATATATTATCAAAGTTATTTTTAATCTCATCATGATTTCTTCTTGCATCTTCTTTATGTGAAATAATTGTCTCTGAATTAATTGTAACATAGAATGTATTTCCTTCTGAAACATATTTACTTCTTCTTGAGGTGTCACTCCTACAAATCTCTGGTAAACCTGGCTGAGGGCTTCAGATGGGAATATTAAATATGTTTTCCCACCATTTTTAGCTAGATATAAAGGATCCATTCTATTTCCCCCCTCCAGATATTCTATCAGAATTGTTGTAATCCCCGCGTACTAATCTTGTCTTATACCACCAATCTTAATGTCCATAAAACAAAGTCTCATCTGGTTCTTCTGGTCTTTATATCCTGTCTTTATAATCCAATAAGTTCCAGGATATGAGTCCACCACTGAAAGCAATATTTTGTAGTAGTTCTTCTGCTCAGGTGTCCAAAAATTGTCAATCAGCTGAAATTTACAATCCAAGATGTTTAAAGTGTTCAAAATGTTCAACCACCCTAAGAGCAATCCAAAAACCTCCCCCAGACAAACGTAGCCAGAAATCAAATTTTTCTTTCTCTCCCATAGTTCTTAAGATTAAAAGTCAGAGCTCAATATATGTTTATAATCCAAGAAGGTCAACAGGTTTCAAAACAATTAGATTCTCACACTGTAGTAGGTATGCCAATATATTTTCCTCTGTTGCCAGATGTTCTCTGTTGAGTTAAAAGTCACCAAACAACAAAGAAAGTAGGTTGTTATCTGTTTCTAGGCTTCTTACCAGGTCTGTATCTGTCATTGCAGCTATGGTGCTTTACTCTTGTCCACCACTAGATGTCATTCAATATCCATTTTCCAACTCTTAGAAGAGAAGATTAATTTCTTATATTTCACCCCAGTATTTTTTTCAAAGAGAAAATCTTAACAATTTTCTAAGTTCTCAAAATTGTCAAAACTATAGCTTTATATTACTTCCACTTGAGTGATAAATGTTTCTGTCTCCCATAAAAAGATTAAAACACCGCTTCCATTCCATTCTCACATTCGGAGGTTTTTAGTTTCTTGGGAGCCTTTTCCAGGAAATCCAATTGTAAAATAATAAAGAAAGGATCAATATTCTCACCCAGTTCCATACACACTGTTTATGATCTGCTAATTAGTGCTTCTTTCTTCGGTTGTCAGTAGCTGGAGGCTGGCCACCGGAGTGCAGCCAGTGTTTTCCTCTGCTGGTTTGGAGGGCTTTCAAATGGATCGACTGCCATCTCTCCATGATCAACGAAGCATGGGAGATTTTAGGCCCTTTTAGGGCCCCCTGCAGGGCAAAATCGGGTGCAGAAAGCAAAGCCCTGCATTCCTGCATCCGTGCTGTTACAACATCAAACCGGAAGTCTTGATTACTGCAGTCTTTTTTTAAAAAACAAGTTTTATTAATTTTCCAATTTTACAAAAGTCCAGGTATTAAGAAAGCAACATGGTGATTGGGTAATCCATAATCCAATAACAAGTTCTTTCATACATATGTCAGGTTACTTCATCAAAAATTTCCTCTCTATTTCCCTTAGTTATTATATCACATTCAAATTAATACATTGCTAGTTATAAATCAATCAGTTAAGACAGTTATCAATATATTTTAACTTATACGCATCCACGTCCTGTTTTTAAATTTTACCTAATTTCAATTACAGTATTCCCGTTAGCTTAATATCCATAGTATTTAGATTTCAGGTAGCCCAAAGTTCCCTTAGTTCATTACAAAATAGTTGTCATATCTAAAATACACTTGTTATTTACTTGAATAAATTCTTACATTATTTCACAAACATATTCTATTTCTCATCCTAGTACCTCATCACTTACTAATAAAATAACCTTTATCGTCTCAATCCAACTTCTATATTATAGTTCAAAACTATTATTCTAGTGACTATTTTTTATTTCTCTTATAAGTCTAAATCCTAAATATTAAATCAGTTAGTATCTTTTAAAATCTCCTTAGCCCATGAAATGAGATTTTAAGCTCTTCCATTATAGGTCACATAAAAAAATCCCATTTTTTAAAGTCTGACTCTAGCTTTCTTTTTGTGCCAAGCAGGCTTCCATAGCAGTGCCGTTAAATCCTCATATGGATCTCCCTTCATTCCTACACATGTCATTTGAATCAAGGGAGACATCCAATTATCAATTTTTCAAAGGAGCTGGCCCCTTCATAATCGTTGGATTGTTGGCCTAATAATTCAAATCTCCATATTTGGCTTAGTATATTTGTCATCAGTTCAGTCTGGTCTTCTTCTTCTTCCGGTTTCAGCTGGTTTAAGTAAAAAGTCATATTCACTGTTGTAATTGTTGTTTGGATGTCTGAGTTATGTAGGTTCTCAATGTGCTGTACATGTTGGTTTTCAGCACCTTCCATCTTAGTATTGCTTTCTTCAGTTTCTGTTGCTTTTTGAATTGCAGATTTTTTAGTTAAGATCAAGGTTTGGTTATCAGGGTTCTCAGTAGGTTGTAGCTGGTATTCTTTAAAGTCCACTTTGATGTTAATTTCTTCCTCTTCTGTTGCATTTTGGATTGTAAGTTCATCAGTTGAAATCTGGGCTGCGTTTTGTAACTTTAAGGTGGCGCCTTTATCTTTCAGTCTGGAATTCATTAGCTCAGTAGCCTCAAGGATTTTTTCAAGTATAAGTTTGTAGTTAAGTTGTGGGTAGTATTCCTCCATTTCTATGGTGTTTAGATAGTCCTTTAGTGGAGGCTATTTTTGATAAAAGTCAGTAAACGTCCACCTCCACTATGAAGAGTTGTTTTCACTACCCAGCTGTTTCAAATTCTTATCTTTTTTGATAGTGCCAAGGACAAATCTTAGTCTCACAAGTCTCCCAGTCAAAAAGAAATTCATTTACTATACCAAATTTTGCCACAAGATGTCCCTGGTAGCATGTAAAGTCTTTTTCCAAACTTAAGTTAGGCTTTTATCCAGTTTAAAGAAAAATATTCTTTTTTTCCCCAACTTAGCAGATAGATAAGGTAATAGGTCCCCGTAGAAATAGGAACCTTTTGGGACCCCAAATATCCAAAAGGTGCAAGTCCAATTATTTAGTTGTTTAGTTTAGTTGTTCTTTCCCCCCTCCAAAGCTTTATATTCCCAGGGTAGGCAGAAGCCGCCAAGTTAAGAGGAGGGAAGAAATTTCCAAAGGCTTTTACAGGAAGATAGTTGGGGTGCAAGAAAGGTAAGGTAGGGTCTCACCAATTCCTCCGCGGTGCTTTTGTTGTGCTTGGTAGTGATTTTGGCTTTTGGCTGGTACGGCTTAGTGATTGGCCATGTTAATGGCCGATCTTTTCTCCCACGGTCCAAAGGAGCTGCCTTGGATCAAACGGAAGGGCTGCTGCCCTTCCGCAATCTGTCGAGGGTCCTCCTCACGGTCGTCGACCCTCCAGGGTGACTTACGACCCTTTTCAGGGTCGCCCGACGAAGGGAAACCAGGCGGGGGAGAGAGTGCTCTCCCCACCCTTCTGCCAGCGCCGCGATCCGGAACCGGAAACCTTGATTACTGCAGTCTTAATGCTATTTGTGTGGATACCCCCTACTGCCAATGAAAGACGTGCTGAGCCACCTAGCTAAAGAGAAAATTTTTACACAATTAGATTTGAAGAAAGCCTACTATTAGAAATGGGATGAGTGGAAAACCATTTTCAACTGTCCACTGGGCCATTTCCAATTCCAGGTCCTTCTTTCAGATTGCAATGGTCCCCTGCCTTATTCATGCAATTAAGTAATGAAGTTCTACATAAACATTTGTACAAGGGAGTTTTGGGTTACCTGGACGATATTCTGCTCTATATTGAAACCATGGATGAGCATGTGAAATTGATGAGAGCAATGTTGGAAAAACTCTGTGCTATGCAGTTGTATGCAAAATTTTCTAAATGTGAGTTTCTTAAAATGAAGATAGACTATTTGGAATATAGGATCTCACACAAAGGGGTAGAAATGGACCCAGAGAAGGTGTGAGCCATTTTGGAATGGGAGGCATCTCACACATGGAAACAATTACAAAGTTTCCTGGGATTTGCAAACTTTTATAGGCAATTCATCCCAGCATTTGTGCAAATCGGATCAAGGACAATTGAACACTTCACCACGGCTTACCCAATACAAACATTCTTACTCTGCTGGCTCTCCACCGACACTCCTCTCCTGCCATTGGCCCACCAGCATTCTTCCCCTACCCCTTCATCCCGGGCATTTCCATGGCCATTTGGCTGTGTGGGACATTTAAAATGCGCATCTGGGCAGCCAATCCGCACACTGAAGGGTGGGCAGCCTTGGACACGGGGAAGTGGAGGACATTGCTTTGATGTGCATGCAAGGAAAGGAGAAAAGAAGTGGCCCAGGGGGGTCAGGGGCAGGGCCTTTCCCTTCCCAGCCTTTCGGGAGGCTGTCCCCACCACCACGCCAGTATAATTACAAGGTTAATAACAAGCTGGTCTGGCTTTGCTACATGGCTGCAAAATATTGCAAGGCCAATATTTACTTCCAAATATTAATGAGAAAAAGCAATGATGAAACAATTGCTGATTCCCAGTTCCTTCAAATGGTAGATTTTTAAAGGGAGAATCTAGCAATCACAGGGTGGCAAGAGAGCTGGCAAAAAAGACTAGCTAATTTTGAATGGAGGGTTAGACCCTAACCCTAAACCCCCCTCATTATGCTGGGGGGGTGGCCTCTTGAAAGGCTGGGAAGGGACAGGTTCTGCCCATGACCATGCACCCCCACAGGCTGTTTTTTTTCCTCCTCCGCTTGCATGTACATCAAAGCAATGTGCACCACCTCTCTGTGCCCAAGTCCGCCCACTCCTCACCATGTAGATTGGCTGCCTGGATGCACATTTAAATGTCCCACACAGCCAAATGGCTGTGGAAAAGTATTCCTCTGTGAAATGCCCAGGATGAAGGCATGGGAGAAGAATGCTGATGGACCAATGGTGAGAGAGGAATGCCGGTGGGTAGCCAGCTGGGTAAGAATGCCTGTGTTCAGTCAGCCACAATGGAGTGCCTGAGAAGAAGTGGCATTGTTAAGGCAGCCATGTTCAACTGTCCCATTCCGGCCCAAATTGCCCTACCAATCACCAACCTCCTCAAAACCAGAGGGGAGGGGGCAAATACCAGCCATGTCAACTGCTTAAGTCAGGGCTTTTCAACCTTTTCACCCATTGTACCACTTTTAGGATATGGCAACATCCGAGTACCACCAGTCACCTAGTAAGGTGTCAAAAACTTGATGACCAAAAAAAAAAAAGGAAAAAAGTGATAAAGTACAGGTAGTCCTCGACTTACAACAGTTCGCTTAGTGACTGTTTGAAGTTACAGTGGCACTGAAAAAAGTGCCCCCCAAGCCACAGCCGAGCAAGACGCCTGCCTGCCCGCCCGGCAGCACTCTTCCTCCTGTCCGAGGTTTTCATTGTTGTGAGCATTTCTGTTGAGGATTGGCAGTGGGGGTGGAATGGGGGGTGTTTGGTTTTTATCCCCCCCCCGTCTGCTGGGTGGTTGCAGCAGGTTTTGGTCACTTCACATGACCCTGGGACACTGTGACCATCATAAAAATGAATCAGTTGCCAAGCATCTGAATGTAAATCACAAGACCCTGGAGAGGCTGCAACATTCCAGCGGATCGGCGCTTCTTCTGGGCTCAGCAGAAGTGCCAGGATCAGCGCCAAGCTCCAGCTGGAGCCTAGCGCTGATCCTGGCACTTCCACTGAGCCCTCACAGCCCTGCAGCTCCAGCCATCTCTCGCTCAGGCTTGTGTGGTGCTGCCACCGGTTCAGCTCATTCCCCTTCCCCGCTACCACTTTCCTAGGATGGTCGCGTACCACCTGCCAGGTGCCAATGTACCACAGGTGGTACCCGTACCACTGGTTGAAAAGCCCTGGCTTAAGTGGTCTCTGGAAAATCAGTCAGCTTTTGAGAAGCTGAAGCATCTTTTTGCAGCTGAACTCATGCTCAAATACCTGGATCCTGATGAACAGTTTGTCATTTAAGCACCGTGGTGGCACAGTGGTTAGAATGCAGTATTTCAGGGTAATTCTGCTGATTGCTGACTGCCAGCATTTCAGCAGTTTGAGTCTCACTGGCTCAAGATTGACTCAGCCTTCCATCCTTCCGAGGTTGGTAAAATGAGGAGCTAGATTGTTGGAAGCAATATGCTGGCTCAGTAAACCGCTTAGAGAGGGCTGTGAAATGATATATAAGTCTAAGTGCTATTGCTATTGCTATTCAGGCAGATGCCAGAGATGTGGCCATAGAAGCAGTCCTCTCCCAAAAAAATCAATAAGGAATGCTACAGCCCTGTGCCTACACCTCCTGAAAACTCTCTGATGCGGAATGGAAGTGGGCAGTATGCGAAAAAGAGGCCTAGGCCATGTGGTGGGCACTTCTCACCTGAAGGCACTTTTTGGAGAGTGGTAAAACTCCTTTCGAGGTCTGGACCGATCATAGCAACCTAGAAACACTGAAGACCCCGGGAAGCTATCCTCTAAACAAGTGAGATGGGCACAATACTTTAACCAAGTATTTGAAATACTTCCAATATTTGAAGGGCTGTCATGGAGAGCAGGGGGTACTCTGCAAAGCACCTGAAGGCAAGACAAGAAGTTACATATGGACCTTAATAAAGAGAGATCCAACCTAGAATTAAGGAGAAATTTCCTGTCAGTAAGAACAATTAATCAGTAGAACAGCTTATCTCCAGAATTGTGAGTGCTCCATCACTGGATGTTTTCAAGAAGATATTGATCAACCATTTGTCCAGAAAGGTATCTCTTGCTTGAGCAGGGAGTTGGACTAGAAGACCAAGTTCTCTTCCAACTTCATTATTCTGTATTCTATAAGAAAAGAATAGGATGCAATAAATCTGAAATAAAGCTAGAATTATCTTCTGGGGTAGATGTGTGGAAGTACAGCCATAGGTTTAATTTTGAACGAAGGGGATAAAATTTATGCACAATGTTACATTGATTGTTGTGGCTCTGGAAGAAAAGAGAAATTAATAGACTGGTGACAGTTGAATGGCAAACAAAACAATTTAAGATGCGTTTTCAGAAAATAATGCTTTGAAGAAGTTTGCTTATTTCTAATACATGGCTTAATCATGTCTATTCATATGCATCCAAGGAACAAAGGAAACTAACAGTGTGATTGATGTAACTGTTTATTATGAAACATTGATGAAGGAGTCACACAAATAGAGGTATGAAGAAGATCCTTTGTGGAATGAAGAAGGTTATGGAAGAGAAAAATGCATATGTCACTTATTGCTGCAAAAAAATGAGGACAAGTTGCGAAAGGAAAAAATATCTTAATAATTCTTTCTGTATAAATCAAACATATTTCTTTGATAGTCAATTAAAATAAAGACCGGTGTCTGCTGAGACATACTTAGTAAAAGGAAGAACTGTGACCTTTGCAGTAGATGGTGAAAGACTGTGGTTGGCACACATTTCTCCACAGGAACAGAGTGCGGAACCAGATAGCATAGGAATTGAGGAACTGAGCTTTGTTCACAGGTACAATGACATGAGTAGAAATGGTAGTGAGAAAAGTAGTGGTCAGAACAAGGACAAGGAAGAACAGGAAACTGGCTCGGTAACTAGGACAATGGAATAAGAATAAGGAACTAATGCAGTGGTCAGTTCCAGGAATAGGGAGTTGATCCAGAGGTCAGTTCCAAGAAAGGGAAAGGGGATGGCTATTTGGTGGCACCAGAATGCTAGAAGTGGGCACAATGTTAAGATATAAAGCCTGCTTAAAAGATTTGGGTGTTGCCACCTGGCCCAGCAGTCACACTTAATGACTGCTGTCCATTTGGTCCTTATTGCAATAAGTTGTTGAAATGTAAGTATTGAATTTGTGTGTCAAATTGAAATAAATCTCTGGATCCTAAAGTGAGAATTTTGTGGTGTGTTGTCTCTTGTTTCTCTTTAACAAGTTTTTTCCCTGACAGTTTTAGTGCATTCGCTGGGAAGGGATGAAGCTGAAAGAGGCCTTACATTCCACAGGAGCATCTGACCAACTCTAGGTTTGGGCTATAGGCAATCAGTGTCAATGCTGCTAACATCGGATGTTCTTGTTTTGACAACAGATGGAAATGTAGCCATCTTTTCTCTTTCGCTTTTAGAGTTAAATAATGCTGGGAGGGGAGATGTGGATGAGAGTCCAGTTAGTCATAACAACAATAACTCAGCTGTGGGACTCAAGGTTATTGCACCCAGAGCTGATAAAGATTTGGCAGGCTGGAGAGCTGGGGAGAAAGCCCGCGCTTCAAGCTAATTGGGGAATGTGATTTATGACCGTTAATTGGAGGAGGGAATTGTGCTTTGCTACTTTGTGCCCAGGGGAGGGGAATTCAGTTTTTGGCTTTAACTATGCAGTGCCGATACTTTGTCTCTCAAATAAAAAATTCTTTAAGGTAAACAATGCTTCAAAGTTCTTTTAAAGAGTTTCATCTGTCGGAACCATGACATTCAGCTTGTGCTCCCTCTCCGTGTACCCATACTCCACTTTGGATCACAGGTAAGCAAAAGGCCCCTTTCCTTTGGACCTTAGGGTAGATAGATAGGACAGATGTTGTGATTTAGTTAGTTAGTTAAGCCTGTCCTAATCTGGCAGCAAGGGAAGGGTCACAACTGGACTTGCTTTGAGGACAAGCAGAGTGTGGAAGTTGTCGTGCCTCACTGGCAAAACAGTCAGGGCTGGTCCCGTGGCTGGGACCCAGTGAGGAGCTGACATTCCTGGGGGCTAATCACCCCCTTGTAGTGATTCGAGGTAGCTCCTCAAGAAGTGGGTCGTGCCCTCAAGTGTTATCTCTTGCAGCCTAATTTTTGTTCCCTCGTTGATGATGCTCGGCAGGAAATAAGGTTATGTCATTTTTCCAGCTGCTGGTGATTTGCAGACTGAGCTTTGAGATTGCCATTTTGATTTTTGAATTTTGGGCTTTTATTTCAGCTGCATGGAGTGAAGGTATGTTCTTCTTATTTGCACCCCTAGCTGATATTGTGCATTGGAGTTTCCTTGTGTATATGAAAAAGATAGTGCTTTTAATTGTTAAATTTGGCAGGTGCTATTTTGTTCAAGATTAGAAATGACGATGGTGTTGTTGTGGACACTTGAATAAAAGTTTAGTGTATTGCTGTGGTTATGTTTAGAAGTTATGAAATTGCTCTTTAGAATTGTATTCTGGTGATTTGTGGTTACTTTCCTTATCTTGAATGGTGAACACTGCCTTTCTTGTAGATAAGGGCCAACTTCTTTGCTGGGACAGTGTTGTTTGTTCATAACTAATATTGGTGCTACTTTCTCCATAGTTAAGGGTTAGCTTATTTGCTAGCATGGGGCATTTCATGATCATTGCTATTGGGGGACTGGGCCTCTTCCATAAATAAGGACTGTCTGTGTTGGCAGGGCTCAGCTTCCCTCCATTGCCCCTGGACAATTGTCTCTCAGTTGCCCAGGTGAAAGTAAAAAAGAAAAAAGAAAAAATGGGAAAAGAAAGCAAATAAATGAACCAACTACATAAGAACATTGTAGGCTTTCACCCATGCCCTCAACCATGATTAAATGCAATATGTCTTGAGATTGATGGATGGATGCACAGTTGAGAGATAACAAAGTGTAACCACAAGCATTTTAGCCTGAATTGGACAAGTTAATGTCCCCTGTCCACTCACGTCTTTATAACCTTTGCTTAGCTTTTTTCTGCTCTTTTGATTTAATTTGTGGTCTCTTTGTTCTATAATGGAACATTCCCAGCCTAAGAGGGGGAGATTCCTAAACAGGATACCCTGGCATGTTCATAAAGGACCTAGATTCTGTTAATACTTGCAGCAATGGCATGTGTTTACCTCACAAGGACCAAGGTGTCAGTTTCCCTTTGCTGGAACTTTTGACAGAAACAAATTTAATTTTTGTGAAGTTGTCTTGGATGCTGTTGATGTATCTCAAACTGGGCAATTGGTCTGCTTTTGTAGTTTGGTATGAAGAAATGGAAAAGCGATGCAGGGAACAGCAAGTGAGCAAACCCATGCAGATGCCAGCCTCTCCCCTGACATTCCTATATCTGAAAGACATTCATATGTTGGCCGCTGTTATGTTGACCTCTTGCCAAGCTCTTCTCACATCTTTTAAAGACTGTCATTCACAGGTTGCAGCAGCTATGCCCAAGAAACCATTACATCCCTGCCATTCATTGAAAGTTGGTGATTGGGTTCTGACAAAAGTATTTCAGCATAAGAATTGCCTGGCTCCTCGTTGGAAGGGACCGTTCCAGATCCTGTCGACCACCAACACTGCTGTGAAGTGTCAAGGTCTGACCTCCTAGGTACATGCTTTGCACTATATGAGGGCACTGGCCCCAGATGAGGAAGCTGTGCAACCCCAGCCATCCAAATCCAATAAGACAAAGACTGAAGCTATGTTCAACAAGGGAGAAAGTGCTAGTAACCTCTGCTCCCCACCAGCATACAGTCTTCAGCACAGACAGCATCAACAAGCAGTGGGCTCCGATCTGCTTTTCTCAGACAACTGAAGACCTTTATGCCACCTTTTCCAAAACAATGGAAGCCCAGAGATGCATGAAGGAAGCACTCTACATAAAAGGATGCCTCATGCCTGCTGTATGGCCTATGGTGTTGTTGTTGTTTATTGCCACTTGTTTCAATTTGTATAACACTGTGATGCCCTCCTGTGTTAATGTAATGTATGTTTTCTCTATTACTGGTCCTAATTGTGGTGTTGTCTGAAGGACAAGAAGTGGTCAGTTCCAGGAATAGGGAGCTGACCCAGAGGTCAGTCCCAAGAAAGGGAAATGGGATGGTTATTTGGTGGCACCAGAATGCTAGAAGTGGGCACAATGTTAAGGTATAAAGCCTGCTTAAAAGATTTGGGTGTTGCCACCTGGCCCAGCAGTCACATTTAATGACTGCTGTCCATTTGGTCCTTATTGCAATAAGTTGTTGAAATGTAAGTATTGAATTTGTGTGTCAAATTGAAATAAACCTCTGGATCTTAAAGTGAGAATTTTGTTGTGTATTGTCTCTTGTTTCTCTTTAACAAGTTTTTTCCCTGACAAAATGAAACGTATTGTCTAAAGTGGAGAGAGAACATTGCAAAGAATGTAGTAAAAGAAAATCAATTATATAAATTAAAAGATGGAGAGAAAATCCAGAGTGATTTTGATGGAAATAAAACAATTGGGGAGAATATTCCAATATTGCAGATGAGTGGAACTACAATGAAACAATTAGGGATGAAATTGAAGTGAGAGAACATCCAAAGAATGTTTTAGAGATTTGCATGGAATTGATATAAATACATGCATTGGTCAGAAAATGATTTTTAATTATCATTTATTACTGTTGAATTTGCAAATGATCGTTATCCAAGCAGATGCTAAACAAGGATTACCTGTACATCCATCCATCCATAAGATCTTTTAAAAAGCATAGAGAAGAAAGCTGATTATTATTTTTTATACTATGATGTATCAGCCTTCCATTTTAAGATTCCCACCCCCATTCCACAGTCCTAGGAAAATAAGAAAGAAAAAGACCCATTTGCAAAGGCTAAGAAAAGTTCTGTCTCCCAGCCAAACAGAATAGCTTCAGGCAGCCGGATAAGAGCATTCTGCAAATGGATACATTGTATCTATTAACTAAAAACAAAACCTCAAGAATGTAACCAGAACTGGCTTCCAGGCTTTAGACCAGGCATGTCAAACTCACAACGTCATGTGACGTCGCACGATGTATCGTGACTTTTTCCCCATTGCTGGCAATGGAGTGGGCGCGGTTTCAGCGTGACGCATCCGGCCCGTGGGCCGGCAGTTTGACATGCCTGCTTTAGACTGAGGCAGGCTGAATTGACATGATTAAACTAGATAATCAAAAATCCACTAGATTTGCAGTCCCCTCCCTTCACCAAGGCTAGACGTGACCCCATCCACCACCTGGAAAACCAGATAGGGATAATGAGAATACCAAAAGACACATTATTAAATTAATCAAATCCCCCATCAGGCATCTCAATCACAAAGATCCAGAAGGGTATAAAAATCATTCTCCTGGCTTCCGGTTCCAGATCACGGCAGATGCAGTTGCACGGAGAGCCTCGTCTCTCCACCGGCTGTTTTTCCCTCCGCTGGTAGACCCTTAATCGGGTTGAAAAGTCACCCTGGAGGGGCGACCACCATTGAGGAGGCCCTCGTCAATGGGGGAAGGGCGGCATCTCCTTCCTCAGTTCGAGCCAGCTCCTTAGGGCCATCGGAGAAAAGATCGCCCAGCAAAATGGACGGTCACTTCACTGCGCCAGCCGAAAGCCAGAAGAACAGCTAAGCACAAAGAACCCCCATGGAGAATCCGGGTGAGACCTTTCCTTCCCCCTCTTTCCCTAATTACTCTCCTATAAAAAGCTTTTGAATTTGTATTACTTCCCTGCTGTGAGAGAGCAGCGTTTCGGCACTTTGGGAAAAACAGCTTTGGAAATTAAAAAAAATAAAACAGCTAATTTTTTATTGACTATTTAACTCTTGGAATACTGAGGGATCCTGAAAATATTTCTACTTTTGAACATTACTATTATTACCATGCTATTTACTATCCTGGAGATGCCTTTCTTTTTTACTTTTTTAATGTGAAAAACAAAAAATCTATTAATTTGGGGGGGAAAGACTTTACAGCCTACTGAGGACATCTTGTGACTAAAAGTGTTACTGCAACTGTATATCTTTTTGCTGGAGGATGGCTCTGACCTTCAAAGGATGATAAGGGTAAAGATAACTTGAAACAGCTGGGTGGTGATTTTGTCTACTAGGAATTAGAGGTGAATATTTGTTGACTTTTACTAAATATAGCCTTCACTAAAAGATTAAAAGATTTTTTCACCACTGAAATGGAGGAATCTTACCCACAGCTTGATTATGAACTTATACTGGAAAAAATCTTGGAAGCTACGGAGTACATGAAATCTTACTCTCAAACTTTAATGGATCAAGTTATAGGCCAAAGAACAATAGAGAAGGAACAGAGTAACCCCAAAGAGGCCTTTATTCAACAACATATACAACCTAAAGAGATGGAGGAACCATACCTACAACCCAACTATGAACTTATACCGGGAGAAATTGTGGAAACTATCGAACAAATCAATTTTACACAACCCCATATACAATTTATGGAGAAGCCTGATGATCAAAGAATAACTTTAATAGGGATGTCTGAATTGTCAAAAACAATAGAGACTGACACCCAGACACAAGTTACTGAAAATTGTGATAACGTGGACAATCAACTAGTAATTACAACATGGAATAAAACTGACTACACCATTCAGAGGTTACTGGAAGAAAGGGAAGAGAACCTTGACCAGTCTGAAGTGTTGAGAAATACCTTTATTCAAATATTGAGGTTTGATGACGTAGAAGCTTTACTATGGAAACCGGTTTGGCACAGAAAGAAACCTAGAGTTAGATTTAAAAATGTGTTTTAAAATTTCATTCAATGGGTTAAAAAGGCTTTAGAGATTTTGACTGATTCAATAACTAACGGAGTACATGAATTCTGTAAGAGGATATCCTTTGTAATAATATTTTGTTTTAGATATGATAATTATTTGGAGGGGTAAACTTTACTTAATGGGTTAAAAAGACTTTCTATAGATATAGATTGATTGATAGAATATATATTTAAAATAGATAGAAATGTATCTTTTGGACTGATATTTTTATTTCAAATAAGATAATTATTTTGTAATGGAAGGAGAATAAGAGGGATTGGTGATAAGAGAAGAAATGGTATTAATAAATAAAACATAAGAATGTTATTGTGGGCATAATATATTCATTTTAGATATAATTATTATGTTAGGGAGAAGGGAAATGAGGGATACCCAAAGTGTTAATAACATGTTTATTTAAGGCTAATTGGAATATGGTAACTGTAAATTAGTAAAGCTTAAAAACAGGATTTGGATCTTTGTAACTGAAATGTGCTTGATGTCTGACTGGATTGATTGAACTCTATTTAGAAATGTATTAATTTGAATATGTAATATTATATAAGGGAAATAGAGAGGGAACTTGTAATGAATTAATTTGAGCTATATATTTATGATTTTCCTTTTGGATGTTTGATGTACCCATCTCCACGTTGTTTCCTAAGCACCTTGATGTAACTTTCCCATCCTTATAAAAATCTAATAAAATATATTTTTTTAAAAAATCATTCTACTCACCCTTCTGATCAGCCAGTTTGTCCAGAACCCAACGCTGTTGTCATTACAGTTTTCTGGCTTCCGAAATAAAAACCTCCTTTCCGGCAGCTCATTTACCGGATTCTCATTTCATTCATCAGCACTGATTGCATTGACCCAGCTGGAAGGAACAAACTGAAGATTTTTTCTTTCAACATGAATCAGGATGAAATGCAGGAAGTGCTCTAGATATTAGGAACTTCTTTCACAGGATCCCACAAATCAACAATGGGACATATTTACTCTCACAATTGTGGACATTTTGCTAGGAGATAAAATAGTATTATAAAATATTCATTTATTTTTTTAAAATATATTTTCACTAAACATTTACAGTTGTTGTTAGTTGCGAAGTCATGTCCGACCCATCGCGACCCCATGGACAACATTTCTCCAGGCCTTCCTGTCCTCTACCATCTTCTGGAGTCCATTTAAGCTCACACCTACTGCTTCAGTGACTCCATCCAGCCACCTCATTCTCTGTCGTCCCCTTCTTCTATTGCCCTCAATCTTTTCCAGTATTAGGCTCTTTCCTCAGCTATTTGCAAAGCTTCCTCAGACAGCCATTTTGCTTTCTTGCATTTCTTTTTCTTTGGGATGGTTTTAGTTGCTACCTCTTATACAATGTTGCGAACCTCCATCCATAGTTTTTCAGGCACTCTGTCTATCAGAACTAATTCCTTAAATCTATTTGTCACCTCTACTGTATATTCATCAGGGATATGATTCAGTTCATACCTGAGTAGTCTAGGGTTTTTCCCTACTTTCTTCAATTTAAGCCTAAATTTTGCAACGAGAAGCTCATGATCTGAGCCACAGTCAGCTCCTGGTCTTTTTTTTTACTGACTGTATTAGAGCTTCTCCATCTTTGGCTGCAGAGCACATGGTCAATCTGATTTCTATGTTGTCCATCTGGTGATGTCCATATGTAGAGCCGTCTCTTGGGTTGTTGGAAAAGAGTGTTTGCTATGACCATCGTATTCTCTTGACAAAATTCTATCAGCCTGTGCCCTGCTTCATTTTGTACTCCAAGGCCAAACTTGCCTGTTATTCCAGTTATCTTTTGGCTTCCTACTTTAGCATTCCAATCCCCCATGATGATAAGGACATCATTTTTTGGTGTTGATTCTATAAGGTGCTGTAGGGCTTCATAGAACTGGTCAATTTCATCCTCTTCAGCACCAGTGGTTGGGGCATAGACTTGGACTACTGTGATATTGAATGGTTTGCCTTGGATTCACACTGAGATCATTCTGTCATTTTGGGGATTGTATCCCAGTATTGCTTTTCCTACTCTTTTATTGACTATGAAGGCTACTCCATTTCTTCTGAGGGATTCCTGCCTGCAGTAGTATACCTGATGGTCCTCTGAATTAAATTCACCCATTCCTATCCATTTTAGTTCGCTGATTCCTAAGATGCTGATGTTCAGTCTTGTCATCTCTTGTTTGACCACGTCCAATTTGCCTTGATTCATGGATCTTACATTCCAGGTTCTTATGGAGAAAAAATCTTTACAGCATCGGACTTTCCTTTCACCACCAGATACACCCACAGCTGAGCGTCCTTTCGGCTTTGGCCCAGTCGCTTCACTCAACCATTTAAATAGGAATAAAATGTCACTCTTAAGTAGAACTTGCTGAAAAGAAATTAATAAAGGTACTTAATTTTCTGATAAGGCGTGTGATTCAGAAATCACACTGGATTTCTGAATGAGCAGAATAAACATAAATGAAGCATCAATTTCTGTAAAGATAATTCATATAGGATATGAATGTGATACAACTATAGTTAAACAAATTGGTCCTATAATTTTACTCTCCATTTAAAAGCAATGAGACTTAGAAGTTAGCCTGAATTAAAATCTTAGTTACATATTGTATATTCTTGTTTTTAAAATGTTTAGACAATCATTTAAAAAGTAATTCATGGAGCTTAATAAAGCAGTTCAAAAAGAGGCTATGCAATTTCATTTTTCCCCACAGTAACTTTTACATATCAAAAGTAAGTTACTTTTTAATTTCTACTTCTTTCTGGTTATTTGCATAAAGACATGTCTGTAAATTTCTAAATGACTGTTTTAGTTGTATTTTTATTCTTCTTCTCCTTTTCATTTGTTGTTACCAAGTTATAACTAGGGTATGGAATAAAATGAAATACAGCTGGTACCCTCTGCATCCTGTGAAGCAGGCTTCAGTGATATTGCCAGCAATGGGGTGGGCATGGTTTTGACGTGACATATCCGGCTCACGAGCCGACAATTTGACATGCCTGTTCTAGTCCAACTCCCTGCTCAGCAGGAGACCCTATACCATTTCAAGATAGGTGGTTGTCCAGTTTTTTCTTAAAAACCTCCAGTGATGAAGCAATTACAACTTCTGAAGGCAAGCTGTTCCACTCATTAATTGTTTTCACTGTTAGGAAGTTTCTCCTTCTAGGTTGGTTAGTTTCCACCCATTGTGTCAGAACCACCAGCTTCGGCTTTGTGTCTCGCTGTGTTCATCCCAGTGTCATCTTTTATACTGTCCAGCCGGCAGGTACTAGAGCGGCCCTTCTCCTTTTTCCACTGATCACTCCCAGCATGATTTACCTTTTGAGTGAGTCAGCTCTCATGACATAACTAGTATGACAACCTCTGTTTGCTGATTTTGGCTTTAAGTAATATTTTTGGTGACGTTCAGTCTAGGACTTCTTTGTTGTTTTTGCAATCCATAGGATGTGTTCTGTCTGCCTTTTTCAGAGCCCACATTTCTCAGCCTTAAGTAGCAATTGGAAAAATTATTGCATTAACTAATTTGCATTTGGTTGTTAAGGCTGATATTTTTACTCTTCCAGATGTCATTCATGCCAGACATTCCAGTTCTTCCCAGTGCTATATGCCTTCTAATCTCAGGCTGCAGTCACTACTTTGGTCGATTTTATAGCCCAGGAAGATGAATTCCTTTACTGTTTTGATGGTCTCATTTTCGATCTGCACTCTGACCTGTGTGTTCTCTGCTGTTATTTTTTTTTCCCTAACGTTAAGATGCTGTCCAAATTTTTCTCTTTCATCTTTGACTCTCAGGATTAGCCACTCCAGACCCTCCTTGCTTTCTTTGAGCAATGT
This sequence comes from Azemiops feae, assembly GCA_023970755.1. Lineage (NCBI taxonomy): Eukaryota > Metazoa > Chordata > Lepidosauria > Squamata > Viperidae > Azemiops > Azemiops feae. Next base: position 199,664 of record JALGBA010000988.1, on the reverse strand, counting down.
TCATCATCTGCATATTGGAGGTTGTTGATATTCTTGCCACCAATTTTAACCCCAAAGGTAGGTTCCCCCAAAAGTACATTTCTCATAACTATTTCTGTGTACATGTTGAAAAGTATAGGTGACAGGTTGCCACCTCACCAAGTGCCTTTTTCAATTTTGAACCATTTTGTATCTCCATATTCTGTTCTTACAGTGGCTGCCTGTCAGAGTATAATGTAGATTGGCAATATGAACAGTGTTCCTGTTTCTTTTTGAAATCCTGCTTGTACAGGCAGTTCTCTGTTGGCAGTTGTATTCAACTGTTGGTGGATTATCTTCAAGAGAAATTTGCTCACATGCAGTAACAAGGCTATGGTTTGGTAACTGGAACAGTCTTTTATATCACCTTTCTTTGGTATTGGGATAAATATTGACTTTTTCCATTCTTTTAGCCACTGACCAGACTTCCATACACTTTGGCAATGCTTTTGTGGGCAATGGTTTCAGCAACTCTGCAGGAATTCCATCAACTCCTAGGGTTTTGCAGTTAGGCAAGTGGTTGAGTGCCCACACTATTTTCTCCTCCAGGATATCTCATTCAATTCCTCTAGCAAGGATGGAACTTTTCCATTTCTTTTGGAATAATATGTAATCAATTTGGTTTCAATGTTCTCCATTTGATGAAGTCCAAGTATATAGTCACTGCTTGGGTTCAAACCACGTGTTCATTATGCTTAGCTGTTATTTGTGGCAATGCTGAATCAGATGTTCTCCTGCTTTATTTCGTTCACCAAGGCCAAACTTGCCTGTGATCCCTGTTTCTTCCATTTTTCCTACTTTTGCAATAATATAGATAGTGTCTTTCTTTGGAGTTTGTTTCAGAGTTTCCTGAATTTCAGTGTAGAATTTTTTGATGTTCTCTACTACTGGAATCAAGATTCAAAAATATCTTGAAAACATGAACATTGGGCCCTATTTAACAAATTGAAATTCAATGGTGAGAAAACTAAGATTTTACACTTAGGCAAGAAAAAACAAATGCACAAGTACAGAATAAGTGGTACCTGGTTCAATAGCAGCAACTGTAAGAAGCATCTAGGACTCTTAGTGGACAACCACTTAAATATGAGCCAGCTGTGTGCTGTAGCAGCCAAAGAAACAAATGCAATTCTTTGCTGCATTAACAGAGGGATAAAATCAAGATCACATGAAGTTTTAATATCACTTTATGATGCCTTGTTAAGACCACACTTGGGATATTACATCCAGTTTTGGTCACCATAATATAAAAAAGAGGTTGAGACTCTAGAAAGAGTGCACAGAAGAGCAACAAAGTTGATTAGAGGACTGGAGGCTAAAACATATGAAGAACGGTTACAGGAATTGGGTATGTTTATTTTAATGAATAGAAAGACAAGGAATGACATGATAGCAGGGGCTGTCACAAAGAAAGAGGATCAGCCTATTTTTCAAAGCACTTGAAGTCAGGACAAGAACCAATCTAGAAATAAGGAGAAATTTCCTAACAATGTGAACAATTAATCAGTGCAATGGCTTGCCTTCAGAAATTGGAGATGCTGCATCACTGGAGGTTTTTAAAAATAGATTGAACAGCCATTTGTCTGACATGGTATATAGTATCTCTTGCTTGAGACATTCAATGTCTCTTCCAACTCTGTTATTCTATTATCTGTTAAATGAAGATCCATTTTTAAAAGATTTTTTAATCCTATATAACAGTTCTTACTTTTATATGAGAAACATTACTGCAAACATTTTAAGAAAAATGTAAGGCTATTGCCTGATAAAAAATAAATTCATGTAACCAATAAAAATGATAGCTCAAGTTGTTTTTATGGATACTATCTTAGGATTCATAATCCAATTAATGAATGAAGATAAAAAAACCCTGAAAACTACATAGTATGAAGATTTAGCCACATAATTAGGAGAACATGACTTACATAAGAATCCATAATTGTCACTAGAAATGAAAATTGTGAGTTTAAGGGTAAAGAGAAACAAAATGTTCTACATTGGGTCCATGTAGCTCTGGAATATTCTATTTTTCTTCAAAACAGGCTGACCTGGAGAAGGACAATGTATTTGTGGAAGTCGATTATCTAGACATAGAATGACATTATAGCATTCTAACAGCACATAAGTACATCTTTGACTTTTCCCTTGGTTTGTAAGCTCACTTATTCATATACCATTAGATTGAATGATATGGTTTAACAGTCATTTTCTTTAACTTTCAACCATCTCCCACATAATATTGCTCTATTTTATTGCCTAATAGCTAAATTTATTCCTCTGTGTAATTTTCTGCTTTCAGTACAGCTAATCAGAAGCTATTAATGAATTGCCATTAAGGCTGCCTGGCTGCAGAGAGTAGCAGATGAAAGCTTCTGTGGGAGCCTGATTTACAGACATTAAAATGGTATGTATTGGCTTACTGCTGCTTCCCAGTGGGAAACCTCACTTGTAATTCCTTTGCATTCAGACTCAGCAGGAGAAGATTGACAGGACTGAAGATCATGTCAACAAAACTGCTGTGAATGTTGAAGAGGAAACCAAAAACTTGGGGAAGGTAGGACTCTTCTCCTGCTGATCAATCAATGGTATTCGGCCTCCTAGCAATCTTCTATATTAACCCCATTGATTTGCCTGTCTTTACTGCAAAGAAACTAGCAATTAGGGAAATAAGAAAGAAATGACACATAGGTGGTAGGGGGAGGACAGCAAAGGAAATCAATTTTTCTCAGAGTGTTCTGTCACAGCCAAACTGCCAAAAAAGAACTTACTTTGCTTAAAGATTCCTCATAGAATGCTCTATTTCTGCTTCTAATGGAATATCACAAAACTAGCAAAGGGTTAAATTATTGGCTCACTGTGAAATATGAAAGCTTAACAGTGCGAAACATTAGATGAAAACCAGAGGAAGGGCTATCAACAATCCTAGTTTATTTTCTTGGAAGACAGTCATATTAGAAACATTTGGATTTAATTCCCAGCAAATAAATGACAGGAAGGTCATTTCCCTCTCATAGTACATAAACCAATAATATTGTATTACAAACAGCTCTGGAAAGAGGTTCCTGTCCACACTCTTTCCTTTCTGATAAAGTTTGGAATAAATCTTGTTTACTAAAAAGCCTTTGTAGCTTAATTCTTTGATACAGTGCACATTGAAAGGGTGGAGTATTTCAATTTGATTAGAACAAAACACTTAGTATTAGTGATAGTATGTCATGAGAAATTAAAATAAGGAAATCATTCAAGGCTATATTTAGTCCATCTTTAGAGGCAGTTGCTTTATGTCCTAAGCATGCTTGGTACTACAGTCACTTGAACTACAGAGAGATAGCACAGTTATCACTTCCTGAAGAGAGTGTTCATTGCTCTGGTTGTTTTTACTAATCAGCAGTTATTCTTAAAGCAGGAGTCAAAAACAATATCTCTCTCTATGATATTGAACACAATTCTGATTGTAGTGGCTATTTCATAAAGCCCAATAGCATTCAGAGGACAAGCATTCACCATTCTTTTCCTCAACAACTTTTTTTGCAAGCATTGAAAACTGCTTTATTCAGTTTAGTGTAAAATTGGCTCTCCAATTTTAAATCAGAGAAATAATATGCTATATCTTACTTTTCAAAAGTTTGGCAATACTGAGCTGGATTCAAAAGTGCCCTAGCATGAATTATCTGACCTTCAGCTGAGTAGATAATCTTACAAATGAAAACTGGAGATGCAATTTTTTTTAAAAAAAATATTCCCTATACTCCCATCGCAAATGTGAGACTAGGCCAAAAATACTCAGCTGATGCAGAAATAAGAAGAGGGGTCAGACAGGGATGTATTCTGTCTCCACTGTTGTTCAATATCTACTCTGAGTCAATCTTCAACGAGGCACTGGAGAACATCGATGCTGGCATCAAAGTAAACGGTGTTTGGATCAACAACTTAAGATATGCTGACGATACAGTTCTGCTTGCCAGTAAGTATGAAGACCTTCAGCTCCTCATCAACAGAGTCACCGAAATATCTGGAAAATATGGCTTGAAGCTTAACACCTCAAAAACCAAGATCATGGTCGTCAGCAAACAACCCGTTAATTTACCACCAATAAATTCAGAAGGAATACCACTAGAAAAAGTTGAAAGGATCACGCACCTCGGTTCTAATTTACATGAAAGCTGGGACATGACCACTGAAGTAAAGACAAGGATAGAGAAAGCTCGAACAGCATTCTTCAAAATGAAAAAGGTCTTCTGCAGTCACGACATAAGCCTAAGACTGAAAATCAGGCTTGTCAGATGCTATATTTTTTCTATCCTGCTCTATGGAGTAGAGAGTTGGTCTCTGACAGAAGGCCACCTGAAGAGACTAGAAGCATTTGAAATGTGGATTTACAGGCGGCTGTTACGTATAAGCTGGGTGGACAAGATCAGAAATGAGGAGGTTTTAAGCCGCCTGGAAAAGCCAAGGGAAATCATCAAAACAATTAAAAAACGAAAGTTAGAATATTTCGGACATGTGATGTGACACCCAGAAAAATACGGCATACTCCATTTAGTCCTCCAGGGAAAGATTGAAGGCAAACGAGGTCCAGGCAGAAGAAGAACATCATGGCTTCAAAATCTAAGGGACTGGTTTGGACAAAACTCAGCAGCACTTTTTCGTGCGGCTGCTGATAAAAACAGGATCGCCAACATGATCGCCAACGTCCGATAACGGATATGGCACAAGAAGAAGAAGAATACTCCTATCCCATATCACATTTTTAAAACACTTTATTGAACATCTTGCCTAACTTTTGATTCATATGAGTAAAACATTCTGAATCAATTTAAAATCCTAACAAGAACATATTAACAAGAACAAAAAGTTGAGAGTTTAGCTAATGCTTATCCATCCTCTGTTAAAGGAATTCAAAAGAGCTAATATGCAGGAATTATTATAATCTTGAAGCACAAAAGCTAGGGGACTTGGTAGATTCTGACTAGTTTGAAAATTGTGCATAATATGCTATAACTTACTTTTCAAAAGTTTGGCAACATCAGGTTGGATTTAAAGTAACCTATCATGGACAATAGGACTTTTATTGTGTAGTTGAACAGATATTTCCACCAATAAGTGGACACAAGATTAACTCCAACATGTAGTCTTTAAGGAAACTATGTCTATATGGGGAAAGTATACAGTAAGAGACTTTTGTCCAGGGCCCAGTAAACATTTTTTAAAAATGAATTAGATAAGGGGATAGAGAAAAAATGCTTAACAAATTTGCTAACTTAATCTCAAGGTTTGAAAAAATCAGGATAAATTTGAACACTGGGACTTTTCCACAAAATGTAGTTCACTTGCAAGAAATGTAGGGTTCTATGCTGAATTACATGTTCATCATTTGTGCATAATTCTAGTTCAAATTTAGTCTTACAGTATTCAAAACAAATCATTTTATTTACTTTAAGCCTCTCTAACAATTATATATAGAAGAACCATTGATATACCACATTCTTTTAATTTAATATTTCAATTACCTTTAAAGCATCTTCCAAAACTAACATCAAGTTATTTGTGAAAGCTCATAATTCACACATTTCTTTTTAAACTTTTACTTCCATAATCTTCTCATCCTGTCTTATATTTCTATTCGGTACTTCAAAAAACCAAAATAATCAAGAGAAGGACAATTTATAAAGCAGTACTAATATTTCAAACAATCTTGATTCTGTCCCTTTGTTAATGCAACCTAGGATTGTGTTGGCTTTTTTGGCTGCTGCTGCACAGTACTGGCTCATATTTAAGTGACTGTTCATTAGGATTCCAAGATCCCTCTCACAATTAGTGTTATTGAGCCAGGTTACACCTAATCCGTACATGTACAGATGATTTTTCTTGATTTGTTCTTTTTAATATTTTACAAGATTTTGTTAGCTCTCTGTTAATATGTGCTTTTGTGTAACCTAAATCAATTTTGACCATTTTATAAAATTCTCCCCTGAATTCATATCTTCCAAAAGTTTAAACAGAAAAGTCAAATTCAAATTGTCATCTCTTCATCTAAATTCTAAAAAGATCAATGTGTCTTATTTTTCCTTACATTGTCCTAAATATTCTGATGGTGCAGTGGTTAAGTGTAGTGCCCACAGCCTGGAGTTCGATCCAGACAGGATTCAAGATTGACTCATCAATCAGAATAGAGCCAGAAGGGGCCTTGGAAAACTTCTAGTCCAACCCCCTGCTCAAACAGGAGACCCTATACATTCAGACAGATGGCTGTCCAGTCTTTTCTTATAAACCTCCAGTGATGAAGTAACTACAACTTCTGAAGGCAAGCTGTTACACTAGTTAGTTGTCCTCACTGCTATCCTGTCATGCCTAGTCCTTCTTTTCTCTAGACTGGCTATACCCAATTTCTGCAAACATTCTTCATATATTTTTGTCTCCAGGCTCTTAATCACCTTAATTGCTCTTCTTTGCACTTTTTCCCAAAGTCTTAACATCTTTTTTGTAACATGGTGATCACCAGGGACTTACTATCACATGTGGTGGGAATGCCCAAAAGCTCAAGAATTTTGGCATCTGATAAAAAATTGGCTGGAAGAGATATTATCACAAAAAAATGAATTAAAACCAGAAACCTTTTTATTAGGGATTACCAAGGATAAATTCAGCAAAGGATCTTTATATTTAGTGTTGCACATTTTAACTGCAGCGAGACTAGCCTATGCTCAGAAATGGAAGAGAAACCCCTACCAAAGAAGAAGTAATAAATAAAATCCTATCCTGTGCTAAAATGGATAGGTTAACATTAGAGCTTAAAAATAAAACTGAAACACACTATTTTGAAATTTGGAACGAAGTGTATAAATGGCTAGAGTCAAGGAGGCATGCTGGGATGAATGTTGATTGATAAGTTGATAGTTTAGAAATCTTTATACTAGTATTTTTTATAAGATAGAATTATTCAACCACAATGTATATGATTGAAAGAATGCTTACTAGAAAGTTCACAGATCCTATATATATATATTGTTATAACGTAAAGAAACTTTTTTCCCCACAAGGTAATACTAATAGTATTGTTTAAACCAGGGAAGTTGTATCATGTCCATTTTGTTTTTAACTGTATATTCAATAAAAAAAACCCTAGATGTAATATCAAATCATTTTATTACAGCCATATGACCAGAAACAGTAAAATATCCAATTGTAGGCTACTTACATACATACATATATAAAAATGCACTGAGCATGATCTAATGATGAATAAGAACATATATAATAAAATTAATTTTAAAATAAAAGTATTAAAAAGATCTAAAAATAATATTTACCCCAGTGCTGGCTGCGCAGAATCTAGCCACCTGCGCCGTAATCAGCCTGTTTATCCTTAAGCAGCCATGGGAGATAAGTAGTGTCAGAAAGGCCAGGATACCTATCGATTATTGGGAAGATATGGTTTTTTCGAATATCTCCTAGAAAGAGCATTGAAGGAGTATGTGTCCAATGGTCTCCACCTCTCCTGAGCCACAGGAACAGTGTCTTTGAGTCAATGGTATCTTTTCATACTTGCCATACAAGACGGCTGATGGAAGCGCATGGTGCTGTGCGAGCGAAAATTCTTTCCAGTGGTTTGCTGACTCCAACTGGCTAAGATAACTGGTGAGAGTAACAACATATCTAATAGAGTCTGGAGCCAGAAACAACAGAGCTATCCCTAAATCCGCTTGCCTCTTGATGTCCTCTACCCTTTGTCGCGAGTTTTGTTTTGCTTGGTTGTAGTCCAATTTGAGTATTGAGGCTGGAGAGAAGCCTACTTTGGCAAGTTGGGACTCAATTGCCTTGACCATGATGAGGAAAATTTGTCTTGAAGATTAATGGAGCAAGGCCTTGCAGAAAGAAATTAAACTTTAGCCAGATATTTAAAGAAGCTGTACAGATTCTTGCTTCAACTATTATCAATCCTGTCTCCAGATGCAGAAGTGCATTTGAGACACAATCTAGAGAATTGCTCTAATAAATTTGAATTGAACTCTTTCCAATGGTGTGAAACCCGAAGCTGAGGGTCTGAGTAAGGTCCAATAGAGAAGCTGTGGTAGTGACTTGGCCAGAAAGAACTTAATTGTGGCTTAATTGCCCTGCATTTGTGCGAAAAAAATTGTGGATGGGATTCTCTGATCTTTGGCCAGAGGCAGCCGCATATTCTCCATGTGCTTTTCTTGAGCCAGTGGCATGTATGACCACCCTAGGTACTTAAAGGTGGCTACCTGCTCTATATTATGCCTGGCCTTGCTTCTAGCTTATACGAATGATAGCCATTAAGCAGGAGATCATCAACCGTCCAAGTCTCTTGCACCAAAATGATATCCTTATCTATCAGAGGATCAGAGTAATTAAGGCCTCTAAGTCGATACTATCCAGCTACATTCCATGACATGTTTAAAGTATTTTTCTTGCACTGACCTTCATATAATCAGTTCATGTTCTCATTAGGGGCACTTGTTGGAAGATAATTATGATGGGTGATGTTGTCATTGAAAGTTAAATACTGTTTGTTTTTAGATGCATTTAACCAAGAATTAGGCAAGTTTTGCGAGATTACAGGGACATCATCCACAACAGCAAAGGTAGCCCCACCATTTTTGTGGGGCACTGAGGCATGCCTCTGTCTCTGCCACTGATTGCCATCTGATAGCTGGATCAGAGAGTCTTCACCTTTAGCAATTATCTCTGCAAAATCCCCATCTAAGAACACATGTAGATTTATGGCCATTTTTGGGGGGATGCAGTTGGGGGTTCATCTTGTGACAAGATGTTAAAGGCACTTCTGATTGAAGTGAAGGTGGAAGATGGATTGTATCCTTAAAGTCTGTACGCTTAGAGTGCACTGTAAGATGGGAGAGTATGTCTTTCTGCTGTTTATCAGGGTCTGAGTAAGTCAGTGTGGTTACCCCACTGTCAGCCTGTGTAACAATCCTTTTTTTTCTTTACTATTGAGGAAATGGTAGATTGTTGGATAACTATATTGTCACAAGTCTGAGCATTTGGCGAAGCCAAATTAAATTCAGGCTTTGCTGTAGATTGAATTGTTGTCAGTGCCTCTTTTAGATCATCCAGTCTCTGAATAATGTTAGCTTGCTCAGGTTCTGGCAATGCACTGAATAAGTCAATCAAGGACATCTGGCATGTCCTCAGCAAATTCTATAACTGTGGATAACTCAGTTTGTAGATCGCTCCTCTGCTTTCTCAAGGTCAATTCACCTGCAACTGCTTCAAGCTTATCAGTATGAAGTCTGTTGCAGCTTGGATTTAAAGCAATATTTCCCTCTTGGAGAGACTGATCCAGGAGTGGGCACACTTTCTCTGAGCAGAAGACACATACTGGGAATATTGAAAAACTGTTCAAGAAGGGCTTCATTTTAAAAAGCATAGAGGGAATTGTGGACTGCTTGAAAGATAACAAAATTTGCATACATTGCTTTCTCGCTGGCAATCATTCTGCATATAGTAAATCAGAGTGTATTTGCAGCAGAGCAGCTGGCTCAGAGACAGCCTAACACTCCACTTTCTATCACTCCAACACCCTCTATTAGTGCGGTTGTCATAAATTTGCAAGGTAACCTGGTTGGTCTGCAAACAGAAGTTATTTTGGTCACCTCTTGGACTACCTGATTGAGTGTTGTTTTCTTTATAGATATTCTTTCATCTCACGTTTTTGGGAGGGAGAGAAGGGCCTGCTCTAGTTTCAGTTTCTGAATTAGCGAACCCATATCTATCAGTAAGTGTCCTCCTGGGTCCTTCTGCAATATTTGGGTGACTCTTAATAAACTTTGCAAAAGACTCTTTCAAGCAGTCAACCTTATTTATGATACTTGATAAAAGTTCATAGATTGAATTTACAGTTTGAGCTGTAAGCAAAGATTGTCTGGAAAGGAAGTCTGTTGCATTCTCCCTTTTTAAATTTGTTACATTCCCTCCTGCGAGTTCCAAGGAGGTGAGATATTTTCTCTGTGTGAGAAATAACATAATGTTGTAATTTTCCATAATGCAGACTAGCATATAGCTTATGAATGACATATTATCCAATTTATATAAGGTTTATTTTTTATTCAAACTACTTAGGGTTAGTATTTTAAAGAATAGCCACTTTATTATATTTATTATATTTCCAGAGCACAGCCATGTTTAACCGAGGCATGAACTCTGCTAAAGCTATGACATACATGTACCAGTTACTGTATTGTACAAATAAACAAGGGAACCAATAAGGAAATACCAGAGAGATGAGCAGTTAAGGGGCTGGGTGCTTAGCAAGTTTGGGTGACGAGAAGGGCCTGCCTCAATTAATTCTTCTAAGAAAGCAGAACTCTTGAAACTTGCATTGTCTCAACAGGAACTTTTATTGGAAGGTATTGATAGCAGGAGAGTAAGGCAGGATCTGAGGATTTCCCACACGAAACATTACATTAAAAGAGCCCTTTCAAACCCTACCTCATATGTCCAACTGGCTGATTTGAATTGAACCAATCCATAGGTGTTAAGTCGTTGTGGGAAAGAAGTGATAAGGCACCGTTCTCAAGGTTATCAGGTTTCTCCGTGGCTTCTTCCCATCTGACTGGAGATAAGGCAGATGGCTGGAGGCACATTCCTTTCACACTCTAAATAAGATACTTCAAAGAGGATAGAACAAAGCAAAGGAAGAACACTGAAGAAGACCCATAGATCATTCCTCCCCTTTCCAAGCACAAACCTCCCTAATAGAATGGCAGAACTTGAAAATGAAAGTATAAGGAAGAAATACATTGAGGGTCTGACATGCCACCCCCCTTAAAAAAAGAGAGATATCCACCTGGAGAAAACAATAACAGGGAGAGAAAATGAAACAGCGCTTAGTCAGGTTTATCAGGGTAACCAGTATGAAAACATTTGAGCAGTCTAGGGGTCCTCACGTGTTTCTTGTTTACCCACTCATTCTCAGATGCTGGGAGATCCTTCCATGCCACTAAGTATTGGGTGGCCCCATGATGCTTTCTGGAATCTAAGATTTCCCTGATTTCAAAATGTTGTTCACCTTCCACCATGATAGGTTGTGGTGGAGGGGCTACTTCTGGCCTTAGGGGCAAACTCATCTCGAGCTTTAGCAAGCTACAGTGGAATACCGATGTATCTGTCTTAATGTTTTGGGGAGTTCAAGTTCTACTGTGACTGGGTTGATGATGCGTTTAATAGGGAAGGGTCCCACGAATTTTGGCCCTAACTTCTTGGAGGGCTGGAAGGACTGCAGGAACCTAAAAGGCTTGGGTTACACCCTTTTTTTAATCTGCCTGGGCTTTATAGGCTTCTCTAGCTTTGACTAAGGCTTTTCTGACAACTGGTCATTGCAATTGTGTGATCCATTCCTTAAGGGAAGGGATGGTAGACTCATTGACAGGTAATTCAGGCATCAGATTGAAGCTCTGTCCTGTAGCCACTTGGAAAGGTGTGTGACAGTTGCTGCCTGTTGACAATCTTCAGATGCAGTATTCCAAGTGTGATCTTACTAAGGATTTATAAAACGATACTAATACTTCATGTGATTTTAATTCTATGCCTCTGTTAATACAACCAAGGATTGTATTAGCTTTTTTGTCTGCTGCCGCACACTACTGGCTCAAGTTTAAGTGATCGTCCACTAGGACTCCAAGATCTCTCTCATTGTTACTGTCTTTCAGCCAAGTTTCACCTAATCTGTACTTGTACCTTTGGTTTTTCCTGCCTAAGTATAAAACCTTGCTTTTCTCCACATTAAATTTCATGTTGTTGGATAGGGCCCATTGTTCAATTCTGTCAAGACCTTTTTGGATCCTGAATTTGTCTTCTGGGATGTTAGCTATTCCTGCCAGCTTTTTTTATTGTCCTTGATTTCTGTTGCAAGTCTTTGTTCGTTCTGAGCCTTTGCTTTCCTGACTTCATCTTTGCATGTTCTGGCTGTCTGCTGATAATCGGCTTTAGTTATGTGCCCCTCTTTCCATTTTTTGTATTTGTCCTTTTTGTCTTTTAGTTTGTTTGAGAGATCTTTGTGCAGCCATGCTGGTTTCTTCTTGAATTTCCTGTTTTTCTTTCTCAGTGGTATTGTGCTGGTCTGGGCTTTTATGATCACATTTTTCAGGGTTTCTCATGCTTCCTGGGTGGTTTTCCCCTTCAGGATTTTCATCCATGGGATTTTTCCTAGGTTCTCTGAGTTTGTTAAAGTCGGCTCTTTTGAAGTTTAGGACATTGGTTGGATCGTTTTCTATTGCTAGTGTTTGCATTATATTAAATTCCAGTATGACGTGGTCACTTTCACCCAAGGTTCCAGTAATTTCGATTCCTTCTATCACTTCTTCTCTGTTTGTAAGGATTAAGTCCAGTACAGCTTTACGTCTAGTTCCCTTCTTCACCTTTTGGGTGACCAAGTTGTCGGCTAGGTTGGTTAGGAATCTGCTTGATCTCCTGCTCACTGCACTTTGTCTCCCAGTTGATAGTTGAAGTCTCCCATTAGTACTGTGGTATGCTTCCTACATGCATTTGTTAACTAGTTGGCAAAGAGTTCATCTATTTTTTCTGATTGGTTGGGTGGCCTGTAATACACACCTATGCCAATGTCTTTTTTTTCCTTTTATATTGACCCATATATATTCTGGAGAGATTCTATCTTTGATCATGTGCATTTCTGCAGATATGTAGCGTTCTCTTACATATAGTGCAACTCCTCCTCCTCTTTTTGTAGACCTGTTTCTTTTGAACAATTTGTATCCATCCATCCATCAGTCCATTCCATTCATGGGTTTCGTCCCACCAGGTTTCTGTAATGCCAACTATGATACCCACCCTTGTGTACTATTGCTTCTAGTTCACCCTGTTTGTTCCTCAAGCTTTGAACGGTTATATATAAGCATTTTAGACTTTTATGCCTATGCATGGGAGTATTTCCTGTATCTCCTGGTTGTTGTTTGAGTTTTTCTTTTTTTTCATCACTGCCTACCTCATTGTTTGATTTGTTTTCTTGGGATTTGTGATTGGTTTTGGGTTCTAGAGATTCTAGAGATTGGTCACCCTCCCCCCTCAGTTTTAATTTAAAGCCCTCCTGATGAGTTGGGCCAGGTTTTCCAAGTATATTTTTGCCTGTTTTCATGAGGTGTAGCCCATCCCTTGCCAAGAGTCCTTCGTGTAGGAAATGCAGTCCATGATCCAGGAAACCAAAGTTTTCTTGGCGACACCAACCCTTTAGCCAATGGTTTATTTCTAAAATTCTTTTTTCCTCAATGGGTGTTGGCCTTTTGTTGGGAGTACTGATGAGAACACTACTTGTGCTCCTAGTTTCTTGACTTTATTGCCTAGTTGTTACATGCATGCATCATATACAGCAGTTCATATATGTGAGGTACAATATACTTCCATGTGAAAAAAAAAGATGCAATTTCAGAATATAAACATTAGTGTGACCATTGTAGATAGTTATAATCCTTCCTATATGGGTAACATTTTTGTAAATCATATAACTTCGATGGTGCCTCAAAGTTTAGAATTTGACACATATACGTCACTGAATGACTATAACAAAGCTGATAAGAAGTTTTTCATATTTATACAATTGTCAGAGATTACAATTCAAATATGTATCAAGGGTGAGAGATCTGTAGCTCTTTAGGTAGTGCTGAACTAGACGTTCCAACATCTTTTACCATAAGCTTTTTGGAGGGGTATTTGTTGACAACAGTGGTCCAGTGATACCTGCAGTGATATTCTCACTGGTGCACAAAACTATGTTCAAGCCATGTGGTTTTTATTGTCCTCACAAAAGAAACCAAAGGAAAGTAGCTATGATAGCATTTCTGTGTAGATTCTAAAACAACCAGGTCATAATTGTCTTAGATGCTTTTTCAAAAGGCAGCTGGATTGTTTTTTTCCTTGAGGAAGAATAATAAAATGTTTTGCTTCTCATTCAAGAAGCTTCATCAGTTTTCATCACAACTGAAAAAGCACCTTTGAGATAGCTATGACAGCTTGAATAAAAATTATTTGGGAATTAAGATTAGATACCTGTTGTCATTTAACATTTGAAAACATGGATATTTTTTGACATAAAAACTCTAGTATGAAAAACATAACTCTGTTGCAAAGCAGAAGGGATAATTTCAAGGGCAGAAGATGAAACCAAGTGCAGTTAACCAACTAGGCTACAATGTCATGTTAGACAAAATAGATGTACAGTAAATATTACACAAAATGTATGATTTTGTGTATATTTCTTTACAAATACGTAAATAAATGTTGTATGCCATTTATTCAATAGGCTGTTCTTTATTCTGTTTTTTATATTAATATTAAATGAAATAAAATAAATATTAAATTGCTTACTTTTTTAATGTATAACAGAGAAACACTGTGATCTCTTGGGGGGGGAGGGGAAAGAAAGGTTTCCAAAGTCCAACTTTTTTCTTTTTTATTCATTAATTAGCTGCATGGGTTTTAGTAGTTCAAAACTGTGATACAAGCATCAAAACTAAAAAATATTTTAAAAGGCTAAAATTTGAATTTTTAAAAACCTGGTTGACCCATAGACATTATTTGGAGCATGCACACAGTGGCACTTGTAATTATAGTGTTGCCTACTGAGCAAACAATGTGTTCCACAAACTGTTATTTAACAGTTTGCATGAAGGCAATGGTTGAAAAATTCTAATAATTATTTATTACCATACATTTTAACACATGAACACTTGCAGAACAAGTAAAGCATGCTGTAACTGAGGAAATATGTCAATTCAAAATATTAGAAAGAATCTGATTTGTTTGAAAACATACACTGTATTAAGGGGCAGCACTTTAGCCCTGTATTATGGAAATCCACAACTATCAGTAGTTCAAATTGTTTTAATTGTGAAGGAAATATAGTAATTTCATGTATTCCAAGACAATGCTCTGATCTTGAAAACAGAAAGGAATTTAAAAATGTATTGATTGTATACTATAAATTACGATTGTGTTTATAGGATTATATACTCTTTCAAAACCTAAAGGTTCATTTATTTTTAGAAATTCTGACAGCCTCTGCCTCAAGATTTTACCCAATACTGCAAACATACTGAAGATTGATCATAATTGTAATTATGTTCTAAATAAAGTTGATTCTGAAGATTCAAAATTCATTAACCAAGTAATTAATAGAATAATAATAGAATAGAATATATGTGGCATAAGATTGAAATGTAAAGTCCTTGGTGCTCTCTGAGCTTTGTTGTTTGCTTATAGACAAAAGTAGGTTTGCCCCACTCCATTCACACTAGCATTAATGATGTTACCTAGATGGGTAATGAAATGTCTGCAACAAAACAACCAAGCTCAGAGCACACCAAGAACCCCCAAACAATAATATATTTAAAACTATTTTTAAACTGTGTGTGGTTCCATTACCACATATTTTTCTCAGTAACAATATGATAGTATTGCAATTGTCTCCTTCCATTTTTATTTTCCAACTTCCCAGACTAACTATAGCCTTGAAATTTCTTGGTGGTCTACCATTCAAATATTAACAAGATCATTTTTCAAGATTGGCTAACTGCTGCCAACTTCTTGACTTTAAAAAATGATGATTTCCCCCCTTAATGTTTTCTATTAGTCTCAAAAATGTTTTGAACATCAAAATGTTATTATGCATCTATTTATAAATGGCAAAATATTGTTTTTGCAGTGATATTTCTATTAATTATTACTTCATCAATATATGAGTATTCATAATTAGAGTTAAATAAGGAGTCATGGGATAAGAGAATATTAGGTTAAGTTAATAACTGCCTAAAAAGAAATAAATGGAGAGTTCTCAGAAAAGGGATGTGAGAAGGAGGGACTCTCCCAAAATCTATTTATTGGGATTTTGCTTTTTAAGCTGAAGGACGTGTGTTTAACAATTTTCCCTCATTGCCACAAATACTTCAGCAAATGAGAATGGGCCACACTAAACATTTTCTCCATTTCATTTCCACTTTAAAATGAATTATATGGTAAAAATAAGTAAGGTAGCATCACACAAATTCTGTAAAATTGCAATTTATTTTCCACCCAAGAATTCAGGATATTCCTCCAATAGCAAATTAACAAAATTATGCTCACTTGAGGAAAAAGGTAAGACAATCATACCACCAGATTACACCAATGAAAAACTAGAAGTCTTGTTTAATTGGATAGTGCAAGTTAACAGCATGTTGCTGGTATTGACAACACTTTCATTTGTTTAGAAAAGGTTTACATCAATTTGCAGCAAGAAAAACTTTGGAAAGATGCTGTCCAAAAGTGGCCCACACATATTTACAAACCCCAGGGAGCACAGAAAAACAAGATATTATTCAAAATAAAACAAACAGAATTTAAGAAAATATAGGTTTCCTATTTCCACCCCACAGGAGTTACAACTGCTGACTGAACGTTGTTTTCAAGTCTTCAGAGTTCATCCTTTTCTCGCAATAAGGTGTACCTATGTCCACTAGGTGCTAGCTTCTGAAATGAACTCTCTGGTGGGCTGCTTACTATGTCCTGGAGTGGCTGAAAAGAATAAAACAATCTTCTAGAACAAGTGATAAACATTAAAGATAAAAGATTCAGGCACAGTACCAATTAATTGTGGTACCAAAATAATAATGTTGCTAAGTGTAGGCCAGTCCAACAAATTCTTGCCTTAGGCAAGTCACCTTCTCTGATGCTTCCTGCAACATACAATACTCAGGATAGCAGGGTGCTGAAAGAGTTTCAGAGAAGGTATGTGAATCCCATTTAAACACAAAAGAACCTCATCTTTACAAAAGCTCTTTTCTGTATTTTCAAGGTAGTCTTCAAAAAAAAAAAACTTCCTGAATTTGTTCTGAAACAAGTCTACTACCATGCCTGTTTTGAACAGAGAACCATTTGATAATGAAACATTCAAACTTATTATAGACTCAGTTCTGAGTAGGTATAACAGAAAATATAAAAAGGGGTTAAATCCAGGGAGGACAAAGATCATATGATTAAACATTTAGTTTCATATTTTGGTTTCTTTAACTCCTGCCATGCTTTATATCTCAGCTTGAAACAAGGTAACTAAAAGAGTTTTGAAGAAGAAATAAATTATGTATAACAAATAAAGAAAAAAGGAGATATTTCTGAATAGTGTTCAATGTATGAATCTGACTGTTAGAGGACCAAGCAATTTGGAAGATCTCAAATACCAACTGACCGAAGTGTATCTATTATTCTATATTCTACTCTGTGTCAGGAAACAATTATAATCATTGATGTGAGCCTCCAACAGCCCTGACAATAATGTCACATGGAACCACTTTATGGGAACCAATGTATGCTTGCCTGCATCCAATGTAACCTCTGAGCAAAAGAGGCAAGAACACAAAAGATATTCTGCTGCTGAAATATCTGCCTAAGCATCATACACATGACTTTGCAGTTAGCAACAGCATCATTATACAAATCAAATCACTGACTAAAAGAGAGATCCAGAATATTCGAAACAGAAAAGCAGAGGGATCCAGAACTATTGATTCCATGAACTGTCCCTCCATTTATAGTTTGAGGTGAGCAGATATTCAGCACAGTAAAGAATGCCAGCTTCCATTAATTGCATGAATTGTTTGTTCCCAAATACAGAATCCTGTAAAGCAGGGGTATCAAACTGCTGGCCCACGGGCCAGATGCGTCACACCAAAACCGCACCCACCCCATTGCCGGCCATGGGGGAAAAGTCACGATACGTCACGACACGTCATGTGACATTGTGAGTTTGACACCCCTGCTCTAAAGCACCACCTTAAACAATTTGCAAGGTGGAAATGTTGGGATTGCTGCAAGCAGCAAGATTTAAAACTACTGTGTATTTTTTATATTTAATTGTACAAGACATCTGCCACTATTGCTAGCAGCGAGGCTGCTGCAGCAGGATCCAGGTATAGCTTGACTTGACTGGGACTTGACCCATAAGGTAGATAGTGCAAAAAACACTACTGTGCAATTTCATAGCCAACTGACACCTTATTCAACTTGAACAAAAAGGGGATGTGATATATCACAAATTAAATTGTTTTGGAAGCTCTTTAATTCCTGCTAATAATTAGTTTAATATCCTCTTGTAATAATAATAAGTCATTAAGTCTCCAATTATTTGATCTACAAGTTCATCTGCTTAGCCTTACAATTATTGGATTATTAACCATGTAAGTAAGAGCTGCCACCTCCAGGTCTATAAAGTTGATTAACAATGAATTAGAAATCCAACACATATCTATCTTTCCATTAGTTTAATGAACTGAAGAGTAGTAGGCATATTCTTTCTCTGCAGGATATTTATATCTCCACACATCCAAGAGAGATAACAATGACATAAAAGTACAAATTTCAATCATATTCTTCACAATTGCCTCATGGAATAAAATGCCTTCTTGTTGGAGAAGACAAGAGCCAGAATAGGGCTTAATTAATACTAACTTTTTTTTCTCCAGTTGGTCTTTTACCTTATTCACTGAGTAGATGGTATCCTGAATCTTTTAATTTCTTTTATTTTGAATATTCTGGAAGATGGTTTTTAGGTTTTTTTATATGTATCCTTTGTCAATTGTATTCTGATTTTTAGCTTTTCTGACACCACTTACTCACTTTTCCTTCCTACTTCCCTTTTTGTGTTCAGATTTCACTGAACTTTTTGTGACCAACATGAGCTTCCTGTGCTGTTTTTATTTTTCCCACTAGCTTCTCCTGTCACGGAATCCAATTTAACAGTAAGATATTAAAATCCATCTTCTTGAATGGATGCTAAACAGTTGATATACAGATGGTTACAAGCAGAAAAGGAGCAAAAGAATTACTTATAGCAAAAAAACTCTCTGGTTTGTTATATGTTTATTATCTGAATTAAAACCTTACATTTCTACCCAAAGGGCATTCAAGGTTACCCTCTTTTTTTAGAATACAGTGCTGCTAAGCATGACTTAACTCAGGTAAAGCTCTGACAAATAAGCTCTCTGACAAATCAAGTCTGGTGTTTGCTGGCACTCAAGAGTTGCTAATTGAACATTTTGTGATGATTGTTATGACTGTGAGAATAGGTTTCCTGAGACGCTGTATCAATTGGGTTCCAAAGAACTCTTTAGCCCCATATGGAAGAAAAGCAAGTAGAATGAGGCTATTTGGAAGACTGATCCTGATGTTATCTTAAAACACTGTTACTAGCTTTTAATTGACTAGATATTGATTGCCAGGAAACATTTTTGTTCTGCAAGCATTGAAAGAACTTTTTTCCCCCATTTTAGAGCTCTGACAAGCAATGAGAAGAAAGCAATAAAATAGAAAGTTAGTTGTTTTAAAACCTAAGTGGAGAGCTAGAACTACAGCTTTGAGGAGAGAGAGATTTTGTTCTAGGCAAAAAAACGGGAAGATCTAATAGGAATCAACAGATACATGTATTTAAAAAATATGTTAGATGCATGTACTGTATGAGTTCAAAATGATATAAATATATTTCCTTCTCCAATTTTTTTCTACATCAATGATAGAAACTGGCTTAAGAAATAGTGACTGGGTCAAAATCATAAGGTGAATTATACCATTAAGTATGGACTTGGATTTGCTCCACCACCATCACTACAACCCTGAAGGTTTCAAAATAATTGCAATTTTTTCTCTGGTAAAAAAATCAAGGAAGAAGAGGAAAGGAAGATTGTGATTGGTGGTATTATTGGAAAAATCTGCTGAATGAAAGTTAAATCCTATCAGGAATCGAAGTGGCATTGGAATATACCAAGAATTATTTCAAATCTTACTGAGAAAAAAAGCAAGCAAATAATTATTTACCCTTAATTATTATAGGCTGTGCGATGCTTTAGACTTGAAGCCTAAAAAAGTTTAGAACACTTGAAGTTGTTCATGTAGCATCTGTCAACAACTCTTTAAAGAAGCGGTTTCCCTGTAAAGTAACATTGGGGAAATATATGCTTGCTTTAGAAAACTGATGTGAAGTTCTACAGGTATGCTGACCCATATTCCAAAGCACTACAGGCTGTACTAACATTTCCTGAGCTGCCTAATCCTATCCTGCTCTATTTTTGAAATTTATCCAGCTTTCATGGGAGAAATGAAAATTTTACTTGGACATTGCAAAATTCCAATGTTCTCTTAATGTAGATATATTGGAATACTTTATTTCTTACCTGACCAGGTGCTATATCTGTTGGATCTGGACCATGATGAAACTCTCTGTGCAATTTCCCAGAGTGTAAATCTAGTACAAATTGCTTGAGTTTACCAGGAACACTGCAATGATATATCACATTTTAAGTAATATTAAACACTGCATTTTAGATAGCATAAGATCCAACTCAAAGTGCCATATAATAAAGATTAGATATAAAAATCATCAAATCATCTCAATAACTAGTCAACCCCATGATCATCATAAGAGCTATAGTAGCAAGTACATACATAATTAAGCCTAGAGTAGGCTCATTTAGAATAGAATAGAATAGAATAATAGAATAGAATAGAATAGAATAGAATAGAATAGAATAGAATAGAATAGAATAGAATAGAATAGAATAGAATAGGAATAGAATAGAACAGAACAGAATAGAGCTGGAAGGGACCTTGGAGGTCTTCTAGTCCAGTCCCCTTCTCAAGCAGAAGAACCTATACCATCTCAGACAAGTGACTGTCCAGTCTCTTCTTAAAAACCTCCAGTGATGGAGCGCCCACGATTTCTGAAGGTGAGCTTTTCCACTTGTTAATTGTCCTCATTGTTAGGAAGTTTCTCCTTAATTCCAGGTTGCTTCTCTCTTTGATCAGTTTCCAACCATTGTTTCTTTAAACATTGTCAGGGAAATTAAGTCACCATTCTTTATATCACAATATGGCTTTTAATTTAAAAATTATTTAAAAGCAGGCAAATAGAGGGAATTAAGTACTTCTGTTGGAAGGCTATTCCATAGCTTAAGCAAAGGAGCAGGCAAGTCTTTACACTAAATTCAAAAGATTAGCTCAAAATCTAAACAAAAAATATGAATCTTTCTTAATTCATATTAACCATTTTTCACATATTCAAGATATTTTTAGGGTTAATAATGCAGGATCAGGAACTGAATTATAACTGGGAGACAAATTATCCTACTATCTCTTTTTTCTTTTTCTGATTGCCTAAAAGCATGGCAGCATTTTGCCTCTTTATTAATTCCCATAGAGCTTAGCTGCCCAATAATTTCATTGCTTGCTACCTTCAACTCCCTGCTCACCACAATACTGCAGAGAACATTAGGTGCCAAATGCAGAGTTTATAAAATACAAATGGCTATCTGTAAGTTATATTGATAAAAATGTTTCTGAAAGCTCTCCTGCTTAATTGCAAGAACAGAAATGAATGTTAAAAGGACATCAATTTAAATTTCTTCTGAGATAATCTATTTTTTCCATACACTAAAGACTATGTGAAGATAGAATTGTAACTGCCAGAATTTCAAGAATAAAAAACTCAACTAGTACATTAAGTATAAAGAAACAGAAATTAACCAAAACAAATTATCAAACCAATCCACAAACACATTCTTTGGTGTGTGCAAGCCTTCCTGCTTCAGTGTAACCTTTCCAAAGAATTTTAAATAAGAAATGGCATACACAAAGTTCAGCACCAATCTCCAGAATTATCTTTGATTTTAAAAAATTCTTCTGTGAAGCTTTGAAGCCATTCTTGCAAAATAAATATGGTAGCTACTTCTATCTACTGCTTTGTTTAGAAATCTGCTCAGAAAAATAACTATGAAGATAGAACAGTATAGATGTGATGGCGGATGGCATATGCTTTGAGAGACTAAAGGTGGGGAATTGAGAGTAATTGGAAGCAGCTTAAAGTGATTCTCCTCTGTAAACTCAAGCTTTGTGACTGAGCACAATGATGGACTGATATGTTCATTTGCAGATGAATGCAGAATTGTTTTCCATAATTAATGTACAGTACAAGTAAATCCAAGACTTACGAACGGTCTTTTAAACTTTAAAATTACGCGAGGCCTGAAACAGAGTCTTTATGGCCTGTAAAATGCTTCTGGCTTTCAAAACATATCACATGTTGTGGCTGCATTGTCTATAACATCAAATCTTCTACTACTACTTCTGTTAACAGTAATACTGATTTATGTTTTTAATACAGAATTTTTAAAATAATATTTATTTTATGACTTTTTATTTTACACGTTTTGTAAACAAACAAAGAAACAAATTATCTTCAACCTACCTGAAATATATGACCTAGAAGAAATTTATAATGGTTACACACTTCTATAAAGTGAGAGGAATGGGGCTCACAAGCAATTGTTTTACAATTGGAGTACCTGCACTTAGCAACAGTCTGCCCCATAGGAATTTGATTTGCCTGCAGGGTTGGCTTTCTGTAAGCTGTTAAAAATTAAGCTTCTCATAAAGCATTTAAAATATGAATTGATACCATCAATTACAGCACTATTCATGTTAACATTTGTATATTATGTTTTTTGTTTTTTATTTTAGAATAGACATTTTATTACTTTGTATTGATGGAAGTTGCTGAGAATCTCCTTTATTGCAGCAGAGATAAATCCAATAAATCAATAAATAATCCCATAAAAGATAGTTTAATGATTACCATCTACATTTATTTACTTCCTCTCCTTAAAAGTAGTAACAGGTGGTGTAAAGATGAGCTGAATGAGGTATGTAAGCAATGTATGTAAATAAGTATGCATTAGTTCTGCCCCATTCCCCCACTGTCACTGTCATTCCCCCACACTCCCCCTCCAAAAACATTACCCCAAGGAAATCTTTCTATGAAAAAATGTTCTCTAGACTTAATTTTTATGATACAACTGAATACAAAAAAGATTTTTCCTCTCCCTTCCAAAATATTTTTTTCCTTTTTTCGAACTCTATATTACCGAAGATGAAAGGAAACATGTACTCACGCCAAATCATTGAAGTCTGAAAAAACATACATATGTCTAAAACTATCAATAGCAATAACAGGACAATCTGCTGGACTCTTCTGAATGTGGAGCAAAGGATGTCTGAACTTGTCGCAATCAGCATGTAAAAAGTTTATGGTACCTTGAAATTTAGAAGCAAATTTTAAGATTTTTAGAGAACGTAATATAAGAACATAAAGGTAAATCACCACAATATATGTAAATATCTAGTTTGGGGTAAAAGTATTTTGAATATACAAAAGGTGTTGATAAGACCATTTTGTATTAACATAAATAGGTTAAATATGCTGTTTCAGGAAAAACAATGTAATTTTAGGAGTATAGATTTATTTAGAACTAGATCTTCAGAGAACTTTTAAAAAGTTAGTAGTTGTAATGGCTGACTTTCCATTAAATGTGCACAAGAATAAGCCTTAATTTTTTCAGTGGTAAAAGAGTATTAAGCTGAAATATTATACTAATAAGAAAACACAGTATCAATAATTATCGTTCTTGTGCATAAGAGAAAACTAACAATTTTGCCAACTCAGCCTAACACCTAATTCAATTAATTAAAAGACATAATACAATATATATATACATAATTACAGCAAACATCTACCTTTTTCACTTATTAACTGTCGTGCAACTTCCTGTTGGAACCTTTCTAAACTTTCTGTATCGTCTTTCATATGAAAGAGTATAAGGAAAGGAAGACCCTCTTCTGTCAATTCCTATATAGAAAGAAAAATATTAATAGACCATCAATTTTCTACTAACTTTTAGTTAATGTACAGGTTTTAGCTGTGTACTCATACACTCTTAATGAGGGATGAGTACATAAGGGATAAATCAGAAATTAATACAATACTATCTCACCAATTTAATCAAAAGTTTGATATTCATTAAAAATAATATAATAAATAAATATAAGGATTGAACAAAAATAATTCTATATATTTATTGATTAATGTTAACTCCCTCAAGAAAACAAAGTTATATATCCTACTTGATATAGAAGTAATCCTCAATTTACAACCAGTCATTTTATTTATTTCATTTATTAATTTTTTTTACCCATCTCGCTGCAAGGTGACTCTGGGCAGCTTACAATATCAAAACAAAATCATAAATATATATGTAAATGTATAAAATCACAATAAAATTGCAATAAAAATACAGGTTATAACTCAAAGGCGTTATACCTTTTATACTCAAAGATGGAGAGGAAGAGATCAGAATGTACTGGGGAGGGGGAGGAGGTGGGAGTTGCTCTTAGTCGATCAATTACCTCTAGTTTAGTACTCCCCCATTAAGTCCCCAAGCCAACTGACAGAGCCAGGTTTTCAGGCTCATGCAGAAGGTCAGAAGAGTGGGAACCAATCTCACCTCAAGAGAGCAAGATGTTCTAAAGGAGTGGGATTGCAGCAGAGAAGGCTCTTCTCCTGGACCCGTTAGACACAATTCCTTGACTAACAAGATCTGAAGCATGTCTCCTCTGCCAGCACCGATGACATAGTTTCTCAAGTAACCTGGACCCATGCCATGCAGATCTTTATAGGTAACCAACACCTTGAATTGCACGTGGAAGCAAAATGGCAGCCAATGAAGCTTGCAGAACAACAGTGTAACATGGACCACTTTAGGAGCTGCAAAGATTGCACATGCCACCGCACTCTGCACCAGTTAAAACTTCCGAATGCTTTCAAAGATAACCCCATGTAGAATGCATTGCAGTAGTCCAAACTGGGGTGACCAGGGCTTGAATGACTGAGCACAGGATTCCTGATCCAGGAAAGGCCACAACCGGCACACAACCCAAAGTTGCGCAAAAGCTCTCCTAGCTGTGACTGCCCTCTGCTCTTCAAGCTGGAATTACAAGTCCAGGAGAACCACCAAGTTGCAGACTAGGTCTGTTTGAGATGCAATCCTATCCAGAATTGGTTTAAAATCCCGGATACTGAAGCTTCGTGCACCGAAAGCCATTTGGTCTCGCCAGGGTTTAGTCAAAGTCTGTTGTCCCCCATCCAGGCCCCAAAACCTCTTACGCACTGTAAAATGGCAGCAACAGTATTATTTGGGTATAATAGGGGTAGAGATATAAAGTTTAGTATCATTCGCATACTGATGATACCTCAAACCATGATGACAGATGATCTCACCCAGAGGCTTCATGTAGATGTTAAAATGTTAAAAAGGAATGGAGAGAATAGCCCTGTGACATGCCACAGAAGAGTGTCCATGGGCTGGCTCTCTCACTTCCTATCAATACTGATTTGGACCAGCCATGGAGAAAGGAGATGAACCAATGCAAGACTATGCCACCCAGCCACACATCCCATAGCTGGCCCAAAAAGATACCATGGTCAGTGGTATTGAAGGCTGCTGAGAGGTCAAGGAAAGCAAGGATAGTTGTACTACCCCAATCTTGATCTGGCCAGAGATCATCCACAAGTGCGACAAATGCTGTTTCTGTCCCATAACCGGGCCAGAATACTGAATACTGACTGAAAGGGATTTAAATAATCCACTTCATCTAGAACCCTCTGAAGCTGCCAAGCAATTACCTTTTCTACCATTTTCTCTAAAAAAGGGAAGATGGGAAATTGGGCAGGTTGCATCAAGTGATGGGTGTTTGAGGAGGGGGTGAACTAGGAACCACTCTTTGAAGTTATAATGGCTACGGAATGGGTGCTTTATGGCTTGTAAGGCACCCTGGCCATCACTAATGGTCACACACACACTGCACAATCATGTGACTGTATGTTGGGCAGGTCAGCTTTATGACTGGCCACAGTCACAAGACTGTGATTTGTGATTGTTCTTTCCAGTTTCCAACATAAATGCCCATTTAAATTAATGGGTTCCCTTAATGACCGCCACAAAACAAAAGTATGACTGAATTCCCAGTCCCAATTACAGTTGTTACGTTGAGGATTACCTGTACATATAGATTTCGCAAAATGCTTAAGCAATAGGAATACCACTCTCCTACCCACTCATAAATCCCTTCTCAAATGGAAAAAATATTTCGAATTGGTCTCCCAAATTCTTAATAGTTCTTACTAATTCAGTGAGAACTCGAAGTTATGACATTCCTGAAAAAAACTTTACAACCAATTCACAAATTCTGTAATCACCATCACAATCAGTGTAAGTTGACCTCTCTGATCTCTCTACTTTGCAAGGGGGGAATTGTTTACACAAATTGCTTTTTTTTCCCCCTCCCCCTCTCACAGAAACGAAAGATTGGAGTAACAAAGAGAAATACAGAATATCAGATACAAAAGATGTTTTTGATGTCTGAAATTCTAAAAAATACTAAAAAAATAATCATAACTGGTTGGTATCTTATGCATTGTAAAAAGCAAATAAAGAGCATATAGTTTTCTGCATTTTGTTCATCATTTACATTGCTGCTCAAACATGTCCAGAGCAACCTTTCTATTTGTAAAAAGCATTCGCACTGGACTTCCATATATAATAGACATCATCATAGACATCATCATCATATTGTTCAATACTTTTATTTACCTGCTTCTGAGAAGAAATTTTCTATTTTGAAGCTCACACAGTAGTTTTTATTAGTTGACAACTTAGGCAGGAAAGGATATTCTGGAAATGCATAAATACTCTATATATGTGTGGAGAAACCTAGAATTTTAAGTTCCAAAATACACAAAAAATGGGTTTGATTTATCCATGGATGGGCCTATCTGTGGGTAAATGCAGTAACGCATTTTTATAGTACTAGTACATACTCACAGATAAGCCAAATTAAAATTTCTTGAAAAATATGCCACCAATGATTAAGCCAATTGTGAAAATTTAAAATCTAATCTGTTCTGGTAAACTACATTTATTGATACAAAATATGAAAATAAATGAAGTCATTCAGAACATACTGAAAATATATACAAAATGTTTGAGAATTAGTTTATCTGTTGGTGGCACATTTTTTTTATAGTACTTTGGTTAAAAATTCTTGGGTTGGCTTATCCTCCAATAGGCTTAAAATAAGTGCCTTTATAAAGTAATGAAAGGCATTTGACACTTAATTTTGGATTAAATCAATTTCATTTGTAACCATTTATCCCTTAAATAAAAGCCCTGAATAACCAGATAGTATTTACCTCTCCATTTTCAAATGTAATTTCACGAACAAGAGGAACACATTTGTCTTGAGTCCATGCATAAGCCAAGTCAAAATTAGTCATAGAACCCAAGTAAACCATATCTGGAGCATTTTCCTGTTAAAACATGATGTTAAAATTAAGCATGAATTAACACAGGAGAAGAAATATAATATTATAATCTCCAAGGGTGAGATGGGCAGTATCTAAATTTGATAAACAAAGTATAACTAAGAGGCCATATCACAAGGCACTAAAGGCATTCTGTTATAAACGTTTGTGACCTGTAGCAGCTCATTACAAAATGCTTCTCATACTATGGCCAGCAACAGTCAGTAGCAGTATTTCAATAGCTTGGAAACTCACAGAATCACTCATAGTTAATACCAACACACTATAACAAGTGGGAGAAGGGTTCACCTTATCATACTATTTAGAAACATGTACATTGAAAATCTAGCCTTCTTTAAATGACGCCAAATACAAATTTTAAAACACTGATATTATCTTAACATACTGCAAATTCTTTGTTTGCTTTGTTTTTTTTAATTCTTGCTACAGAAGTAAATACCTAAGTACAGGAATGTTTGTTATTGGACCTGTTGCATGAATGTATATGATAAGTAAAAATTCTACAGTAGTCTTCATTTTGTTTCTTTTTGGCTTTAATGTTATACTTTTATTTTGTTCATCATCCAATGTTTCTCAGATTGATGGATAGTGATATAAATTGAATAAATAAATACTATTAAGAAAATTGTTCAAGAAATTGAATAATACAACTGATTTTCACGATGTCTATTCAAGATTAAGTACAGTAGGAAATATAGTTGAAAATATAAATAATTAGGAAACAGAAGTAAATTGGCAGGAGGTTATAGTTTTTTAATTTCTTTTCTTATGAAGCCTTCATATCAAAATGCAAATGTCTAAAAGCCCCCAAAGAAAGCTATGGCTTTTTTGTTTTTGTTTTCAGAAGAAAAAGGATAGGGGACTTTCTGGATTATATTCTTAATTGTTAGCTAATTATCTGAGGGACTGAGACTGGTCTATTTAGTTATGCCTAAGCATAAATAATTATCTGATTTGCATTCAAGATATGTGAATTAATACTTTCCAAATTTGGGTACAAACCAAGGAAGTTTCATAATGTATATAATATATATAGTGCTCTGATAAGACCACACTTGCAATAGCGCATCCAGTTTTGGTCATCACAATATAAAAAAAGAGGTTGAGGACTCTAGAAAAAGTGAAGAGAAGAACAGCAAAGATGATTATGGGACTAAACATCTGAAAAACAGTTCATATGAAGAACGGTTGCAGGAATTGGGTATGTCTAGTTTAATGAAAAGAAGGACCAGGGGTGACATGATAGCAGGATTCCAATATTTAAGGGCTGCCACAAATAAGAGGGAGTCAACTTATTTTCCAAAGCACATGAAAATAGAACAAGAAGCAATAAATGTAAACTAATCAAGGGGAGAACCAGCTTAGAATTAAAGAGAAATTTCCTGACAGTTAGAACAATTGGAATGACCTGCCTTCAGAAGTTGTGGGTTCTCCATCACTGGAGGTTTTTAAGAAGAGATTGGACAATCATTTGTCTGAAATGGTATAGGGACACCTGCTTGAGCAGGAAGTTGGACTCCAAGGTCCCTTCCAATTCTGTTATTCTGTTCTTTTTATGATTCCCTAATCCAGGGGTGTCAAACTCAATTTCATTGAGGGCCGCATCAGCATTGCGGTTGCCCTCAGGGGGCCGGATGGGTGCGGCCAGGGTGGGTGCGGTCTACTGGGTGGGCGTGGATGGAGTGGGTGTGGCCTACTGGGTGGGCATGGCCAGCTCTACATCGTTCGTGTCAAGGGGGCCTGTGGGGGCCTGGGCAGGAGTGGGACAGATCTGAGGGTCTCTGGCAGAAGGGGGTGGGACCAGGGCAAGTGCCAAGGCATGGTCCACTGGAGGAGCCTCCCCAGCATGCACCCAGGGGGCAGGGCCGACGCAGCAGGGGCTGGTTCCTCGCTGTTTCCAGACGGCCTTGTGGAGCTAAGACTGAATGCGTTTCAGCATAAATGGCCACCACAAAATTGTACATTGGCTCCCGGCCAGCCTGGGCCAGGGCCAAGGCAGCGGGGGCCGTTCCCTCACTGTTTCCAGGATGGCTTCACGGGCCACATGAAACCACTTCGCGGGCCTTGTTTGACATGTCTGCCCTAATCTATCAGGCTAGACACTGACATGTTTTTTTTTAAATATTACAGTAAGGAAGATGAAATCACTGTCATATGTGATCAGTTGTCCTTGCCAGGGAATGGACAGAATCAACAGAAATTGTTGATAGGAAAAGAATAATTCAGTCATACAATTTTAATTTAATATTCCGCCCATTAATGGTTAGAAAATTTATTGCTCTTCTCAGAAGCAACGCATGCTGCAGACCATAGCTTCTAAAAATAAAGGAGTCAGTGAGAAGATTATGATCAGGGAATTTATTGATGTTATAGTTGACAGGGATGTGTAAAATGCAACATTCAGGTAATAGAATACTTGTTCTTTCTACAGAGTGAACTAATATAGTTACCCTAGAAATGGTCTGATTGTTTTCCAGAAGGCATTCTATGGTATTTTAGATATGTATCTTGCCCCCATACAGATCTATTTCATTCAGAGCACAACTGCTTCTAGTTTAGAGGTTAAATAAAAAAAAGCTGACCCATTTCAGAAAATCAGTTTGCTATCATTAAAAAAGAAAAAAAATATTTTAGAGGTCGCCAGAACGTTTCATTTCCTCACAATTGGGAAATATATGCTTAATAGTTGTAACCACATTGCAATTTCCTTGGGAGGGGATTGTACTGAAAACTTGTCTTATTTATTTACCAGCTGTTGCATTTTATTGTCTCCTCAAAGTTTGCAAATATCTACCAATTAGAGCAAAGAGGGTTTGTTATATTTGCAAAGGTATCTATTTTGTTTGAATAACTAACCCTGTTTTAAAAAAGTATTTGTATGTTTTTAGATTTCTGATTTTCTGGGAGAAACTTGCTTGTGACTACATGTCTGAATTGTAAATTAGAGTTTATATGGAAAACAGAGTAAGAAGAAATAACTTTTTCTGCAATTTCACGTTATATAATTACTTGGACGAAAATCGCTTGATTTTGTTTTTAATCCAAGAGCTGGTGATAGTTTACTGAAGGTTCTAGGATTCAATCACAATGCCAGCCAACAAAATGAGTATTGAGTCATAGGAAAATTGGGCACTACCCTTTGATGGATAAGGTTAATCATTCTGTAAGCAACAGAGAAGTTAACATTTTCTTAAGAACATGACTATGACTTGAATTAAAGTATCAAAAATCTTTAAAAAGGTATCAACTTTTGGATTCTCAAAAATCAATCCCTTATACTGCGATGTCACAGCAAAAAGGCCTACCATGTAGTGAATGCTTTGAAGATTGGTAATGTAACTCTTGGGAGTTTTCTTTTTGGAATGAGATCTATCCTTTTGGTGTAAGAACTTTGTCTAATTATAGAGTCTGATGCTCTGAATCCAAGAAACTCTAATATCAGTTTTAAGTTCTAGGATCCAATTGTTAGGACCAAAGATGTCAAAAGACAATTTAAGTTCAGAAACTAACAAACTAGATTTATAAAATGATTTAGAATTAAAAATGTCCTGCTTTAAATAAATTGCTTGAGGTACTGACAATGGCCCACAAGGAAAAACAGAGTTGTACAGTTTAGTAATCTGGAAATGCTGCAAATATCTACTAAAACAGATCTTTTGTCTGTAAGCAGATAAGACCAGAGAATTCTTTTATATGGGCAAGTGTATTGTCTTAATTAGTATATTTCCGAAAGGAAGCCTTCAGAGCTATACAGTACTCCAAGATTAAAAAAAAATCTATTAAGAAAATAATAAGAAATAATTAGAAATGAACTTAAAAACTAAATAGATACAAAAAATCCAGAGACTACTTCAGTAAAAACTATTCACTGTAAGAAAGGCTTTTCTTGTGATTCTTTGGATAGATGCAGAAAGCCATGAAGTATAGAGATCAAGAAGAAATATAAATGAAATATAATAATATATAATTATAAATATAATAATAAATAATAAATAATAAATAATTATTTGGAAGCCTAGAAAATGCTACCTATCTGAGCAAGTTACATCAGTATTTCTATAAGAATGAAATCCAGTTATTAGCATCATATACAGGTAGTCCTCGACTTACAACAGTTCGCTTAGTGATCATTTGAAGTTGCAACGACACTTGAAAAAGTGACTTATGACCATTTTTCACACTTATGACCATTGCAGCATCCCTATGATCATGTGATTTACATTTGGATGCTTGACAACTGATTCACATTTATGACGGATGCAGTGTCCCAGGGTCATGTGATCTTTTGCAATCTTCTGACAAGCAAAGACAATGAGGAAACCAGATTCACTTAACAACTGTGCTACTAATTTAACAATTGCAGTGATTCAGTTAGCAAATGTGGTGAGAAAAGTCATAAAAATGGGGCAAAACACACTTAATAAATGTCTCATTTAGCAACATAAATTTTGGGGTCAATTGTGGTTGTACGTTGAGGACTACCTGTATGCGTAATTTTAAGGATTTGGACTAATTTTAAACATTTCATCAAATTTAATAGGTAGGGGGAAAAAACCAAACTTACCCCTGTTGGCTTATATATTATGTTGTCCCCACTAAATCGTTCTGGTTTGGAAACAGACCTAAGGATTAAAATAATTTTGTTCTTACTATTCTAGGATACAAAACAAGAAAATAAATACTGGAATAGCAACAAATCTTTAGTCATTGGCTGAACTCAGATATCATGCTAAAGTATCATTTATTTTAGCCATTATTTATTAGCTAAGGCAAATAAATTTAATTGCTTTTCTACCCCGTACAAGGATATATTTATTCTGATTTGATTATCACTCTAAGTGCTAACTGCAGTGAACAGACCAGCTAATTAAGTTTAAAACTCTAGTTTCCTATCTGAAAACACAGCAATGGCACTTAGACTTATATATTGCTTCTTAGTGCTTTATAGCCCTTTCTAAGTGGTTTACAGAGTCAGCATATTGCCTCCAACAATCTCGGTCCTCATTTTACCAACCTTGGAAGGATGGAAGGCAGAGTCAACCTTGAGTTGTTCAGAATCAAACTTCTGGAGTGAGCAGTGAGTTAGCCTGAAATACTGCATTCTAACCAATGTGCCACCACACCACCACAAACATAGGGGCTCCTCAATTTCTCTGCCACCTAGGCTGATTTTCCAAGGTTGAATGTGTATAAGGAAGATACAGATAACAGTACTAGGGCTGCTGTTTTATGGAGAGACTAGTTTCAAGACCAAATTTGAAAAATATATTTTTTAAAATTGTTTTCATACCACTGTTAAAAGGATGCTAATATAAAACTTTCTGGAATCATATGTTAATTCATAAGGATAAAAGTTATATTTTCAATAACTAATATACTTCTATTTAACCTATTGCAATTCATACATTTAAAAAGCTTACCCAAATGCAGCTAGGAAGACACAGTCATCATGCAAAACATTTGCTACTCTTTCAAAGTTCCTGTAATTATCAGAGTCTTTTTGTTCAAAATAGCCAATAATGTTTCTTTTACTGCGCTGTAACACACAAAACATACATAACACTCTAACTCACCCTTTAAAGAAATTAATATTTTCATTAATTCTATAGTTCTTTAAACAGAACAGATGATATCTATTAGAATCAAATGTAATATTAGCATAAAATCATAGTCCAGGATCTCAAGTACACCCTTGTAACAAAAAAATGTGCAGAGAATCTTGAAGGTATTAATCTTATTAATAATAGTTATTTTATCCATTTTGATTAAGAACCTATATTTTCATCAAAATAATGTTTTACGTGTGCCTGTGTAGAAGATATCCATTTCCATTTATGAAGATTAAAAGGGCTAAACAGAACTTTTTTTGAAAATGTTAATAAGCCGGGGAGATGGCTAGCATATAGACTGAAAAAAGAAAAAGAGAAAAAACTGATAAATAAGCTGCAAGATCCCAAAGGTGAATTAGTTTCAAAATGATACAGTTAAAAAAATTATTAAAGACTATTATGAGATACTTTACAATGCAGAGGAAATTCCAAAAGAAAAAATACAGCAATATTTAAAAAAAGCAGACTTACCAAAAATTTCAGAGAATATTCAAAATATCTTAAATGGAAAAATATCAATGATGGAGATTATAGAGGCTATAAAATGATAAAACTCCAGGTCCAGATGGATTACCTGCAGAGTTTTATAAATCATTACAAGACATACTAAGTCCTATTTTGAAAGAACTGTGTAATGAAATACTCCTGGAGGCTAAAATACCAAATACATGGACTGAAGCCAATATTACTTTAATACCCAAAGAAGACTCTGATCTAACGCAAATAAAAAGCTATAGACCAATATCGCTATTAAATGTAGACTATAAAATTTTTGCCTCAATAATAGCAGAAAGACAAAAAAAAAATTGATCAAATTTATACATACAGACCAAAATGGTTTTCTACCTAAAAGACAGATAAAAAATAATTTAAGAATGATTCTTGATGTGTTAGAGTACTATGAAACTTATCCAGGGAAACAGATGGCTTTAATATTCCTTGATGCACAGAAAGCGTTTGACAACGTAAACTGGCAATTCATGTTCCAGCAACTAGTGGAAATGGATTTTGGAGAAAACTTTATAAATGTAATTAAAACAATTTATTGTAAACAAACAGCCAAAATAATTGTAAATGGAGATTTTACAGAAAACTTTAACATTAAAAAAGGCACAAGACAGGGATGCCTACTATCTCCATTATTATTTATACGAACACTGGAAGTATTGAACAGAAACATCAGACAAGATATAGAAATTAAAGGACTGGAGATAAAAGATGAAAAATATAAACTACAAGCATTTGCAGATGACTTGGTTTTTATATTGGAAGATCCACTGGAAACAAGCACTAAACTTATGGAGAAAATAGAAATATTTGGAGAAGTGGCAGGGTTGAAAATAAACAGAGAAAAGACTAAAGTGCTAACAAAGAATCTAACAGAAAAACAAAAAAATAAACTAGCAAAAAAATAAATAAATCTTCAAATTGTTAAAAAAGTTAAATATTTGGGAATTTACCTAACAGCAAGATGTGTAACAATAAAAGAAGATAACTATGTAAGACTGCTAAAACAAATAAAACTGGACCTGGAAAAGTGGAAAAACCTATAACTTTCAATGCTGGGAAGAACAGCAACAGTGAAAATGAGTATCTTACCAAAAATACTCTTTTTATTTCAAATGATTCCTGTAAGGCTGGGAAAAGTCTTTTTTGATGAATTGAATATAACAATACTGAAATTTATCTGGCAAGGAAAAAAGCTAGAATTAGACTGAAAATACTACAAGAAGTGAAAGAAAGTGGAGGATCTGGACTGCCGGATTGAATGTTATACTACCAAGCAACTATTTTAACATGGCTTAAAGAATGAATAATGCTTAGAGATAAAAGACTATTATACCTAGAGGGGCATGACCTACAAATTGGTTGCATGCCTTTCTGTGGTATGGGAAGAATAAAATACATAGATATTTTTGAAATGCACTTCTTATATAATTTTTACATTAAGATACCTGGATGGCTTTCAACAATGGAAGCTTTTGCTTACCCAAATTTAATTTAATTAATTAATTTATAGTTGTGACCTATAAATATATCTTGGACAATGAAGGAAAATTGAAAGACAGACAAGATTTACAAGAACAAGGTATTGATCTATCATGGTGACCATATTTGCAAACCAAAACGAGTTATGAAAAAGATGCTAAAATAACGGGATTCTATAAAGGACAGAATTTGACCAGATAAAAACAGATGAAAAGTTGATTAAGAAACCCTATAAATATCTGTTAAACTTAAAGATGGAGGAAGAACAAATAAAAGTAACAATGATAATATGGGCAAAGAGCTTTGGATATAATATAGAATTAGAAGACTGGCAAAAGTTATGGGAAAGAAATGTCAAATTAACTAAAGCAGTGGCATATAAAGAAAACTTATTAAAAATGTTTTACAGTGAGATTAGCAAAAATGTTTAAAAATACTTCAAGTAAGTGTTGGAAATGCAAACAAAGACCAGGCACTTATTACCATATCTGGTGGACATGCCCTAAAGCAAAAAGATTTTGGTTAAAAATACATTTCTGGTTGGAGAAAATAACTAAAAAACAAATAGACTTTAAGCCAGAATTATTTTTGTTAGGAATAATAGGAGCAAATTATGAGAAAGATTGTATATATTTAATTTTACACGTACTAACTGCAGCAAGAATTGTATTTGCCCAACAGTGGAAAAATGAAAATTTACAAACTGAAGAAGAATTAATTAAGAAAATTTTAGAGTATGCAGAAATGGATAGATTGACTTTAAAGATAGAAGAGAAAGAAGATTCAGTGTATTTTAGAACAAGGGATAATTTCTATCAATGGCTAGAAAAATGAGTTAGAGAGAAAGGAATGTGATATGTAACTTTGAATATATATTAGCAAGAAGACTATCGAGCGATTAACATATTGTTGATGATAATTAACTATTGTCTATTATTTTTTGTTAAACACATGAACCCCGACATTATGCTGTTTGCTATATTTTTGGTCTTCAAACAAACATAAACTTCAAGATTCTCTGCATATCTATTCTCATTTACAGGAGTCCATGATAAGATTATAATGACTGTTTGTTAAAGGTATACCTCATTTCTTTAGGAATCAGGACAGCAAGTCATATTTAATACTCCTTTTATTTTTTCCTCATGGGAGAGGAGATAGGTTGGATAGAGAGGGAGTGATTGAGGTTATCTTTGATCGCTGATGGTAGACTTAAATCTGGCTCACCTCTGTCTTAATCCGATCCCTTGTCCATTTTGCCATGGTGGCCGTCCCCATCCATGACTATAATAATTTGGAAATTTTAGCACTACAAATTATATGACTAATAAGTTTGCTTTCATGCCAATGTAGATCACATAACTAAAATTATTCTACAATATTTGCAATGCTATCAAGGGAGATATTAAAATTAACATTAATTTTAAAAACATTTTAAAAGTTTAAAATATTAAAAATATTATAACAGAGGTTATAAGATTTCTAAACAGTCTTCACTAAATGAGAAAATGAATATAATTTGCTAAGCAGCAAACATACATTTTCCAATTTATATATGGCAATCAACATACACTTATATGCATACAAACTCACATCAAGAGAGTTAATTTCTTCCAAGCTTAGTACTTCTCTAATTGGATTGCTTTTCTGTTGCCGGATATAATCTGCTATTGCTGTCACTGATCTTTGACCTCGATACTCTCTCTTCATCATCATCCCATTCCGGAACAACTTCAAGGTTGGGTATTTACTTATCCTATACCTTTGAGCTATGTCAGCTGAAAAACAATTACGAAGTATTTGAAAACATGTATATTCAAATTTTATGTAGTTTGCATTTCTTTACATTTATATACAATTTAAAAGGAATCAAAATTACATTTCTCATCTTTTAAGAAAGATAATGGCAGAAGTATTTAAAGTTTATTCCTTTAACCCCAATTATGTACAAACAAAGAGTCTGTTAAAGCCTCAATTATTTTTTGTACAGCGCATACTTTTTCTTCATAGTCACTTCAAAACTCATTCATTCCTATTTTTTAATTGTTTGCTTGAACTATAAACAAAATAATGGTTAATAAAATGCACTAGTCAAAGCATACCTCCAGGCATTGATCCCAAATACCAAAATAATAATGTGCTTTTTGCCAATTATAGAAAGAGAAGACTTGTAAGGAGTCCTTGGTGTTTTCTGAGTTTGACATTTTCTTGCAGACATTTCATTACCCAAACCAATCATCAGTGCTAGCCTTGTGTTCTAAAGTAGCACACACAAAACATATTACTTGGATTTCCTCCTCATGCATCAAGAATATTTTGAGACAACTCCACTAAAGTTAGCTCCAGTCTTCCTCTTATAACACCACTGATAAGGCATTAAGAAACAGAGTTAAAGGTTTTACTTATTTTACAAAGCATTATGATAAAGTTCATTGGATAAAGAACTCCTTTAGAACAGTATTTCCCAATCGTTTTTTCTCTTGTAACCAATTTCTGATCTTATTTTTCTCCTGTGGCCCCGTCAAGGTCCCATTATCAAATATAGATAAGGGACAGTAACTGATGTTTTTTCTAGTGTCAACAAAATAGTATTTGTAGTATAATATAGTACAACTGGTTGCTTAACTACCATTTGAAATTACAATGGCCTTGGAAATGGATCCTTATGGCCCATAAGGCACTTCCAGCTTTAGAGCCCATAAGGCATTTCTAGGGTTTTGCCTATTACTGCAGTTATGTGATTGTTATCTAGGTGCTTGGCAACTTGTTCACACTTATTGCCAAGTTTCCAGTTGCCAAGCACCCTGCACTCATATGATTGCCATTTGCAGTCTTCTCTGCCAACTTTCCCCCAAAATCCATGGAGAAGCAGGCAGGAAAAGTTGCAAGCTACTGCCATCTTCTGTCAGGGAAACTCAGCTCCAGAATAACAGAGTTGGAAGAAACCTTGGAGGTCCCCAATCCCTGGTCCGTGGAACGGCACTGGGCCGTGGCATGCCAGAAACCGGGCCGCGCAAACAAGCAAAGCCCCATCCGCAGGGTGCAGGCACAGTACATGAAACCACGCCCCCTCTGGTCCACAGAAAAACCTCACTCCACGGAACCGGTCCCTGCTGCTCAAAAGATTGGGAACCTCTGTTCTAGTCCAACACCCTGCTCAAGCAGGAGAACCTATAACATTCTGGACAAATGGCTGTCCAATCTCTTCTCACTATCAGGAAATTTCTCCTTGGTTCTAGGTTGCTACTCTCCTTGATTAGTTTTTATCCATTGTTTCTTGTCATGACTTCTGGTACTTTGAAAAATAAGTTGACCCCCCTCTTCTTTGTGCTATCCTGTCACCTCTGGTCCTTCTTTTCACTAGATATACCCAATTCCTGCAACCATTCTTCGTATGTTTTAGCCTCCAGCTAAAACTCCCCTAATAATCTTTGTTGCTCTTCTCTGCACTTTTTCCAGAGTCTCAACATCTTTTTATATTTTGGCGACCAAAATTGGATATAACAGATGCACCAGCAGATGCAAAATTTAACTGAACAATTCTCTTTTCCACAGCCTCCACTGCCTGATGTATTACAATAATTTCAAGGACTGGAAAACCTTTCATCTTCTACAAAACCTAAACCAGTTCTGGAAAAATGGTTTTGAGATTCATTGAAAAACCTGGACAAGGAAAGTCTTAAAGCATCTAAACAAGATTACAAAAAATGACTTGAAATATCTTATAAAGACTGTGTAGGAGAAGGATTAAACCATCCCATCTAGGTATTCAGAAATAGCTTAAAGCACATATTAAAGGATCTACAGAAGTCTATAGTAGAGTTTGAGATATCCTAAGTAATGATTGGCTTGAAAAATCAATAGAAGACCTCAAGAATCAATCATTTGAAGGACTTGTGGAAAATATATTACAATGGCTTCAAGGATGGCTAGCTAGAGACCTCTGTAACACAATCTTGCAGATTTTCTTAAGGTGTCCAGACAACTCTCAGTTCCATGTTAAAGAGCAAGCAGAAGCATGTTCTTATATGTCCTTTTGCTTCTTTCAATAAACATCCATTCCTCACAAAAGAGAACATACCTTTCTACCAACTACCTTTCTACCAACACAACTCTGTCCTAAAATTTCCTGATTTCTCCATCTTTAACAATAGAAATCCATCTTACATATCTAATTTTTCCTGTCCCCAGTATTCCTGTAAAACATAATTTATCTTGGTCTTTTATTATATTTTCAGGTTCTTATTCTCACTGCATCTGCATCACACAATCTATCTAACATTCACTACAAAACATTCTGATTCTCAGCCAAAACCACAGCATTATCTGCATTTGGTATCTCAATTAACACACTCTCAATATCACTATTGGCATTCCTTAAATATTTATCCATAAATATATCAAACAACCAAGGAAACATCATATATGCTCATCTTATTCCCACCTCAATAAGGAACCATTTGCCAAGCATTCCATTTATTCTCATGCATGCTTTACTTCAATCATATTGGCTTGAGCACCTACCCTTCAGACTTGCACAAAGCAATCCATAATTCAAACCTAATTAATTTTTCATACATTTATAAGGCCATGGATGTGATAAAAAGCAAAAATATGAGCTGTACACTCCTGACATAAAACTGCACAAACGCTCCATGTTTTGTTTTTGTGATCCCTTGTATCCTTCAAATCAGAATTCTGCCAAAACCTTCTCAAGCTAACAGCCTTCTTACTTCCAATTAGCAGGCACAAATTCATGTTAAACAAGTATTAAACAAGTTACATAGCCACACATATAGCAGTGAGCAGCATTCTGAGTTACTGTTCAACTGTTTCTCCCATAAGAATGCACTGAGGAGTTTTATTTAAACAATTAAATAATTTGTAAGTCACCTACAGTCACCTTGTAGGGGAGATGGACAGCATAGAAATTTAATAAATAAATAAAATTAATCAATAATCTTGACAGCTTTAGCTCAATCTAGCCCATTTTAAAACTCAATCTGGCTTATTTTAACAGTTTTTTTTGCATCATCCCAAATTTAGTTATGTCCACTTTTATTTTCAGGCAGTTATCCTGCTGATAGGCAGGCAGATTAATTCCTGAGCCTTCTTGTAATATTTTCCCAAGAGATAGAGTGAGAAAAGGAAAAGGAAAATGTATAGAAAAGATATACATATATTTAAGCTCTCAGGCACGATTGACTTTGAGGTCAGGTTGGCTCTTTCTCCTGAAGAGGAATTTGAAGAGTGGATCCTGCTTACATGATCCAAGAGAATACATCATTTCAAGAGACAGAATGCCTTCCATTAGAATCAGTGGCTCATATGCTTTTTTAATTGCAATTGGGTTTAGAAATCTAAAAAGAAGTTACTTTCTCTCTTAAATACTTCTACTGGTAGACCAATCATTTTAGCAAATTTCTATGTATGCAACAACTCTACAAATGTTATTTCTTGTATTTTATTTTCAATTCAAATTAGGTGTTAGAAAAAACATAACTGTTCAATTTTTCTGGAGAAATTTTTATCTTTTCTATTTTCTATATATGACTTTTTATTTTAAATAACACACATACACACAGAAACATGAACACACACATCCATATGCAATACCCAGGAGAAAATTTAGAGTCCACTTTAGAACCCCAACTTGTATATGTTCCCCTTATAAAAGAACATTCATTGCTAACTCAGTTACAAAAATATTCAGATGCTAGAAATTCTCAGGCACAATGAAAATAATAAACACCAACAACGTAAGTAAAAGTATTAACCACAGGATGCAAATTGGGCTACTTAGAATTAAAAGTGGGAACTCACTTTTTTTGATAGTAGCTAAAGTAAAACAATAATTTTAGATACCATATTTTAGAATCTTTTTTTAAATCAAAGGATATACTCTAGCACTGATGTTACCTAGTTAGGGTAATGAAACGTCTGCAACAAAACAAGCAAACTCAGAGAGCATCAAGGACCCCTCAAAGGATATACTATATAGGGGTTGTTTTACTTC
The DNA here is from genome assembly GCA_023970755.1 of Azemiops feae. Taxonomy (NCBI): domain Eukaryota; kingdom Metazoa; phylum Chordata; class Lepidosauria; order Squamata; family Viperidae; genus Azemiops; species Azemiops feae. Next base: position 158,809 of record JALGBA010000988.1, on the reverse strand, counting down.
ATACTTCATCCTCCTTATTGCACATTCTAAAACAATGGATATATTAAGGCAATCAGTAAGGTTAACTTTATTAATTACATTGACACATACTGAATTATTTCAAAACTTATTATTTACCAAAACCTATCAAACAAAATAATCTGCATTAAGACAGTTGTATTGTCTCTATTTTGCCACTGATATTGATGTTATTAGGTGGTGCAGTGGCTCAGCAGTTAAGACACTGGGCTTGTTGGTTGAAAAGCTGGCAGCCCAGGTTCAAGACGAAAGGGTGAGCTCCCATCCTTGCATTGATTTCTGTCAACCTAGCAGTTTGAAAGCATGCAAATGTGAGTAGATAAATAGGTTTCACTTTGGTGGGAAGGTAACAGCGCTCGTGACGTCATGCTGGCCACATGAACGTGGAAATGTCTTCGGATAGCGCTGGCTCAATAGCCTTGAAACGGAGATGAACACTGTCCCCTATAGTTGGCAACGACTGGCAGAATAAAATCTGCAGGGAATCCTTTTATTAATCTTATCAATAAACCAATTTCTGTTTCCTTGAAACTGTATTTTGGTCTCTATTTCAAATATATACTCAAGAAATTCTCCTTCAATATAAAAAAAATTGTAAGCTTTCTACAAAATCAAGCTAGCTGAGAAAAGAATTATGAATTGTCACATTACTATAGATACCATTCTTGGTAACCACCAAGCCTCTGGCTTCATACAATTTAAATTTTTCTTTTAAAAATGGTTATAGTGTACTGCTTAACAAAGTACCAAACTTTGCTGATCTATTTATCCAGAGCAAAATAAATTTGAGAGAAAATTGGAGGAATATGTTTTATAGACGGTATACAACTCTGTCAAAGATGGCAAAGTATGACAATGTATAAAACGATAAATGTTGGAAATGTATAGTAGTTATACAAAATAGTCAAAAGTACTGGAACAAAAATAATCAAAACATCCAAAACATCCTGAAAATATAATCTGAATTAAAACCACAAATATTTTATTAGGTATGATTCCAATGTACATAAATGAAAATAATCACAATTTATTAAAATATACGCTGATAGACTTCCGGTTTGCCGCGCGGCCGCCATGGAGGGCTGGGAGACTTGCTCTCTCTCCCCCGTTCAGTTTCGCTTTGCTGGGGGGCCCTGAAAAGGGCCCAAAGTCACCCCGAAGAGGTGACCAGCTAGGAGGGGCTCTCGCTGGATCGCCGGCGATCCCGCCAAACTGGCAGACGAAAGGACCGGCCATAGAAATAGGCTGCTAACAGCCGAAGTCACACTCTCCATCAGGAAACTTTAAAGTAGCGCGGAAGAGACTGGGTGAGATCTATCTCTTTTACACCCTAAGTATTTTTTGTACCTGCATAAGCTGCTAAGTATTTTCCCCCCTGTGGAGAGGGAAGGGAGATTTTAGCCTTCCCTCCAGAAACAGCGGCGACTGACCACCCAGGGGAGTTTTTTAAATCGTTTAAAAAACACTGGGATCCTAATTGGAACTTTACTTTTAAAATTAGTGGACTATAAAAATCTTAATTCTCTATTTTTTATTCTTTTCTGATTTTTATTTCATACTTTTACTGAAGATTTGGGTTTTTAATCTTCTAAAACAGAAGAAAAAAAACTGAAAAGATCAAAACAACTCTGTGACGACACCTTGTGGCTAAACTTGAGATTGCAGTCTGTCATTATTATTTTAAGAGAGACTTGTTGACAACTCAGAAAGTAGATAAGATATATGCAACCTTGAGACACCAGCTGCAGGAAACTCAGCCCTGCTTTTTACCTAGTGGATTTTCTGACTATAAGTCTGTAGTTTAATATACTATAATGGAAGAAAAGCAGGAATGGACTTTTTCTGCAGAGAAGGAACAGGAGCAAACACTTTGTATGTTAAAAGCGATCATCCAAACTCTTCGCATAGCTGGTGATGAATTAAGAAATGACAGGAAAAAACAAGAAAGCAGTCAGGGCACACAAACTCAAACTACGACTACAACTGAAGAATTATCTATACAGAACTCTACAGAAAAAGTGGAACAATTAAATACTACGAGAGAAGATGTTATTATTCAACAAACACAGATGATGGAAGATACAGAAAAGAAATTGACAAAAGAGAAAAAAGAAAGGACTCTCTCCATAAATCTGAAGGAACCTAAGAATCAAAAAGAAAAGCAGATGAAAGAGAAGATAAACATTCCGGGACAGTCACATCGAGATGGAAAAACAAGGAGACAACTTGCTAGAGTTGTTAAGTTTTCTCAAAAAAATGGAAATTGGATGGTCTCTTCAACGCCAAAGGATAGCCACAACAATACAAGGAGATCTGCTTGATGACTTAGAAGCAAAGACACGGAAGATGACTTGGCAAAGAAAAAAAGCCAGAATAAGATTAAAAAGGAATGGGGTTGGGATCAACATATGGGATTTAAAATAGAATAGACCCAAATAGATAAGATATGTATTCTGAATATAAGATATTGTAATGTCTTGAAAAAAAGAAAATTTGGATTATGTAAAATTTAGAAGTATAAATATTAAAATAAGAATGGTATATTGTGTTATTAATTTGCCAAGGCAGATGGTAAGAATTCATATATAAGATGTGTATCTTAAACATTAGATTTTGTGAGGAATTGTCACAAAGGAATTGTGGTTAATTAAAAATTTGGGAAAAATAAATATAAATCATTAAATTTAAATATTAAGGGAAAACTAAAACTGAGAAAAGCTTATTAGATTACTGATAGTAGATATAAAGAGCGAAAAAGAGGAAATGTTAAATATGAAAATAAAAGAAATTTTGATTATTAAACTTGAGATTTTAGGAGACCTGAGAAAATATTACCTTATATTTTTAATTTACTGATACAAATTGCGAGAACTTATATAGATAAGAGGCATACTTTAAACATTAGACTGGGGGGAAATGTGATAGAAATTGGGGTCATTTAAAACTTGGAAATGATAAAGATTAACGTTAAATTTAAAATATCAATGGAAAATTAAAATTAAGAAAAACTTATTAGATCATTGATTGTCTAAAAGTTTGAATGTTAAATTAATTAAGATATGCATAAATTGAAGATTATTGGTGAATATTAGAAAGTTATTTTTTGCTTGGTTGATAGAGTAAGAATTCTATTGGTTTGTGAATGAGACACGTATATATTAAGGGGGAAAGAGAGAGAATTAGTTATTGTCAAACTTTGAGATTTGTATGGATGATATTTAATTGTAATGGAATTATTGTACCCAGCCACATTGCTTTTCCAAATATGTGAATATAATATGAGAAAATTAATAAAAAACCTATGTGTGTGTGTGTGTGTGTGTGTATGTATGTATGTATATATATATACATATATATATATATACAGCCTGACCAAAATCAACCCCGACGACGCTAACAGAATCAGACTCGAAATCTCCAACATCCTCTGCACCAGCAAGCCACCCAAAAGCAACTAACACAAAGAGGAACAGACAGCACTATTTAACCTGAAAGAAGACACCAGCATAATAATCCTACCAGCAGACAAGGGCAACGCCACGGTAGTTATGAACACATCTGACTACCAAACCAAATTAACCAACCTACTCCAAGACTCCACATACAAACCCCTAAACACAGATCCCACCACCTACCTGGAAAAAACCACTAGATCCAAAATAAAAGCCTCCCCCATCAGCAAAGAGATCCAGCAAAGAATCATTCCCAGACAAAAATCATCCAGATGCCCTAAGCTCTATGGTCTCCCCAAGATACACAAAGATGGAACCCCACTTAGACCCATAGTCAGCTCCATAGGCTCACCTCTACAAAACCTAGCCAAATTTCTCGCCAAACAACTACAGCCCTATGCAGAATCCATCACCTCACACGTAAAAAACTCATTCCAATTCATAGAGATCATAAAGAAACAAAACTTACAGCCCAGCGACCTACTCGTGAGCTTTGATGTCATTTCCCTCTTCACCCAAGTGCCAATCAAAGAAGCCTTGACAGCTATCCAAAACAAATATAACCCCCCCAAGCACATCCTAGATCTGACCAACCATTGCCTATCCAACACATACTTCATCTACAACGGACAAAAATACAAACAAATAGAAGGAGCACCCATGGGATCACCCCTCTCACCTGTCATTGCAAACCTCTACATGGAACAGTTTGAAACCCAAGCTCTAGAAAAATCTGATCACAAACCCAAACTCTGGCTCAGATACGTAGACGACACCTTCATAATCTGGCCACATGGGAAAGAAAAACTAGACAACTTCCTCACACACCTCAACAGCCTACACCCCAAAATACAGTTCACCATGGAAACAGAAGCTAACAACCAACTTCCCTTTCTGGATGTCTTAGTCTACAAGAAATCCAATGGCTCCCTAGGACACACCATCTACCAGAAGAAAACACACACAAACCGCTATCTGCACGCACTCTCACACCACCACCCAGCACAGATCAACTCCGTAGCCAAGACACTCATCTCGAGAACAAAACGCTTAGCTGACGAACAACACCTAAAAACTGAACTACGCACTCTCACTAACGTACTAACATCCAATGGATTCCAAAGAAATAAGATTACCAACCTAATCCAAAAAGAAACCCCCACTAAAATCCAAGACAGAGAACAAGAAAACGGCAAAGCCCTCCTCCCGTACATAAAAGGCACCACAGACAGAATCAGCAAGATCCTCCACAAACACAACATCAAGACAGCATTCTGCACAAACCGAAAAATATCCACCATCCTAAGAAACCCCAAAGACAAAATTGAGTTAGAAAATCTAGGAGTATATGAAATCCCATGCACCGCCTGCCCCACCACATACATCGGACAAACCAACAGAAGAATAAGTGCACGCATTGAAGAACACAAGAACTCAATCAGAAAAGAGGAACCAACTTCTTCCCTGGTCCAACACCTTAAAGCCACAGGACATAAAATTGACTTTAAAAATACCAGAACTATCGCCAAAACTGAACACTTTAACAACAGAATAATCAGAGAAGCCATCAAGATAGAAAAACGCCCACACAGCATGAATAAATGAGATGATACCTCCCGCCTACCAGCCATTTGGAAACCCACCCTTATTGACAAACGAGTCCCTAACACAAAGAATGACACTAGACCCACACTCACGAAAACCACACAGGATGTCACTACCACACATCCACGCAAAAAGCAGACTCAAACCCGCACTGATGATGAGGCATGACCGCGGACCAGAAACCAGACCACAGCTGCATCATTGGCCATTTTAAACCCCTCCATTTCATACGTGAAGCAAACTGACACCCACCTTGAAGATGTGGCACGACCACGAACGCGAAGCCAAACAACAGCAATGCAGCTCTCCATCTCAAATCCCCCTGCAACTCAGACTAATCTGAGCACAACAGGGCCCCCACCCAAGCAGAGCACACCCCCCGCCAATCAGAGCACAGCCAACCCCCCATCCAATCAGAGCACAGCCAAGCCCCTAACCAATCAGAACACACCTCCACCCAATCAGAACACAGCCAAGCTCCCACCCAATCAGTTCATACCCCCACTGGCAGTTAAAAGTAAGAAACAGCTGCGATCACACATTGCTCCTAGAAGCACGAGGCCGAAGAGACACCAGCCTGAAGATGACGAATGAGACTTTGTCGAAACGTCGCCAAGACACTTCCAATTTTACGCGGGAGAAAACCCGAATTACCAAAGACCTACACATATATATATATATGTTTTCTGAGGTTTTCACGGGTGTTTGTATGTAGGTCTTTGGTAATTCGGGTTTTCTCCCGCGTAAAATTGGAAGTGTCTTGGCGACGTTTCGACGAAGTCTCATTCGTCATCTTCAGGCTGGCGTCTTCGGCTTCGTGCTTCTAGGAGCAATGTGTGATCGCAGCTGTTTCTTCCTTTTATATATAAAACCACTATTAGGCAATCCAAAAATTTAACATAGAAATGATTTCTCGCAGTAGCGACTGCTGCCTGGGATATCTCCTAGATTGGGGCTGAAAAAGGCAAAAGCTTCCTTCCCATATTTGGGTAGACCGGGTGTTCCAAAAAAAACACTCAATATATATCTCCTCCCTGGTCTCCTCCCTCCCTGACACAGCTGACAAAAGTGAGAAGAGCCTGTGGCCTAGAGGTTAATACAGCTGCCTAACGTGCAAGCAGCCCAGGTTCGAATCTCAAGGGTGCGACTAGCTGATGAGAGCCAAAAAGCTCGAAATAGCTATACTAGTCTCCCTTTAACTCTTTGTTGGCAATCCAAAAATTTAACATACACACACACACACGCTGACAGTAGCGAGAATTAATCTGGCACAACAGAAGGCAACCCTTGCTGCCAATACAAAATTGAGATGCTAAAACTGGAAAAATATCCGACAATGGGAAACTTAACTGGAATTATTCCCTTTTATACAATATATTAGACCGTAATATAGACACTTAGAAAAAGAGAAAGTACTTCAAAATAATTAAAATTATCCAAATAGAAATGAGCAGCCATCACAGATGCCGAAAACATAATACAAAAATATGCTATTAGCAATTAGCAGTTATGAGTGGGAGTGGAGGGAAAGAATGGGAAAAAACAAATGACTTATTAGAATATTTTTTCTGTAATGCTCTATTTTTTACTTTTTATTTTTCAAAAAAAAATATAATATTTTTCACTTAAATCTTTGCTCTAATGTAAAGTTTATTTTATGTATGTATATGTATTACTGTCAGACTTGTCCCAACTTTGACATTTAGGAAAGAAAGACCCTTGCCTCCATACTGTTGAAGTGAAAGGTTCTTTTGCTAAAGTTAAACAGCTGCAGCAGACATGTCAAACACAAGGCCCGCAGAGCTTCCCTGGAGACACCGATGGACCGGCCCCCGCTCCCCCGGCACACCCCCCCACTGGACTGGGCGCCCCCCCAGCGTGCACACAAGATGCGGCGAGCATGCAGGGGCTGACAGTATCCAGCAGCAGCCGTACCCCGACCCCTCGGCCAGCGCACTCTGGGGCTTTGCAGCCCGCTGTGACCAGGCCAGCCCTCCAAGCAGCAGGTGCGGGAGGCAAATGATCTGTCAGGAGGACCCACTTCAACTAATCACCCAAGAAAGCAGAACTCTTGAAACAGGCATTGTCTCAAAAGGAACTTTTATTAGGGACTAGTGACAGTAGGGAGTGCAAGGCGAGATCTGAAGAAAAGCCCGTGTGAATGATGTAATTAAATTAAGCAATATGTCCCCTCCCACCAAAGTCATAATGTCCGTTTGAACTCCAGCCAATCCACAGGTGGCTTGATGGCCGGCTAACTGGTACAGTAGGCGCGCATCTCAAGGTCTTCTCCAGCTTTCGTTTCCTTGCAACTGTCTCCTAGATAAGGAGACACATTCCATACTCAAAGGGACGAGGCCAGACAAAGAAAGAGGAAAGCGAAAGTTACCAACATAATCCCCCATCCACCCCCTCCCCCCAACAGAATGGCAGGCCCCAAAAGAATAGAAGAAAAAGAGAGTAGGCGAGGGGTTTTGGGGTCTGACATCTGGCCCCCCTAAAAAAATGGGAAGTGCACCTGAAGAACAAAAGAGGGAAGGAAAAAATAGCAAACAAATCATTTAGGTTTATCAGGATATAAGGAATGAAAACATGTAGCAATCTAGGGGCTCTAACATGCTTCTTGTACAACCATTCATTTTGGGAGGCAGGGAGGTTTTTCCACGAAACTAGATATTGAGTCACTCCATGATGGGTTCTAGAGTCCAAAATGTCTTTAATTTCAAAATGATGTTCACCCTCAACCATAATGGGTGTAGGTAATGGCGGAGCAGGGGGCCTGAGAGTGGAGGTGACTTCTGGTTTCAGCAAGCTGCAATGGAACACCGGGTGGATTTTTCGTAGATTCTTTGGCAGGTCTAATTACTGGGTTAATGATACGTGTAATTGGAAAGGGTCCAACATATTTAGGTCCTAACTTTTTTGAGGGTTGTAATGATTTTAAATATTTAGTGGAAAGAAATACATGCTCGCCGACTTTGAAAGGTTTTTGTTCCATCCTCTTTTTATCTGCTTGGAGTTTGTATGTCTCTCTGGCCTCATCGAGTGCTTTACGAACAACTGGCCAGGTATTTTGCAATTGCTTAATCCAATCTTTGAGCGATAGGATTTCAGGCTCTTTAATGGGGAGTTCTGGAATGGCCACAAATGTTTGGCCATTGGCAACTTGTAAAGGAGTAAACCCAGTACTGGAATGTACTGCATTGTTGTAGGCAACCTCAGCGAAAGGGAGTAAATCCAACCAATTGTCTTACTGATAATTAATAAAGTACCTAAGATATTGTTCTAGAACCGAGTTCAGACGTTCCGTCCCATTTGTCTGGGGATGATGGGAAGATGATAACCCTTGACTAGAACCCAAAAGATCTAGAAAAGCGCTCCAGAAGTTTGAAGTGAATTGGACCCCTCGATCTAAAATAATCTGATGTGGGACACCATGGAAACGGTAGATGTGTTGCACAAAAAGCTTGGCTAAGGTTTTAGCAGTAGGGATTTTGGGGCAAGGTATAAAATGCACTTGTCTAGAAAACAGCTCAATAATCACCCAGATGACCGTATTCCCAGCACTTTCAGGCAGTTCAACAATAAAATCCATGGAAATCTCTCTCCATGGTGCTGATGGGCTTGCTACCAGTTGTAGTAACCCTGGGGATTTCCCTTGGCATCATTTTGCGGCTGCACATATGGGACAACTGGCTACATAGCTTGCAATGTCCTTTTTTAATGCAGGCCACCAAAATTGCCTTTTAATTAGGTGCAAGGTTTTCACAAATCCAAAATGCCCAGCAGTCTTTGAATCATGACCAGCCGCCATCACTTTAAGTCTCAAGCTAGCTGGGACATATATTTTCTCCCAATCCATGCGAATCCATCTTTGAGTACACATAGATTGTTATGATTACGAAACCATTCATCAGTATTTAAAGCTTGTTTGAATTCCAGCAGTAAGGTTTTATTTTCTGGTTCTTTTACTCTAGCTTGAGCGCTGGTAGTGACCAGGGCAGCTAGTTGATGAGGCTGCAGGAATGGTTTAGTTATCTCAGGCTTCTTACTGTTGTATTGAGGTAATCTTGATAGGGCACCAGCTAAAAAATTCTTCCCCTAGCAGGTAATGAATCATGAAATTAAATCTGTGAAAATGCTGCGACCACCTTGCTTGTTTTGGGGAAAGCTTCCTGGGTGTTTTCATAGCCTCTAGGTTTTTATGATCAGTCCATACCTGGAATGGTATTTTATGTCCCTCAAGAAAATGCCTCCAAGTTAAGTAAAACCCACCGTACCGCATAGGCTTTTCCCCCCCATGCTGCCCATCTCTGTTCAGTGTCTTGACAGTTTCTTAGAGGTGTATGCACACGGTTGTAACCTCCCTTCCTTATTCCTTTGTAAGAGAACAGCCCCCACAGCTACATCACTGGCATCAGCTTGAATGATGAATTGTTGGTCTGGGTCTGGATGCTTCAGGACCGGCTCCATGGAGAACAATTTTTTAAGTTTCTCAAACGCTGTTTGACATTCACCTTTCTATTTTAGTGGCTGGCTAGGTTTTGGTTTATCCCCTTTGGTTTTTAACAGATTGGTGATAGGGAGGGCAATCTGAGCAAACGATGGAGTAAATTGTCTATAGAAATTGGCAAACCCCAGAAAACTTTGGAGTTGATCCTGATTCTTGGGGTAGACCAATCCAGCACTGCCTTCACCTTTCCTGGATCCATCTCTATCCCCTCATGGGATATGCGACACCCCAGGTAATCAATACGCTCTTTGTGGAATTCATACTTAGATAACTTGGCGAACAGTTTTGCAGAGCGTAATTTTTTTCAAAACAGTTCTGACCAATTTAAGATGCGTAAGGGTCTGGTGGCAAAACTAGCAGGCACCCCTCCCCCAACAGATCCATCCAGCTGGCAAAACGTAATGGGAGTCTTTAATCTCCTGAGAGGCATTCCCATCTTCCCCACCAGTTCTGGGCTTACCATGCATCGGGTACACCGAGTCCAAAAGGGCAGCTAGTTTTACTGTCTTTCCAGTGCCAGAGATGGACAGTTCTAGGGGAACTGTTATGGGGTCAATTGGCCCACTCATCAGCAGGTCATCCTCATCATCGTCCTCTGTCTCTCCAGGGTCACTGGCTCGTAGGGCCGGAGCTCGACCTACTAGACTGCTGTCCCAAGGGAGCTCCACGGCCTCCGCGGACTTCATGACAGTTTCTCTGGCTCAGGGGAGGGCTTAGAGTTAGGCAATCAGCGGCACAATGCCCCTCCTTTCCACACATAAAACATGCTGTGCTGCGAGGCAGAAGGGGGGGCGTGGCTCTTGTGGAGTCTCCTCGCTTCTGTGGCTGCGGCTTAAATTTTTGCCTCACCGGGCGGTATAGGTGTTTACAATGGTCGATTTCTACCTCGTCAGCTAGCAGGCACCAGTCGTAAAGTCGCCCCAGGGCTCCCCGAGCCACATAAGCATTATACAGCTCCTCATTCAGCCTGTCCTGGAAACAGCTCACCAGGATCTCCTCTGGCCAACGAAGGTAGCTGGCCAGTTCTCTGAATTCTTCAGTGTATTCAGCGATGGGTCTTCTCCCTTGCTTCACGGTCTTTATGCACTCCCGGGCTTTCTTGTCTGCCAGCCGGTCTTCAAAATGCCTACGGAGCGCAGCCATAAAAAGGTTGAAGTTTCTCAGCTCGAGGGCATTGCAGTTGTAAAGAGTCACCATCCAATTGGTCGCCGCCCCTTCCAGCGCCAAAGTGACCCCACGTACCTTCTCCACATCTGTGGGCAGGGTTCTCCCAGAGATTTGCATGTAGGTGAACACCTGCACCAGGAAATACCCCAGCCTTTTGGGGTCTCTATCAAACTTTGCCCCGATTGGGATCGGTTTCACTTCTGCTGGCTGGGGGGGGTCTGGCCCTGGCGGCTTGTAGTGGGTGCCCTCGGGGTTGCGCTGCATCTTGGGCTCCGGCAGCTGCTGCCTCTCAAGTCTCCGACTCTCCCTCTTCGGATTCCTCCTCCTCCGACTCTTCTTCGGATTCGTGGCTCCTTTCATTCGCATTTTAAAGTCATCGAGAGTTTTCTTCACATACTCCATTATAGCTTCCATAGATCCCGATTTGGGTTCTTCTTTCTCTGCGTCTTTGTCCGGGAGGGCAGACTCTGGATTCTTCTTCTTAGCTTTTTTCTTACTGCCCCCCCCCCCAGGTTAAGGTGACTTTCGGGGCTTTCTCCTCCTAGCCTTCCTTTTTTCCAACTCTGAGTGATCATCTGACTTGATCTTCTTCACCAGATGGTCCAGCCGCTTCCAGGCCCCTGGAGAGGCTTTCGCTGGCTTCAAGGCTGAGGAGGTCTTCGGCCCATTGCGCTGCCTGGAACTCCTCCATCAAAAATTCGGTCGTGACTTCCCCGGTAGAGCAGTTTACTTCTCCGGGTTGAGTACTATGCAGATCTCGTCTTCTGTCAGGACCACTTCAACTAATCACCCAAGAAAGCAGAACTCTTGAAACAGGCATTGTGTCAAAATGAACTTTTATTAGGGACTAGTGACAGTAGGGTGTCAACGCTGCTAACATCGAATGTTCTTGCTTTGACGACATATGGAGATGCAGCCATTTTCCTTAACTTGTGTATTACTCTTAGAGTTAGAATTAGATGATAGAGGGGGGAGGAAGAATGTGGATGGGAATTAGTTAGACATAACAAGATCATAATAGTATGTGATTCAAGGTTGTTAGAAATAAGAGATGATAAGAAGTGGCGGGTTGGAGATCTGGAGGGAAAGTCTGCATTTCAAACTAATTGGAGAATGTGATTCATGACCGTAAATTAGAGGAGGGAATTGTGCTTTGATACTATGTGTTCAGGGGAGGGGAATCCAGATTTTGGCTTCGACTATGTACGTGCCGATGCTATGCTACTTGAATAAAGATTCTTTAAGGTAAACAATGCCTCGAAGTTCTTTAAAGAGTTTCATCAGTTGGAACCATGCCACAGGGAGTGTAAGGCAAGATCTGAAGAAAAGCCCATGTGAATGACATAATTAAAGCAAGCAATATGCCCCCTCCCACCAAAGTCATAATATCCGTTTGAACTCCAGCCAATCCACAGGTGGCTTGATGGCCGGCTGACTGGTACAGTAGGCGCGCATCTCAAGGTCTTCTCCAGCTTTCGTTTCTTTGCAGCTGTCTCCTAGAGAAGGAGATGCATTCCATACTCAAAGGGAGGAGGCCAGACAAAGAAAGAGGAAAACGAAAGTTACCACCATAATCCTCCATGCACCCCTCTCCGCAACAGAATGGCAGGCCCCAAAAGAATAAAAGAAAAAGAGAATAGGCGAGGGGTTTTGGGGTCTGACAGATCCATCCTGCTGTACATGTCTCTTCTGTCCCATCTTCTGTCTTTGCGGCTGCTGCAGTTGGGACAGGATAGGCAGCTGCACGGCCGCATGGCGCATCTGGTGGGCCGGATCACGTACCTCCCCCCGCACTTCTGCCTCCACCTGCTACAGGTGCTGCCACTGCATCTGCTGCTTGGAAGGCCGGAGGCAGAGGTGCAGGGGGAAGGCACATGATCTGGCCTGCCTGATGCACTGGGCGGCCGCCTGCCCCATCTCAGCCATGGCGGCCTTAAAGACAGAAGATGGGATGGAGCAGGTGCATCCAGCGGGCTGGATCACATGCCTCCCATCCCCCTGCACCTCTGCCTCTGCCACCGCCGCACCTACTGCTTGGAGGGCTGGCCTGGTGGTCGCAGCAAGCTGCAGAGCCCTAATTGTGCCAGCCAAGGGGCCAGTGGTCTATGGCTGCTGCTGGACAGAATCAGCCCCTGCACGCTCTGCATGCACCGGTAAGACGAGGCAAGGCAGGTGGTGGGGCGGGGGTGGCACCATGCCATGGCCCCTGCACACTTGACCCCGCCGTCCAACCTTGTCCTCCAGCAAGCATCCCAAGAGCTCAATGGCTGGGCTGAGCACCTGCCACCCAAGGCCCCAGGCAGCTCACACTGCCATCCGCGTAGCCCGAGGTCAGTGAAGCTCCTCCGATGGATCAGGCCCTGGTGCCCGCCCTGGTTCCAACCCCCTCCACTGGAGACCCCTGGATCCCCCCCAGCCCCCCTGACATGAGCAATGTTGAGCTGGTTATGTCCATCCTGGCCATACCCATTCAGTTGGCACGACCATCTCGGCCATGCCCTGCTGCGGGCAACCACAATGCTGATGCGGCTCTCAATGAAATCGAGTTTGACACCCCTGGGCTATAGCAAATGTGAAGCTAGATCCGAGTATCCCTACGCAAAGTTTGCACTTTTTCCTTTCCTTAGTCCTCCCCCCTTGGCCATCAGTGTCCAATAGTATTCCTTTTTAGATGTTTTGAGAACTGCTTTGAGGTTTGGTGCCTCTTGATGTAGTTTCGCATTTTGTTCCCAGGCCGTGCATCCTTGGCGGCTGGCTTATTCCGGTTTGACACCTCTGGTTCTTGTCAACTTGTCTCCCTACCTCCTTTTGTCTTTTCCATTCCCATGCCAGATTCTTATTTCCCCAAATTCCCTCCCCCTCCCTTGCAAAAGGCAGGTTGCCAGTGAAGAAGCTGAAGATGGCAGTGACATTCTGCCCACTTTGAAAATACTTTAGTCCTGTAGAGCAGGGCTTTTCAACCTGTGGTATGCGTACCACTTGTGGTACATTAACAAGTGGCAGGTGGTACGCAGCCCTGCCTAGCCAAGTGTAGTGGGGAAGGGAAAGAGCCAGCACAGGCAAGGACTTACAGTGAGAGAGTCCTCTGGAGCTGCAGATTTTACTTATGAATGGAGCCATTTGGGGAGGCTGCCTTAGCCGGCAGCCAGTACTTACATTTTTTTTTCTTCCTTAAGTGCCAGCTGGGCTCCTTACTTTCCTTTCTAGCCAGTAGCTAATTCTTAAAGGGGAAGTGCCTTTTTAAGCTAGTTCACTCAGCAGCTTGTCTTTTCTGTCTCTGGAGGCCTTTCCTTGTTTGATCAATATATGGAAGAGGGAAAATATGGGGGGGGGGTTCAAATTCTTCCTTCAGAAGGAGATGGGAATGAGAAAAAGGGAGGCAGGGAAGGAGGGAGGGAAGGAAGTCCCGCCTTAGCAGTTGGCCACCAGCAGCTCTGCCATTGACTTTGCTTGTCAAAAGGTTGCAGAAGGGGATCACATGACCCTGGGACACTGTGACCATCATAAATATGAATCAGTTGCCAAGCATCCAAATATAAATCACATGACCCTGTTGCTGCAATGGTCATAAGTCATTTCAGTGCAATTGCAACTTTGAACAGGTTTTTGTTTTGTCACCAAGTTTTTGACACCTTGCTAGGTGGTACTCGAATATTGCCATATCCTAAAAGTGGTACAATCGGTGAAAAGGTTGAAAAGCCCTGCTGTAGAGAACAAGAGAAAAGAGAAATAATCAGAGTGAAAGTGAACCTAGTTATAATTCAATGGAGTTTATCTGGGTATCTTACTCTGGCTTTCTTTTTGTGCCAAGCCAGTTTCCATAACAGAACCTCAATATCAACAGATAGGTCTCCCTTCATTCCTCGAAATATCATTTGAATCAGGGGAGAGCATCCCATTATCAATTTTAAGGGACTGGTAATTATTCTATTGTTGCCCTAAAAATTCAAATCTCAATATTTGATTAGGCTGAGTAGCACAATCGATTGTGTCCAATGTTGTAATTAGTAATTGGTTATCACAGTTGTCACAGTTCTCAATATGATCATCAAAAATCTCAGTAGATTGTATATAGAATAGTATAAAGTCCTCTTTGGTGTTGGTTTGTTCCTCTTCTGGTATTTTTTGGTCTGTAGAATAGTCAATTGGAGTCTGGAAATCAGTTTGCAGTTTTGGAGCAACATCTTTGGCTTCCATTCTAGAGTTCATTTGCTCAGTAACTTCAAAAATTTTTTCCAGTATGAGTTTATAATTAAGATGTTGATAAGATTCCTCCATCTCATTCAGTTGTACGTGATATTGCATACAGGCCTCTTGAATGTTGATCTGTTCCTCCTCTGCTATTCCTTGGCCTGTAGATTGATCAGTTAAAGTTTGAGATTTAATTTGTAGTTCTAGAATAATCTCTTTCATTCTGGAATCCATTTGCTCAGTGGCTTCATGAATTTTTTCCAGTATGAGCTTATAGTTAAGTTGTGGGTAAGGTTCCTCCATTTCAGTGGTGAATAAAATTAGTCCTTTAGTCTTTTAGTGGAGGCTATCTTTAATAACAGTCAGTCAGTATCCACCTCCACAATTTTTTTATTTTTTTTTTACATAAGTTTTATTAGTTTTTGTTTGTTTTACAGCCAAGTGCTTATAACACATCGTGGAGATAGGGCACTCCATAGAACACAACAAAAAATACCGTCATACATATACAATTTAAACTGCTTCTTTAAAAGTTCCCTCTCTATTTTATCAATAAAAAAGAAGAGAAAAAAAAGAAAAGAAGAAAAAGAAAAAAAGAACACACAAAAACAAAAAACAAAAATCTATCAAAGATATTTTCACCCATTTTCAGGCTTAACCAACTTTCAAATAATCTATTTCAATTTAGTCTTGCATAAACATATAGTATACAATTCGAGCATTCCTAAAATATCTCTATTATTCCAATTTCAATTTATATTTCTCAATCAAATTATATCTCTTATTCTATTTTATATATATTTTAAAACCATTACATAAGACAAAATAATGTAATAATGTTATAATAATAATAATAATAATAGGACAACAATTATTTCTATCATAAACTAATAATATAACTATTATATCTTAATATTTCTCAACTATATTCTATTTCATATACTCTATCCAATATTTTTATAAATCAATCCAAGTCTCTAGAAATTCCTCAATTGTTTCAATTTAGTCCATTTAATACCTCACTAATTACCATTCAATACTTGTAAGTAAAAGTATCAATAATACTTCACCAGTCTCAATCTCGATCTGATTCCTTTAATTTTAGGTTTTCCAGTTTTTCCTATTGTCATTCCAAACCATAATCAAATCCATAATTTAGCTCTAATATTGACTCATACCAGAGTAACCTTAAAAATCTCAAAAGTATTAGCTCATTCAATGTCCAAAAGCCCTTTTTACCCATCAGATAAGATTTTAACTCTCATTTTTAAATCTAATTCTAGCTTTCTTTTTATGCCAAGTAGGTTTTCACAGCAGGGCCTCTAAGTCTTCCCATCTTAGTGACTGGCTAAAGGCCTTTTCCCACCATTGAGTCCAATCATGTTCTTTTTCTCTTTTATCTAGTGTTGTCTGTACTGTCATGTTGTCAACATTTTTGGTGCCTCGTATTTGGAAGTCCAATCCTGTTGCTTTTAAAGTTGTAAATGTTTTAGTTGAGTTTTGCCTTTGATCATCAAAGATGTCCATCATGTGGGATGTGTCCTCTTCCTCTTCAATAGATTCAATAGATTCAATAGATTGTAAATGTATTTCATCCATCTCATTAAGTTGTAAATCTGATTGTATATCATAGTCAATCAAAGGTTGAGTTTCAATTTTTAATTCTAAGTCCTCCTTTTTGCTAAGCATTCTGATATGTTCTTTATATTCCATTCTCATTTCCAAAAAAAATTCTAATATAAGTCCATAATTAATCTGTGAGTAGGATTCCATCCTCTTTTTTTTTTTTAAAGTTCAGCTTAAAGAATAAATTGCAGCATTGTAAAATATAGAGTCCAAACAGAGATATATTTCCAATCAAAGATAGCAAAACGCCAATAGTCAAGTCCAGCACAGAAATAAAGAAAACAACAAAAGTCCCAAGTAGCAGTCAGTTGTTATGTTGTAATCCAGTCTGGGCATCACGCCAGAATCAGAAAGTGGGAGTTCAACTGGAGAAAGTTAAATTGTATCAGTCATAGTTTCTGGGCTTCCTGCCAAGTCCCAGGTTACATTGTATCCAAAACAATCTATGTAAATCCGCCCAGATGGGAGAAAGTTTTTTAGGCAATACTATTCAGGAGGGGGGGAGGAAAAAAAACATTCCACCCCCTCCCTTAGGATTTTCACCTAAACTGGAAATAAACAAGCCGAAAGAGAGAGTCACAGTAAGGAGTTTTTTTTTTTTTCCCCCGGGATGCCCGAATTCCAACTGCTTATATAAACAAAGTGAAGTAATAAAAACCAATAATTATTTTTCCAAGGCCCATTTCCCCCGGTAATCAAACGCTGCTTTCTCAAAGTAGGGAAATAATTCTTAAAGCTGTTAGCAGGGAAATAGGTAAAGTAACAAGAGGGAAGGAAAGTTCTCACTCGGATCTTCCGCGGTGGTTCTTTTTGCTTAGATGTTGCTGTGACTTTCGGCTGGAGCAGCTGAGTGATCGGCCATGTTACTGGCCGATCTTTTCCCCGTCGGCCCAAAGGTGAGTTTCTCGGACCGCAGAGGGAGCCGCCGCTCCCTCTGCGATCGACGAGTGCCCTCCTCTACGTTGGTCGCCCCTACAGGGCGACTTTCGACCCTGTCCAGGGTCTACCGGCGGGGGGAAACCGGACGGCCAAGAGAACGAGTTCTCTGCACGTCCGCGGGCGCTGCCACCGGATCCGGAAGTCTCCACCTCCACAATTTCTAACGGTTAGTTTCACCACCCAGCTGTTTCAACTTCTTTATCTTTTATAATAATTTGAAGGTCAAAACCAGCCTCAAAATCAAAGAGAAAAAAAAAAACAATTGCAATGACAGATTTCGCCACAAGATGTCCCCAGTAGGTTATAGAATCTTTTTCCAGAGACCAATAAAAAAATTTCAATTAAAAAGATAAAAAAAAACAATATTCTCCAAGTAAATAGAATAATAAAATTCTGTAATAGGGGTTTTTTCGGGACCCCAAAGTATCCAAAAGTAGAAATAGTCCTTAAAGTTGATTATTCTTTCCTTTTGTTCCAAGGCTTTTCTTCCCAAGTAAGCAAACACTGCTCTATCAAAGCAGGGAAATAATTCCAAAAGGGCTTTTCACAGGGGTAAATAGGGTAAAGAAAGGAAAGGAAGGGTCTCACCCGGATCTTCCACGGTGGTTCTTTATGCTTAGTTGTTCTTGTGACTTTCGGCTGGTGCAGCTAAGTGATCGGCCATGTTACTCCTCAACGGTGGTCACCCCTCCAGGGCGACTTTCGACCCTATTCAGGGTCTACCGGCGAAAGGAAACCGGCCAGCGAAGAGACAACTCTCTTCGCACGACCGCCAGCGCCGCGATCTGGAACCGGAAGTCCAACCTTAGGCCTATTGTAATGGGACAGCCTTAAAAGGAGATCAGCTAAAAAAATTTCCCTCCTGGGAGATAGCGGAGTGTGAAATTGAAATGGTTGAAATATTGAGCCCAGTGGATCTGCTTTGGGGAGAGCCTCCTTGGGATCTTTAAGGCTTCCATGTTTTTGTGGTCCATCCATACTTCAAAGGGGTTTTACTCCCTTCAAGGAAGTGTCTCCAGGTTAGAAGGGCCCATTGCACAGCATATGCCTCCTTTTTCCAGACCGCCCATCTCCTCTGACAATTTCTTGGAAGTGTATGCACATGATTGTAGAACTCCCTGGTTGTTTTTCTGAAGTAATATAGCCTCTACTGCCACATCATTGGCATCTGCCTGGGTGTTTCAACATGGGTTAAGCTGCAAACAGGCACTTGAGTTTTTCAAATGCTGCTTGGCATTTTAAATCTTGACCATTTTAAGGGTTGGCTGGGCTTGGGTTTCTCTCCTCCCCCTTTTGTGTTAAGTAGTTTGGTGATGGGCAGAGCTATGTGGGCGAAGCACGGGATGAATTGGAGATAAAAATTTGCGGACCTCAGGAAACCCTGGTGTTGCTTTAGGATGCATGGGGATGTTCATTCCAGCACCATCCAAATATTCTCAGGGTCCATCTCCACTCCTTCATAGGAGATGCGGTAGCCCAAATAGTCAATTTTTTGTTTATGGAATTTGCACTTAGAAAGTTTGGCATATAGCTGGGTGGCGCAGTTTCTTTAACATCACTCTAACTTCATGTGTTCTGCCAAATGTCGGGGGGGGGGGGCTTCCTACTAAGTCATCCAATTGGCAAAATGCCACCAGCACCTTTAGTTCTCTGAGCTGTAGCCCCTGTCTTTTCACTAAGCTAGGACTGACCAAACACCAGATACAGCTCAATAGGGAAGTTAGGGTCTCCCTATGCCCCATAGAAGGCATCACAGTTCTAGTGAGATGACTACAGGTATCACTGGGCAACTTACCAATGGGCTGTCACTGTAGCTCTTGTACTTTTCCTTTTCCCCTGGCCCTCCCCCCTTGATTAGTATTCTTTTTTGATGTTTTGAGAACTGCTTTGAGGTTTGGCGCATCTTGATGTAGTTTCACATTCTGTTCCCAAGTCATGTGTCCTTGGCAGCTGGCTTATTTCAGTTTGACACCTCTGGTTCTTGTCAGCTTGTCTCCCTCCCTGCTTTTGTTTTCCCCGTTCCCATGCCAGATTCTTACTTCCCCAAATTCCTTCCCTCTTCTCTTGCAATTTATGGCAGGATGCCAATGCAGCAAAAAAGCTGAAGATGGCAGGCCTGATAATTACTTTCTTTTTTGTTTCTGATTTATTGTTGTTTGCTTTACTCAATTAATCAAAAATAAAACTGGGAAGGGGGAAGGGGGAGAAAATAACACTGTTGAATGATTTCAGTCCATTTATTTTCAGTGGCATTGTGCAAGATGCAAGGGAGGATAACCAGCTCTACATCTGGAAAATATATATTTTTTTACTAGCTAATAATATCACTTTAGTTCTATTTGAAGTCTTATATTGTGAAAGGATCATTCTTCTCATATAGAGATTTAGATTATCCCAGCCCCTTTTCTTTTAAAAAATAAAAAGATTATTCTTTTGATAATTAAAGATAGAATTTTAGAAAAGCCTTAGAGCAAGACTGGAAACTGAATATAGTTTAGCATCTCTCCAACTTGATTATAATTTTGAATTTCCAAAAAATGGGAAGTTTAGGAAAATTGAAGCCATGTGTTTCAGATACAGATAGTCCTCGACTTACAACCAAAATTAAGTCCAAAATTTCTTTTGCTAAGTGAGACATTTGTTAAGTGAATTTGCCCCATTTTATGACCTTTCTTGGCACAGTTGTTAAGTGAATCACTGATGTTAGTAACACAGTTGTTAAGTGATTCTGGTTTCTCCATTGACTTTGCTTGTCAGAAGAGCACAAAAGGGGATTACATGTTCCCACAGCACTGCAACTGTCATAAATATGAATCAGTTGCCAAGCATCTGAATTTTGATCACATGACCACAGGGATGCTGCAATGGTTGTTTGAAAAATGGTTATAAGTCACTTTTTTCAGTGCTGTTGTAACTTCGAATGGCCACTAAACGAACTGTTTAAGTCGATAACCTGTATTGTTATTTTAAACAAAAATAAGTAAAAGTTGTATTATATTCATCGTTTTTTAGTGCGGGGCAAGTTGAATGATCTCATTTCTTGGGACAACTTATAAGCAACTGAGTGTGTAGCCTCAGTTTTTATCCATCTAACAAGCTGCTTGTTAAGATGTTAAATTTTCTCTAAAATGTTCTTGTAACCTATAATATTTATTTCAAATATATAATTAGCTCCCCATTTGATGAATTTTTGGGGTGGAAAAAGGAATAGCAGTAGGTAGTTCAATGCCATTCTGTATTTGTGTGTGTGTGTGAGAGAGAGAGACACACACAGAGAGAGAAAGAGAGAGAGACAGAGAAACAGAGATAGAGACAGAGAGAGACAGAGACACAGACAGACAGAAACACAGAGATAGAAACAGAGCGCTTTTTCTTCTGTTCAATCATGACTGAAACATACAGCTAGAGGGATTCAAATTGTTCAAAAGAAATTGACTTAATAGAAGTTGCACTATATAGAAGAAATAATTACAACTCTATAGAAATGCAACAAAATAATGATGAAAACCTTCTAGAATGCATTTGAGTTAATATACAAGGAAAAAAGGATGACATTGTCATAAAAGTATATTACAAAACACCCAACCAAACAGAGAAATAGGAAAAAAATTGCTAATCAGTTACCTAAGGTGTGCAAGAAGCACATTACAACAGTAACAGGGGACTTTAGCTACCTGACATCAACTGGGAGATAAACTCTGAACTAGTGGAAGAACAAACAAGTTCCTGACAATCCTAGCAGACAATATCTCCCAAAAGATAAGAGAAGGGAACTAGAGGCCCAATTATACTGAACTTAATTCTCACTAACAAAGAGGAAATGATTTGAAAGTTAAAGGTGGAGAGTGACTACGAGTTATTGGAATTCAACATAATGCAAGTAAAGCAATAGAAGAAAGTTCAACAAACTTAGAGAGCACTTGAGAAGGATTCCATGGATGGGAATCCTTAAGAGGAAAACAACTCAAGAAGCTTGGGAAACTCAAAAAACTGAGATCATAAAAGTCTAGTCTAGCATAATACCAATAAAAAAGAAAAATAAGAGACCCCCAAAGAAACCAGCATGCCTGAACAAAGAAGTCTTTGTTCTTTGATAAACAGAAACAAAAATAAACAAGAAAGACAAAAAGGAAAAGTATCTAAAATGGAAAGAGGGGCGCATAATTAAGGAAATATACCAAAATATAGCTACAAAGATGATGAAGCCAGGAAAACTAAGGCTCAGAATGAAATAAGACTTGACACAAATGTCAAAAATAATTTTAAAAAGAGCTTCTTTCAATGTGTAGAAAACAAGAAAAAAGTCAAGGAAATGATTAATCAGCTAATGGGAGAAGATGGTAAGAAGGTGGCGGGTAGTAGGGACTTCCGGTCCTGCGCAGCAGCGTAGCAGTCGAGGGGTTCGGAACTCCGTGCTGTTCGGCTGAGTTTCTTCCTGTTAAGGGATCCTAAATGGGCCAGAAGCCGCCCCGAAGAGGCGGCAAAGAAGGAAGGAAGTCCCGGGGACCTTGGAGAGACGGTGGTCGACCCGATCGTTCCAGGAGAAGCCTTCCAGAAACCAACAGGAGAAAGGTTAGTCTAACTTCAGAGTCTAGCCCAAGCTGCAAGCAACCGAAGTCAAAAGCACTATTTTAAGCTGATTGTAAACAGTGCATTTGAATCTCGGTAAGAACATCGATTTTATCTATCCTACTTATCAACTTTCCTGAAGGAAAAAAAAATCCCAAGAAGCAAAAAACCTCCGAAAGTGAAGGACGGGGATTTTTGCCCCACCCTTTTACTAACGGAAGCAGCGAATTAAACCTTTTATGGAGGACCAAAACATATTTAAATGAAATGAAATGATTATAAAACCTAAATTTGGATAAGTTTGAAGTTACTGAATGGTTAAGATTCTCATTTTAAAGGCAATTTGTTCATTTTGAAAATTTGAAAAATAAACCAGTGCTGACATCTAGTTGTGGATGAAGACTACGACAGCTATGGCTTTCATGCAGGACTTGGCAAAAACTGGAAAAAACCAATCTCTACTTGTGACCTTCAAAGCTCTAACAATAGAGAACAGCTGTGACAAAAAAGAAAAAATCTGGGCTGCAGACAAAGTGAGACTTACAAACTTCAGGGAACAAAAAAAAAACACCAACTTTTTTGAACTTTCTGGATTACAAGTATCTATTTAACTCTGACCCCAAAGCTATTTGCAGAGAAAAGAAAATTTGGATTCTTGGTCATCATGGAAAACCAGAGATTTATAGAAAGAACCTATCAAGAAAAAATAAATACTTTTCAAGAGGAGACATATAATATGTTGCAACTAATTCAAATAACAATGATTTCAAACCACAAAGAAATCCAAAATAACTTTGAAAATATAAACCAATTCATCTCCAATTTAACTTTACAACAACAAAAATCCCAGGAAACAACAACAGAGAAAGAACAGATAAAACAGACAACTGAATACAAATTTGAGGATAGAGACTTAATGATGGAACCTAACAAAACAAAGAAGTATGATTTAACCCAAGTGGAAAATTTTTTACAAGAAATACTGGATTTGGAAAAGACAACTTATACTTTAACACCACAAAACAAATTTGAGGATAAGAAAAAAGATTGGACAAAATGGACTGCAGAGATGCCAGGAAAAACACTAGAACTGGAGACACAAAAAATGATAAGAGAAGCAGAGAGAAAAAGAAAGAAAAATATTTTCAACAAAAATGAATGGGCAAATGCCTCTCACAAAGATATTGTACTTGACTTACCTTTTATATCTACAGTAACACCTACAAGAATATGGAAAGATTCTTCGACTCAGCAGAACATATTGATTAAGCAAGATACTGGGCAAAAGAAAAAGGCTAAAGTGAAAATTAAGAAAATAGACAATGGGGCCTATCAGAGAGAATATTTAAAAAAGAAACACCTGTTCGAATATGGTTAAAGAAATAGAAAAATTTTGGATGTGAATTTGACTTTAAGAGAGAAGAGCCCCTCAAGTAACATAGCACTTTCTTTTTCTTCTTTTTCTAAATTTTATTTCTTGATATGAGTAATATAAAAGAGTTGGAATGGCTTATATAAAGGAAATGTTTTAGATATCTAAAGGTGATTGACTTTAAGAAAATTACAATGTATTAAAAAATATTTTGAATAAGAGTTAAAAGACTAGAGGACTAGATTTATTAAATGGAATATGTAAAGATTAAATATATTTTTAATTATGGTTAAAAAGAACGATTTTTTTGGGAAATAAATATGTATTAGCTTATAGGAAATAGGGAGTTTAAATAGCATACTATCTTTTTATTTTTTTTATTCTTCTTCTTCTTTTTTTATTCTTATTTATTCTTTAAGAAAGATAAAAGTATTAGGTTGGCTTACATGAAAAAAAATAGACTTAAATATTTAAATGTAATTAACTTTGAGAAAATCTTAAACCAGTAAGAATGTTTTGAACATTGTGGGAAAAACAAATGTAAACAAGAACTGTAAACAGGATCTATGGTGAGACAACCAGAATGACTAGATAGAAAAGGAATATTATATTGATGTGATTATTATCTGTAGAAATATTAGAAAACTTTTATACTCAATCATCATTCATTAAAACAACAAGAATTGTATTAACTTAAGGTTGGTAAAAGAGAACATTATGGGAAAAAGAGGAAATCAAGTAAAGTTATTATGTGGATTATAGATTATAGAAATCAACTGTTAGTGAATGTTTCTTAAATGTAAACCCAGACAACACACAGTTTACCGAATATTAAGGTGATTATGTTACAAAATTAATAAAACATATTTTTTTTAAAAAAAGGTGGCGGGTAGTACAGAGAAAGTGGAACTGATTAATTCATTCTTTGCACAAAAGGAAAAAAAAGCAGTACCATAAAAAGGAAGATTAGGAATGTAAGTCACTGTGTACCTTTACAACTAAAAATAGGCAAGAAAATGATAAGGTAACATCTATCCACTCTAGACAAGTTCACATCAACAGGACCAGATGGATTATATCCCAGGAACTGGCAGATGTGATCTTGGAACTACTGAACCATCTTTCAAAGATCCTGGAGCACTAGGGAACTACCAGAGGATTGGAAAAGAGCTGACATGGTCCCCAACTTCAGAAAAGGGGGAAAAATGGATCCAGGAAACTACAAACAAGGAAACCACAGGCCTAATATTAATACCTGGGAAGAGCCTGGAAAAGATAATCAAGCAAAAGATCTGTGAACACCTAAAAGCAAACAAAGTTAATACTAGAAACCAACCTGGGTTTGTTAAAAACAGATCACACTAGAAAATCTTATTGCATTCTTTGACAAAGTAACTAAGTTAGTGAACCAATAAAATGCCATGGACAGCCATGGAATCTGGCAGGATGACAGCTGTGAACCATAAAAACAAAGCTTTTGCTGTGTCCCTGCATAACAGATACAGTGCCCTTGCTAACCTTAATGGGGATACTAGGGTGGCATCATCAAGGTAGTTGTGATGATGATCGCAGGGGATCGTGGTCTGAGACGAAGAACTTGTTTTGGATAGGGGAAAGTATGAATCAGATATTATACATCTGTCATGCAAGAAGAGCAAGGCATCCAAAAAGAGAAGCCATCTTCTGGTTGTAAGGGATGTAAATTTAAGAAAGAATGCAGAGGTTTTGAAAGAGATCAGGTGTCTGCCAAGTGCTACTGCCAGCAGACAAGAGGCATATTTTTAAGATAGTCAAGAATGCCAATAACGATTGTGAGGTTGATGCTATTGTACATCTTGGCATGAATGATCTGTCCCAAAAAGATGTACTCTCTGTGCCGAATGATTTCCAGAGCTTGGGGCCGGAACTTAGTAGGATAGGCTATAGGCTTACTTTTCCAGAGGTTTTATCAGTACATAAGGAACAAAAAGGAAAAGGCCAGCGTATAGCGGAGTTCAATGTGTGCCTAAAGGAGTGGTGTAAAGGGAAAGGTTTTGGTTATATTAGCCACGATGTCTGCAGCTGATCCAATGAAAAACTGTACAAAAGAGATGCTTTGCATCCATCAAAAACAGGGACTGAGTTACTTGGCATTCAATTCACAGATTTTCTGGAGAAACATTTAAACTAAACAGTGGGGACAGTGAGTTAATTGATATAGAACATTTCTGTCCCCAGCAATCTAAAACTAATAGGGTTATCAGTGCATGTAACATAGATGTTTGTGCAGATAAGAATATCAACCTTGCTGTCAAGCAAAATCAAGCTTTTAATAGTGAGTGCCATACCAAGTGCACTAAGCCAACAGGTGGTAAGGAAGTAGGGGAACTCAGGCAAAACACAGGTTATGTAGAAAGTAAACACAGGGTCAGTCAAAAAGAACTCAAATGTCTATACACCAATGCACTGTCAAGGTTCCGATAGAAAAGACCAAATAAATCAGAACTCCTAGGCTTGAGATTTTCTCAAAGAACATGTTTATTGGTTACATAGTATCGGCACGGTCAAAAGTGAAATTCCCTTCAAAGAGAGACAATAATACAAAGTTGAAAGTTACCCAGGTAGCCTCCGATAAGCCCTTCCACTGGACCAAATATTGTAATTTTCCCTTATACAATCTGGAGTCAAGAATACGTTTTACTTCATAATGAGTTTCTTCCTCTACCAGAATGGGGCCAGGTGCTTTCTTGGGAATCGGCTGCAAGGACGATTCTGTGACTGGTTTTAACAAACTGCAATGGAAGACGGGGTGAACTTTCCTTAATAGTCATGGGAGTTGCACCTGAACTGTGACAGGATTTATAATTTTGACCATGGGAAAACAACCAAGGAACTTAGGTCTCAATTTCCTACTTGGTAATTTTAATCTTAGATATTTAGTGGAGAGGTAAACCTTGTCCCCCACATGAAATGGTTTCTGGGGTGATTGCTTATCAGCCTGTTCTTTATACATCTTAGCAGCTTGGGTTAAAGCTTTTTTTACGCTGGCCCAAACAGCTTGCATAGACGTCACCCACTGATCTAAGGTTTGTGAAGCAGGAGGTTCCTGGGGGTATTCGGGCATAGGGACAAAATCCCGATCAGTAGCTATTTTAAACGGAGTAAGTCCAGTGCTACTGTGTACAGTGTTGTTGTACGCCACTTCGGCAAAAGGCAGGAGGTCTGCCCAATTAGTCTGTTGGTAATAAACATAACATCTGAGGTATTGTTCCACCATTGCATTTGTATGTTCAGCCAATCCATTCATACTCGGATGAAAAGCAGATTAAAGCTCCTGGGTAGACCCAATGAGTTTCACAAACTCTCCCCAGAATTTTGCAGTAAATTGAATTCCTCTATCTGATATAATCCGTTTCGGTGCCCCATGGAGTCGATAGATGTGTTTCAAAAACAACCTTTTGGGCAGATTGGAGTCCCGAACAAGCGATGAAGTGAGCTTGCTTCGAGAAACGATCAATGACAGTCCAGATCACAGTGCTCCACCTGCTTTCTGGCAATTTTGCAATAAAGTCCATGGTTATTTCCTCCCAAGGCTGGGAAGGATCTGCCACTTGTTGTAACAGACCAGCGGCTTGCCAGGACACTTTTTCATAGCAGCACAGCTAGCACAGCTCTGTACATAACTTTCAATGTCCTTTTTCATGCCTGGCCACCAAAACTGCTGCTGCACCAAATGCAAAGTTTTCAAAAATCCAAAATGACCGGCTTATTTTTCATCATGACTATATTGAAGGGCTTGAATTCTAAGGGATGCTGGAAGGTACAGTTTGGAGCCCTTCCAGGCTAGACCACCTTGATAGGTCAATAGCAATGTATTGTCATTGAACTAAGAGTCTGTTTTTAGTTCCTTTAGTTTTTGCGTTAATTGACTATCAGGCTTGTCGGATCTCCTCTGCGTTTGACCTCTCATGATTACCTGGGATGCTGACTGGAATAGAGGAATGATGGAATTAATACCCTCCTCTCGGCAGCTCTTATATTGGGGCATTCTAGACAGAGCATCTGCCAGAAAGTTCTTCCCACCATGGAGGTATTTGAGAGTGAAATTAAAACGGTTGAAATACTGTGCCCACCTAACTTGCTTAGGAGATAATTTTCGAGGGGTTTTCAGTGCCTTTAAATTTTTATGATCAGTCCATACCTCAAAAGGCACTTTGTTCCCTTCCAAGAAATGGCACCAAGTTATCTCAACACAAAAGCCTCCTTCTCTCAAACAGCCCAACGCCTCTTTGTTTCTAAAAGTTTTCTTGAACTGTAGGCACAGGGTTGTAGGTCCCCTCCTAGTGTTCTTTTGTAGGAGAACAGCACCCACAGCAACATCATTGGCATCGGTTTGGATGATGAATGGTTCCTCAAGGTCAGGGTGTTTAAGAACTGGTTCTGCTGCAAATAGTCTCTTTAATTGCTCAAATGCCGCCTGGTATTCCATAGTCCATTGTAAAGGTTGACAAGGCCAGGGCTTCCTTTTCTGGTTTTTAATAAGTCAGTAATGGGCATAGCTATTTTTGCAAAGGAGGGGATGAATTGCCAATAGAAATTAGTGAACCCCCAAAAACTTTGAAGTTGCTTACAGATCGATGGAGGTTGCCATTTCAGCACCGCTTTGACTTTGGAGGGTCCATTTCCACTCCCTCACTAGAGACTCAGAAGCCTAAGTAGTTGAAGTGTATCTGATAAAACTTGCATTTAGAAAGTTTAGCATAGAGGCTAGCTTTCAACAGCTTCTTGAGCACATCCCGGACTAACTTGACGTGCACCTCCATGGTTTCAGTATAGAGGAGAATATCGTCAAGGTAAACCAAAACTTCCTTGTATAGGTGATCATGCAGCACTTGGTTTATCAGTTGCAGGAACACAGCAGGGGCTCCTTGGAGTCCGAAAGGCACCATTTTAAACTGAAAACTTCCTAATGGGCAATTGAAGGCTGTCTTCCATTCATCCCCTCCCTAATCCACATCCGGTAATAGGCTTCCCTCAAGTCCAGTTTCGTGAAAATTTTGCCTTTGGCCAGGTGGGCTAACATGTCTTTCATCAGAGGAAGGGGGTACATATTTTCTACGCTGACCATGTTTAACCCTTTAAAATCCATGCAGAGCCTCAAAGATCCATCTTTCTTCTCCTTAAATCGGGGCTTTTCAACCTGTGGTATGCGTACCACTTGTGGTACATTAACAAGTGGCAGGTGGTACGCAGCCCTGCCTAGCCAAGTGTAGTGGGGGAGGGAAAGAGCCAGCGCAGGCAAGGACTTACTGTGAGAGAGTCCTCCGGAGCTGCAAAGTGGCTGACAAGAGGCAAAGGCCCCAGGCTCACTTCTGGCTCACCCTCCCCCATGAGAGAGGAGGAGGAGGAGGGGGGCAAAGAGAGGAGAGGCTATAAAAGGAGGCAGTTTGGGCGGGAGAGGGAGAGAGAGAAAAAGCAGCAGCCTTGGAAGGAGGCGGAGTCAGCTCTAGCTGCACCAAAGGGAAAGAAGAAGGAGGAGGAGGAGGGTGGGGGGAGAGGAGAGGAGATCAAGCAGGCCGGCCATGAGCCGATCTACAACTGCTGTGGCAGCCACCTGTGCTGGCAGCAGCAAACAGGCAAGAAATGCAGTGGGGGAGGGGTCGCCCTCCAAGAGGTATGAAAAAAGGCAGCAAAGGCTGGAGGTGAGGCACAAAGGAGGGAGGGAGGGAGATGGAGGGTGGAAGGATTCTTATGTGCTTTTGTGACTTTGAAGTTCTGGGATTTGTGTTCTTAAGGAGTGTTTGGCAATTTCTATTTGGCTGATGGCTGATGTCTCGTGTTAGCTTCTATTGCTCTGCTATTGTTAGCTGTAAGTTTTGCTGCAAGGGATTTTGAAGTATTTTTCTCCTGAATGGATTTTGCCTGTAGCATTCCTTTACTTATGAATGGAGCCATTTGGGGAGGCTGCCTTATCCGGCAGTCAGTACTTACTACATTTTTTTTCTTCCTTAAAACTGGCTCCTTAACTTTCGTTTCTAGCCAGTAGCTAATTCTTAAAGGGGAATGCGCCTTTTTAAGCTAGTTCCATCAATGGCTTCTCTTTTCTGTCTCTGGAGGCTTTTCCTTGTTTGATGAATATATGGAAGAGGGAAAATTCTTCCTTCAGAAGGAGATGGGAATGAGAAAGAGGGAGGGAGGGAGGGAAGGAAGTCCCGTCTTACCACTTGGCCACCAGCAGCCCTGCCATTGACTTTGCTTGTCAAAAGGTTGCAAAAGGGGATCACATGACCCTGGGACACTGTGACCATCATAAATATGAATCAGTTGCAAAGCATCCAAATATAAATCACATGACCCTGCAATGGTCATAAGTGTGAAAAATGGTCATAAGTCATTTCAATGCAATTGCAACTTTGAACAAGGTTTTTTTTTTTTTTGGGTCATCAAGTTTTTGACACCTTGCTAGGTGGTACTCGAATATTGCCATATCCTAGAAGTGGTACAATCGGTGAAAAGGTTGAAAAGCCCTGACGTAGAAGCTTTATTATGGAAACCGGTTTGGCACAGCAAGAAACCTAGAGTTAGATTTAAAAATGTGTTTTAAAATTTCATTTATTGGGTTAAAAAGGCTTTAGAGATTTTGATTGACTTAAACGTGAACTCTGTAAGAGGATATCCTTTGTAATTAATATTTTGTTTTAGATACGATAATTATTTGGAGGGGTAAACTTTACCTAATTATTGATATAGATTGATTGATAAAATATATACTTAAAATAGATAGAAATGTACTTTTTGGACTGACATTATATCTCAAATAAGACAATTATTCTGTAATAGAAGGAGAATAAGAGGGATTGGAGATAAGAGAAGAAATAGTATTAATAAATGATTTATTAGAGCAAGAAATAGATTGTATGTGGAAAATATAAGAATATTATTGTGGGAATAATATATTTATTTCAGATACAATTATTATGTTAGGGAAAAGGGAAATGAGGGATACCCGAAGTGTTAATAATATGTTTATTCAAGGCTAATTGGAATATGGTAATTCTAAATTAGTAAAGCTTAAAACAGGATTTGGATTTTTATAACTGAAATGTGATCGATGTTTGACTGGACTGATTGAACTTTATTTAGAAATGTTTCAATTTGAATATGTAAGATTATATGAGGGAAATAGAGAGGGAACTTCTAATGAATTAACCTGAGCTATATATCTATGACTTTGCTTTTGGATGTTTGATGTTCCCACCTCCACGTTGTTTCCTAAGCACTTTATGTAAAACTAAAAACCAATAAAATTTGTTTGGGAAAAAAAAAAAGGGGGGGGGGGAGAGATTAAGTCACATGTATTCTCTTAGAAAATTTTAAAATTTTATTTCACTGGGCTTTCAATCCCAGTGAGGTTTTGTTAGTGTCCATGCTGGAGAAGGATTAATTTATTGTTTATTTACTGTATGATTGCTGTTTTGTTTGATAAGTTTTGATTTATTCTAATACATTTATAATTCTAACTCACTGTAATCCCCTTATCCCCAGTCTTTTTAATTAGACAGAGAATAAAATAAATGAAATAAATAAACCACAGGATGTAAGCTTTAAAAAAAAAATGCTTCCGATGTCGGCAGCAGGGTCAATGTGCTGCTGAGTGCTTAGCCCCTGCGCCCCAAGAAAAAGCCGCACCAGTTTTGACTGTGAAGCCAAGAAAACCACCGCCATGAGCAGGATGGGAGAAGTCTAATTGGGTCAAACAGGAGCAAACTGTCTCCTCTTTACCCCAGGGGGAAGCAAGAGCCCCATCTGAACACCTGCCCCTACCAGCACCTTACAATAGCGATGAGGATAGCGAAGACGACCCGATGGTAAGTCGACCCATCCTACCTTTCACTATTCCTGCCAAGATTATAGTGCCAAAGACAGGGGCCCAGGCAGATATAGACATTTTAATAGACTCAGGCTGCACCAGATGCCTAATCAACCTGCCCACAGTTCTTAAGCTGGGGATTCGCGCCAAATTACTGCTCCTAGCCATGAAGTTTGAACAGGCAGATGGGTCACTTATCAGAGGTTCCCCAGCAACCCACCTAATAGAGCTGCTGTGTTTAGAGGTGGGACAGCACTGGGAAATCATTCACTTCATGGTGGTTCCTAAGATGAAAGAGACTGTGATTCTAGGCTTGGCTTGGGAGAATGGTGTGCGAACTCTGAGCTTAGCCTCGGGACCTCTCCCACCAACTGACCTCAATGAGATAAAGGGGGCTGCTGCCATTGGAACAAAGGGGGAGCCTATCGAGATGTTAAAGGCTGACGTGGAACAATTGCCAGGGATCCAACTTATCCCCAGCGAGTATCATGATTTGGCAGAAGCCTTTAGTGAAAAGGAATGTGACACCCTTCCCTCTCACCAGGCTATGGAATGCGCAATTGAAATATTGCTAGGAGCCAAACTTCCAAAGTCCAAAATGTACTCCATGATGCCTAGAGAGATGGAAGAGCTGTGGGACTATATTGACAAGAATGTGGCCAGAGGATTCATCCAGCCTGCAAAATCATGCGTGGCTGCCCCAGTGTTATTTAAGGCAGGGCTTTTCAACCTTTTCACCGATTGTACCACTTTTAGGATATGGCAATATTCGAGTACCACCTAGCAAGGTGTCAAAAACTTGATGACCAAAAAAAAACCCTGTTCAAAGTTGCAATTGCACTGAAATGACTGACCATTTTTCACACTTATGACCATTGCAGCATGCCCAGGGTCATGTGATTTATATTTGGATGCTTGGCAACTGATTCATATTTATGATGGTCACAGTGTCCCAGGGTCATGTGATCCCCTTTTGCAACCTTTTGACAAGTAAAGTCAATGGCTGCTGGTGGCCAAGTGCTAAGGAGGGACTTCTCTCTCTCCCTCCTTCCCTGCCTCCCTCTTTCTCATGCCCACCTCCTTCTGAAGGAAGAATTTGAACTCCCCCCCATATTTTCTCTCTTCCATATATTCATCAAACAAGGAAAAGCCTCCAGAAACAGAAAAGACAAACTGCTGAGTGAACTAGCTTAAAAAGGCACATTCTCCTTTAAGAATTAGCTACTGGCTAGAAAGGAAAGTAAGGAGCCGGCAGCCGGCACTTAAGGAAGAAAAAAAAATGTAGTAAGTATTGGCTGCCAGCTAAGGCAGCCTCCCCAAATGGCTCCATTCATAAGTAAAGGAATCTACAGGCAAAATCCATTCAGGAGAAAAATACTTCAAAATCCCTTGCAGCAAAACTTACAGCTAACAATAGCAGAGCAATAGAAGCTAATACAAGACATCAGCCAAATAGATATTGCCAAACACTCCTTAAGAACACAAAGCCCACATTGCACAAATCCCAGAACTTCAAAGTCACAAAAGCACATAAGAATCCTTCCACTCTCCATCTCCCTCCCTCCCTCCTTTGTGCCTCACCTCCAGCCATTGCTGCCTTTTTTTCATTCCTCTTGGAGGGCGACCCTCCCCCCTGCATTTCTTGCCTGTTTGCTGCTGCCAGCACAGGTGGTTGCCACAGCAGTTGTAGATCGGCTCATGGCCGGCCTGCTTGATCTCCTCTCCTCTCCCCCCACCCTCCTCCTCCTCTTCTTCTTCTTTCCCTTCGGTGCAGCTAGAGTTGACCCTGCCGCCTCCCAAAGCTGCTGCTTTCTCTCTCTCTCTCTCTCCCGCCCAAACTGCTTCCTTTTATAACCTCTCCTGTCTCCGCCCCCTCCTCCTCCTTTCTCATGGGGGAGGTGAGCCAGAAGTGAGCCTGGGGCCTTTGTCTCTCCCCAGCCAATCTGCTGCTCCAGAGATCTCTCTCACTGTAAGTCTTTGCCTGCGCTGGCTCTTTCCCTCCCCCACTACACTTGGCTAGGCAGGGCTGCGTACCACCTGCCACTTGTTAATGTACCACAAGTGGTACGCATACCACAGGTTGAAAAGCCCTGCTCTAGAAAATATCATGGGACAACTCAATACCTAATAGCATGGAAACACCTCCCCTCCTCACAAAACGAGTGGGTTCATAAACGTCATGTCAGAGCCCCGAGACTGTTAAAGAAGTTTCATACAGAGTGTCCTAACAAGCCAGACTAACTTTTATACCAGTTTTGCTTTCTCTGCAGGTGGATCTCTCTTATTTTTAAGGGGAGCAGAATGTCAGAATCCAGTTATACTTATTTTCTATCTACCTACTCTGATATAAAACCAATTCTTACTCCCTTCTGGATTCTGTCATACTACTAAGGGGGAGGAGGGTAAGCATGGGGGTTTTATGACTTTCACTTCCTGCACTACAAAGTAACCTTTTGTTGATTCTCTTCGAGAGTACTAACCATAACAATGCGGCCATCTGCCTTTCATCCTACTCCCTCTGAATTTCTCCCCTTTACCGGCAGTGAGGGAAAAGGGGGGGGAATGCAACGCCTGGGATCTGGGTAGAGAGAGAATGAATGATCGTGCCAACGGAGCGGACTGATGATATGTTGCCTGGACTTAACACCTAGAAGTCTGCCAGATTGGATCACCCGGAAGAACTGTGGGGTGGGGGCTGCTTGGGAACACTTTAAAACATTGAATGGTGGGGGGCAACCCCTCAGATCCTGTCTAGCATGCCTGCAGTCAATTTCTCTTAATAAAAATTCCTGTTGGAAGAGACATTCCAAGAGTCCTGTTTTCTTAAGATGTAAATTGAGGTGGGTCTTTACATGGAATTTAGAAGAAACAGAAGCTGCATAGATGCAATGTTTATGCTTAAACAACTAGTAGAAAAGAATACTGACTACAAAAGAATCTCTTTAATGCATTTGTAGACCAAGAGAAAGCATTTAATAGAGCTGATAGGAAACTATTTTGGCAAACAATGAGCCAATTTGGAGTAAGTAACCATCTTATTAGATTAAAATCTTATATAGCAATTGCAGAAGTGTAGTTAGAACAATCAAGGTACATTGGAGCCCTTTGTAATAAAGTCCGGAGTAAAACAGGGTTTTATTTGATTGAGGGGCAGGGGCATCTTCAAGACCTTTAGAACCTAATTCCAATTAAAAACCACTAAATAACCAATCATATAAGATAGGAAGGTAGGCAGTAAAGAGAAAGAAAAAGAAAAAAAGAAAAGAACAATGAAGTAGAGACTGATGGAAAGGAGGGAAAACCCAACTGCATAGTAGGAAATACAGGAAACATACCCAAGACCCAAAAGGATTCAGATGCCTATACCCAAACTCTCGAAGTTTAGGGAACAAACAGGGTGAACTTGAAGTACTAGTACATGAAGTATATGATATAGTTGCTATTACTGAAACATGGTGGGATGAAACTCATGACTGGAAGGTATAGATGAAAGGATACAAACTATTCAAAAGCAAGAGACCTAACAAAAAAGGAGGTGGAGGAGCATTATATATAAAAGATTACTATATCTCTACAGAAATCCACAAAACCAAGGATGAAAACCTCCTAGAATCGATATGAGGCAATATAAAAGAAAAAAAAATGGCATTGCTATAGGTGTATACTGCAGGCAATCCAACCAAGCATAAGAAACAGATGAACTTTTTGCTAACAATTAACAAATGTATGTAGGAACCATACCACAGTAGTAAAGGCAGATTTTAACTACCCTGATCAACTGGGAGACAAGCTCTGCAGCAAATGGAAGATCAAACAGATTCCTAACCAACCTAGCTGACAACTTTGTTATCCAAAAGTTAGAGAAAGGAACCAGAGGAAAAGCTATACTGGACCTAATTCTTACTGATAGAGAACAAGTGATAGAGGCAGTTGAAGTTGACGAAACTTTGGGTGAGAGTGACTACGTCATATTGGAATTAAAACACAAGCCATAGAACATAATCCGGCCAGTGTCTTAAACTTTAAAAGATCTGATTTTAACAAAATCAGAGAGAGCTTGTGAAAGATTCCTTGGATGAAAATCCTAAAGGGGAAAACAACTCAAGAAGTTCTGGAAACTCTGAAAAATATGATCATATAAGAACCCAGTCCAGCACAATACCACTGAAAAAGAAAAGCAAGAAATCCAAGAAGAAACCAGCATGGTTGCACAAAGATATCTCTGATAAACTGAAAGCCAAAAAGGACAAGTGCAAAAAAAAGAAAGAGGGACACATAACTAAGGCAGAATATTAGCAAATAGCCCAAATCTGCAAATCTGAAGTCAGGAAATCAAAGGCTCAAAATGAACAAAGACTTGCAACAAGATAATTAAAAAAAAGTTTCTTTCAATATATAAATAACAAGAAAAAAGTCAAGGAGACAGTAGGTCCACTAAAGAGATGGCAAGGAAGTAACAGGCAGCAGAGAGAAAGCAGAACTGCTTAACTCATAACTAGTAGCCAGCATGGGTTTGTTAAAAACAGATCAAACCAAACTAATCTTATTCTTTGACAAAGTGACTAAATTAGTAGACCAGCAAAATGCTGTAGACATAGTATACTTAGATTTCAGCAAGGCATTTGACAAAGTAGACCATAACCTACTTGTTAAGCTAGAAAAATGTGGGATAGACAGCATCACCCCCAGATGGATTTGTAACTGGCTGACAAACTGTACTCAGCGAGTAGTCGTTAGCGGTACTACATCTACATGGAGGGAAGTAAGCAGTGGGATACCACAAAGTTCCATCTTAGGCTCAGTACTCAGTACTCTTCAATATCTTCATAAATGACTTAGATCAGGGCTTTTCAACCGATGGTACGCGTGCCACCTGTGGTACTTTGGCACCTGGCAGGCGGTACGCGACTGTCCTAGACAAGTTTAGCAGAGGAGGGGAATGAGCTGAAGTGGCGGCAGCACCGCACAAACCTGAAGGAGAGACAACTGGAGTTGCAGGGCTGTCGGGGCTCATCAAAAGTCCCAGGATTGGCGCGCGCAGCTACAGCTGATCGGTGCTTCTGCAGGGCTATGGGGCTGGGCAGAAGCTCAGGATCGGTGCGGGCAGCTACAGATGATCGGTGCTTCTGCAGGGCTATGGGGGCTGGGCAAAAGCCCAGGATCGGCGTACGCTTCTGCAGGGCTATGGTGGCTGGGCAGCTGATCAGCACTTCTGCAGGGCTATGGGGGCAAGACAGAAGCCCCAGGATCAGCGCTTCCAGTGCAGCCGGAAAAGAAAAGGAGGAGGGGGGAGAGAGGAGAAGCTATAAAAGGAGAAGCTATAAAAGGAGAAGGTTTTGGCGGGAGGGAGAGGAAAAAAAGACAACGGGGGGAAAGAGAAGGGGACTGCAAAAGAGAGACGGAGAAGCGCAGCCTTGAGAGGAATCAGCTGAAGGTGCATGGAAGAGAAAAGGAGGAGGGGGGAGAGAAGAAGGAAATAAAAGAAGGGAAGAGAAGAGAGGATATAAAAGGGGAAGAAAAAAGAGGATATAAAAGAAGGGGGAAGAGAAGAGGATATAAAAGGGGAGAGAAAAGAGGATATAAAAGGAGGTGGTTTTGGCAGGAAAGGGGAAAGAGAAGGGGATGGAGAAAGAGAGACGGAGGAGAGGCTTCTTTGCGACAAGCAGAGGGAGAGAAGGGGATAGAACGGTACAAAGATTAATGTCAGAGAAACAGGCACCAGTTTCCCATTAAAAGTGTGGTAAGTGGGTGTACAGATAGTTCTCAACCTACGACCATAATTGATACCAAAAATTATGTTGCTAAGTGAGAAATTTGTTAAATGAGTTTTGTCCCATTTTATGACTTTTCTTGCCACATTTGTTAAGTGAATCGCTGCAACTGTTAAATTAGTAACATGGTTGTTAAGTGAATCTGGTTTTCCCATTGACTTCGCTTGTCAGAAGGTTGCAAAAGGGGATCACATGACCCTGAAACATTGTGACCATCATAAATATGAATCAGCTGCCAAGCATCCGAATGTAAATCATGTGACCCTGGGCATGCGGCAAAGATCGTAAGTATGAAAAATGATCATAAGTCACTTTTTCAGTGTTGTTGCAACAGTCACTAAGCAAACTGTTGTAAGTCAAGGACTACCTGTAGTTTATCACTTTTTTCCTTTTTTGGGGGTCAAGCTTTTGACATCTTGCAAGGCGACTGGTGATACTCGAATATTGCCATATCCTAAAAGTAGTACACTCTGTGAAAAGGTTGAAAAGCACTGACTTAGATAAGGGAATAGAAGGGGAGCTCATCGAATTTTGCAGATGACACTAAGCTGGCAGAATTAGCCAACATTGCAGAAGATAAGCTCAGAATCCAAAAACATGTTTAGAGACTTGAACAATGGCCCCTATCCAGCAAAATGAAATTTAATGTGGAGAAAAACAAGATTTTACACTTAGGCAGGAAAACCCAAAGGTACAAGTACAGATTAGGCAAAACCTGGCTCAAAAACAGTAACTATGAGAGAGATCTTGGAGTCCAAGTGGACAATCACTTAAATATGAGCCAGCAGTATGCGGCAGCAGCCAAAAAAGCTAATACAATCCTTGGTTGTATAAACAAAGGCATAGAATCAAAATCACATGAAATATTAGTATTGCTTTATAAAGTCTTAGTAAGGCCATACCTGGAATACTATATCTAGTTTTGGTCACCATATTACAAAAAAGATGTTGGGATTTTGAAAAAAGTACAAAGAGCAACTAAGATGATTAAAGGCCTGGAGACAAAAACATATGAAGAATAGTTGCAGGCATGTCAAACTCGCGATGTCACATGAAGTCGCGCGATGTATCGGGACTTTTTCCCCATTGCCGGCAATGGGGTGGGCGTGGTTTCGGCGTGACCATCCAGTCCGCGGGCCGGCAGTTTGACATGCCTTGTCTAGAGAAAAGAAGGTCAACTTATTTTTCAAAGCACCAGAGGGAAGGAAAAGAAACAATGGATGGAAACTAATCAAGGAGAGAAGCAACCTGGAATTAAGGAGCAACTTCCTAACAGTGAGGACAATTAACCAGTGCAACAGGTTGCCGTCAGAAGTTGTGGGTGCTTCATCACTGGAGGTTTTTAAGAAGAGACTGGACAGTCACTTGTCTGAAATGGTATAAAGTCTCCTGTTTGAGAAGAGGGTTGGATTAGAAAAGCTCCAAGGTCCTTTCCAGCTCTATTTTGATTGAGGGTTGCATCTTATTTACACTGACAGCATAAGCAAAGAAAACCTAAACCCAGGAATGAAAATAATATCAACCAAGTACTCTTTGCAGATGATCAGGGACTGATAGCAAGTACAGCTAAAGACTGCACCAACATTTCATGGCTATGAAAGTAAGACAAATAATATGAGGATTATTAAAGAAAAAACAGAAGTAATGGTAATCAGAGGAGAAAAATACATCTTAAGCATAGTAATAGAGGGAACAAGCATAAAAACATGTATCAGAGTTGAAATATTTAGAAACAACATTTACTGAAGAGGGAAAAAAGGATGAAGAGATTAACATATGATGCAGTAAGGCAAATCAAGTATTGGGAGAGCTAGCTCCACTCCTATTAAATAAGGCAGTACCAATTAGTGCAAAGAAGCATCTCATACAAAGCATATTCATTCCCACATATCAGTGCCAAACATGGACACTTGCAATAAAGCATAAACAAAAGTTAGTTACTACGAAAATGAGATGTTTGAGGAAAGCTTCAGGAGTGACTAGAAAGAATACAATCAGAAGTGAGATTATAAGAGAAAGTACTGGAATAGAACCAATATTAAACTACTTACAAGATGGCAAATGAAATAAGTTTGTCCATCTGGAGAGAATGTCTGGGGATTCTATATCATACAAGGCAAACATAAAAAGAAAAAGAGAAGGCAACCCAGAAAAAGATAGAGACACAACATAAAGACACGCTACAGCAGCATCAAATAACAATGGCTGAGGCTGCAAGAAGTGCAAGAGTCAAATCTTTGTATCTCCTTGACACCCAAAGTGGTAAAAGAGGAAGTAAAGAAGAAGACCAAACATAGATAAAAGTGACCTCAGAACAGTGGTATATACACTGTTAATGTGGGTTAAGAATGTTAACGCCTGGCTTGATTTCTATTATGAGCACAATGGAGGGTTACGCAGGTACAAAGCAGGAACTTCAACTGATACCAAATGTTACAGTCGTTTGGTTTCACAGTATCACATGAAGTTTGTATTACAGAATTTAAATTGCTCTGCCATGCGTGTAGTCTTATTACTATTGCCAATTATTTAAATGTTTTACTGAAGATGAATGACTGCCTAAGCATCATTTTAAAAAATACCTCTATTATTGACATATTAATAAAGATTTCAACTGGCAGGAAAACAAAGGCTAAGAATCCTTATCCAGAATAACCCAAGCTAACGTTATGTCATTATTATCCATTACAGGTAGGATGGAGGTGAGACCAAAGATCTATTTTAAAAAATGCTCGATAAAAGATATGTAGAAAAATTAAATGGGTGCAGTGTTACTAGTGCAGTAACATCACATTGTAAATTTATATTCCAAGCACACTTTTTAGTATTCCACAACTCACTGCATAAAACTTTTCATTAGCAGCAGAATTTCATTCAACTGGAAGGAGAAGGGGCGTTGTCTTACCTGAACGCCTTTTCTCAGCATGATGATGGAGAATCCACGAATGGGTTAACTCTGTCTTCCTGCCCAATTAGACTAAGTCTGTCAAACTTGCCACGCCTCTCCTGGGTCGGACCTCCCAGTCACGATGAAGGCGAAGCTATTGATGACAGTCTGACGTGTTGGCTCCCAGACCCCTGACACAGGACCTGATGGACCTTTAAGGGGTGGGTGTGGATTCTCCATCATCATGCTGAGAAAAGGCGTTCAGGTAAGACAACGCCCCTTCTCCAGCATGATAGATGGAGAATCTACGAATGGGACATACCAAAGCCGCCCTGTCCCTATGGGAGGGAATCAGTCTGGGCCTGTGTCCCACTTTGTGGCGCTACTTGCTGTAGCATTCTCCGGCCGAATGAGGAGTCCGCGGAGGCAAACCTATCCAGCTTATAATGCCTCACGAAAGGGGAAAGCGAGGACCATGTCGCCGCCCTACAGATGTCCTCAATGGACGCCTGTGTCGCCCACGCCGCGGAGGTCGCAGCGCTGCGAGTGGAGTGAGCAGTAATATGATTTGGAACTGACAGGGAATGCGATTGATACGCCCCTGTAATGCAAGCCCTGATCCACCTGCCTATAGTGGAGGCAAAAACCTTCTGCCCCATAGAAGAAGGTTGAAAGGAAACGAAGAGGGTTTTCGCTTGCGAAAGGATGCCGTCTGCTCCATGTAATAGCGTAATGCCCTGCGGACGCTCAAGGCGTGCCAGTGACGTTCCAAGTCATGAGATGGATGAGGACAAAATCTGGCAGAATTACCTCCTGCATCCTGTGAAATAAAGTATTGACTTTTGGAATAAAGGACGGATCCAATTGAAGGACCACCCTGTCAGCATGAAAGATGCATAAGTCATCTCTGATAGAGAGAGAGCTGCCAGTTCAGAAATGAGCCTAGCCGACGTGACGGCTATCAGGAAGGCTACCGTATTTGTCAAGAACCGCAGTGTACAGGTTCTGATGGTTTCAAATGGCGGTGAGGTAAGGGCCTGCAAGACCCG
Organism: Azemiops feae; assembly: GCA_023970755.1. NCBI lineage: Eukaryota > Metazoa > Chordata > Lepidosauria > Squamata > Viperidae > Azemiops > Azemiops feae. The sequence continues at coordinate 117,801 of JALGBA010000988.1, read as the reverse complement.
TGGCAAATCCCAAGAGGGATACCGATGAACCACGGGCGGTTTGGTGTTGGTCGCTACCTTGACAAAAGAGCGCACCATGGGATGCTGAGCCAATGGCTCTGAATTGCCACGTAAGCACCGTGGATAGAGCCGCCACTTGTCTGCGGATAGTATTGGGCGCCAAGCCCTTGTTGAGCCCTTCCAATAAATAGTCTAACTAAATAGCCGAGAGATCTAACTGGTTCTTTGCACACCAATGACAGAGACTTCTCCATGTGGAGACATAAAACCTGTTTGTTGTAGGGCATCAGGAGGCCTGAATCATAGCAATTACATCCGATGAATAGGACTCCTGCATCAGGAGCCGCCGTTCAAGTGCCAGGCAGTTAACTGGAGCCACTGGGGCTCTGGATGTTGCAGAGCTCCCTGGCTGAGTGCAATGCGACCTGGAGGGATTGTCCATGGGGGAGAGATGGAAAGGGTCACGAGGGCGGCAAACTACGGCTGTCTTGGCCAGTGTGGAGCAACAAATATCACCACTGCCCATTCCTGCAGCATCTTCTGGATGACTGCCGGGATCAGAGAGAGAGGAGGAAATGCACATAGCAGACTCCCGGGCCATGGACTGCGGAAGGCATCCGCCCTCTCCGCCCCTGGAGATGGGAACCGGGAGAAAAACCTCAGAAGCTGGGAATTCGCTGGAGAAGCGAACAAATCCAGTATTGGATGATCGAACCTCTCTGATATCTCCCTGAAGAGATCGGGATGCAGGCACCACTCGGAGTAATCCACTGTAGACCTGCTCAAGAAATCCGCCTGCTGATTTGCCTCTCCTGAGATGTGTTCGACCCTGAGGGAGGAGAGGTTGATCTCTACCCAGGATCCCAACAACTGGGCCTCAGCCATAAGGGACCTGGAACGGATAGCCCCTTGCCAGTTCACATGGGCTTTCGCCGCCACGTTGTCCGTGAGGACCAGAATGTGTTGTCTCGCCACCTTGTTGCGGAAGTGGCGTAGGGTCAGATGTATGGCTCTGAGCTCCAACCAGTTTATGTTGTGCTTCAGGTCTGACCAGGACCACCGGCCTGAGCCAACTGTGACCTTAGGTGCGCTCTCCAGCCAAACAAACTGGTGTCTGAGGTCAGGGTGAGCCGAACAGGTTCCTTGAACAATTCCAGAGACAGACCGAATCTGATGGTTTTCTGTCTGCTTGCAGGCCTAGTCACCCTTGAGGCTGAATTGCTCCAAATGAGGGAGCAGAGAGACTAAATTTGGATCCAAGACGACCAAAGAGACCAAGAATTGGATAGTGGTAGGGGCTGCAATAGCTGGCACGCTCACAATCCTGATAGTGGTTGTGAACCAACCTAATGGAAATAGCCAGCACACTTAAGTTGAATAGTGGCTGCAAGGCCAACGTAATGGTAGGGTCAGCGCACTACACTACTCTTGATGGTAGTAAAAACCAATAATGGCACGGTCAGTGCCCTGGCAAACCTCACAGTGGTGGCAAGATCAAATCAATGTTAACGACCAGCACACGAGTAATCCACTTGGGGGTGGCAAGGCCTTAGTGTACACGTGTAACCCACTTAGTGGTGGTAAGGCCAAATTAATGGTAAAGGCAACACACATGTGATCCACTTAGTGGTGGTAAGACCAACCTAATGGTAACGGTCCGCATAATGGTAACAAGTTGTAAGCAGAGGAGGCATAGGCAATCAAGGCTGTGAGTCGTAGTCTTTGTGCAGGAGCTGAAATGGCAGCCATTGAAGAGGGCCTAGTGACCCACTGAATCATTGGTAGGTGCTCCTGATAATGCCTCCTGCTGGACTGTCTCTCCTCTGGTTTGGCTGATTCTTGCCCCCTTCTGATTGGAGAATTTGGGGCTTCTTGCACCTAGAAGTGCTGCTCACTTCAAGAGGTCGGAGGTGCAGCGTTGTCTGCCATTGCGATCAGAGACATCTCAGTGGAATGCTGAGAGGGATCTCAAGTGTTTTGCATCAGTGTCTGCCATCGTAATGAGATATCTCAGTGGTGAGCTGAGAGGGATCTCAACAGAGATATCTCAGTGGTGTGCTGAGAGGAATCTCAATAGTAAGGAGCAGAGTACTGATAGTGGCAGGGCCACTCAATGTAAGAAAAGGTGTACTCAAGAGTTAAAGTGGCTGCAGGACCAAATTAATGGTACTGCCCTCACACATGCAATGCTCCTGATGGCAGCAGGACCAGTAAGGGCACAGTCAGTGCTCTGGTCAGTTCAACTGTGGCGGCAAGACCAACTGAATGGTAACGGCCAGCTCACATGTAGTTCACTTAGTGATGGCAAGACCAACTCCATGGTAACAGCCAACTCACATGTAGTTCACTTAGTGACGGCAAGACCAACTCAATGGTAACAGCCAACTCACATGTAGTTCACTTAGTGACTGCAAGACCAACTCAATGGGAACAGCCAGGTCACAAGTGCTTCACTAAGTGGCGGCAAGAACCACTGAAAGGTAACAGCCAGCACACTAGTAACAATTGGCGATTGCAAGACCAATTTAATGGTACTGCTAGCACTTTCACTGTCAGAACCGTATTCAGGCCTTCTGCGAGACCAAGATGGTGGCTTGCCTCTGCTTGGTTTTTTTTTTGTCTCCTCTGCCCTAGGAAATTGAAAAGGACCTGATTCCCCTACTGGGGACAAGGCCCCTGGAGCAGTTGAAGTTGAAGGAGCATGTTGTGGTCCAAAGACGAAAGCCTCCATGGGAACAGGAGATGCCAGCCCAGAGGCAGGCACACCCTGACGCTCTTGCGGCTTGGAGAATTGTGAGGACTTGGACTTCCTTTTCCTAGGAGTGCTGGGGACATCTTTTTGAGTCTGAGATGCCAAGTTGTCTGCCATTGCAATCAGAGATATCTCAGTGGTATGCTGAGAGGGATCTCAATAGTAAGGAGCAGAGTACTGATAGTGGCGAGGCCACTCAATGCAAGAAAACAGCGTACTCAAAGGTTAAAGTGGCTGCAGGACCAAATTAATGGTGCTGCCCTCACACATGCAATGCTCCTGATGGCAGCAGGACCAGTAAGGGCACGGTCAGTGCTCTGGTCAGTTCAACTGTGGCGGCAAGACCAACTGAATGGAAACGGCCAGCTCACATGTAGTTCACTTAGTGACGGCAAGACCAACTGAATGGAAACGGCCAGCTCACATGTAGTTCACTTAGTGACGGCAAGACCAACTCCATGGTAACAGCCAATTCACATGTGGTTCACTTAGTGATGGCAAGACCAACTCAATGGTAACAACCAATGCACATGTAGCTCACTTAGTGAAGACAATGTTCCTCTGGCCACCGCCACCCCTGGGCGACTGCCTGGGAGATCAGGGCCTGTAATTGTTCCGGTGACCAGGCCCCCTGCGTTTCTGAGGTTCGAAGACCCGCTGCTGTGGGCGTGAAGATGTCCTCAGGCCTTGACTGTGTCACCCTGGTCATGGGAGGAGCCAGTCGAAGGCTAGGTCCCTGGCTGGAGGGAATCACTTCCTCCTGTTCAGCCCTGGGAAAGTAGAATTGGCCAGCGTCCCCTCTGGGCAGACAAGGTGTGAGGATCGAGTTGTGGGCCAAATACTGAAGCCTCTGCGAGAGCAGGAGAGACATGGCCAGAGTCCATTGTGCCCTGTTTCTGGGCTTTGGAGAACTGTTCCTCTAAGGCCTGGTGTCTCCTGCTGGCCTTTTTCTCTGCCGCTTTGAGGGCCTTTTGCCAGAAATGGCCTTGGCCTTGAGCTTCCCAGCAGCCTCCAGCTTGGAGGACTTGTGCTTTGTCTGCCCAGAAGTGCTGGGGGCACCGTGTGAAGACTGAGGTGCCGTGTTGTCTGCCATCACAATGGGAGATATCTCAGTGGTATGCTGAGAGGGATCTCAAAGTAAAGGAGCAGAGTACTGATCTGTGACTGTGTGCCACCTCACTGGTATCAACAAGTATTCTAGGGTAATGGTGGCTGCAGGACCAACTTAATGGACGCTGGCACACCTGCAACGCTTCTGATGGCTGTAATACCAGGTGAATGCACCCTTAGTGCCCTGGTCAAGGCTACTGTGGAGGCAAGATCACCTCAGTGACAACGGCCAGCTCACTAGCCCTAGTTGGTGGCGGCAAGGCCAAGAATGGCATGGCCAGCACACTTCGTCTGTTGAATGGACGAGGGAACACCTAGGCTGGGGCCTAGGGCTATAACTGTTGCCTCCTGCGATGACCATCCACTTCTGAGAGGCTTGTCCAGAGAATGGAGGAAGGGGAGGCAAGGTAAAGATAATTCGACCTGATGTGTAAAACCAGCAGGTTGCTACTGGCCGCTGTGAGCCTCCAATGCGTGGCCTGCGAAGTGATCACTCTGAGGCCTGAAAGGCTATAGTCAAAGGAAGGGCTCTGATCCCAGAGCCTTTTTGGCTGGTAAGAAAAAAGGGGGGGAAAGGAGCCCCTGCGCCTGCTTTGTTGTTTGTAAGCTGCTTGTAATGTTCTCTGATGCTTCTAACACGCTTCCTTCACTGGAATAAATCTGCTCTCCTTCCTCCTGCGGCAGGGAGGGAGCGATAGCGGCACCTAAAATGGCGGCCGCTACCTGAGGGCACTCTGAGGAAAATTAGGCTGATAGGAAAGTAAATGGCCGTGAGGAAAACAGCCGTTTAGTCGGTTTTTTGGTTAACCTGGATGTTGCAGGCATGCTGAGTGACTCTATGGCAGGCAAACGCTGAGAGGCTGCAGAGGACTTACGAAGGAAACCCCCCCACGCGGCTTCCAAAATGGCGCCCGCAACAAGCGCGCCGCGATAAGGGATGGAGGCTGGGGCTTCCTAGAGACTGCAGCTCCGTGAAGAAGGGAACGTTTCCCGGTTAGATGCTGCGCTGGTCCCAGCGCAGTAAACGAGGTGAATAGGGAACAGAAGCCAAAAGGCTTCTTGAAGCCTGCAGTTCAAGAGGAGAGGGAAAAAAACGCAGAGCGGTTAGGCGCTGCGCTGATCCCAGCGCAGAGAGGGAATGGAGAATTCACGAATGGATTGTTTCCCACCAAATATAAAGTAAGGAACCATACAACCTGCTCAATTAGAATCAGTCTGGAAAAACTGGGAGCCAAAATTATCACGTCTTTTCTGGGCACAGACTAAGTCGTGACTGGGAGGTCCGGCCCAGGAGAGGCATGGCAAGTTTGACAGACTTAGTCTAATTGGGCAGGAAAACAAGAGTTAACCCATTCGTGGATTCTCCATCTATCATGCTGGAGAACTACATGATTGCTTGACTTGTTCTTGATTACTACTTACCCACTTTTAGGACATAACCTTCACTATCAAATAAGACATCATTTTTAATACTTCCTTTTCCATACTATTACAGTATCATTTATCATTGTATTCATTAAATTATGATTTTAATAAAAAATATGGTACTTAATTTTCAACTAACATAGCTCTTATAACAGCTTCTATTTCTAATTTTAGAAATATGATTAAAATAATAAAAAAGAGTTAAGACCTTTCTAGAATCACATTAAGGTTCCACACATTCTCCAGAAAAACATCTTTATATTGGTTCTAAAAGCAGGAAAATATTTTTTACTAGACATCAAGCATAATAAAAGTCATCAATAATTCCTTATCATTTGCTGTGCCTTAGCAGACCAGTTGCTAAAATCTGTAGCATACCTGATCAATTGTACATCAAAATAAGACAGCTATGTTGGGCTGACCGTTCTGAATGCAGTTAGAAAAAAGGTCCTATTTCTGTTTCCTGTAGGTATTGCAATTGCATAAAGAAAGATGATATTTACATTGTAAATACAATTTGTTCCAAAATGAATAATTCTAAATGCTAATTATAAGCCACATTCAAAAAACTAAAATACAGAGAAATGTATCTTGCCAACACAAGACATTTAAATATTCTTTCTGCAGAAAAGTGGAATCCTAATATTGGAAAAAATGAAAGAAATAATTCTTGACTAGAGTTTAATAGGAGCTTTGAAGAAATGAAGAAGTCATTAAAAGTGAAAAATGTAATTTTTAGTTAATTATGATAAACAACAAGGTAGATTGACTCTATTATAGTGGTGATAAATACAACATTGGAAGACATGAAACATCAAATTAGGGACAGATTGTTACAGAGAGAAATCTATATATTTGCTTGCTAAAAATTCATTTTTATGACACATAATCAATTTCTTAAATCAGCAACATATCTATGTTCAAGATCTGTAAGATCTTAGCTTATTCTAATAACAACTAAATTTTTACAACTAGATATTTAAAACATAAACAAGTTCTTAAAGCAGTTTACTTACAGTACTGATCACAATCTACTCTGGCAAATACAACTTGATTCTTATCTGGAAAATCCTCCTTAACTACATTAGAAGCTTCCTCAAATATAGGATGTAGCATTTGACTAAATCGACACCTGTTGAAAGATATCAAATAAGAGGCAATTTCTAAAAATAAGGTATTAGAGGATTTCACATTGTAGTATCACACAGAATTACTGAAAGCAAATGTTCTACAGTACATTACACAAGAGTTTTCTTTACACAGAAAAATCAATGAACCAAGGTAATCTGAATATCTTCCTAATCTTTGAGGAAGGGGTTTAAAGTAATAATTAAGTTGGAAGGGACCTTGGAGGTAATCTAGTCCAACCCCCTGCTCAGGCAGGAAACCCTATACCATTTCAGACAAATGGCTGTCCAGTCTCTTCTTAAAAACTTCCAGTGTTGGAGCATTCACAGCTTCTGAAGGCAGGTTGTTCTACTGATTAATTGCTCTAATTGTCAGGAAATTTCTCCTTAGTTCTAGATTGCTTCTCTCTTTGGTTAGTTTCCATCCGTTGTTTCTTGTCCTGCCTTCGGGTACTTTGGAGAATAGCTTGATTCCCTCTTCTATGTGGCAGCCCCTGAGATATTGGAACACTGCTATCATGTCACCCCTCGTCCTTCTCTTCTCTTCATTAAACTAGACATACCCAATTCCAGCCACCGTTCCTTATATTCTCTTATTTATTTATTTCTCTTAGCAATAAGAAAGAAAAAAATTCCTGTTTCATGAGAACATTCCTGAAGAATAAAGTATAATTAGAATTGCTCATAATTGAACCCCAATACAATATATTGTACCTTTGAAGAATACTGACAGGAAAAAGTGTGATTATATATTTAGTTTGAAAAATACTAAATTTATATTTCAAAGTTTCTGTTTATCTTACATTTATAAATGCTTTTTAAAAGCATTAAATAATCCCAATTTCTATATTATTAAAAATATATGATTGTATAGAAATACTTACCAATCAGCATAAAAATTCACTAATGCAACATCGGCATTGTCTGGGAAAAAGAAAAATTAATTAATGTTTGTGACATCACAAAGCCTACACATAAAACATTAAATCAACAGCACAGAAAAAGAATAATGATATTATCATTTTCAGAAGGGCAGCAAGCAACATTTGGATAAATCAGAATTCATAAAAAGTAATAGTTTCTATTACAGAATTATTAGGTTAACTGAACTTAAACTAATTATTTAAACTACAGTTGTTTTGTTCTGTATCTGTTTTATGGAGGGTTGAGAGAGCAACGGATAAGTCAGAGCAAAATAGCTTTGCCTATCAAAATTAGTTTTTGCTGTCCTTCATAGGGGCAATAATAAAGTTCTAAAAGAGTAATATTTTAAAACCTCTCATGCAATCTGATTTTAATTTAGCATTATGGCATTACCTACTTATAAATGTTATTAGCTTCTAAATATTTTTCCTTCAATATTGTGCAAATATTCTCAAGATTTCACTTATGAATAACAATGTAGAAGAGCAGGTGGCAGCTGTGCAAGGAGATCGTTTGCATAAATTCAACTTGTACACCAGTTGTGCCCATTCCTAGAACAGCAGACCTTGCTAAACCACCTCTGTTTTAGTCATCTCCCATTTAGATTACTGCAATGTGCTCTAATAGGGCTGCCATTGCAAACTACCAAGAAGCTGTAACTGATCCAGACTGGAGAGGCATGTGCAGTTTTGCCCTGTACCTTGTGTCTCACCTGAGTAACACTACTGCAAGAGCTATGCTAGATTCCAGGTGCTTTCCAGGTGCAATTCAAGGTACTGGTTAGCACCTTTAAAGTTCTACATGGCACAGGGCCAGATTATTTGCAGAACCATCTCTCTCTGAGGGTACCTGGCTATTCTGCTAGGTTAGATAGGGTGAGTATACTCCAGATCCCCTCCTTAAATATTGCCACCTGATGGAACTTCAGAGGTGCATCTTTTTGGTTACCACCCCAGCGCTTTGGAATAGCCTCCCATCTGAGATCCAAGGGATCCCTTTTAGTCTTCTGGAGGGCTATGAAGACCTGGATCTTTCTCTCAAGCTTTGGTCTATGTAGGGGTTGAGCTGCAAGGATGTTTGCTATGGGGCCTGGAGGGTATTTTTGTTTTCAACCATGTTTTAATGGATTGTTGTGAGCCACCTAGAATCATTATATGAGATAGATGGCCATATAAGTTTAGTAAATAAATAAAATAAAAACCAAGTGACTTTGGGTTTCAAAGCCTCCCAAATCCAAAGGTTTTCCAAATATTGCATTGCTGTATACGAATCTCATATGTAATTTGGTGGTCCTCCTATACTTATGGTTCCTGTTCAGGTAATATGAAGAAGATACAGCGAGCAGAGCTTTTGTATAGATTCATCTTGACACATTTTCTTGGACCATGACATATTATTCAAGGTCATTCATGCTTTGGTCATCACCTGAATTACAGCAATGTACTTAAGGCTGCCCATGAAATCCACTCAGAAGATAGAGCTGGTCCAGACTGTGGCTGTGTAAGCAGTTATGGGAACACTTCAGTTTATCCATGTTACACCACTGCTCCAGGAACTGTCTTGGTTCCCAGTAGGCTTTTGGCTGCAATTCAAACTCCTGATTAAAGCCTTTAATTGCATGGAGCCACCTTATTTGTGAGACCACCTTTCTCCATTTTTTTAACGTCTAACTCACTAGATCTGGCAGGCTGACCATGTTCTGGCTCCCATCTATTATGTATGAAGGAAGTGGGCCTTATCTATCATAATGCTTGCCCTTTGAAACATCATACTCCAACAAATTTATTTGGCCCAATCTTACTAATTTTCTGTTAACCTTGAAGATCTAACTCTTTCCTAGGCATGGGTCCTATAGATGACTTGACTCCATCCCTGTGGTTTCTTTGACATGACTAAAATTATGTGATCTCAGTCTCATTGCCCTTGACTGTGCTATTGGGAGTATTGTTTTTTTATTGTTATTGTTATCTTTGGTTGTTGTCATCCGGTCTATGCCATCAAGAGTCAAAACTGTGAGATGGGAAACTATATGAATCAAGGCAATAAATAAATAAATGTTCTGTATAAGCATTAAACAATACTTACTTAAAACATCATCTATATTTCCACTGTCAAGGCTTGTTATTTCACTTTGTATTGGATGAAAAAAAGAGGATATCTGCAAGAATATAGACACCTTAAAATGTATCCATTAACCTTCCATACATACATAGTTTAGAACATTTTAGCATGGCCAAAATTGTTTCAGATATTACATGCATTAAGAGAGTTTAGCTTTGTCCTTGTCCTCCTCCCCAGTACCCAATGGATTTCTCCAGGAAAGACTCCTCCCCTAGGATGAAACACAAATTGTCGAAGATTCTAGTTCACTAAACAAATTACTGATATAATCTGTCACAATATAGTTATTATTCCTGCTCATACAATACATAAAGTGAGAGGAAATCAATCAAGACAAGTTTATTTATATAGATCAAGAATCTACAAGTTTGTTAATGAAGAGCCACTTCCATCAAATATTCTATTGTCGGTATATCAACTATATTTTTCAGGTAAAATTAAAACTTACCTGCTGGTAATCAGTTCTTAAGAGCACTTTCTACTTACTAGTAATTTCTTTCACTGAAGGGACTCAGAACATGCCCACCCTGCTAGAACTAGTAAGATGGGCAGAATCAGAGATAGGCAACATAAATAATCTGGCTCCATGTAATATAGGGATTTAAAGATTACAAACAGCACCTGAATTGCATCTGGAAGCATATTGGGAGCCAGTGCAGCTCATGCAACTCTGGTATTATGCATTCTAGACCAGCTACAGCTTCCAAATGCTTTTCAAGGGCTGCCCCAAGTGCACAGAATTGCAAGAGGCCAATCTGGAGGTGACCAAGGAATGCAGAGGTATGCAAAAAGAGCTGAAACTTTTTAAAGTGCAGAATGAGAAACCTTTTATAGGAGCTAAGGGAGACCCTTGAAGAGGAACACCTAGATTGTCTCCTCAGCCAGAGTTAAAGATAGCCAATCACTAGATGAAGAGAGCTCTAAAACCCACAGCTACTTGGCCTTATAAGATTGAACTGAAGCCATTCTTCTCTGTTCAGACTCTAGGCACTCAAAACACCAACACAGCATCATTTGAACAAGTTGAGATAGACAACTGTCATCAGCATACAAATAATACTTGAACAACAGGCCAAGAAATAATCTCACCAAGCTGTCTTATATAAATGTTAAAAAAGAGCAATGAGACAATTGATTCATGTACTGTAGTTGCCCACAAAGTAGAGGCATAGTTAAACCTATTGCCCAGTACACCAAAGAAACTTGACCTGGAAAAAGGAGGAAAATCACTTTAAAAATCACTTTAAAAGTATGACTTCCCAACTACCGCCAGCCCAGAAGGATACTATGTTTGATGGTTCCAAAAGTCGGTAAGATATCAAGCCAATCACCCAAAGACAGCTGGGTGACCTTGGGCCAGTCACTCTCAGCCCAATTCGTTTCACAGGGTTGTTGTTGTGGAGAAAATAGGAGGATGAAGGTGTGTTGGATATGTTTGCCACCTTGGGTTATTTATAAAAAATAATAAACGAATAAATAAAGTAGGGTCAAGATGGATACACCACCCTTATCCCAGGCCTCCCAGAAATCATCCACATGGATGTTCAATGCCATCTTGTAATATACCCCCTGCATGAAATTTGACTTTACTAGGTCTAGATAATCTATTTGCTTTACAGCTCCTTGAAGCTAAAGGTGTACTAGCTTCTCAACAACTTTTCCTCAAAAAGGAAGGTTGTCCAGTACTTCCAGGTCCACTTCTGACCTCTTGAGGAGGGAGAAGACTACCAACTCCTGCTAAGAAACATTTACCTACTACCTGGACCCAGCTACATGTGACCTCCTTGGAACCCTTGACTAACCAGGAGGGATATGGATCTAATACAGAGGCAGCAGAAGTCAACAACAAGCACTCTGTCCACTTGTATGGGAGTAACTGGATTGAATTTATGTTATGTTGAATTTTTCTTTTTTTGTTATTTTTAACTCCTGTTCTATTAAATCAAGTACCTTTCTCATCATAATACAGTGTTTCCAACTTCTTTTGGAGAAAGTCCAGAAAAATACAGATGAGATTTCCAAAGGAAGTACAGTGAACGGAAGAAAGCTCCATAAAAGCAGAGTAAACAATAGCAGTAAAGACCAAGGAACCAATGTATAGACAAGTTCCTTGGAATCTCTGTGGATAAACACAGGATAGATTGCCCAGGTGTGCTCCAGATGGCTGCTACTCACAAGGAGACTGCAGAAAAGGGGCGCTGTCTTACCTGAACGCCTTTTCTCAGCATGATGATGGATAACCCACGAATGGGTTAACTCTGTCTTCCTGCCCAATTAGACTAAGTCAGTCAAACTTGCCACGCCTGTCCTTGACCAGGCCACTCCCCAGTCTTGACTAAGGCGAAGCTATTGACAACAGTTCGACGTGATGGCTCCCAGACCTCTGACACTGGACCTGACTGATCCTAAGGGGTGGGTATGGATTATCTATCATCATGCTGAGAAAAGGCGTTCAGGTAAGACAACGCCCCTTCTCCAGCATGATAGATGGATAATCCACGAATGGGACATACCAAAGCCGCACTGTCCCTAAGGGAGGGAAACAGTCTGGGCCTGTGTCCCGGCCTGTGGCACTACCTGCTGTAGTACTCTCCGGCCAAAAGAGGCGTCTGCAGAGGCAAACTTATCCAGTTTGTAATGCCTCACAAAAGGGGAAGGCAAAGACCATGTCGCCGCCCTGCAAATGTCTTCGATAGACGCCTGAGTTGCCCATGCTGCTGAGGTCGCAGCACTGCGAGTGGAATGAGCAGTAACATGACGTGGAACTGAGAGGGAATGCGATTGATACGCCCCTGCAATGCAAGCCGTGATCCACCTGCCTATGTTAGAGGCAGACACCTTCTTCCCCATAGAGGAAGGTTGAAAGGAAACAAAGAGGGCTTCTGATTTTTGAAAGGCCGCCGTCCGCCTGATGTAATAGCATAATGCCCTGCGGACATCCAATGCGTGCCATTGCCATTCCAGGTCATGAGACGGATTAGGGCAAAAATCTGGCAATACAATTTCCTGCGTCCTGTGGAACAAGGTGTTAACCTTGGGAATAAAGGATGGATCCAAGCGAAGGACCACTCTGTCCTGATGAAAGATGCACAGGTCATCTCTGGTAGAGAGAGCTGCCAGTTCAGAAATACGTCTAGCCGACGTAATGGCGATCAGGAAGGCGACCTTGAGAGACAAGGACCGCAAAGAACAGGTTCTAATTGGTTCGAAAGGCGGCTTGGTAAGGGCCTGCAAGACCCGCAGCAACTCCCAAGAGGGATACCTATGAACCACGGGCGGTTTGGTGTTGGTGGCCCCCTTGATAAAGGATCGTACCATGGGGTGCTGAGCCAATGGCTCTGAGTTGTCACAAGTAAGCACCGTGGAGAGAGCCGCTACTTGTCTGCGGATAACATTAGGCGCCAAGCCCTTGTTGAGGCCTTCCAATAAATAATCCAAGATTCTTGGAATAGTCACGTCCGACAGTGCCAGGTGGTTCTTTTCACACCAATGGCTGAAGTTTTTCCAAGTTGAATCATAGATGCGATTTGTTGCCGGCCGTCGGGAGGCCTGAATCATTGAAATCACACCCGACGAGTAGGACTCTTGAATCAGAATCCGGCGTTCAAGTGCCAGGCGGTTAACTGGAGCCACTGGGGTTCTGGATGTTGCAGAGCTCCCTGGCTGAGTGAAATGCGATCCGGAGGGATCCTCCATGGAGGAGACGTGGAAAGACTCATGAGGTCTGCAAACCACGGCCGTCTTGGCCAATGTGGAGCAATGAATATCACCTCTGCCCGCTCCTGCAACAACTTTCGGATGGCTGCCGGGATCAGAGGGAGAGGAGGAAAGGCATATAGGAGACCCCGTGGCCAATGACTGCGGAGGGCGTCCGCACTCTCCGCCCCCGGAGAGGGGAACCGGGAGAAAAACCTCAGAAGCTGAGAGTTCGCCTGAGACGCAAACAGGTCCCGAACCAAATAACCGAACCTCTCCGATATCTCTGTGAAGAGATCCGGGTGCAGGCGCCATTCGGAATGATCCATTGTCGACCTGCTCAAGAAGTCCGCCTGTTGATTCGCCTCTCCCGAGATGTGCTCAGCTTTGAGGGAGGAGAGGTTGGTCTCTGCCCAGGATCCTAGCAACTGGGCCTCGGCCATAAGGGTCCTTGAACAGGTACCCCCTTGCCGATTCACATGGGCTTTTGCCGCCACGTTGTCCGTGAGGACCAGCACGTGTTGCCTCGCAATCTCATTGCGGAAGTGGCGGAGAGCCAGATGTATGGCTCTGAGCTCCAACCAGTTGATGTTATGCTTCAGGTCTGACCGGGACCACCGGCCCTGAGCCAACTGTGACTGAAGGTGCGCTCCCCAGCCGAACAGACTGGCGTCTGTAGTCAGGGTGAGCTGAACGGGTTCCTTGAACAACGACCCTCTGTCTACCGCTGGGGAGGACCACCATTGAAGGGATTGCAGGGTCTGATGTGGAACCCTTACCCTTTGGTTGGAGGAGCTGGTGCCCTGTCTTTGAAATTGGAGCAAGAACCATTGAAGGTTTCTGGAGTGTAGTCTGGCCCAAGGCACTATCGCTATGCACGATATCATCTTTCCCAACAGTTGGGAGAGTATAGCCAGTGACACTACACGCTCCCTGCGGACCTTGAGGACCAGGGCTCGGATGCTGTCTTGACGGTCCCGAGACAGATAGACCTGGCAACGGTCTGTGTCTATCACGGTGCCCAAGTGTAGAGGCGGGTAAAGGGAACCGTCTGGCTCTTTTGAAAGTTCACCAAGAACCCGTGGTCTTGAAGGGTCTTGATAGACAAGGCCAGGTCCGACTGGGTGGCCGGAATGGAGGGCGACTGGATGAGAATGTCGTCCAGATAGAACTGAATGCGTACTGACACCAGTCTCAAATGTGCGGCGAGAACCGCCAGGACTTTGGTAAACACTCTTGGAGCCGACGAAAGGCCGAACGGCAGAGCTCTGTATTGGTAATGGTGGTTTAGGTAACAGAACCTGAGAAACTGCCGATGCTCGAGAAGGATGGGGATATGGAGGTATGCTTCCGTGAGGTCTATGAACGTCAGGAAGTCTCCCTTTCTGACGCTGGCCAGGATGGACTGGAGCGTTTGCATCTTGAATTTTCTGTATGCAATATGGGAGTTTAGACCTTTCAGGTCGAGTATCGCCCTCCAGCCTTCGGAACCACAAAGAGGATGGAATAAAATCCTCTGCCCAGTTGACCAGCCGGCACTGGTTCTACAGCTCTTATGCCCAAGAGGTGTTGAATGGCTTGGTGCATGAGATTTTTCTTGACTGGATTTTTTAACAGAGGGCAAGAAATGAAACGTCCTGGTGGATGAGACACAAATTCCAGGCACAGGCCGCACCTGATGGTGTTGAGAACCCAGGAATCTGTGGTGGTGGCTTCCCACTGGTGGGCAAAAAGAGCCAGTCTGCCTGCTATGGGAGGAGCCTCCCTGGAGTCACTTGGACCTCCTGAAGGGATGACCTCCTGTGCCCCGAAAGGGACGTTTGCCCTGATACTGCTGCCTGGGTCTGTCCCTGGTGCCAGATCTCTCAGACTGGCGATCCTGCCTGGCAGTGAGGAAACGGGAGGGCTGAGCAGGATCAGATCCTGCCCCCGACCGAAAGGACTGCTGGCGAGCATACGGGTAAGGGCATCTGTCTACTCGTCTGGTGAGGTGAGCCATCACCTTCCTCTTATCCTTATTCTCCACCAAATAAGGTGCCAGAGCCTCTCCAAATAGCAGGCCACCCTGATACAGAGCCACGGCCAAACGCCACTTAGATTTGGCGTCAGCACGCCAGTGTTTGAGCCACAAAAGCCGTCGAGCCATGACATTAGAAGCCATGGCCCTAGAGGAAAATCTGGCGGCGTGTAAAGACGTGTCAGCCATGTACTCCAAGGCTGCCACCAGTTTGCTCAGGTCTTGGTGCATGCAAACCTCTTCCGGAGGTACTTTGGCCTGAAGCTG
The DNA here is from genome assembly GCA_023970755.1 of Azemiops feae. NCBI lineage: Eukaryota > Metazoa > Chordata > Lepidosauria > Squamata > Viperidae > Azemiops > Azemiops feae. The sequence continues at coordinate 102,362 of JALGBA010000988.1, read as the reverse complement.
ATGCAGCCAAAGGAGAGAACTTCTGGCGAAGAAAGATGTGCAAGTAGCCGCTTTCACAGCCCAAGCCGCTGCCTGGTGAGTCCTGCGAAAAGACAATTCCGACTTCCTGTCCTCGGCCTTCAAGGTTTCGGCCATATCCCCAGACATCGTGGATGAAGACAACAGAGGGGTCAAAGGTTCATGTACTACTGGCACCTCGAGAGCATCAGCCAAAGCTGGCGCTGCACTGAATAATTTCCTGTCCGTCCCGCCCAGGGAAGGAAAGGTGCCAGGTGCAGACCACTGTTTCCGAACGGTGTTCAAGAACAAAGGGGGACAGGGAACATGTTGGTGAGGCACCACGTGCTCAGAAAAGACCGGGTTGGAAACCGAGCCGGATGGAGGACTAGGTTGCGGAATTTGGTCAGGACCTACATTTGCGGTGATGCTGGCCTTGTGCAGCAAAGATTTGAAAAGGGCCGGATTGAAGAGGCCCACAAAAGGAGGAGGATCCTGTGAAGGCTCCTCATCCTCTGACAATGGCATCTCCAATTGGTCATACTCTGCAGAGAATGACGTCCTGCTGTGAGAGGACCTGGATGGCAAAGCTGAGCCAAGGAACTCGGGTGCTCCCGACTGGGAAACATATGATGGAGCCATGGAGACCACCGATTTGGGCCTAGACCTGTGATAAGATCTGGCAGCGAATTCCTGGGCGACAGTTTGAGCGATGAGCACCTGAATCTGTTCAGGAAAAAGCACTCCTTGGGGCTCAACCGCCCTGAGCCCAGCTGCTGTGGGTGTAAAGGTGGCCTCTGGGCCTGATTGTTGGGGTCTGGAAACCAGAGGTGCCTGCTGTGAGACTGATTCCTCGCTGAGAGGGAAAATTTGTCGTTGCTCAGCCATGGATGAGAGGAAGTGACCGGGGATCCCCTCTTGGGACCAAACCCCTTGGGGAGAGGAAGAGGGACCCAGTGGAAGGTCAAAGACCGAAGCTTCGGTATCCTCTATTTCCATCAAAGCCTGTTTCTGTGCTTTGGAGAATTGTTTCTCCAATGCCTGGTGCCTTCTACTGGCCTGTTTTTCCGCCGTCTTGGAAGGTGTCTTCCCTGAGATGGCTTTGGCCTTGATTTTGCCTGCAGCCTCCTGCTTGGAGGACTTACGCTCCTTTTGGCCAGTGGAGGGAGAAGTGACACCTTGTGCAGGTTGAGGATTGTCCGCCATCATAAACGAGATATCTCAGTGTGTGTGCTGAGAGGGATCTCAATCAACAGGGAGCAGAGTACTACCTGTGGCTGAGCCACGTGCTGGGATCAGGTAAGTACTTTAGAAAGCCACTTACTGGTGGCTGCAGGACCAATTTAATGGACTCAGGCACACCAACACTGCTCGAGATGGCTAAAAGACCGGTTAGATGCGCTGATAGCGCCTGGTCAGATCTACAGCAGCGGCTAGATCACCTGGGTGACAATGGCCCGCTCGTGCGTAGAATTAAGTGGCGACAAAGCCAGCAGTTGGTGACAGTCAGCACACTAGCGTGATAAGTCAGGCTTTTGGGGCGGCAAAGTCACGTCAGTAATGACAGCCTGCCCACTTAGGTCACTTGGCTGTGACCAAATCATGTGTAAATAGCCTCTTTTGGACCAGCACGCTGATTATCTGTGACGGCCAGACCAGATACGGAATAATCAGGCTGTATTTGCACAGGTAAAGGAGGCACCAGGGTTGAGGCCAGCCTCAGGTGAAACTGCTGGGTCGCCTGATAGGCGCTGCCTCCGCCTGAAGCGTGTTGCACTGTTGCGACCACGAAGAGCAAGCAATAGGCCTGATTGTTTGTTTATTTTAAGGCAACCTCACAGCGTAGGCTCAGGCACACCTTTGGTCTTAACAACCTGGTGTTGTTATGCCGATTGAGAATGGAGGGTGAGCTAATCACTCTGATGTCCTGATTAGGGCAAGCAGTTAATGCCTTGGGAGTACTGCTCCCCCCCCTCTCCATCCGGAGAGATCAGCAAGAAAGAAATGGCCTAAACCGCGCCAAAATGGCGGCCGCGGCTGCCGCTGCCTCCACGAGGCAAATCCAGAATGTGAGCAGAGCAGCCTGAATGTCCAACGAAAACGATCCTCTGGCTATTGCAGAAAGGCACGGAAAACCCCCGAAACAAGCAAGCGGTAATAATGAAAACGGCCCGCCATGCGGCATCCAAAATGGCGGCCGCAACGATCGGCCGCCTGATAGAGAAACGAAAGTTCCCCGACTGAAAGAAACTTCTAGGGGAAAAAACTCTGAGCCTGTAGAAAGGCAATCTGAGGCAGCGCTGATCCCAACGCTGCTAGAGAACAGCAAGGAAAGAAAATCCACGAATGGGAATAACTCTGTTTATACAACCTGCTGCTAAATCTGGGAGCCAATTTGGTCACGTCCGAATGGGCTGGAGACTAAGTCAAGACTGGGGAGTGGCCTGGTCAAGGACAGGCGTGGCAAGTTTGACTGACTTAGTCTAATTGGGCAGGAAGACAGAGTTAACCCATTCGTGGATTAACCATCTATCATGCTGGAGAAACACTTTTCCATGGGTTTGAGAACCAGAAAGACGAAGAATCAGCCATCCTGTTTGAACAGCCATTTAAACATTAAGTTCACAAATTTCAGTTTCTAATCATTTTCAGAAATTGCCTATCTTAAAGCTAGTAGAGAACTTCAGAACATTTGAAATGTTTTCATCAAGTGAGTTACCTTCAACTCAGAACAAAAGGAAAATTAAATATAAGGTTAAGAACTTAAAAGAATTTGAAATAAACAGCAAAAAGCTAAATAAGATTTTGATCTAAGAAAGTTATAAATGGATAATGTCCAGATAAATTAAGAATAATGACTTTAACTATATAATTTTGGAATTAATTATAACAAGTAAATAGATTTTTGTGGGAAAAAGACTTCTTTTGGCAACCATGGCTATTGTAAGTAATAACAAAAGGTAAGTGATAATTTTAGAAACTGGACACTGGAGGGTCTAAGCAGAAGGGAAAAAAATTAAGCCTGCTCTTGATGTCATGTATACTGAATTTACAAAACTTTAACCTTTAAAGTTCTGGCAATCCTTTATGAATGTTTTGCTGATGACAGGAATAAACAGCTGAGTTTTATAAATTTGCTTATAGATAAGAATGGGATTGGGGATGAAGAGATATCTATTTATCCTTATAGGGAGTGTTACAGAGTTATTGAATTTGTTTACCCTTCTGATAAAGGTTAGAAGTCACTTCTTCATATATTTTTCTTTTTCTTCTTTTTTCCTGTACCTTGTATTCTTTTTTTCATTCTCTTCTTTTTTCTAAGTTTAGTTTGTATTAGATTTTACTACTGTAATTAAAATTATCAATAAAAATTATCCTGAAATACAGAACTGTGTTTACCCTGACCTGATGTAACCTCCCCATCACAAGATCCCTCATAAGACTCATTGATGACTCACACCTGACCCATCACAAGACCTATCACAAGACCCTCCCGTGACACACTCACACCTGAAGCCCTTATAAACAGAAGAACACTGACACTGATATCCTCTAAACTCCGCTGAAGATGTTACTTAGCCTGGTAACAAAACATTTGGAAACCAACCCACAAGCACGGAGAACAAATCTTCACCCTCATCCTAAACCCAAACTACAGATATTCACCATTATTGCATACAGAATTGTATTATGGATGACAATATTGAAAAGTCCCAATGGACAAGCATCTTCAAGTTCAACTATAAATAATCCAAGGCAATAACCAATGAGATTTCTATCACTGAATAAGTCGGAATCCAGGCTGTCATAGAGCCAAATAATTCTAATATTCCAGAGCTTTTTTGTAATTGCCACTTTCTCAATTGCAAGATCCAATCTGGGTGTCAGGGCCCACTTCAAAACCTCATCTCAAGAAAGCAGGACTCTTGGAACAGCTTCATTCCAAAAGGAACTTTTATTAGAAGCTGATAGCAGGCATAGAAGGCAGGATCTGAGGGTTTCCCACTCAGATCAATAGGTTAAAAGAGTCCCAAGCAAACCCCACCCCAATAGTTCATCAGGTCAGTTCAAATGAGCCAATCCCCAGGTGTTAAGTCCGCTGTGGGAACGGAGCTGATAACGGAGTCCGTTCCTATGCCTGTGAAAATATTGTTGGGTCTTCGCACCTCTCTCTTCCGCAGCGAGAGATAAGCCAGATGGCCAGAGGCACATTCCTTTCTCACCCCAGGTTGACATCAAGGGAGAAACAGTTCAAAGAGCAAGCATTTAGAAACAGCAGAGAGAATACATTGTAGCAAAGCGAAAGGCAATCCACAGAACCTTCCCCTCTCCCACAGAACCCACAGAAAGAAATGAAGAGAATTGAAGTAGATCCCCTCCCCCAGGAAGGAAATGGGTTCTGACACTGAGTCACTCACCAGGATTTACTTTTCTGAGCTTTCAGACTCGTGGTGAAGCCAATCCTCAGGGAACATCTATCTAGCAGAATGTATACTTTGGGCTATTGTAAGGACTCGCTTCAAAACCTCTTCCCAAGAAAACAGAACTCTTGGAACAGATTCATCCCAAAAGGAACTTTTATTAGGAGAAATTGACAGCAAGCATAGAAGGCAGGATCTGAGGGTTTCCCGCTCAAATCAATAGGTTAAAGGAGCAAAAAGCAAACCCCACCCCAACAGTTCATCCAGTCAGTTCAAACGGGCCAATCCCCAGGTGTTAAGTCCACTGTGGGAACGAGGCTGATAAGACTCCATTCCCAAGGCTGTGAAAATGTTGTTGGGTCTTCGCACCTTCTCTTCCGCAGTGAGAGATAAGCCAGATGGCCGGAGGCATATTCCTTTCTCACCCCAGGTTAGCATCAAGGAGAGAACAGTTCAAAGAGCAAGCAGATAAAGGAAGCGGAAAGGATACATTGTAGCAGTTAAGTGAAAGGACAATTCACATACAATTCCCCAAAGGCCTCCCCCCTCCCCCCAGGAGTATGGCAGAACCCATTGATGGAAAGAGAAAAAGGAAAAAGACCCCCCACCAAAGAAATGGGTTCTGACAGCTATTCTATGTGTAGTATTTATGTGGTGCCTGGCTGTGTGTGGCTTTTTGGTTGTTGATTGTGGTGTTGATGGCCAGCTTTTAAGTTGTTGGCTGTTGTTTCCTTGTGCTGTCAAGCCCCAGGTTTCTAAGTATTTGATAAGCTAGTGGTAAATCAGCATTCTTGTTGACTGACAAGGAGTCCATTTCCCAGGCTTCAATCATTTCCCTGGCTATTTTTGTCCCTGCTTGGCCAACAATCTTAGTAGCTGCAAAATTGAATGTATGTTCTTGTTCATTGCAATGTGAGGCCACTAATGAGTTTGGATCTCCTCGTCTGACTGCTTGTGTTCTTGTAATCTGGTGGTTAGATTCCTCCCCATCTATCGTACATAGTCACAATCCCTGCAGGGGATCCGGTAGATTACATTAGAAGTATCTCCTACCTCCAAGCGACCTTTGCAATGCATGATTTGTCCTTGCAGGGTAGCCTCTGGGCAGTGTGAGATGCCCACTTGCAGATATCGGAAGTTGCATTCTATTGCTTCCTAAATGTTTTTGATATATGGTAGGGTGTGCCATATAGTTGATCTTTCTCAATTCCTCAAAAGTTGGAGATTAAACAATAATTGTCAATCTCCACTGGATTCAGAGCTGGCTTCTTGAATGGTAGGCAGATCATTACTCTTCTCAAAACTGCCAAAACTGCCTTTTCCTCCAAGGAAAGGCTTAGTACTATCTGGATATAACTTCCTATTACCCCTTCCTGGCTATTTTAACCATTTAAGTTTTCAAGGTTTTGGCTGCTGAGAAAGCAAGATTTTTCCTGAAATTCTATATGGAGATATCATACAATTATAGGTTAAAAGGACTAGGTAATTCACTCCCATGGTTCTAGATAATTCCTGATGGAGTGTGGCTATGGGTTTGTGGGCTATCACTATTCCTAGGAGTTGGAGAGTTCTGGCTGTCATTTCTGACACCACTTTTGTGTATGGTAGGGTTCATTTTTGCGTAGATGTCAAACTATCACACAACACACAGCCGACCACCACGCAATGAACCCTACCATACACAAAAGGGGTGTCAGAAATGACAACCAGAATTCTCCAATCCCTAGCAATAGCAATAGCCCATAAACCCACAGCCACACTCTGCCAGGAATTATCTAAAACCAAAGACTAGATACAGAAGGATGAAAGAAGCAATGTCATCTACAAAATCAACTGTAACAATTGCAACCACTTCTACGTGGGACAAACATCACATCAATTAAAAACTAGGATCCACGAACAGTGACTGGCAGTCAAACTCCTTGATCCCAAATCCCTAATCGCTACCCACACTGACACCAAGCAATACCAGTTCAATTGGGCAGCACTAAAATCATCGGCCACACTACCACCTGCCACGTTTGGGAGTTCATCAAAGTCTAGCACTCCACAAGCAATTCTATCAACAGACATATTGATCTACAACCAGCATACAAACTCCTCAGAATCCAAATCAATTGAACAGCCATCCGGAGACAGCGCCAATTCTCAAGCCCTCCCCCTCAGCAGTTCACCTTCCAATGACCCTGACCTGATATAATCTCTCCATCACAAGACCCATTACCAGCCTCTGACTGATGACTCATTCCTGACCCACTGATAGTTCACACCCTCCAATGACCCTGACCTGATGTACCTCCCCATCACAAGCCTCTCTGATGACTCACACCTGGCCCATCACAAGACCCTCACTTGACACTCCCACACCTGAAGCCCTTATATAAATAGAACCCTGACAGACATCCACTAAACATCGCTGAAGATGTTACCTAGCCTGGTAATGAAACGTTTGGAAACCAACCCTCAAGCTCGGAGAATGAACCTTCACCTTCATCCTACACCTGAGCTACAGTTATTTGTCACTATTGCAGAAAAGAAATTGTCTATAACAGTGGTGTTAAACTGCTGGCCCATGGGCCGGCCGCATCACGTGGAAGCCACGCCCACCCCATTGCCAGCAATGGCAAAACTGTCCCGATACATTGCGCGATGTCACGTGACGTCGCGAGTTTGACATGTCTGGTCTATAATATGCAGTTCACATTTAGGTTGGAAATGTGAACAACAAGAAGGGACGTTTTATCACGTTTGGTGGTTGTGTAAAATAGCTAGAAATTTATGGATTCAAATAAAAACACTGATTCAAAAGATTTTAAATATATAATTGAATCTAGAGGTTTCTTTTGGGGGATTGATGGACAAATATTGGAAAAAAGTTTCTGTATAATAACTGAAGTGAGGAGGTTTTTTGTAACAATTTGCATAAAGACAGAAAGATTCTATCTTCACCAACAATGGAAGAATGGTTAGTAAAGATGATGGATCTTGCTGATATGATTAAACTGAATTTTTTGATCAGAGAAAATACAATATCTACATTTATTGCTGACTATAAACTTCTTATGGACTTTTTGCATTAAAAAAGTTTTACTAAAAATAAACATAATTTATGATTTTGATCAATTGATGATTAAAATGGATAGGTTAGAGAGTTTGTAACCACAGAGTAAGAAGCAAATTGAAAACTTAAAATGCTGAAAAGAAGATCAGAAGCCACCTCTTTGAATCTTTATTTTTTTTTACTTTTCCCATTTTATTGTACTTTAGCTTTCTCTTTGATTTCATTTATTTTTCGTTTCCCTTTTCTTTTTACTTTATGTTCATTTATATTAGTTTTTAATATTCCTTTTTTAAAAAAATATTTATTTATGAATTTGGACCAGGATGAACATTCCTTCCAGCAAAAGATAGGCTGCATCTCACAAGGGCCAGAAGAAGGTGTTGGGAAATCACTTGCTTGGATCATCTGAAGGGCTTTAAACTAAAACTGGAAGAGGAGGGAGAACAATCTTCAGGACCAAACCCCAACCATAAAGATAGCTAATCAGATATCGAAGAAGGGAGTAATGAAAAGGAAGGGGAATCCATACAGTGAGGGAAAGAAGTATTTGATCCCCTGCTGATTTTGTACGTTTGCCCACTCACAAAGAAGGGGCGTTGTCTTACCTGAACGCCTTTTCTCAGCGTGATGAATGGAGAATCCACCAATGGGTTAACTTGGACCTCCTGCCCATGTAGAAAAAATCAATCAAAGTTGCCACGCCCGTCTGGCTGAGGGCACGCCCCCAGTTTCGAAAAGGGCGAAGCCAATGACTGCACGACGTGTTGGCTCCCAGATCCTAAACACTGGACCTGACTGCGCATAAGGGATGGGTGTGGATTCTCCATTCATCACGCTGAGAAAAGGCGTTCAGGTAAGACAACGCCCCTTCTCCAGCGTGAAGAATGGAGAATCCACCAATGGGACTTACCAAAGCCCTACAGTCCCTATGGGAGGGGAGCAGACTGGGCCAGTGTCCCTGCCGCTGGCACTACCTGTTGCAGTACCCTGCGGCCAAAAGAGGCCTCCGCCGAGGCAAACTTATCAAGGCGATAATGGCGCACGAAAGGGGAAGGCGAGGACCAGGTCGCCGCCCTGCAAATGTCCTCTATGCTGGCCTGTGTGGCCCACGCTGCTGAGGTAGCAGCACTGCGAGTGGAATGGGCCGTCAAGTGACCTGAAACCGTTAAGGAAGACGCCTGATACGTCTCGGAAATATAGGCTCAAATCCCCCTGCCAATGGTAGAAGAAGACACCTTCTTACCCTTGGAGGCCGGATGGAAGGAAACAAAAAGGACCTCAGATCTACGAAAGGACTCCGTCCGCTCGATGTAACAGCGTTAACGCCCTGCGAACATCGAGAGTGTGCCATTGCCGTTCCAATGTATGAGACGGATTAGGGCAAAAGTTCGGTAACACGATCTCCTGTGCCCTGTGAAAAATGGTGTTAACTTTAGGAACAAATGAGGGGTCCAATCGCAGGACCACTCTGTCCGTGCGAAAAACACACAAGTCCTCTCTGACAGAAAGGGCTGCAAGCTCCGAGATACGCCTAGCCGAGGTAACTGCGACCAAGAAAGCAACCTTAAGAGACAAGGACCTAAAGGTGCAGGACCTAAGGGGTTCAAAAGGCGCCTGAGTAAGGACCTGTAAGACCCGGGGTAACTCCCAAGTGGGATACCTATGTACTACTGGTGGTTTACTGTTGGTGACCCCTTTGATAAAGGATCCTACCTTGGGGTGATGGGCCAGTGGCTCCAAGGTGTCACAGGTAAACACCGTGGCCAGAGCCGCGACCTGTCGGCGAATAGTGTTGGGCGCCAAGCCCTTATTAACACCCTCCAACAAATAGTCTAATACTCGTGGAATGGTACCTCTGAGAGAGCTAGGTGAATGCTGTCGCACCAACGGCAAAAATGTCTCCAAGTGGAGTCATAAATTCGATTGGTCGCCGGTCTCCGGGAGGCTTGAATCATAGAAATCACTCCCGAGGAATAAGATTCTTGGGCCAAGGCCCTGCGTTCAAGTGCCAGGCGGCTAACTGAAGCCACTGAGGCTCCGGGTGTCGTATGACTCCCTGCAGTAGTCGTATCCGATCTGGAGGAATCCTCCACGGAGGGACCATGGAGAGGCTCACGAGGTCGGCAAACCACGGTCGTCTCGGCCAGTGCGGGGCAATGAGTATGACCTCTGCCTGTTCCTGCAATATCTTCCTGATAACTGCTGGGATCAGAGGGAGAGGTAGAAAGGCATACAGCAGTTCCCCTGGCCAGGGCCTGCGAAGAGCATCCGTCTTCTCCGCCCCCGGAGAGGGGAACCTGGAAAAGAATCTTTGAAGTTGGGAGTTCGCCGGAGAGGCGAATAAGTCCAGGACCGGATAGCCAGTGTTACTACAAGTTTCCTGCATATTTTGAGAACCATGTCTCGAATGCTGTTCTGACGGTCTCGAGACAGATAGACCCGGCAAGGGTCTGTGTCTATTATCGCGCCCAAGTGTAGTAGGCGTGTTGAGGGAGCCAATTGACTTATTTGAAAGTTGACTGAGAAAGCATGATCCTGAAGAGTCCTTATGGTGAGGGCCAGTTCCGCCTGGGCGGTCAGAGCGGAGGACGACTGGATGAGAATCTCGTCCAGGTAATATTGGACGCGCACCGGTACTAACCGCAGGTGTGCGGCAAGTACCGCCAGGATCTTGGTGAAGACCCTGGGAGCCGAAGATAGGCCGAACGGGAGGGCTCTGTATTGGTAATGGCTGTTGGAATAGCAAAACCGGAGATATTGCCGATGGTTTGGATGTATAGGGATGTGGAAGTACGCCTCCGTAAGGTCTATGGACGTCAGAAAGTCCCCCCGTCTTACGCTTGCCAAGATGGACTGAAGCGTCTGCATCTTGAACTTTCGGTACGACAGGTGAGTTTAGGCCCTTGAGGTCTAGTATTGCCCTCCATCCCCGAGGCCTTTGGAACAACGAATAGGATGGAGTAAAAGCCCTGTTTCAGCTGATCAACTGGTACCCGTTCTATGGCTCGTATGTGTAACAGATGCAGAATGGCCTCCCCCAGGAGGGTCTTCTGGACCGGATTCCTGGGGAGGGGACCGGAAACAAAGCGCCGGGGTGGCCTGGCCACGAAGTCCAGAGACAGCCCGTCCCTGACGGTGCTTAGTACCCAAGAGTCCGTGGTCGTGGTCTCCCATTGGTGGAGAAAGTAAGTCTGCCACCTAGGGGAGCCTCCCTCCCCGAGTCACCTGGATCTACGGAAGGGACGTCCGCCCCAGCCTCGGAAGGACCTCTTACCCTGGGCCTGCTGCCTGTATCTGTCCCTGTACCCGGACCGGTCAAAAGAACGGTCCAGGCCTGCGGGAAAAGGCCGGGAGACCTGTGCTGAGGCCGAATCTGATCCCGTCCGAAAGGGCTGTCGACAGGTATACGGGGAGAAACAACGGCTAGGTCTCCTGGAAGGGTGATAGAGAACCCTCCGTTTCTCCCTGTTTTCAACTAAGTAGGGGGTCAGGGCCTCCCCAAAGAGACGGGCGCCGTGCTACGGGGCGGAAGCTACGCGCCATTTGTGTCTAGTCTCGGCCTTCCAATTTCTGAGCCATAGAAGCCTGCGTGCGGAGGCGTTGGATGCTATGGCACGGGCAGAAAATCTGGCAGCCTGCAAAGATACGTCCGCCATGTACTGCGATGCGGCCATTATTTTCGTCAAGTCCTGATGGACTCTTACCTCCTCCGGGGGAATTCTAGCCTGTAATTGGCGGAGCCAGATAAGAGAGACCCTGGTGAAGAATGAGGCTGAAGTCGAAGCTCTTATTGACCAAGCTGAAGCTTGGTGTGTCCTGCGGAAAGAAGCCTCAGATTTCTTATCCTCGGGCTTCAACGCCTCCGTCATATCTCCAGGTAGCCTGGAATCAGAATATAAAGGTATTAAAGACTCATCAACCTCAGGCACCTCCAGGGCCTCATTCAGGACCGGTTCCATGTCAAGCGACTTACGGTCTATTCCCCCAGTAGAGGGAGGAGCACTTGGGGCCTCCCATTGTCCCCTAATGGATTTCAAAAACATGGGGGGGCAAGTTATGTGTTTGTGTAGCACCACCGGTTCTGAAAACAACGGGTCCGTGTCCTGGCCAGGAAGCTGTTCAGGCACCTGTTCAGGTACTGATGGCTGAACCGGATGTATCTAACCGGTCGCACAGGCCTTGTGGAGCAGGGACGGAAATAGCGAGGGATTAAACAATCCTATTAGAGGATCATGGGAGCGGGAGCCACTTGAGGACGCCTCATGGGCGTCATGGCTTGAGTAACTGCCTGAGAAACAAATTCTTGCCGATGAGCTTTGAAGGATGGGTCCTCCAGCTCACAAAGCCCCACTGCTGTGGGGGTAAAGGTGGCAGTTGGAGCCTGGCCCGCCAGGGGCGATCTCTCAAGGGGTCGGAGCCCCGCTGCAGTTGGAGTAAATGTGGCTTCTAGAGCCTTAGGGTCCTGAAGCCCCTGTTCCTCTCCAAAGAGGGAAGGGATTTCCCGATAAGGACCAGTTGAAGGGCCCCCCTCTGAATCCCGCTCTGGAGAACATGGGGCCCGGGTTGAGGGCCACAAGGTAGTGTCACCGTTGTGGTAGGGGGCGGCTTAACTGTCTCCCCTACAGCCAGTCTTTGTGCTCGGGCGAACTGCCTCTCCAGGGCATGGTGCCTACGGCTGGCCTGTTTGTCGGCCGCTTTGGAGGCTGCTTTCTTTGAGCCGGCCTTGGTCTTGGCCTTGATTTTTGCAGCTGCCTCCTGACTAGAGGACTTATGCTTTCCATGTCCACCAGAGGTGGAAGCCTGTGGCTCGGTGTTATCTGCCATTGTAAAGCGAGAGTTTTCAGTGGGGTGCTGAAGCGTCTCGGTCTGCAAGAGATGCGGCTGTTAACCACCAAGGTGGGACTGGCCTCCACGTGGATCAGTGATGGTCCGGGCCATCGGCAAGCGCGGACTCACACTTAGCGACGGATGTCGCGGGTCACTAGCGATGATGAGACTGAGCATGAGACCTCTTTGAGGCTAATTTTGCGTTTAGTGACGGGATCAACACGTGTCTCACTTAGTGACGGCAAGCTCAGTATTGACCGTTCACTAGATGCAGACTATGGCAACAGGCTATGACTGGCGAGGCCCAATGACTGTGGAATGCTATCAGGCAACTGATATTGTATGGCCTTTTATATACAATACAGGGGACCACTATGTCCTTGGAAGTAAGGCCCCAACTGGCCGTGATGAAAGGCCTGAGCAGTGGAAAATCCCTGACTGAATGCAGACTGATAATTCTGAAAAAAGGGGACAAAAAAATGTGGCCTTTGATTCCCTGTTTGTGTGAAACTAAGATGGCGGTTGCCATTCTCTGATAGTTTCCCATCCAAGAAGTGACCCAGATCTAACTCTGCTTAGCTTACAAATGCAGATGAGATCAGTGAAATATTGCCACCTTCTGAAACTACTGCTAGAAGGAAAACGAAAGTAAACAGATAGGCCTTCTTTTTGGTCAGGAAAGGCCGTCCTGAATGCTGGTGAAACTGTTAGAAATTTGAACACCCTGGGACAGCTGCAGAATAGGGAGCACCCCCCTCACACCAACAGCTGCCCCAAAATAAACCAGCACCTCACAGGATCACAATAAAGCAGCCGATTGAGTCGCGGCGGCCAAAATGGCGGCCGTGACGATCGGCCGAAAATTCCAAAGGGCCAAGCGGCCCAAAGAGGGGGGGAACGCAATCCTTCCCCCAAGGGGCCACCCAGAGAAGCCTAGAAGGCAAGACAGCAAAAACAAAGCCAAAAGCAATCCGATGGGGATCCGATCGTCCCGCGGTGCCCAAAACGGCAGCCGCGATGATCAGCTGTGTGGTGGGCGGGAAACCCAAACTCAACCAAAAAGGCATTTACAACAAGAAGAAAAACTTTTTTTCACCATCCAGAAACAGCGCTGATCCCAGCGCTGGTCAGATGAGAAAAAACAATGGAAGAATCCACCAATGGAATAATTTTAAATAAGACCTGAATCTCAAATCGCTGGGAGCCAAAACTACCACGTCTGTATGGGCTGAAGACCAAATCGAAACTGGGGGCGTGCCCTCAGCCAGATGGGCGTGGCAATTTTGATTGATTTGGTCTACATGGGCAGGAGGTCCAAGTTAACCCATTGGTGGATTCTCCATTCTTCACGCTGGAGAAATGATCAGTCTATAATTTAATGTCCCCTAAATGGTTTGTTGTATTGTTTTCCTTATGCTTTATATGTTTTATAGGGCTAACGCCCCTGTCGAAGAGGAGCCGAATGTCAGCCGTATTTCCTGCTTGCAGTCTGCTGCTTGCCTCGGATACCATGGGGGTGGGGTGTGTGGTATTTGGGTTGGGGAAGTGAGCTGGTGTGAGGTGTTCCCATGAGAATTGGAAGGAAGGATCATCATCAGAGTGGAGATATTTAGACTTCATCAAGGCCAACCGTCCTGGACCTCCAGAGCTGCACACCATCTGCTAAAGAGAATTTCTCATAACACCATGCTGGACATTGATTGGCCTGCAGGGGCAGACCATGGCGGGGAAGGTTATGGTAAAACTTACAGTGTGTAACTTTCACACGGTTTTTATTCAGATCTTGCCTTGCTTTTGCTGCTATCAGTTCATTCTCAGTAAAAGCACCTCTTCTCTAAATCCTTGGAGTTGGGGGTTTTCTTTCTTCAGACTTAGTTGAATGGAGGCAGACCTGACACAAAATTTCATTTTTTTTTCCATTGGGAGCTCAAAATCAGGTAGCAATTTCTAAATAGAAACAAAGTTAAATATATTCTGTTCTTTGGATAAAAGAATCAATTTGACTATCTCTGTTTCTCCTAGCTGTGGGGAATAATATAAACTTCTGTTTATTCATTAATCTTTATCATAATTCATATTTTAAAAATCCCCATTTTATTTTTTTAACCCTGAAGGGAGAAAACACTTTTTCTAGTTTTTATATTTTACAAATTTTAAAAATTACTCAAGTATTATGCATTATTATCCTCATGGAGTAAGTCTTTTTCTTCTCTTGTTTTCAAATTTGATCAATAGTATTTTATAAACTTTGGGAATTATTCAACATTACATAAAAGGATAGAAAACATACATTTACTAACTCATTTTATAAATGCAAAACTACCTTAAAGCTTTCTTTCAATACATATATCAAGCTTATAAAAATCCATCCTTACTAATTAAGTCATTAAATTTAAGTCACTCCTTCAAGCTTATCTTTGTAGAATGAGATCTTTTTCCTCTCAGGAGTGTCTATCAAGTCTCTTTTCTTCAAGTAATTCTCAACCTTGTTAATATCCATGGAAAAGGAGTCCCAAGTTGTTTTGCTAAACATTGTCTCAAAAGATTCTCGACCTTGTAAGAATCCATGAAGGAAAAAGTCCCAAGCTTGACCTCTTAAAAATTGTGGATTTACTTGGCACTCTTGTTTCAATTGCACCGGGTTATATTCAAACCATCTTTATAAGAGCTGGTGTCAGATTTATACTCCAAAGATACAGTTGAATTATTTGCATTGTCCAGTATTTGTGGAGTTATCACAATAGGGATGATAATTTTCTGCACCTAATTGTGTTTCTTGTTCTTTTTTAATATCATCTGTATAATTTGTAACTTTAGATACAAGATTGTACACCTACACAAGGCAGGAATGGGCTACAAGACTATCACCAGGCAACTTGGTGAGAAGGTGACAACAGTTGGTACAATTATTCGCAAATGGAAGAAACACAAAATAACTGTCAATCTCCCTTGGTCTGGGGCTCCATGCAGGATCTCACCTCGTGGAATTTCAATGATCATGAGAACTGTGAGGAATCAGCCCAGAACTACACGGGAGGATCTTGTCAATGAACACAAAAAAACTGGGATCATAGTCACCAAGAAAACAATTGGTAACACACTATGCCGTGAAGGACTGAAATCCTGCAGCACCTGCAAGGTCCCCCTAAAGAAAGCACATGTAGAGACCCGTCTGACGTTTGCCAATGAACATCTGAATTATTCAGAGGAGAACTGGGTGAAAGTGTTGTGGTCAGGTGAGACCAAAATCGAGCTCTTTGGCATCAACTCAACTCCCGTGTTTGGAGAAGGAATGCTGTCTATGACTCCAAGCACACCATCCCCACCGTCAAACATGGAGGTGGAAACATTATGCTTTGGGGGTGTTTTTCTGCTAAGGAGATAGGACAACTTCACTGCATCAAAGGGACGATGGACGGGACCATGTACCGTCAAATCTTGGGTGAGAACCTCCTTCCCTCAGCCAGGACATTGAAAATGGGTCGTGGATGGGTATTCCAGCATGACAATGACCCAAAACACATGGCCAAGGCAACAAAGGAGTGGCTGAAGAAGAAGCACATTAAGGTCCTGGAGTGGCCTAGCCAGTCTCCAGACCTTAATCCCATAGAATATCTGTGGAGGGAGCTGAAGGTTTGAGCTGCCAAACATCAGCCTCGAAACCTTAATGATTTGGAGAGAATCTGCAAAGAGGAGTGGGACAAAATCCCTTGTGAGATGTGTGCAAACCTGGTGGCCAACTACAACAAATGTCTGACCTCTGTGACTGCCAACAAGAGTTTTGCCACCAAGTACTAAGTCATGTTTTGCGAAGGGGTCAAATACTTAATCAATTTATAATTTTTTTGAAATGCGTTTTTCTGGATTAATTTTTTTTTGTTATTCTGTCTCTCACTGTTAAAATAAACCTACCATTAAAATTATAGACTGATCATTTCTTTGTCAGCAGGGGATCGAATAATTTTTCCCCTCACTGTGTGACTTAATTCAAATCATCCTTCTACATCTGCTTAATTAAATTCCTTCCTTCCTTCCTTCCTTCCTTCCTTCCTTCCTTCCTTCCTTCCTTCCTTCCTTCCTTCCTTCCTTCCTTCCTTCTCCCTGTAGCTAGCTGCCACTCATCAAGAGATTTAAAAAAAGCCTCTTTCCTTTTATGGACAATGAAATTGTACTTGGTCAGAGATTTAGATGATTATGGCAAGAATTCTGCATAATTAAGCCTAGGGAAGCTGTCACATCTTTCTCTGATTTGATATTTTATCCATGATTTAGTTACATTGCAGTTTGTTCTATATAACAAACTTCGAAAAGTGACAGAATTGTGTAGTTGTTGCAAAATGGAACAAGTCAACTAAGTAGCACAAGGTACCAAAGTCATATTATACCTATAGTGCTTATCAATTATATATCTGGTGCCATTTAAGATTCTGCTATTGATCTTTGAAATCCTGTATAAAGGAAGATTCATTATGAATGAGCAACAGGCTTTTCAGAAAATACACTCATTGTCAGAATGTATCTTTCAGGTTGGCAAGTGAGCAACTTTTGTATTCAGCCTATGAAATGCACTCCTTCAAGAGCTGAGTATACTTTATATTATCTCAGCGTTTAGGACAGACATGTCAAACTCGTGATGT
Source organism: Azemiops feae (assembly GCA_023970755.1). Taxonomy (NCBI): domain Eukaryota; kingdom Metazoa; phylum Chordata; class Lepidosauria; order Squamata; family Viperidae; genus Azemiops; species Azemiops feae. The sequence continues at coordinate 85,419 of JALGBA010000988.1, read as the reverse complement.
CGCGCAACGTATTGGGACAGTTTTGCCATTGCCGGCAATGGGGTGGGCGCGGCTTCCGCGTGACACGTCTGGCCCACAGGCCAGCAGTTTGACACCCCTGGTTTAGGATATATAAAAACATGTGTCTCTTTTTACCAAATCTTTAATTGTTAACTCATATTAATATCTATTTATTACTAATTTTAATTGGGGCATTAATTTCTATTCTGCTTTTAATTTTAAATTCTGTCAACTGTCTAGAATACTTGCCAAAGTTTAATAGTGGAGTATAACAGAAACAAATAAATAAATGTAGGAGAAAGAATGGCAGAATTAAAAGAGGGATCAACCTAAGATCCTTAAGTAGCCACAAATAAGTTAAGTCTAGCCTCCCTTGAATTCAGTTGACTCTTTTTTTAAAAACAAGTTTTATTAATTTTCCAATTTTAGAAAGCTCCAGGCCATTACGGATTACAAGGTGGCTCCATCAAGATGTAAGGATGACACAGACTTCCTAAACAAACTGAATGCATTTTTTGGTAGATTTGAGGCATCAAATAGCACTCCTGCTAGGAAAGCTGTGCCCCATCCTGATGAGCAAGTGCCAAGCTTTGATGTCACCTCTGTCCGGAAAACACTGCAGTTAACATTCGGAAAGCAGCAGGCCCAGGTAACATCCCTGGACGTGTCCTCAGGGAATGCACAGAGGAGCTGGCTTGTGTTCTCACAGATATTTTCAACCTCTCATTGCAGCAGGCAGTAGTCCCATCGTGTTTTAAGATGGCCATCATCTTGCCAGTGCCAAAAAAGTCCACAATTACAGGCCTCAATGATTACCGTCCGGTTGCACTGACATCCACCATCATGAAATGCTTTGAGAAGCTGATAAAGGACACTATTGTATCTAGCCTCCCGCCAGCATTTGACCCGCTTCAGTTTGCCTACCGAACAAATCGCTCTATGGAGGATGCTATTTCTTCCATTCTCCATCTGAGCCTGAAGCACTTAAGAGGAAAGAAATACTCATGTGCGTTTGCTGTTTGTCGACTTCAGTTCGGCGTTTAACACAATCATTCCCCAGCATCTAGTAGACAAACTGGGCCTTTTAGGCTTAAACACTCCTTTGTGCAACTGGATTCTGGATTTTCTTACAAACAGGGCCCAATATGTGTGAGTTGGAACAAATACCTCTAATACCATTTTCTTGAGCACAGGTTCTCCTCAGGGCTGCGTCTTAAGTCCACTGCTGTTCACCCTGTTGACCCACGACTGCTGTGCTAGGTTTGCCACCAACCATATTGTGAAGTTCGCAGATGATACAACAGTAGTGGGCCTTATTCAGGATGACAAGGTGGAAGCTTACTGCAAGGAGGTTGAGGGGTTGGTGAACTGGTGTAAGGAAAACAGCCTAGTTTTAAATACAGGAAAAACCAAAGAGATCATTGTTGATTTCAGAAAAGGCAGGCACAGCCACACTTCTCTGTGCATTAATGATTCACCTGTGGAGTTGGTTACCAGCATCAAATTCCTGGGTGTGCAGCTAACAAGTAGGCTGACTTGGTCGCTCAACAGTGAGAAACTGGTGAAGTGGGCACAGCAACACCTGCATTTTCTGCGCCACATGAGAAAAGTACATCTTCCTTCCCTTGTCCTGACCACTTTCTACAGGGGAACAATCGAGAGCATCCTGTCATACAGCATCACAGTCTGGTTTGGAGGCATCACTGCTTCAGACAGGAAGGCGGTGCAGAGAGTGGTGAGAATGGCTGAAAAGATCATTGGCAGTTCCCTCCCTCCCATCCAGGGCATAGCACAGAAGCGTTGCTTGAGCAGGGTCCGTAAGATTTTCTGGGACACTACACCTCCTCTTCACGACCTGTTTTCCTTGTTACCTTCTGGGAGGAGGCTTCGTGGTATCCGTAGCAGAACATCCAGATTCAGCCATAGTTTCATTCCATACAGCATTAACCTTGCAAACTCTCAAACTTCCTCCTTGCGTTATATATTCAAGATGGACAGTATTTAATATTTATTTGCTATGTATATGTAGGGATGTGGGTCTATATATATGTTGTACATAGTATGTTTAGGTGTGTGTCATGTATGTGTTTCACTTTGAGAGCGGGCAACTAAATTTCATTTTTGATGTGTGCCATTGTGCCCACAATATAAAAATGACAATAAAGGTTATCTTATCTTATCTTATCTTATAGGGAAGCAACATAGTGATTGGGTAGTCCATAACCAAATAACAAGCTCTTTCATGCATATATCAGGTTACATCATTAAAAATTTCCTATTTCCCTTAGTTATTGTATCACATTGAAATTAATACATTGCTAGTTATAGCTCAGTCGGTTAAGAGATTTATCAATACATTTTAACTTATACGCCTTCATATCCTGTTTTGAATTTTACCTAATTTCAGTTACAGTATTCCAATTAGCTTAATATCCAAAGTCTTTAGATTTCGGGTAAACCAAAGTTCCCTTAGTTCATTACAGAATAATTGTCATATCTAAAATACATTTATTATTTACTCAGATAGATTCCTACTTTATTTCACAAACATATTCCATTTCTCATCCTAATACTTCATCACTTACTAATAAGATAACCTTTATCATCTCAGTCCAACTTCTATATTATAATCCAAGACTATTATTGTAGTGACAATTTTTTTTATTTCCCTTATAGATCTAAATCCTAAATATTAAATCAATTAGTATCTTTTAAAATCTCCTTAGGCCATTAAGTAAGATTTTAAACTCTTCCATTATAGGTCACATTAAAAAAAACCATTTTTTTAAGTCTAACTCTAGCTTTTTTTGTGTGCCAAGCAGGCTTCCATAGCAGTGCCTCTAGCTCCTCAGGTGGATCTCCCTTCATTCCTACACATATCGTTTGAATCAAGGGAGACCATCCAATTATCAATTTTTCAAAGGAGTTGGCCCCTTCATAATCATTAGATTGTTGATCCAATAATTCACATCTCCATGTTTGGCTCAATACATCTGTCGTCAGTTCAGTCTTCTTCCGGTTTCAGCTGGTTTAAGTAGAAAGTCAGGTTCAATGTTGTAATTGTTGTTTGGCTGTCTGGTTTTTCTGGGTTCTCAATATGCTGTACATGTAGGTCCTCAGCACCTTCCATCTTAGTGTTGCTTTCTTCAATTTCTGATGCTGTTAAAGTTGCAGGTTTTTTGATTAAGATCAAAGTTTGGGTGTCAGGATTCTCAGTAGGTTGTAGCTGGTATTTTTTGAAGTCCACTTTAATATTAATTCCTTCCTCTTCTGTTGCCTTTTGGATTGTAGGTTCATCAGTTGGAATCTGGGCTAGTCCATTGGCGTGGGGAAGGAGGAGGACTGGGAAGGAAGGATTAAAGGAGTCACCCTCACCCGCGGCAGCCGACAGCATGGCTAGAGGCACAAAATGGAAGCGCTATACGATGACGGCGAATCGGAGGAAGAACTGGATCATGCTGACCACCTCATGAAGTGAGCAATGCATTTCATGATGGAAGCTTTCCAGAACCTGAAAATGCAAGAGGCCATAGCTCGCATGGAAAGAGGACAGAGGCATGAGGAAGCTGCATGTGGAAGGGGGGATCCCCAACCCCAGAGACAGCTGCCAGTGCTGCCAAATCTGCAGAGAGGGTGACAACCACACCAGCCAGCCCTCCCTGAAGGGATCCTGACGGTGCGAATGCCCAGAGTGTTGGTGGAGTGGAACTCCATCAGCAGGAGCGGAAGGCTCTTGGCATCAAGATGGAGACCCCCAACAATTAGGGTTCTTTCTCACACATGTCCTCACCTACATGCAAGAATACAGGCGAGACATCCCCACCGAGGGGACTAGAGCCAAGGTCGTCACCCTGGCCCTGGAGGGGGCCACCCCCGATGGATGGTGACCCTCCACAACGCTAATGCTCCATAACTCTGAAACTCTAACTGCTTCATGACTGTGCTGAGACGAAGTTCAAAGGCCCCCTGGCCGACCGGAAAGCTAGAGATTGCATCAAAATTGTGAGGCCCAGTGGCTGAATACAGCGAAGAGTTCGAAGACCTAGCCTGCCGCCTCAACTAGCCAGAAGACATCCTGCTAAGCTGTTTTATGGACGGGCTGAATGACGATCTGTACCATGCCTATATTGACAGAGGGGCCCCTGCTCACCTCCACGATTGGTGCATCCTGGCCGAAGAAGCAGAGATCAACCAGGGGCGGAAGCAGTACCGATCTGGCAGAGTATGAAAACGGTCTCCACCCGAGAAGAAGAGGGAGGCTGCCAAACCCGACAGCCCCACGACACTCGACTGCTTGCTTCAAATGCGGTCACCGGGCAACAAGTGCTGGATGAAGACCTCAGCAAAGAAAGGAGACCGACTGCCAGGGGGAAAGCCAATGAAGCCCTCACAGTGCACCAAGGACATGGCCCTAAAGAGCGCTGAGGTCGTAGTGTTCGATCCCTCTTCCAAACCAACGGAGGGAACTCCAACCCCATCAGAAGACCTGGGAACCTCCGACTTCTGGTTTTGCGCTCGTAGCGCATGGCCGTACGAGAGCGGACCTCCGCTCCCCACGGCTAGTTTCATCTTGCCAGGGGGACCCTAGATGGGTCTGAAGTCGCCCCGAAGAGGTGACCGTGAAGGAGGAGCGCCCCATTGATCACAAAGCGACAGCAATCATTTCGTTTGATCCGGGGGAAGCCCTCCGAACCTGACAGGAGAAAGGCTAGCCTCATTCCAGCGTCTAGTCCAAGCTACCTGCAGCCGAAGTCCAAGAGCACTAACCAGAACAACGGTGAACAGCGTGCTTGGAATTGGTGAGAGTATTTGATCTTCTCTCCCTTATTTTGCAACTAAGTCCCTGGGAAAGATCTCCAAAGCAAAAAACCTCCAAAAGTGAGGGGAGGGGACTACATTTCCATTCCCCCATAGACGGAAGCAGCGAATTAACCTTTAAGGAGGAAAGAAACATGTTGAAATTAAATTTAAAATACTACAATCTGATCAAACTAAAACAAACTGCCAAGATTATATTCTAAAGGATTTTGATGAAATTATAAAAGAAAAGAAAAATAAGAACTTCTTGCCTGAAAGAGCTGGAAAACAAATATTTGCTGATATCTAATGGACAATTAGAATATAGCACATTAAAGACAACGCCCAGAAACAAAGAAAAATCTGTTCCCATGAACTCTAATAACCTTTAAGAAGATAGTTGCCAGGGAACAAAGAAGAGATTGTATACTGGGCCAGCTATAAGACTGGAAAGTTTTTGCAAGGAAAAGAAATACTTTGATTGTGGTCTAAACGTATGAAGTGTTTAAAAACTTTGATCTATGTCTAAGTTTTGAGAGGGAAAGTTACAGGAAGGATTTAAGGTGGCTAAATATACTGAATTGCAATTCTGAGTGGTTGACAATTGACTCCTGAAAGAAAGAAATGTTATAAAACATTGATTTTACTGAAAACCTTGACAATTGAAAATTACAGTGGATTATAAAAATTATATATAAAGACAAGAACTATACAAAATTGGACTGTTTGGATTTTGAGTTTGGGCCAGCTTGACAAAGCTAATTACAGAGACTATGGCACTTATGACGGATTACTCAAAAGGGAGAGATAACATGGATATGACATATTCATCAAAAAATGATAGAAAACCACACTTACTATCTACTCTTGAAGGATTCAATCGGAAAGATCAAAGACCTCTAGAAGCAACATTTCAAGACAAGACAAATACTTTCCAAGAAGAAATTTATGCAATGCTACGACAGATACAAATCACAATAGCTCTAAACCACGAGGAGATTAAACACAAGTTTGATAACATAAATGAATACACTTCTAATTTAAATCTACAATAAAAAAACATTCAAAGAATGATGGTAAAGAATGAACAAACAAATCAGATAACAGAATGTGAACTAGAAAAAAATGACTTAATTGGCAAAGTCACAAATGAAGGGAATTATAACTTAATACAAACAAGAAAAATCTCACAAGATTTGGATACAACAATAAATATGGAAAAGATACCTTATGCATTAGAACGTCAAAATAAACCTGAGAAGAAAGAAAACTTAACAAAATGGACACTGCTAGGAGAATCACTGTTTGGGAGTCAAAAAGCATACATCTTACGTATTATGAATCCTCTACGCCTAACAACAACTACAAAAATACAAGAACTGTTTGACAAGTCGAAAATATTAATTTGGAAAACAATTTGGCAAAGGAAGAAGATTAGAGACGGGCTTAAGAGACCTGACTCGCCCTACCAGATGGAATATTATACGAGCAAACACTTGTTTGAATATGGCTAAATAAACAAATAACTTTGGCTATAAACGGGCTTTAGAATAAGTGGGATAAGAGATGTAAGTAATATGGTATTTTTTGATAAGACACAAAATGTAAAAATATTGGGATGATGAAAGTGAAGGAAAAGTTTGAACTTTAAAGACAAATTAAGTTTGAAAAGATTTAGGATTAAGGAATGATTGAAATATTGAGGGAAAATTAGGCTTAATAAGAACTTTGAAAAAAGATCTATAGGGATTTAATTAATTTTTACAAATAGAAGTGAAATATAAATTGATTAGAAAAGATGTTATAGGTAGATGTTATGATAGATAAATAGTATAGTATTTCTATAATATATGAAATATGAAAATACTGGGATGATATATTTAAGTGGAAAAAATGGATATTTAGATGTTAATTATTGAGAAAATTATGATTGATAAGAATTGTTTGAATATTATGGAGAAATTGAGTTTAAACAAGATTTATGAAAATAAGATATATGGTGAATTAATAAGATGGCTTTTACAAACATAACATAAGTTGATAAGGAAAAAATGCTATATATGGACACTATTATTGTTGGTATAAATATAGAAGAAAATGTTTTTATTTAAATCATTTACATATGGATAATATCAAATATCAGAAAATATATTTGTTTAATGCTGAAGAAGGAGAATACTATTGGGAGAAGAGAGGATCAAGGAAATATATTATCAATTGATATACTAATTATGGAAATATAAAAATTAATTATTATTGACTGTTAATTAACTATTATTGATTGTAAAAAAAACATGAACCAAGACAACATGCTGTACACCAGGCACTAAGGTTGTTATTGTAAAAAATTAATAAAACTCTTACAAAAAAAAAAGAAGACGACGACCTGGGAACCTCCGACAATGAGTACAATGATGACCCCACCTTGTGGATTTCTCCTTCTTTTAGGGGGGCAGCATGTCAGGTCCCCATAGAGGATGGGGGAACCTCGGGGCTTTTCTGTGATGTATCCATTTTATTTTGTTCCTCTTTTGCTTTGATGTATCTTCCTGGGAAATGGGAGGGGGAGGAATGAGCCTGGGGCCATCTGCTTTGTCTCATCTCTGGAGAACCAACTTCGCAGCATCTGAAAACAACTTATCACCTTCTCAACTCAGAATTCTCACAACACCTTTGCACCTCTGGCTATCTATGGATTGGGCAGTTGGGAGGGGTTTGAACAATGGGGTTTAATCTAACATTTTCGTATGAGAACTTTAGATCCTGCCTGTTTTCTTTGCAATCACTATCTCTCAGTAAAATATCCTTTTGAAATGCTGTTTGTTTCTAGAGTTCGACTTTCTTGAGGGAATAGCTGAGGCGAGACCTTACAATGTTAGCAGAATATTTAAGAAATTACCTCATAGCATGCTGACTAGTAAACTTACACAGTGTGACACAACAATTAATTGGATAAATAGCTGGCTCAAAAATTACACTCAGAAGGCTCATTAATGGCTCCTCAGCAAACTGAAGTAAAACACTGAATAGGGTGCAATAAGTTCAGTATTTACTGCTCTCATATATTTTTATTAATTGTTTCAGTGATGAGGTAGAAGAAATGCTTACAAATTTGTAGGTTACATAAATTGGAGGAGACATCTGCAAGTATAGAAGGTGAAAGTAAAATTCAGAGCAACAGATCAGAGAACTGATTGAAATGGAAGAAAATTTATTATAGAAGTAGTTCTTCTATAAATAATGTTTCACACTTAGGCAAGAAAAATCGAATGGACAGGTATAGAATAGGTGGCAACTGGCTCAACAACAGTAACTGTGACGGGATCTAGGAATCCTAGTGCAGGGCTTTTCAACCTTTTCACCCATTGTACCACTTTTAGGATAAGGCAATATCTAAGTACCACCAGTCGCCCAGCAAGGTGTCAAAAACTTGACCCCCCCCCCAAAAAAAGGAAAAAATGATAAAGTACAGGTAGTCCTCGACTTACAACAATTCGCTTAGTGACTGTTCAAAGTTACAACGGCACTGAAAAAAGCAAATTATGACCATTTTTCACACTTAATGCTGTTGCAGCATCCTCAGGGTCATGTGATTTACATTCAAATGTTTGGCAACTGATTCATACTTATGACGGTCAGTGTCCCAGAGTCATGTGATCACCTTTTGCAACTTTTTGACAAGCAAAGTCAATGGCCGGGGGGCGTGGCCAGCTCATCACTCAGGGTGGGGGGTGCCTGTGAGGGGTGTAGGTGGGGATGTGCACCTTCCTTTCCTCCCTCTCTCCCTCCCATTGTCCCTTCCTTCCTTCTTTCCTTCCTTTCTTCCTTCCCTCCCTTTGTCCCTTCCTCCTTCCCTCCCTTCCTTTCCTTCCTCCTCTCTTTGTCCCTTCCTTCCCTTCCTCCCTCCCATTGTCCAGTGCTACAGGAGCGGAGAGGGCATAAAAGAGCCCGGAGGAGGCAATTGGAGTTTGGCTGCCGCTGCCACCACCGCTGCTGTTGCTGAGCCAGACAGCTGCGTGACGGTGGCTGCTGCAGTTCCTGCCCGCTGCTTCTCCTTGGCTGCTTCCTCTGAAAAGGAGCAGTGGTCGCGCTCGGTGCAGCCGGGAGCCCAGCACAGCCGCTGTTCTTCCGCAGGGGGAGGAGAGCACAGGCAGCGGAGGAGCGCACAGGGGTGGGGAAAGAGCTGCGGCTGCCGGACTCCCTCTGGTGCGTTGCGCACGGCCGCAGCCAGAGAAAAGCAGCGAGCAGGGAAGCGGCTCATTCATTGCTGCAGCCGCAGCCCGGAGCCACACGCAGCTCCGGGCATTCTTTTACGGGCACGGCAGAGCCTCAGCACCAGGCTGGACCCCGGGAGGCTCCTCAGCGCCGAGCCGAAATTCAGCTGCAGCAGCTCCAACCCCTCCCCGGGTGCAAAGGGACGCTTTTCAGGCTCCAGCCCCATCGCTGCATGGACCTGTGGGCGAAAACGGGCCTTGCTCTCCAGACGAGTCAGCCTAGCGACCGGAGCGCAGCCATGAGAGCGGCGGGAAGAGCGGGTGGGGCCTTGCCGGGGAGGGCCGCCCCACGCCCTCTAACAGTGGTCGGAGCGACGACGTGCAGCTGTCAATCCCGCCCTGCTCAGCTTGCGCATTCTTATTCCCCCCTCCTAAAAGGTGGTGCTGTAAACTTTACAGCTTTCTGCAAGCGAGATGAGCAGGAGCACGAGATTGGCGTTTCTGAGCACACGCCGATTCGCGCCCCTGCCCATCTTGCTTGCTTGCTGGCGCCCACAATCTGCCCGGCTTCCCCTCTGCCTGCTTTGCGCAGCTCCTTTTGGGGCCCCCACCCCCGCCGTTAACCCTCCCGCCACCATGCAGGGTAAGATTGGTGCCCCCGCCCAGATGCCCTTGCCTCCCCCAAGCATTTTTTTACTCACCTGCTTTCAGCTGCACTCCCTTTCTCCTTTTGCTTCTCTGCCTTTGCCACGTGTTTGTCGGTAAAAAAGAAAAAAAAGTTCCATGAGACTTTCTAAATTCTCGCGAGAAGTTAGAAAGTCTCATGGAACTTTTTTTTTGTCTCACAAACACATGAAGGCTGAGAAGAACAGGAGAAAGGGAATGCTGTTGAAAGCAGGTGAGTAAAAAAACGCTTGGGGGAGGTGAGGGCATCTGGGTGGGGGCGGGGGGGACCCAGGCAATGTGTCGCGTAGCTATAGTGGAATCTCCACTGAAGACTGCTTGAGGCTGCCTGCCCCCCCTTATCAGCTGGAGCTGCGCGCTTTGATCCTGGGCTCTCAGTAGGACCCAGGCAATGTGCAGTTCCAGCTGACTTTGCCACAAGCCTGTGCGGCACTGCTGCCGCTTCACCTCATCCACTTTTACACTTTTTTTTTACTTTTTTTTTTACATCTTTTTTTACATTTTTTTCAACTCGTCCTACGCGTACCATCAGCCAGGTGCTCGCGTACCACCAGTTGAAAAGTCCTGTCCTAGTGGACGTTCACTTGAGTATGAGCCAGCAGTGTGCTGCAGCTTCCAAAAAAGCTAACACAGTCCTAGGCTGCATCAATAGGGGTATAGTATCAAGATCACATGAAGTATTAGTACTACTTTTTACTGCCTAGTAAGACCACATTTAGAATACTGCATTCAGTTTTGGACACCACAAAGACACCAAAAAGATACCGAGACTCTAGGAAGCATGCAGAGAAGAGCAAAAAAATGATTAGGGGATTAGAGGCTAAAACATACAATGAATGGTTGCAGGAATTGGATATGTCTAGCAAAGAAAAGCATCTGAACTTTGACCACATGACAATAGGGATGCTGCAATAGTCGTAAGTGTGAAAATGGTCACAAGTAACTTTTTTCAGTGCCATTGTAATTTCAAACAGTCATTAAATGAATGGTTGTAAGTTGAGAACCATCTGTAATTCTGTACTCATGCCAGCCTACCTGCATGGTGTCTCTTGTGCACTCTCAACCTGTGCAGTGCCTCTCATCCCCTTACCATCCCATAAGCACCTACTGTGTACTCCCTCATACTCTCCCCAACTGAATGCTGCATCTCACATACCCTTCAGCCTTCCCTGACCCTCTCATCCTCATAGAGCCTCCTTGTCATGCATCTTCACCCTCAAACCTGTCCATCTCCTCACTCACTCTTCCACCTGGCAGCAACCAGCTTGCAGGCCTGGAACTTGCAACTTCCTGCCAGCTTCCTCACTGACTTTGATTGTGGGAAACCAGCAGGAAGTTGCCTTGCCTAAGGACAGGGGGAGCCAGTTAATGATAGCAACAGGGACTGTAGGCATTGCTATTGCTAAGCGATGCTGTTGCACTTTACAATCACCTTGCTTTGCAATGGAAATTTCAGCCCCAATTGTCATCAGAAGTCAAGAATATCTGTAGAGACATTGTAAACTTCCTCATTCCTATAATGTACATGAAAAGTATAGTATAGAGCAGGAATTTGCATTTTTTTCAAGACATAGAACTTGTTAGTTAAAAACAAATATTGAAATATAAGGAATTGTTCATGTTACCTATATACTTATTAGTCCTAATTAGAAAAATCAAAATAATATACCTATACTGAGAAGGGTATAGCTAGGATGAGCATGTCAGTTTATATTGTGAAGTTGAAAAATTATAGAGAAAATCCTCCTTAATATTTTTCATAGGAGAGCTATAGTCTTGTGTCCCTCTGATGTTTTGGAGAATAAGTCAATCCTCTCCTCTCTGAGACAGACTACTGGAAGACCATTATCATGTACCTCCTAATTCTTAACTTCAATAGGCTATTGAAAAATTCCCTGAACCATTTGTCATACAATTTAGCATCCAGATCCTTTATCATCTTTGTTGCTCTTCTCTGGATACTTTCCAGTCACAGCTTTTTTTTTTTTTTTTTGTATCCTAGCAACCAGAACTGGACACAATATTCCAAATGTAGCCTCACTAGTGCAGTATAAAGTGGTATTATCACTTCTCATTATCTTGATGCTCTCGTAATATATATTATTATGCGACATAATAATATAGACAGATATAATGGATTAGCATACTGAAATCATATTGGACTTTTTTCTATTATGAATTGTCTGGCTAAAGCCATTTAGTACCCATTTTTCTCCTTTCTGCTTTTGCAAATGTTTTTCATCCTGAAAGGATTTGAGACACACATACAGTATATTGTAGTTGAGCAGTGCAACATAAGTTTATTAATTCCAACTCAACTCAATGGGACTTGCTCCTAAGTATAAATGCACAGGTTACCACTCTAATTATAAAACAGACTTCTTGGGAGGATATATATGTATACATACACATTTCTGCAATAAGGAAACTGAAGATGGAAGAGGGACTCACTATGATCCTCTTGCTCTGCTAGGCTTATTAGAAATGTTTTTTGTTGTTTGGGGGAAAGCAAAGAATTGGATGTTGTCCATGTGCATGGGGCAAAGGAAGATAGGGCAATTACTTCCTTTACTGAGTGCATGCAAACACTGGTAATCTAGCAAGTTAAATGGGAAGAGCAGTTCCTGAGGCAGGAGTTGAATACCTTGATCTCCTACTCAAGAGCTGTGGAACCCAGTTTGGGGGGAATAAATTGGAATAGTGAATACCTGGTCTGGCACTAGTATTGTAAAAAAGAACTTGGAATAGTAATTGGTTGCAAACAGAATGTGAATCAAAAGTATGATATGAGGGCAAAATAAGCAAATATAAAAAACATGTTTCAAAATTATGAAAAGTAATTATTCCACTTTATTCTACATTGGCCACATACCTCATAGTATATGTGTGCATATGTTTGCCTTTAAATTATTACTGACTCCTGGAGACAGTCCATGCAGTTTTCTTGAAAGGTTATTTTTTTGGGTGGGTGGGTGAGTGGATTGGAAGTTGTTTGCCATTGCATGCTTCCTAAGGCTAGAAAGAGTAACTGACCCAAGATTATCCAGCTTGGATAAAGTGGAATTAGAGCTCCCTGGGTCTCCTGGTTTCTAGCCTTATGCCTTAACCACTACACCAAACTGGCTCTTTCACTTCATCAAGTACTGTGTCCAATTGTGTGGATTACACAATTCAAATTGGATAAGGTTTAGAAAAGAGCAATGAAGTTGATTAGGGGAACTAGAAATTTAAACATTCTGATGGGAATGTTAATCTTTCAAGACTGGGAAGAAATACTAGTACAGATAGTCTTCGACTTACAACAGTTCACTTAGTGACCATTCAAAGTTAAGGAGAGAACTAACCTCCAAGGAGAAATTTTCTGGCACTTAGAATAATAATCAGTGGAACACTTGCCTCCAGTCACTGCGAGTGTTCCAACAGTGGAGGTGTTTAAGAAGTGATTGGACAACTCTTTATCTGAAATGGTATAGTAGGGTTTCCTGCTTGAACAGGGCATGGGACTAGAAGAACTCCAAGCTCCCTTCCAATTCTGTTATTCTGTTAAATATCTGAACGTAGGATACTGAATGTTGGATTCAGTGGTAGAAAGACAGGTTCTATTGGAATTTGAAACAACTTCTGAACAATAGGAACCATACATATCCAGACAGATTACCCAGGGGGAGATCAGGCTTTCTTTCACTGGATATGTTGAAGTAGAACAATTTATCATTTGAATTCCTACTACGAACAAGAGGTTGGACTCAAAGGCTAAAGAGTTCATTCCAAATTTATGATTCTAAATATCAATAAGCACAGCTCTTTTTCCTGCTTCTTAATGTTTTCCCTCTGAGAAAAGTACAGGATGATCAAAGTAGTTTAAGATAATGGAATGCCTGCAAGAATGGTTCTGTTTTAACCTCCCTAAAGTTTTCTTTGTAAGAAAATAATAGGTAATTAAATGCAGCTATCAGAGAATCAGATAGCTATCAGTTATCAAATTCCACTAGTATGGAATCTAAAGCTGGTCTTTTCTGAGTACTCCATGATATCATAGAGATATATGCATTTGGTTTTTAGCCCTAAAACTCTTTACATCATCCATCTTGTTGGAGAAGATTTTGTCTTTAACCCTAAAAACTATCCAAGGTGAAGGACTTAGCAGCTAGGCTTGGATTTATGCAGAAGTACCAGGTAAGAGAAAATGACCCAGCTACTGGAGGTTAAATATAATTGCCATGACTTACAAACATACAAGGATTACTTCAGTCTTTCGTTGTCTTCATTATAGACACAATTTCAGAGAAAGATTGCATCTTTTCTGCAATAGATCATAACAGAAGAAAAATCAAGAGAGACACTTTCACTCAAGCATTTCTCAAAATGCATATGAAATCCATGAAAAATCTATGACCTACATCATCCTTTCTAAAATAGTCAAACAAAAACAATCAATTCACTGTCCAATGAATAGGTAGTAGCTGTGTATCTGATGCATTGGCTTTATAACATTCAATCTTAATTTCTACAAATCCCAGAAATTAGTGTGAATTGTGAATTCAGTGAATTCTGTTCACTGAAATTAAGGTCTGTTTATACATTTAAAACCAAATTTTAAATTATTTTATTGTATGGTGCAGTAGTTAAGGCTCTAGGCTAGAAACCAGAAGACTACAAGCTCTAGTCCCGCCATAGGCAAAAAGCCACCTGCATGACCTTAGGCCAGTCACTCTCTCTCAGTCATGGAACACAGGCAATGGGAGACCACTTTTGAAATCTTATCAAGAAAACTGAAAGGACTTGTTCAAGCAGTCACCAGAAGTCAGCACTCATTGAAAGAAACAACAACAAAAGGATTTATAGTTTATTTGGATTAACAAAATTTGCTAGAAGGCCTGTTATATTCAATATTTGTGTGCAAGTTTAATTTCTCTAAAGCGCGGCATGCCAGCAACCGGTCCGCAGAAACAAGCGAAGCCCATCCATGGGATGCCCACCATGCACTCTCCGGTCCGTGGAAAAACCTTTATCCATGGAACCGGTCCCTGATGCCCAAAAGGTTGGGGACCTCTGCCCTAAAAGATGAAGTATGGAATTCTCTAACAATTTCCAAAATTTTGCTAAGAAAACTGCAAGGGCTTGTTCAGCCAGTTATCAGGAGTCAACACCAACTCAAATGTATATGAAATAATCTTCCAAGTAGCAGTGTTAAAGATCATCTTATATTCTAGGAATAAATCAAAACTATCCCTTTATTTGATTGAAACATTAAGCAAATCTAAACAGATAAAGTATGTCATTATCTTATGAGTAGGACTAGTTTAAGACATTTTGTATTTAAGGCAAGTAATAAGATAGCTTCATTATATGAAATAGAAAGGGATGTTAAACGGCCAACCACTGAGATTGTGTGGTCTTTGGTGCTTTCTTAGTATCATCAGTGTTAGTGAGAGTGAGACTTTTCCCAATACAAGTGAAGGGCATGTTAAAACTTCCAGAAGAACTTTCACTTTTTTGTTGAAGGGTACTCTGGCAGAAAAGAAATAGCTAAAAGTAGGAAGCAAATTTTATTTTGAACTCTAGATTGACAGCTAATTTAAAATCCATCCTGCATCACTATCAACCTGTAGTTAATGTATTCAATACCTTTTTATACATCCGAATGTTTATTAAATTTCACACAGCAGGTAATATATAACAATTATTTGATCACATACTTAAAAAAACCTGAGTCCTACATGGGATGCCATTTCTATCCAAAGGATATGAAAGTGGTCCAAAACTCAGGAGGCGAGAAACAGGTTGGTGTTTTTTTTATGTATTAATACGTTTTAAATCAAAGTCGCCACGAAGATGATCTTCTGAAAGTCCGACACATATTCAACAGGAAAAGTCCCATTTGAAGAAGCAAATATTGTACGTCTTTTAAGGCAATAAGTAGGATGCAACACAGACCCGACAACCAGATATCCTGCTATGTATTGTATCAACCACTGCCCCGACCCATTCGGACCCCGCCCAGTCGCCGGCTAGAAATTCCGGGTCCGGAAAGTTCGCAGCCTATCAGACAGAGCCACACCAGCACGGCACTACCCCGCCCTACTGGGTTCCCGCGGTACCGGTTTCTCGCCTGGGGAGAAATTTATGGGAACAAGGAGTAAATATGCCTATGTACACTCTTTCACCCACCACGCAAATATCCGTTATTCATTTTTCTATGGGCCCCCACGATTGAAACAGGCAGCCAGATAATCAATCTTAGCTACTCTTCCCCCTTAGCTCACCAGAAAAACGAGAAGGCAACAGCCCGGCTCGGGAAAGATGGCGGCGATTCTCATGGTCGAGGATGGCTATGCTTCGAGACAGGGAGTGAAACAGACGAGCGATGAAATCTTTTCCCCCGGGCTCCGAAAAAATTCGCACAGTCCTACCAACAGACGAAGGAGAAAACCGATCTCACTTGCACTTCCACCAAGCAGACCCATATATAACTTCCGAGTTTGAAGTGCAGCCGTGAGGGACGCTGGGTAATGTAGTTTTGTAGTTTTCTTCTGAGGCGATTGGTTTATATTCGGAGTACTCTCTGTGGCCACCGACGGAAGTAATTTTGCGGGAGGAAGTTTGCAATTTTCACTCCTGAAAACATTGCTAGGTAAGTTTGTAAAGTTTGTTTTTAAGTTTCTTGATGCTTGCGATAACGAAGAGGGTGAGATTATTCTTTCAGCTGACAAAGAACACCTTTAAATCCTCTATCTTTTGTAAAACGAGGAGAATAGGACTAAGATAGATAAATAGATAGATAACCTTTATTGTCATTTTTTACTGTGGGCACAATGCCACACATTAAAAATGAAATTTAGTTGCTCTCAAAGTGTAGACATAACACATTTAAACATACTATATACAACATATGTATAGACCTACACCCTTACATATTAGTAACATAAATATTAATCACTATCCATCTTGAATACATAACAGAAGGAGGAAGCTTGAGAGTTCACAAGATTATTACTGTATGGAACAAAACTATGACTGAATCTGGATTTCTTCTTCGGATACCACGGAGCCTCCTCCCAGAAGGTAACAAGGAAAGCAGGTCGTGAAGAGGATGTGTAGTGTCCCAGACAATCTTACGAACCCTGCTCAAGCAATGCTTCTGTGCTATGTCCTGGATGGAAGGGAGGGAACTGCCAGTGATCTTTTCAGCCATCCTCACCACTCTCTGCACCGCCTTCCTGTTTGAAGCAGTGATGCTTCCAAACCAGACTGATGCTGTATGACAGGATGCTCTCGATCATCCCTCTGTAGAAAGTGGTAAGGACAGAGGAAGAAAGATGTGCTTTTCTTATGCGACGCAGAAAATGCAAGCACTGCTGTGCCCGCTTCACTAGTGTCACTAGAAAATAATAAACAGGAGGCAAGTGAACTATATAAAGGAGGAGGATGTAAACACACATTTTCTTATATTCAGAGGCCTATTTTGATTGCAAACACTCAGCGTTGGGGATATGAGTTATGTTGTCATTCTTTCTTTGTATATAATCAACTTCAGAATTTTTACTTCTATTGAATGCACTCAATTTTGTCATTGTAAGACCTGTTTTAATTGATGGTAGCAAAGATAAAATTATGTATCTTAATATTAGATTTATTCTGGAAATTAAGGGCATATTGTATCAGTATTGATTTTATCTCTTACTCCTCGTCATTATTATTTTTTCTATAGCTGTACCAGTCACCATTTTTTAAATAGGCTTGTATGATGAGCAGACATGTATTTATAGGGCTATTATTATTTTTATACTTATACTTCTACCAAATCAAAAAAGACTCAAGATGCTTTGCCCTAAAATTGAATAAAAACCATAAGAATGCAAAAGTTTTGAACATGAAGTGATTCTATTTCCTATACTATAGGGAATAAAAACAGAATAATGCAATAGGGAAGCACATTAAAAACAGTTTGAGGTTTTAAAGGATGAGTACTGAAGGACATAGTTTTGTGAGGGCTTTTTTTACATTCATGAAATAGGTTTGATTAAGATTCAGTAAGTCATTGCTGTTGTAAACAAGCTTTTTGGGACTAAGGGCCCCAGGGGAAGCTACATGTGGAGACAAAAATTAAAAAAAGATATAAACAAAAAGAAGGCATGCCTTTAGTAAGTTTTGTTTTCTATACAAAATCAGAATCTTGAAGACTTGTTAAATGACTGTTTTAACTGTTTTAGTTGCAAATTAATAACATAGATTTTTTAAAACGAGAATAATAATAAATGATTCAATGTATTTAGATATCACATTAATGATTGCTTAGTATTTTCCTACCATATGCAACCTGTAGAAAATAAATCTATAGATTACTCTACTGGAATATGTGGAAATGTAGTTGTATTTGGGAGTGGAAAAACAGCTCTGGAAATCTAGCCCAGATAGTTGAAGCTTCTCCTTCTGTTTGTCTATAAATAAGAGATTTTATAGACTTTTGGCTCCCTGCCTTCTTGAATCTTTTAAAAGGAACTCAGAATTTCTGTATTTGTACAGATCATCTGATGGTTTCCATTGCTTGATTTCTAGTCAGTCAGTCATGTTATCTTAGGCTCCACCTCGTTGCTGGTCCTGTGAATCAGTCCGGTTCAAGAAATAAATGTCCAGTAATGCAAGAAATATGTTCTTTTTTACTAGATTCAACATTCTATCCTTCTTAACAATGGAAAGCACACTACATTGAGCTTACTAATAAATATATTTCTCTACATACTTCAATGTGTATTACACATATGTATGTGAATGAACACTATCATTCATCATTCATCAATACAAAAGAAGCCTTTAGTTCTTTAGACATTACCCTCAGCTTATTTGTGACCTTACTTTTGGCGCGATCTTGGTTAGTCAACCACTCCTCAGGAGAGCAATGGTGTTAAATTGCCTTTATATGTACACAATCTGTCTGACAATGATGGAGTTCAAACTCTTTGAAAATAATGTAATCTTTTCCAACTAAAGAAATATTATTTATTCAAGTTAATATACACTTGTACAAGTTCAGACTTTGATAGTGAATGCTCTTTAAATAAGACAGGACCTTCCCCACTCACACTTGATTCTCATCCCATTGACTGAAACACATTACAAAATTTCGCCTTCAAATGAATCTTAGAGAGTCACTTGCTTTTTTCCAAATATGCACAAATATGTAGCTTTGGATCATTTTTCTTCTTCAATAAATGAGCAAGTCCAATGTTTTTGACTCATTTGTTTAATGGGTTCTTTTTATCTAGTTTTAGGACTTGCATGAAAATAGATAACATTTTAGTTCATTATTTATACAAAATTCAAAACTTGTAAGCACCATCCTATCAAAATAAAAGTACTCCAGAGATTTCTTTCACCAAAATAAATTAGTTTTAATTTATGCAAAATTACTAAAAATTTTACTCCAACTATGCATTTTTGAATTTTTCAGAAGTATGAATGTTTCTGAAACAAGGCTATTCAGTGGTTCCTCATTAGCATCACATGTTCATGCTGCTGCTGTTAATGGACATAAAAGAACTCTCCTAAAACAAATATCAGGTAAAAAGTACTTTGCTTATATTATACTTTAGCTAATTTGTTTATGTTTAATTATTTAAAAGTTCTCTTTTAGCTTTCTCTGTAAAACAGGTAGACTAATAAGGAGAATAGAGGATTCATTGCATACTGCCATATGTGCAGTATGCAATTTAAAAATCCTATAATTATACGGGCTGTATTTCATTACTGATATGATTATGATAGACAGTATGAAACTTGGAACATTTATGGGCACACTTATTGCCCATAAATGCTATCTCATGAATCTGTGAAGCATTTACCTTTTGAAACTCAGATCCTATTTTACCATCCTAATATTAATACTCACATTTTAACATCACAAGTAATACTTTTTATAAAACAGCTAATTTCATCTCTTTAAGCTTTAATTTATCTTTGACAAAAAAAAGCATTGGTATGGGGTTAGTTCTTGGTCAAGTTACATCTTTTTTATCACCATTTTGTTTCCTAAAAAGTATACATTATACTTGATTTTCCTATGTTGGCAGTCTTCTGTGATGGAGCCCATGATGTTACTTCAGACTTCTAAATGTATTTTCCATTCAGAATATTAGAAAGCCCACAAGGCTACTATTTCTAAACAGTAGAAACAATTAATAGTATTACTACTATATGTCTCATTTGTGAGAGAAAGTCAATTTATAAATTACCTCATAGTTCTGGCATATTGAGTCCTGCTCTGAAAAAAGTACTTACACTTTCTTAAGTTCATCACTGGTTCTTGATTCTATCTGAAAATTAGTGAAGCAGAAATATTGAATTTTGCCATCCTTTATAAAGAATGTAAGAATAATATTCCATTATTAGACCAAGGAATATGAAGATGAGGTGCGATTTGTACAGTTATTTTTATTATATTACAGAAGAATATTTTGAGAACTGGACTTCAACCTTATGATTTGCCAATGGACTAAGGAATATGGGAAAGGGGGGACAGAAAAATTATTACCTTGAAGAAGTGGATTTTAAGGTGGAAATAAAAGTATCTTTCTATAGATTTTGCAATTCCAAAACTACATCATTTTAAACTCTGCAAAACAAGAAAAACTTTGCATCTATATATCTGATCCCTAAGTGGTACCTGGGAAGATGTCAATGTAATGACCCCGTGTCTGGAAGTTATTTGGGTCTGCATACAGCAAAAGAGATTTCTGCTCAATCCTAACAAGACTGAGTAGATGTGACTGTTTGGACCCCTGGTTTGAAATTATCACCATCTTTGGTTTGGATGGATCTGCACTTCCCAGTCAAAATTAGTGTGCAATCGGGAAGTCTCCTCTGTACTTGTAGCTACTGCTCAAAGAGCAAGATGGCAGGTGTATCCATAGATTCATCTGGAATACTAGTGGTATCCTTTCCTCAATTAAAAAAAATCTCTTTGGACAGTCACTCATGCCCTAATCACCTCACGATTAGATTATTGCAATGACTCTACATGGGGCTGCCTTTGAAGATCACCCCAAAGCTACAGCCAGTTCAAAATGCAGCAGAATAAGCTGTAATGGGGTATAGCCATGTGTCATTACTGTTGTAAAGAAACTACTCTGAACAACTCATTAAATAGATTCAACACTTATTTTAAATGTATTTTTGTTAAATTGCCAATCAAATTTTGTTAGACTGGAGTTAACATATAAATTCCAGGAAATGAATTTGGTTAACTGGATCTAGCCATTAGCTGTTACTTTTTCTGTTCTGGGATGTCCTGGTCATAAAGCCCTTGTAACTCCCAGTTATAATTTATAGTGCCCGGGGGAAGAGTGCAGATCTAAACTTGAAGCTATGGCTAACACAGAATGTAACAGCCAGGCTGCTGTCCAGAACATGTTTCGGATACCATGTAATTCTGGTCCTAAAGGGACTGAATTAGCAATATAGTCGGTTTGTAATGTTTTTATAATGATGCTGTTTGTAATGTTTAAGATGCTAATATCTGATAATAACCTCTTCAAATGTGTATCTGCCCAAATATAAGGATCTGGAAATTGGTGTTCCTCCTGTATTAATCACAATAATATAATGATACAGATAGGATTTATCTTGTACCCAACATACATATTCCCTTCTCTCATATTTTGTGGTTAGCTTGCTGCTCATACTGTCTACTTTACAATTTTAAATGGGGGAGACCAAGATAGCATTTATATTGGAACTGTGGTTCTCAAATATTTTCCTCAGGATTCTTTTACATTCTTAAAAATGACTTGAAAACTAAAGAGCTTTAGTTTATGTGAGTTATAAAAAAACCTCCCTTTTTACAACCGTGCAATCCCTTAATTTGTGGTAGAGTCAAAACAACTGGAAGGAGCTGAGCATTTATTGGCCGGATGCCCTTCGTGATGCTACACAGATTTCGCAGCAGCTATAGCAATTGTTTAGTAATTAAAACTGAGAAATATAAAACTATTTATCTGGCTTTGAGAGCCATTGAATTAGAAGGTCTAGTCATTTGCTAGATTTTTTTTTTGCTTTTATTTTTCCTTGCCTTGATTTAATAAATGAATATTTGTATACTACAATTTATCCATAATACTTTGCTGGGGATGATCCTTCAATATGACCACAATCTGTTTGCAGGAATAGGGCACTAATAGAGAAAATGGAAGGGAAAACCAAAAACTGACATGGAACAAGCTCAGGAAACATTCATTTGCCAGATCAGTAAAACAACCAAAATTTTATAGGCTGCTGATTCAAGGAGATGAGAAAATGTTAAGTGGTATATTCACTACAATTAAACTTCAGGGGATGAGCCAAAAATCAGCAGCAGGAATTGTTATGAAAGTCTGTGCGTAAGTTTCTCAGTTTCTTCACAAACTCTCAACCTTAAATATGACTTTTTTTGGTATTACAACTATTGTTTGTACATCATCATCACAATCTAAAAAAGTTACTGTTTTAATATGATTTTACAAGTGTACAACATTTATAGTTAATTTCTGGGTATGACATGATGAAATAGACCAGTGATGGCGAACCTTTTAGAGACCGAGTGCCCAAACTGCAACCCAAAACCCACTTATTTATCGCCGGGTGCCAGGTGGGCGTGGCTGTGGTGGTCATGGCAGACTGGGTGGGTGTGGCCAAGGTGGGTGTGGTCACCTCGATGTTGCTCGTGGGGAAGGACACCTGTGGGGGCCGGGCAGGGTTGGGGGAGATCCAGGGGGTCTCTGGCAGGTGGGGTGGTGGGCAGGAGGCTCGTCCTGCGGGGTAAGGCGAGGCAGGGCGGGGGTGCCATTGTCGCAGGGCAAGGCAAGGCAGGGGCCAGGATGGCTGCTGCCTGACACCATCGGCCCCCGCACAAAGAGGCCAGCGAGCGCATGGGGGCTGACAGTATCTGTCAGCAGCCACAGCCTGCCGGCCCCTCGACCGGCGCACTCTGAGCTGGACGGCAATGAGGCGATGCAGTGGGTCGTGCCTGGGAAAAGGAGAACATGCAAGGCCAGGAGGGATGGGACGGGGGGGAGGGAAACCAGCCGTGCCGGGGTGCATCTGGCCATGTGGGACCTCGGCGAGTTAGCGGGCGGCTGGTTGAAGAGGGACGGTTGCCATCTCCGGGGCATGGCGCACATGCCCACAGAGAGGGCTCTGAGTGCCGCCTGTGGCACGCGTGCCATAGGTTCGCCACCACTGAAATAGACCTAAAAAGAATTCTGAGAAGAATTTGAGAGAATATTCTAATGAAATTTATCAAGACCCATATTTTATCAAGACCCATATTTTTGTTATTTAAGAGTTTAAGAGAACTAATTGTCCACATTTTTAAGATTTTTATGTAACCAAATGAAGTATATATTTACCATTATCCAGGTATTGTTATTGTGTTTCTTTTTTACATAGCCTTATTTCTTTGGCAAAGAAATAAATGAACTTATTTGGAATTCACAACTATTTGTGTTTCATTTTGCTAAATACAAATATTCACTGTTCCCATGATTATACCATCTTTCATCTTCCCATATTTTTAATTGAACAGATTCTCATGCTTAAAAAATAAATGATTGAAAATAGGAAAAGATTCAAATTATTTTTTCCAAACTTATAGTAAGCATTCTAAATATGTTAACTATATTTTCTTATATTAAGAATATAATTTTAATTTTAAAAAATCTTAAAATCTTATATTTTTAATAGGAATATTATTGCCCTAAATGATAAGCTTGATGCTAACTTACTTTGTATTGATTGAACAGTGTTCTATTTGTTAATAATAATATGAACTATTTTTCTCAATTGAATGACACTTCAAAGTAATATTTCTGCATAGAAAATTGCAATCTTGCTTTAGTTTATATTGTAAAATTATCTAATGCTAGATATTTTTTATAATTATCTATAAATGCAGAAGCTTTTCTTTGCCATTTATGATGTAACTTTAAGCATTTGTATAATTTTATCCTTATTATATATTGCTTAAAAAGTACAATTATTTTTTGTGCTTCCAGTGTCTCTTGTCTCTATTCTGTTTCAGGGGTTTCTAACTTTACTATTTCTACTTTAGTTTAAAAGTAAGTGTATGAGGCTAAAGGAGAAGAAAGGCAGTAATCTAGAACAGGGCTTTTCAATCTTTTCACCGATTGTACCACTTTTAGGATATGGCAATATTCGAGTACCTCCAGTCATCTAGCAAGGTGTCAAAAACTTTGATGACCAAAAAAGGAAAAAGTAAAAAGTGATAAAATACAGGTAGTCCTCGACTTACAACAGTTCACTTAGTGACTGTTCGAAGTTACAATGGCACTGAAAAATGTGACTTATGAGCATTTTTCAAACTTATGACCATTGCAGCATCCCCACGGTCACGTGATTTACATTCGGGTGCTTGGCAATTGATTCATATTTCTGATGGTCACAGTGTCCCATGGTCATGTGATCCCCTTTTGCAACCTTTTGACAAGCAAAGTCAATGGCTGGGGGGTGAGGCCAGCTCAACGTCGCTCAGATGCCTGTGGGGAGGGGTGGAGGCTGTGGGGGGATCTAGGGGTCTCCAGTGGAGGGGGGTGGGCACCAGGGCATGATCCACTGGAGAAGCTTCGCACCGGGACCCTGCAGCTCAACCCAGTTCAGGCCCACTTTCCCGAGGGCGCATCCGGCTGCGCTTACCTCCTCCTCGAGGCTGCTGCTGCTGTGCTCACTCTCCTTGGCCAGGTTGCTCATGGTGGGTGCAGGAGGGCAAAGTGCATGGGTCAGAGGGAGGCCCACTCCCTCTCCATGTGAGGACATCCAGCTTTGTAACCAAAGCATTCTTCGCGATAGGATGGGAGACCACCAGGACAGGAGAAAGGAGCAAGGGGATGGCAGAAGGGCTGCTGGTGGCCATGTGCTAAGGCAGGACTTCTCTCAGAGTTTTCCTCCCTCTCATTCCTATCTCCTTCCTTCCTTCCTTTCCCTCCCTCCCTCCTTCCCTGGCTCCCTCCTTCCCTGGCTCCCTCCCTCCCTCCCTGGCTCCCTGGCTCCCTCCCTCCCTGGTTCGCTCCCTCCCTCCCTTCCTTCCTTCCTTCCTTCCCTCCCTCCCTCCTTCCTTCCCTGACTCCTTCATTCCTTCCATTCCCTCCCTCCCTCCCTCCCTTCCTTCCTTCCCTGCTTTTTTTTTAAGCTGCCAGAGGCAGAGGTGGCAACAGGCAGGCAGCAGTGGACAAAGGCTTCCCATTTTCACCCCTCCCCCTGCCGTTGCCTCTGCATGGCTCTCAGCTCACCTTTCCCAAACTCGTGCACCTGTTTGGTTTTATGTGTGTATGTGTGTGTGTGTGTGCGCGCACATGCGGAGGGGTCTCACCCTTGCACCACCATGTTCTCAACAGAGACCTTCTGCGATGGGAGGCTGCAAACTAATGAAAGCTGTTTTTTTGGAGTACTTGTTTTTTTTTTCTCAACATGCCATCGATCGCATCGCGCCCTGCCCCCCTCAGTTCCCGTCCCCAGCCCTGTGGACAGCTGCAAGAAGCTCCCATCGCAGCTCTCTTACCTCTCCCGTTCTTTTCCTCCCCAATGTCACAGCGTGGGGCTACAAGAGGTGAGACTCCCACCACGCGTGCACGCACACAGACACACTCACACAGACACGTGCACAGGTGTGGGAGAGGTGAGCTGAGAGCCATGCAGAGGCCCTTTAGGAGCAGAAGCAACGGGGGAGGGGTCAAAATGGGAAGCCTCCTGCCCGGAGCCTCGGGCAGCTTAAAAAAATAAACCTGTGAAGCACTCAGAGCACAGCCCCCAGGGACGCCCAGGCCCCCCGCGCTTGCTCACCGCCTCCTGTGTGCATGCCGAAGGGGTGAGGCGGCCCGTCGCTGGTTCCAGGGTTTCCCCATGGATCTAAGGCTGAGCATGTTCTGGCTTTGATGATAGGTACAAGGTTGTAAATGAGCACCCGGTTGGCCTGGGCTGGCCTCTTTTCTTTCTGAGCATGAACTAGTACTAGCATGAACGCGGGGTGCTCGCTGTCCCCTGAGCGCGTGCCCAGGAGTGGGGCAGGGACAGCTCTTCGCTGGCCCTTTCCTGCCAAAACCTTCTCTTTTTACATCCTTTCCTCTCTCCCACCTCCTTTTTCGTGCACCTCCAGCTACATGCTGCTTTCAGAAGTGCCAATCAGCAGGAGCCTGGCACTGATCCTGGGGCTTCTGCCGAGCCCCAACAGCCCTGCAGCTGCAACTGTCTCTCCCTCAGGCTTGTGCAGCGCTGCCATCACTTCAGCTCATTTGTCTCTCCCCCGCTACCACTTCTCTAGGACAGTCGCGTACCACCTGCCAGGTGTCAAAGTACCACCAGTGGTACATGTAGCACTGGTTGAAAAGCCCTTATCTAGAACACCATCCAGAAACAATAAACGTTATCTCCGAAAATATGTTGCTCACTGGATCACACATCCAAGATATTTATTTATAAAATATATTTATACATAAAACTTTAAATGGCTATCTATTTAAGGTTTTATGTAACTAGATGGTTTACAGCAACAATAAAAACATATTTGAAAAACTCACAAAAACAAATAGTTCTCAGCAACCTCACACAACCCTCCCTGATAATAATAATCACTGGGTTCCAGCTTCACCCAATCCAATGCTTGAGGAAGAACCAGACTTTTAAGATTTTCCAGAAGGATAGAAGGATAGGGACCTGCAGGATCTTGGGACTGGAGGAGAGAGAGATTATCATAGTACATCTATCAACCAATAACTATTGTCTTCTGTTGGTCTAGGTGGGAATAAATATTAAAATCAGAAGAAATGTTGAATGAGTTTCCGAAGAGTTTGAAACTCTAGATAGAAAAGTGAAAAAATTATCATAAGTGGTTTTCCATCACTTTTTTTCTTTTGAACATCATATACTTGCATATAAAAGTAAGCAACTGGTACCTAAATAATGTGATCAAGATCTGATTTCATATCTATATACTATCATACCACTATGAAGGATTTCTTGTAATGATCAGCTATACTTGACTACTGAAAAGAATTTGTTTGCTATGTGGCTTATATATCTAATCAAGAAAATTTTTAGCTCTGTGAGAAATATTGCCTAGAAAAATGATCAGTAGGATTGTTAAGTATTTAACAAACTTGGAGAGAAATGTCCCATCACTGTTATCATTGTCATTGTTTTATGAAAAGTGATATGATGAGAGACTCCTTCATGGATTACTGCCTTGTCATGGCAAAGGGGCTTGCGTAACTCAATGAAGCTATGAGCTATGCCATGCAGGGCCACCCAAGATGGACAGGTCATAGCAGAGAGTTCTGACAAAATGTGATTCACTGGAGAAGGAAATGGCAACCCACTCCAATATCTTTGCCATGAAAACCCCATGGACAGTACCAAAAGGCAAAAAGATATGACGCTGGAAGATGAGCCCCTCAGGTCGGAAGGTGTCCAATATGCTACTGGGGAAGAGCAGAGGGCTAGTACTAGTAGTGCCAGAAAGAGTGAAGTGACTGGGCCAAAGCCGAAAGGACGCTCAGCTGTGGATGCATCTGGTGGTGAAAGGAAAGTCCGATGCTGTAAAGATTTTTTCTCCATAGGAACCTGGAATGTAAGATCCATGAATCAAGGCAAACTGGACGTGGTCAAATAAGAGATGACAAGACTGAACATTGACATCTTAGGAATCAGCGAACTAAAATGGACAGGAATGGGTGAATTTAATTCAGAGGACCATCAGGTATACTACTGCGGGTAAGAATCCTTCAGAAGAAATGGAGTAGCCTTCATAGTCAATAAAAGAGTAGGAAAAGCAATACTGGGATACAATCCCCAAAATGACAGAATGATCTCAGTGCGAATCCAAGGCAAACCATTTAATATCACAGTAGTCCAAGTCTATGCCCCACCACTGGTGCTGAAGAGGATGAAATTGACCAGTTCTATGAAGCCCTACAGCACCTTATAGAATCAACACCAAGAAATGATGTCCTTATCATGGGGGATTGGAATGCTAAAGTAGGAAGCCAAAAGATAACCTGAATAACAGGCAAGTTTCGCCTTGGAGTACAAAATGAAGCAGGGTACAGGCTGATAGAATTTTGTCAAGAGAATACGATGGTCATAGCAAACACTCTTTTCCAACAATCCAAGAGACAGATCTGCACATGGACATCACCAGATGGTCAACACAGAAATCAGATTGACTATGTGCTCTGCAGCCAAAGATGGAGAAGCTCTATACAGTCAGTAAAAACAAGACCAGGAGCTGACTGTGGCTCAGATCATGAGCTTCTCGTTGCAAAATATAGGCTTAAATTGAAGAAAGTAGGGAAAAATACTAGGCCACTCAGGTATGAACTAAATCATATCCCTGATGAATATACAGTAGAGGTGACAAATAGATTTAAGGAATTAGATCTGATAGACAGAGTGCCTGAAGAACTATGGACGGAGATTCGCAACATTGTACAAGAGGTAGCAATTAAAACCATCCCAAAGAAAAAGAAATACAAGAAAGCAAAATGGCTGTCTGAGGAAGCTTTGCAAATAGCTGAGGAAAGAAGGGAAGCGAAAGGCAAGGGAGAAAGAGAAAGATACACCCAATTGAATGCAGAATTCCAGAGAATAGTTAGAAGAGATAAGAATGCCCTCTTAAATGAACAGTGCAAAGAAATAGAAGAAAACAATAGAATAGGAAGAACCAGAGATCTCTTCAGGAAAATTGGAGATATGAAGGGAACGTTTCATGCAAAGATGGGCATGATAAAGGACCAAAATGGCAGGGACCTAACAGAGGCAGATGAGATTAAGAAGAGGTGGCAAAATTACACAGAAGAACTATACAAGAACGAGCTTAGCATCCCTGATAACCACGATGGCGTGGTCACTGACCTCGAGCCAGACATCCTAGAATGTGAAGTGAAATGGGCCTTAGGAAATCTGAGCAACAACAAAGCTAGTGGAGGTGACAGTATTCCAGCTGAGCTATTCAAAATCTTAAAAGACGATGCAGTAAAAGTGCTACACTCAATTTGCCAGCAAATTTGGAAAACTCAACAGTGGCCACAGGATTGGAAAAGGTCAGTTTACATTCCAGTGCCAAAGAAAGGCAATGCCAAAGAATGTTCAAACTATCGCACCATTGCACTCATTTCACATGCAAGTAAAGTTATGCTTAAAATCCTACAAGCTAAACGCTAAAGCGTTTGATTGTGTGGATCACAACAAATTGTGGCAAGTTCTTAAAGAGATGGGAGTACCAGACCATCTTATTTGTCTCTTGAGAAACCTATATGCGGGTCAAGAAGCAACAGTGAGAACTGGACATGGAAGCACTGATTGGTTCAAAATTGGGAAAGGAGTCCGGCAAGGCTGTATTCTGTCGCCCTGTCTATTTAACTTATATGCAGAGCACATCATGAGAAAGGTAGGGCTAGATGAATCAAAAGTTGGAATTAAGATTGCCGGGAGAAATATCAACAAGCTAAGATATGCAGATGATACCACTCTAATGGCAGAAAGTGAAGAGGAACTAAAGAGCCTCTTTATGCGGATGAAGAAGGAGAGTGCAAAAGGTGGCTTGAAACTCAACATTAAGAAAACCAAGATCATGGCATCCGGCCCTCTCAATTCCTGGCAAATAGATGGGGAAGAAATGGAGGTAGTGACAGATTTTATCTTCCTGGGCTCCAAGATCACCACAGATGGGGACTGTAGCCAAGAAATTAAAAGACGCTTACTCCTGGGGAGGAAAGCTATGGCAAATTTAGACAGCATACTAAAAAGCAGAGACATCACCCTGCCAACAAAAGTACATATAGTCAAGGCCATGGTTTTCCCAGTTGCAATGTATGGCTGTGAAAGTTGGACCATAAGAAAGGCTGAGCGCCAAAGAATTGAGGCCTTTGAACTATGGTGCTGGAGAAGACTCCTGCGAGTCCCTTGGCGATCAAAACGGTCAGTTCTAGAGGAGATCAACCCTGACTGCTCTTTAGAAGGCCAGATCCTGAAGTTGAAACTCAAGTACTTTGGCCACCTAATGAGAAGGAAGGACTCACTGGAGAAGAGCCTAATGCTGGGAAAGATTGAGGGCAATAGAAGAAGGGGATGACAGAGAATGAGGTGGCTGGATGGAGTCACTGAAGCAGTAGGCGTGAGCTTAAATGGATTCCAGAAGATGGTAGAGGACAGGAAGGCCTGGAGGAACGTTGTCCATGGGGTCGCGATGGGTCGGACATGGCTTTGCAACTAACAAGAACAAAATGATGAGAGATCTTACTTGGGCTACAGTACACGCAAAACAGATATAGTTGGATATGATATAGTTCCTATTAAAGCTAGTTACATTAAATAAGTTACATTAAATAAAGAATAATGCCTTGGTCATGGAAAATAGCAATTTCATTATGTTCAGGCTGCATTTAGAATGTGATGTAATGTGTAGTTCTGGACAACATATTTAAATAGGATACCAATAAACTAGAATATTCATAGACTAATCTTTACAAAGCCGAGACTGAAAAACAAGTCATATAACAATGTTTTGTTCTTCATTTCTTTATTTGCATTTTAATTTCTTGTAGAGGATGCTGCTAAAGACCCCTCTTATATTACGATTTCAAGGCTGTTTTAGTAATATGTAAATGATGGGATTAAGCACTCACTGAATAAAAGGGGTCCTATCATCTACATACCATGTTTCCCAGAAAATAAGACCCATCCAGAAAATAAGACCCAGCCTGATTTTTGGGGGTGGGCCTAATATAAGCCCTACCCCAAAAATAAGCCCGGGATGGGTGGGCATGGCCAGGACAAGAGGCGGCGAGTGCGTGGGGGCCGATCGTGTCCAGCAGCAGCTGCAGCCTGCCGGCCCCTTGCAATGCAGGCAAGTCCAAGCGCAGAGGCAGGAGAGAGGCCTGTGATCCGGGTGTGCTGCGCAGTCGCCTGGCTCACGGTAGGCTCACGCAATGGCACTGGCAGCAGGTGGAGGCAGAGGCATGGGGGGGCAGGTGATCCCGATGCACTGTGTGATCCCCTTGCCCCAGTGTGGCCGTGGGCAAGCTGAGAGACAGGATAGACTGGGCGGCGTGTTGGGATCGCCTGCCTCCCTGCTGTGCTCTCCACCTGCTGCCACTGCGCAAGCCTCCCGAGAGCCAGACGGCCATGCAGCATATCCGGATTGCCTTCTCCCCCCCCCCCCCGTGCCTCTGCTTCTGCCTGGCTCTATCATGCACTTTTCGCCCAGAGGGAGACTGGAAGCTTTGTCCGCTTGCAAATGGGGTGCTTGGAAATGGAGCAAATCACTCCATTTCCAAGTGTCCCATTTGCAAGCAGACAAAGCTTCCAGTCTCCATCATTTTTATGTCTGGGCAAAAAGTGGCTCCATAGGCACCCAAACACTTTTCGCCCAGATGGAGAACTGACAGAGACTGGAAGCTTCGTCTGCTTGCAAAAGGAAAGTGTGACAGACGGAGGGAGGCAACGGGAGGCTTGCACCACCAAGTTCTTTGACTTCCCTGCCTGTCCGCCACTCTCCTCATCTGAAGGCGCATTGCGCCGGTACTGCCCTTGCCTCCTAAGTGTCTTTCCTAGGAAGCCCTGTAAGTCGTTGCAGCCACGGGCAAGCAGACGGTGAGATGGAGCAGACAGGTGGCCACATCCCCCGAAAATTAGCCTTAAGGCATCTTTTGGTCCCCCAAAAAATATAAGACCCATCTTGTTTTCAGAGAAACACGGTAGCTGGTTTCACTGTCAATCTGCTCTTTCTGTCAAAATAAATATTCTGTTAAATATTCTGTTAAAATATTACCAAAAGGAAGAAATATTGTATTGAAGATAGCTCCACAAAAAGTGGAACTGACAAGGGGAGGACTTGAGATCATCCATAAATGTTCCAGACAGCTTATTCTCACAAGGATATTTCAAAATAGCAGTCTCCAGTGAGTTTAAAGATCTTGCTCAAACCACAGTTGGCACCTTTGAAAGGACACTTCCTTTCATACTTCCTTTTCTAATCACCTTCAGAAATTATTTGTTAAGTTTTTTCAGCTATTAAAAATCTTTGTATTGACAGGTCTGACCACACTGAGTGAATCCTCCTTCAATCCTTAAAATTTTATTTTTTAAAAAAAAATTGGGAAACAAACTGCAAAAGAGTAATTAAAATGTTTATTTTAGAAAATTAGAAGAGTACTATAAGTCCAGGTAAACTTGAAAAAAGATTTTGGAATTAAGTACAGGTACTCCTCAATTTGCAATCATTTGTTCAGTGATTGTTCGAAGTTATAATGGCGCTGAATGAAAGTACTTATGATTAGTGTTTGAAGTTATGGCCATTGCAACTCTCCTATGGTTACATGATCAAAATTCAGGTGCTTGGCCTCCCACACATACTTACGAACATTATGGTGCTTCAACTCCTCCCTATTTCTCTCTCATCGCTGTCCTTTTGCTTTCCTGCTACATTATACTCTGTCACCCCAGCTGACCTTTGTCACCACTCTTTCTCCCATTACTGATGAGAAGTGCCCAGCCTGATTCCTCAGCCATATGAAGCAGGCTTTGCATAGTGAAAAAGAAAAAATGGCAAAGCAGCCCCTCCCCCAGCTGGAGTGCACCAAAATCAAATTTACCCTTTTTTGCCACACCGCTTGGTTGTACAATGCTGGTTTTGTTATCGTAAAATATTGAAAGATTATTGGGAGTAAAGGAAAAGAATATAAAGTTGGCTTATTTGATCAAGATTAACATAGATATATTCTTATTTCTAGTATCCTTAATGGACTTTGCTGGCACCAGAAGTGAAATGGTGATGCTTTATGTATTTTCCATTATCTTTAGAAAGCTTTTTTCTGCTTTTGCTGCCTCCTGTCCTACAAATGGGCTAAATCTGTGTTTTCTTTAGAAAGCTTTCTGAAAACAGCACAGCTTTCCAAAGACAACACAACTTTAATTATGTGTAGGAGACAATGACTGGGGGAGCCATATTTGAAAAAAAGTTGCAACAAAGGCTATTATTTCTGTTATTTCAGTCTTCACAAACTGGAAACAATTAATTGGAAGGGACCTTGGAGGTCTTCTAGTCCAACCTCTTGGTCAAGCAGGAGACCCTATACCATTCCAGATAAATAGCTGTCCAGTCTTTTTTTTAAAAAAAACCTCCAGTGATGGAACACTCACAATTTCTGAAGACAAGCTGTTCCACTGATTAATTGTTCTCACTGTTAGGAGATTTCTTTTTAATTCTAGGTTGCTCCTCTTGATTAGTTTCCATCCATTGTTTCTTGTCTTGCCTTCAGATGCTTTGGAAAATAGTTTGAACCCTTCTTTTTTTGTGGCAGCCGTTCAAATATTGGAACACTGCTATCATGTCGCCCCTAATCCGTCTTTTCACTGGACTAGACATACCCAATTCCTGCAACTGTTCTTCATATGTTTTAGCCTCTAGCCCACTAATCATCTTTGTTGCTCTTCTCTGCACTCTTTCCAGAGTTTCAACTTCTTTTTTATAATATGGTAACCAAAACTTGATGCAGTATGTTAAGTGTGGTTTTACTTAGACAGTACTAATACTTCAGGTGATCTTGATTCTATCTCTCTGTTAATGCAGTAGTTATGATACACAACACATATGATATAGTACAGAATAGGTGGTGCTTCTGGGAGACATAATGACACTCTTTTTTGTTTTTGTTTTAATTCGGGCCTTCTCAAATTGGAAAAGGCCTGACCATGCCTTTTGTCCTTTGTCTTTAGGTCACTGCTATTATTTTGTAGGAAAGTGTACATTTTGGTGTTTAATAACAGAATCTTTTCAAGAAGTCTGGAATGTGTTGTCTCTTTTTCATGCCATGCTGAACTCCTCCAGACCATACCATTCTAAGGTCAAATCAGTGGCTTCTGGAAATAATTTCCCCAAAGAAATGAGACAGAGTCAGTTTCGTCTAGTGGTTAAGGCATCAAGCTAGAAGGCAGGAAACCATGAGTTCAAGTCTCATCTTCAACATGAAAGCCAACTGGGTTACTTTGGGTCAGTCATTTTCTCTCTGTCCAACCCACCTCACAGGTTGTTGATTGTGGAGAAAATAGGAGGAGGAAGATGTTGGATATATTCACCATCTTGAGTTATTTGTAAAACTAATAAAGGCAGGATACAAATAAATAAGTGGTTTAAGATATCAGGATATCTCTGCTTATATGTTGGAGCATTTGCTTCCCAAAACAACTCACTCACTCTTGAAACAATCTGTTTTTTCATGCATCAGAGCCAGTATCGAACAGAAGTACTTGACATACTTACATATCAGTAGGCAATTTATTGTTTCTATAAAGTAATTATATCATGACTTTACTTTCACTTAGTAATAAAAATTATTAATTGAACCTGTATAGTTTTGTCTACGTTTGTTCATCTGCTTAAAGGTTATAAAAGAACTAAAGCATTTGGCACAGGTGATAATTTTTTTAAATCATCACCTATTTATTTCTTTGAAAGTGCATACAGAATTAATTTTTTCCTCATTTTTAAAGCCTCTCAAGGAAGAATAATGATTAGCTGTATTTCTATTTATTCAGGAAGTATTTATTAATTCATTTTTGTAAATGCATAGAAAAACATTTAAAATAAATTTTAAATGTATATTTTAATTTAATTTTAATTTTAATTTATATTTTAAATTTTAAATGTAAAATTATATTTAAAACAATATAATCTCATCCTTAACAATAAGGATTGCTGGCTGGTTCCATCTGTTCTGAATTTATTTTTATTTTTTTATTATATATTTTTATTTTTAAAAACAACAAAACATAACACACATACACACACAGTGTATACTTCTTCTTTTTTTTAACAGCAATTTCGTAACAGTAATCTTCTATTATTTACATTTCCCCCCCTTATTCTTCTTTAAATATATTTGTCCTTGTTGTCCCATTGTTTCTTATTTCCATTTTTCTTCCTTCATACTATACTTCATACTAAAAATAATACATATTACTATACATTAGTATACACATATTTTCCATTTTTTGACCTTTCCACATTTATTCTCATTTATTATTTCTAATCTTCAACCAATCATACCACTTATTCCATATTAGGTAGTACTCTGTGTCTTCCTTTTCTTTTATCTCTTTTGTTAATTTGTCCATCTCCGCACAATCCAGAATTTTTCTTATCACTTCTTCCTCTGTTGGTATATTCTCATTTTTCCAGAACTGTGCATAGACTATTCTTGCTGCCGTTGTTATATGTAGGATTAAGTACCGTGTTTCTTTACTATATTTTCTGTTTAAAATACCCAGCAGAAAGATCTCTGGTTTCCAGTTTACGGGTTGATCTATTATTTCTTCCATCCATCTTCTTATTTTAGTCCAGTATTTTTTCGCAACTGGGCATGTCCACCATAGATGATAATATGTTCCATGTACTTTTTTACATTTCCAACATGTTGGCGAATTGTTCTGGAACATCTTGGCAAGCTTTGCTGGTGGAAGATGCCATCTGTAGAACATCTTCAACTGGTTTTCCTTGAATGCCACAGACATAGTCAATTTTATGTTTGTTTCCCATATTTTTTCCCATTTCTCCAATTCTATATTATATCCGAAATTTTTTGCCCATCTGATCATTGTATCTTTGATGACCTCATCTTCCATTTTATATCTCAGTAGGTATTTATATATATTGTTGATTAATTTTATTTCTGTTTCATGTATAATTTTATCCAATTCTTGCGGCTCCTTTTGTATTTCATATAATTTTTTGTCCTCTGTATATTTAGATTGAATTTGTGTAAATGTCCACCAGTCAATCTCTCTGCCTACATCTTGTTCCAATTCTTGTTTTGTTTTCAGATTTCCCTGTTCGTTTACTAATTATCTTATTTATGTCCGCCCACTTCGCACACGGGAGTCCAGGATGGATTGGACTTCGAACCGGTCACCTACCACAGGCCCTGGTGGCGTTCCCACTTGCCCCCCTGGGGGATTCCCCACCGGTAAATTTGGGTGTTTCAGAGCTTCTGTTGGGGATAACCACATTGGAATTCTTATGTAATGTTTTTGTTTTATTTTTCCCCAAGTCGGTAGCAATGCATTCCTAATTATGTGTCTTTGAAAGTATCTGTGTATTTTATATTTTCCGTTCCATAGGAATGCATGCCACCCCGCTTGCAAGTCATGTCCTTCTATTGTTAAAACTATGGTATTTTTCAATTCCACCTATTTATTTCTTTGAAAGTGCATACAGAATTAATTTTTTCCTCATTTTTAAAGCCTCTCAAGGAAGAATAATGATTAGCTGTATTTCTATTTATTCAGGAAGTATTTATTAATTCATTTTTGTAAATGCATAGAAAAACATTTAAAATATATAAATTTTAAATGTATATTTTAATTTAATTTAAATTT
The DNA here is from genome assembly GCA_023970755.1 of Azemiops feae. Lineage (NCBI taxonomy): Eukaryota > Metazoa > Chordata > Lepidosauria > Squamata > Viperidae > Azemiops > Azemiops feae. Next base: position 49,309 of record JALGBA010000988.1, on the reverse strand, counting down.
AAATTTAAATTTATATTTTAAATTTTAAATGTAAAACAATATAATCTCATCCTTAACAATAAGGATTGCTGGCTGGTTCCATCTATTCTGAATTTAATTATCTCCTCGTATCTTTAATAAGTAATTAACGAAACATGCCACCTTTACTTAACTACAGGTGACTTACAACAGTTCATTTAGTGATTGTTCAAAGTTACAATGCCACTTAAAAAAATGACGTATGTCAGTTTTGCAGCATCCCCATGATCACATGAACACAATATAGATGCTTGGCAACTGGTTCATATTTATGACGGTTGGAGTTAATGGGAAAGCCAGATTCACTTAACAACCTGGTTATTAACAACTGCAATGAATTACCTAACAACTGTGGCAAGAAAAGTCATAAAATGGGGCAAAACTACTTAACTAATGTCTCACTTTGCAACATAATTTTGGGGCTCAATTGTCAAGAATTACCTGTACTTTTGTCTTATCCTTTTCCAGAGATATTTTTAATACAACTTTTTTAAGTTTCAAGAAAAATTAAAATACAAAATATCTATGAAAAGGGAGGAAAGAAATTCAGAGAAAAAGTGGGAGGGGGAAGAGGGAAAGGACCAAGAAAAATTTCCATCATTCTTCAGTACAGATACAGGATAAATAAATAATCTCTTGTTCTAAGTTAAACATAGCATGATCAACATCTAACTCTAAATTTAACAACATATACAATATTTCTATAGTCAAACTATATAATTTAATCATAAACTTGAAAATATCCATTCTTATCAAACAGAATTGTACAAATATCTGATTTAAAAATAAATTTAAATGAATTTTTAGAATAAGCATAATATTCAGTTTAACATATCCATCAATTCATTTTTCTAAATCTACTTGAATTGGACTTGGAAACAAACTGGCACCCAGTACAGTTTGCATAACAGAGATGTTACTGGTACAAGTGCCATCCTAGGGTCGCTCATAACTGCTTGCACTGCTGCATTCTACACCAGTTGCTGTTTCCAGATACTGTTGAAAGGTAGTCCCATGTATAGCACATTGCAATTGTCCATGTGGGAGATGACTAGGATATGAATTGAGGGCTTAATGGTCCAGAAAAGGATGTAAACTGGTGCACAACTCAAAGTTGAGCAAAGGCCCTCCTAGTCATGACCTCCACTACTACTTGAGTAGGAGTCATGAAAATCCAGAAGGAACCCTAGATTATGCACCCCTTCCATCTGGGGCAGTGCAACTCCATCTAAGACCAAATATGATAAATCCCCATATACAGAGGAGCTCCATAGGGTTCAATTGGTCTGTTGTCCCCCATCCAGACCCCCACAGTCCCCAATACTATGAAAGGATATCTTGAGCATCACTTACTGCACCTGGGGCAGAGTGGAAAGAGCACCGAGCCCTGTGGTACCCTACAAAGCAGGTTGGATCTCGCTCTCTATCAATTGGGACCAGTCCTATATAAAGGGAGTGAATCAGCTGAAGAATGTTCAAGCACTTCCAGCTCCTGGAGCCAACCCAAAAGGACAGCATGGTCGATAGTATTGAAGGCTGCTAAAAGGTCAGGAAGGGGTCCAGATAATCGGTGTTATCCAGAATCCTTTCGTACTGAAGCATGACCATCTTCTCAACCATCTTTATCTTTGCTGAAAAGGAGACTGGATGAAAATATCCCAGAGATATTGCTGCATGATCCTGCTGAAGCTGTGGCAGCAGCCTGGAACCTAAGGGCAGCTGCGGCTTTGGACAGGATTGCACCCATGTGGCCTCTCTTGACTTATCATTCCTGACCCTCCCCATGGTTCAAAGAGGAGCTACGGCTTCTGAAAATGGCTAAGAGACATCTAGAGCACCACTGGAGGAAGACAAGGGATGACTGACTGGATACGACTTAGAGTTGCTATTAAGGCCTGCCTCGTGGCCATAAGAGCAGCAAAATAGCAGTAGTTCTGTGCTCTTATTGCGTCCTCAGACTGCTGCCCGGTGACTCTGTTTCGGGTCACCCATTCCCTCCTAGGTCAGGAGAGCTCAGGTGATCTTTTACAGGGCTGGGCAGAGGAATTTGTTCAGCAATTGGATCCCATGTGGGAAGATGGTCTATGTGAGATGCCTGGGGAGAGGTCTTGCCCTGTTATCTGGGAACGGTTTGATCTGTTGGCCCTGATGAAGTGGACAGGACCCTTGTCGCTTCAGTGCCATCACCTGTCAATTAGATCTTTGTCCCTCCTGGATGGTGAAAGTCTCCAAAATGGTGACTAGTGGGTGCATCCAGGCAGTGATTAATATGTCACTGGAGTAGAGGATATTTTCGGATGCCCTGGTTTGCTCCCTCCTTAAAAAACTGTCACTGGATCCCACCTGTTTAGACACTTTTTGTCCAGGTTCCAACCTCCCGTTCTAAAGGAAGGTTGTGGAAAAGGTGGTGGCCTGGCAGCTTCAGAGGATCCTGAATGAAATGGATTATCTAGACCCTTTTCAGTCAGGATTCAGGCCTGGTTATGGGATGGAAATTGTATCGGTCACACTTGTCGATGATCTCTGGCAAGAGCAAGATAGGGGTACTGCAACCATCCTTGCTCTTCTTGATCTCTCAATGGCTTTTGATACCATCGATCATGGTATCCTTTTGGGTTGACTATGGGAGCTGGGGCTGGGTTGCATAGTTCTGTGCTGGTTAAGCTCTTTCCTATCAAAAACAGCATTTTGTTGGGGATAATAAGGATAATGCATCTTTAAAGCATATATTTCTATAATTCCCAACCTATTTTTAAAAGTAGTAGACTACATAAATATGATTGTGCAACAAAAGCTAAAATTTTCGGTGAATAATATTCTCTTGAACTACATGGAATTTTACATTTATTTTAGAAGATCCCTTGGAGAAAAGCCCTAAATTATTGACAAAGATTGAACAATTTGGAGAAGTAGCAGGATTGAAAATAAATAGAGAAAAGACTAAAGTGATAGTTAAAAACCTTACAAATAGACAAAAGAACCAATTGTCAGAAAAAACAGATCTCCAGATACAGAATATTTCCAAACATGGGATAATTTCTATAAATGGCTGGAAAAAATAGAGTAGAGAGTAGAAATGGAAGTTGTATTATTATTATTGTTAAATATGTGAACCCAGACAACACATTGTTTATTAAGCACTAAAGACTTGTAACTATAAAAACTTAATAAAACATTTATATATATAAAAAAGCTAAAATTTTCAGGGAATAATATTCTCTTGAACTATATGTGTAGTACATGGAATTTTACAAACAGACAAAGTGCAATAAATGAATTCTCTGTGCTCTTACTATGGCTAGAAGATATTGTAGCATTGGAAAGATAAATATTACTCCACTTATTCAATGGATTTAAGACCTGATTGAAGATCATGGCCCCCAGAAGATTACCTTCTGGGGGGGGGGAATTGTTTGCTTCCTTTACATGCCTATGGGGCAAAGCGTGTAATCGGAATTGGCAGGGCACAGGAACCAATGCTATCCGTTGCCGGGTGTGCTGCTCACTCGTGTGCGCCAGCCTTAGATGGAGGGCAGAAATGAAGCCTTCAATTGAGCAGGGAAGCATCGCGGAGCCAGGCCCCTTGTACCTGCGTCTAAGCTGCTGCTGGCAGCGGCAGCACCCACCTAAGTAGCCATTCCCCCCTCCCCAGCCAGCCAGCCACCCCGCCAAACCTACTTGTTGCCTTGTTGCCTAGCTGACACAAATCCTGACCACTCTTCTCCTTGTAGTCCTCCCCACTCAAGCAGCAGCAGCAGCTTGAGTTTCTCGGCACAGTCCAAAATGAAATAAAGCAGAAACGCAGCAGCAGGATTGCTCTCAACAAGATCCACTTGCACTGCTTGCTCACATGCGCTGGCCTTATTGAGAGCAATCCCGCTGCTGCACCTCCACTTTTTTCCACTCGGACGGAGCCGAGAAACTCAAGCCGCTGTCACCGCTTGAATAGGGAGGATAACAAGGAGAAGAGTGGTCAGGATTTGTGCCAGTCGGCCTGCCAGGCAACAAGTTGGGTAGGGTGGCTGGGGAGAGGGGATCATGGCTGCTCAGGTGGCTGCCACCACTACAGCCAGCAGCTTGGGTTTCTCTGCTCCATCCAAGTGGAAAAAAAGTGGAGGTGCAGCTGTGGGATTGCTCTCAATAAGTCCGGTACATGTGAGCAAGCAGCGCATCCGGGTCTTCTTGAGAGAAATCCTGCTACTGCGTATCCCCTTTCTTCCACTCAGATGGAGCCGAGAAACTCAAGTCGCTGCCACCGCTTGAGTGGGGATGTTGACAAGGAGAACAGCGGTCAGGATTTGTGCCAGCTGGCAGGCAATGAGTAGATTAGGCGGTGTGGCTGGGGAGAGAGGATCATGGCCGCTCAGGTGGCTGCTGCCACCAGTGGCTTGAGTTTTGAAGTGCCCTATCGGTGCTGAAACACTTTTTATCCAGAGACCTTGGGGAGACTGAAGCTCCATGTGGCTGCCAATGAGTGCTTAAAAATGGAGCAGAAGGCTCCATTTCCCAAGTGTCCCATTCCAGGCATATGGAGTCTGCAGTCTCTGTCAGGTCTCCATTCGGATAAAAAGTGTTTCAGCATCGGGGGTTTGAAAACGAAGTGAATGCTTCGTTTCCAAGCACCCCATAGGTGCTCAAACTCTTTTTACCTGGATGGAGACTTGACAGAGACTGGAAGCGCCACGTGGCTGCCAGTGGGGCACTTGAGAAACAGAGTGTTTCGCTCCATTTCTAAGCATGCATTTGCATGCAGATGGAGCTTCCAGTTTCCCCAAGGTCTCCGTCCTGGTGAAAATTGTTCCAGCAGTGGTGGAAAGGAGTTGGGGTGGGAGCAAACACCGCGAGAGTTCAGGCTCCCATTCTCTGCAAAAGAGGATGGGTGCCTGAACTCGCACGATATTACAGGCACCCAGGAGCTTCCATCGACTCTCCTCTCCCTCAAAGGCAGAAACCGCGGCAGAGAGGAGACGAATCTTACAAGGTAAGTGAGTCCTGCGCAGCAGGAAGGGAGGGAGAAGCATGAGGTATCTTAGTGGGTTGGGGAGGCCTTGGGAGCCCGTTCCATCACTAGGCCCTCCATGGCCTTTCCCACCCTGAGATACCTCATGTGCACTTAACAAGCCGTGCATGTGTTAACAAGCAGGGAGTGATCTCGTTCAAGGTATGAGATTCACTCCCACGAATTCTCGAGTTACGAATGGAATGGGCAGGCTCCATTCCATTCGTAACTCAAGGACTACCTGTAGTAATAGTGCAATATTCATTTTTCTAAATGGGCTAAATTAGGCTACAAACATGAATCCTCTAACCTCTCAGCGTTACTGCAACATTCTTTCCATAATTCATGGCTGTCAATTGCAAATAATAGTTATGGAGATAGAGCTCTTCTCATCTGAATTACTTAATCTAAAAGAGAAAGAAGCAAAATAAGCCTTTTCCCATTGTTTTATGATATTATTTATGTTTTATGATATTATTATGATATTATTATGATATTATATTATATAATAATAATAATAATAATAATAATAATAATAATAATGATAATGATAATAATGATAATAATAATAATAATAATAATAATAAAGTTGGAAGGGACCTGGAGGTCATCTAGTCCAACCCCCTGCTCAGGCAGGAAACCCTATAACATTTCGGACAAATGGCTGTCCAGTCTCTTCTTAAAAACTTCCAGTGTTGGAGCATTCACCGCTTCTGGAGGCAGGTTGTTCCACTGGTTAATTGTTCTAACTGTCAGGAAGTTTCTCCTTAGTTCTAGGTTGCTTCTCTCCTGATTAGTTCCATCCATTGCTTCTTGTCCTGCCTTCAGGCGCTTTGGAGAATAGCTTGACTCCCTCTTCTTTGTGGCAGCCCCTGAGATATTGGAACACTGCTATCATATCCCCCCTCATCCTTCTCTTCATTAAACTAGACATACCCAATTCCAGCAAGCCGTTCCTTATATGCTTTAGCCTCCAGTCCCCTAATCATCTTTGTTGCTCTTCTCTGTATTCTTTCTAGAGTCTCGCATCTTTTTTACATCGTGTGACCAAAACTGGATGCAGTATTCCAAGTGTGGCCTTACCAAGGCATTGTAAAGTGGTATTAACACTTCTCGTGATCTTGATTCTATCCCTCTGTTAATGCAGGCTAGCACTGTGTTGGCCTTTTTGGCAGCTGCAGCACACTGCTGGCTCATATTTAAGTGATTGTCCACTAGGACTCCGAGGTCCCTCTTACAGTTACTACTATTGAGCAAGGTACTCCCTATACTATACCTGTACATTTGGTTTTTCTTACCTAAATGTAGAACCTTGCTTTTTTCACCATTGAATTTCATTTTGTTAGATAGTGCCCAGTGTTCAAGTCTGTCCAGATCCTCCTGTATCTTAAGCCTGTCTTCTGGAGTGTTGGCGATTCCTGCCAGCTTGGTGTCATCTGCAAATTTGATGAGTTCCCCATCTATCCCCTCGTCCAAATCGTTGATGAAGATGTTGAAGAGCACTGGGCCCAGAACAGAGCCCTGGGGCACCCCACTACACACTTCCCTCCATGTAGATGCGGTTCCATTGAGGACCACACGCTGAGTACGGCCGGTCAGCCAGCTACGGATCCATCTGGTGGTGATGCTGTCTACCCCACATTTTTCTATCTTGTCAAGTAGTAGGTTGTGATCTACTTTATCGAATGCCTTACTGAAGTCCAAGTAAATTATATCCATAGCTTTCCTCTGATCCACTAATTTTGTCACTTGGTCAAAGAATGCAATAAGATTTGTCTGGCATGATCTGTTTTTGACAAACCCATGTTGGCTTTTAGTAATGACTTTGTTTGTCTCTAGGTGTTCGCTGATTCGTTGTTTGATTATCTTTTCCAGAATCTTCCCAGGTATTGAAGTCAGGCTGATAGGTCTGTAATTTCCTGGGTCCATTTTTTTCCCTTTTTTGAAGATGGGAACTACATCAGCTCTTTTCCAGTCCTCGGTAGTTCCCCAGTGCTCCAGGATCTTTGAAAAATATAGTTCAGTGGTTCTGAGATCACATCTGCCAGTTCCTTGAGAACCTTGGGATGTAATCCATCTGGTCCTGGTGATTTGAACTCGTCTAGGCTGGACAGGTGCTCACTTACCATTTTCTTGCCTATCTTAACTTGTGTTTCTATTCTGTTTTTTATGGCATTATTTTTGATAGGTTGGACTGTTTTTTCCCTTTGTGTAAAGACAGATGCAAAAAACGAGTTAAATAGTTCTGCTTTCTCCCTGTTGCTTGTCACCTTCTTGCCACTTTCACCCACTAATGGACCAATCATTTCCTTCACTTTTTTCTTCTTTTTTACATGTTGAAAGAAGCTTTTTTTGTTATTTTTGACTTTGGTCGCAAGCCTTAGTTCACTTTGAGCCTTAGCTTTCCTCACTTCATCTTTGCAGGCTCGGGCTATTTCCTGATATTCTGACTTAGTTATGTGCCCCTCTTTCCATTTTCTATACTTGTCCTTTTTATCTTTCAATTTGTCAGAGAGTTCTTTATGCAGCCATGCTGGTTTCTTTTGAGAGCTGTTATTTTTCCTCTTGGTTGGTATTGTGCTAGACTGGGCTTTTATTATCTCATTTTTCAGAATTTCCCAAGCTTCTTGAGTTGTTTTCCCCTTGAGGATTCTCATCCATGGAATCCTTCCCAAGCCCTCTCTAAGTTTATTGAAATTAGCTCTCTTGAAGTCCAAGACTCTAGTTTGACTGTGTTCTATTGCTTGTGCTTCCCTAATGTTGAATTCCAATATTGCATGATCACTTCCTCCCAAGGTTCCTGTGGCTTCAACACTTTCTATCATTTCATCTCTGTTAGTGAGTATTAGATCCAAAATGGCTAATCCCCTAGTTCCCTTCTCTACTTTTTGGGAGACAAAGTTGTCTGCTAGGTTTGCCAGGAACCTGTTTGATCTTCCACTTGGTGCAGAGTTTGTCTCCCAGTTGATGTCAGGGTAGTTAAAGTCCCCCATTACTATTGTGATGTGCTTCCTACATACCTTAGTTAGCTGACTAGCAAAAAGTTCATCTATTTCCTCTGTTTGGTTGGGTGACCTGTAATATACACCTATGGCAATGTCATCCCCCCCCCTTTTATATTGACCCAAATGCATTCAAGACAGTTTTCATCATTGTTGTGCTCTATTTCTGTAGAGATGTAGTTATTTCTTATATAGAGAGCAACTCCACCTCCTCTTTTATTTGGTCTGTTTCTTTTAAATAATTTAAATTCCTCTAGCTGTGTGTTCCATGTGTGGGTTTCATCCCACCATGTTTCCGTAATGGCAACAATATCATATCTTCCCTCATTAATCTGAATTTCTAGTTCACCCTGTTTGCTGTTCATACTCTGTGCATTGGTGTATAGACATTTGAGTCCTTTATGACTGACCCTGTGTTTACTTTCTACATAACCTGTGTGGAGCCTGAGTTCCCCTATTGTCTTACCACCTATTTGGTTGGTGCACTTTGTTTGGCACTTGCTATTAGAGGCTTGATTTTGCTTGACAGCAAGGTTGGTATTCTTGTCTACACACACATCTATGTTACATGCACTGATAGCCCTATAATTTTTAGATTGCCGGGGACAGGGATGTTCTGTATCAATTAACTCACTGTCCCCGCTGTTCAGTTTAAATTTTCCTCCAGAAAATCTGTGAATTTATAGCCGAGTAACTCAGTTCCTTTCTTTGATGGATGCAAACCATCTCTTTTGTACATCTTTTCATTGGACCAGCTACAGACATCGTGACTAATATATCCAAAGCCTTCCCCTTTACACCACTCCTTTAGCCATATATTGAATTCTGCTATACGCTGGCCTTTTCCATTTTGCTCCTTATACACTGGTAAAATCTCTGAAAAAGTAAGCCTACAGCCTATTTTGCTAAGTTCCTGCCCCAAGCTCTGGAAATCGTTCTGCACATAGAGTACATCTTTTTGGGACAGATCGTTAGTGCCAAGGTGTACAATAGCCTCCACATTACAGTCCTTGCTGCCATTCTTGATTATTTTAGAAATATGCTTCTTGTCCCTACTGGCAGTAGCACCTGGAAGACACCTGACCTCTTTCAAAACCTCTGTATCCTTGCCTAAATTTACATCCCTTATAATTGAATCACCTACCAGAAGGTGGCTTCTCTTTTTGGATGCCTTTCTGTTCTTGCATGACTGATGTATAATACTTGATTCACACTTCTCCCTGTCGAAAACTAGTTCTTCATCTCAGACCACAATCCCCTGCTTATTTGAGTTATTATCACAAATACCTTTACCTGTCTCCTTAATGTCGCTATTAAGGTCAGCAAGGGCACTGTAACTGTTGTGCAGGGACACAGCGAAAGCTTTGTGTTTATGGTTCACAGCTCTCACCCTGCCAGATCCCACGGTTGTCCACACTGCCCTTTTCCTGCATGATCTTTGTAGTAGGGGGGGCTGATAGCACGGAGGCTTAATCGAGTAGAGGGGCTGAACTGGACACCTTTCTGCCTGAAGAGCACAGATTACAGACCCTAGATAAGTAATCTGTCCTTGTAGACTAGTGATTTGTTTACAGATAGGACAGTTTCCAAGTTTGAAAAGGGTACTGCGAAAGACAGCTGCAAAACAAGTGTTGCACTGAACTAAGCCAGACATTCTTAGATACAGGGAATCTCAGATGCACTTGCCCTGAATGTATGGCTGTTATTTTTGATTTTTAGCTATATAATGCAGTTTAAATACAATGGAGATCCAATCAAGGCCTCAGCTACTTCCCTGGTGGAGTCTGCCAACACTTACAGTTAGTAGCACTCCCAGCAGCTCTAGCAGCAGTTTAAATGTAGTTTAAATACAATGGAGATCCAATCAAGGCCTCAGCTACTTCCCTGGTGGAGTCTGCCAAAACTTACAGTTAGTAGCACTCCCAGCAGCTCTAGCAGCAGCTTAAATGTAGTTTAAATACAATGGAGATCCAATCAAGGCCTCAGCTACTTCCCTGGTGGAGTCTGCCAAAACTTACAGTTAGTAGCACTCCCAGCAGCTCTAGCAGCAGTTTAAATGTAGTTTAAATACAATGGAAATCCAATCAAGGCCTCAGCTACTTCCCTGGTGGAGTCTGCCAAAACGTACAGTTAGTAGCACTCCCAGCAGCTCTAGCAGCAGTTTAAATGTAGTTTAAATACAATGGAGATCCAATCAAGGCCTCAGCTACTTCCCTGGTGGAGTCTGCCAAAACTTACAGTTAGTAGCACTCCCAGCAGCTCTAGCAGCAGTTTAAATGTAGTTTAAATACAATGGAGATCCAATCAAGGCCTCAGCTACTTCCCTGGTGGAATCTGCCAAAACTTACAGTTAGTAGCACTCCCAGCAGCTCTAGCAGCAGTTTAAATGTAGTTTAAATACAATGGAGATCCAATCAAGGCCTCAGCTACTTCCCTGGTGGAGTCTGCCAAAACTTACAGTTAGTAGCACTCCCAGCAGCTCTAGCAGCAGTTTAAATGTAGTTTAAATACAATGGAGATCCAATCAAGGCCTCAGCTACTTCCCTGGTGGAGTCTGCCAAAACTTACAGTTAGTAGCACTCCCAGCAGCTCTAGCAGCAGCTTAAATGTAGTGGAGATCCAATCAAGGCCTCAGCTAAGTCTACACATGTAGAGCATCCAATCAAGGCCTCAGCTACTTCCCTGGTGGTAGTTTAAATACAATGGAGATCCAATCAAGGCCTCAGCTACTTCCCTGGTGGAGTCTGCCAAAACTTACAGTAGTAACTCCCAGCAGCAGCTTAAATGTAGTTTAAATACAATGGAGATCCAATCAAGGCCTCAGCTACTTCCCTGGTGGAGTCTGCCAAAACTTACAGTTAGTAGCACTCCCAGCAGCTCTAGCAGCAGTTTAAATGTAGTTTAAATACAATGGAGATCCAATCAAGGCCTCATCTACTTCCCTGGTGGAGTCTGCCAAAACTTACAGTTAGTAGCACTCCCAGCAGCTCTAGCAGCAGTTTAAATGTAGTTTAAATACAATGGAGATCCAATCAAGGCCTCAGCTACTTCCCTGGTGGAGTTTGCCAAAACTTACAGTTAGTAGCACTCCCAGCAGCTCTAGCAGCAGTTTAAATGTAGTTTAAATACAATGGAAATCCAATCAAGGCTTCAGCTACTTCCCTGGTGGAGTCTGCCAAAACGTACAGTTAGTAGCACTCCCAGCACCTCTAGCAGCAGTTAGAGCACCAAATATTGAGCACCAAAATCTAATATCTCAGGCTCAGAGGATCTATTCTTATTTTCAGTTTGGGTGTTTTTTTTTGCATAACAAATGAGCAAATTATCTTCACATACAAATTTAGAATTTCTTTCAGCAAGGCTTGTTTCAATATACTTCCTTCAACTATGCTATGTCTCCTGCCATTGGTGCATAGGTATATCTTTTAGAAATTCCCAAGGGCAAACTGCCATACAAATTTCTAAGGCCAAGTATTCCAACTATATATATGAGATAGGTTCCTAACTGATATATTCCAGCATCCTTTGAATGAAGCAGGGGAACGATATGCTTATCCTTCTAATTATTTCATTTCCATGGCTGGATACTACCAAAGTAAAATAATCAGACCTTCACTTTGACTTAAAGTCACAAAACAAATTGATAGAAAAGCATGTCATGGTATTTATTTATTAATTAAATTTATATGCTTCTCATTTCACTATTAAAATAACTCTGGGTTTAACACAATAAAAGCAAGAATATAAAAACATTCATTATTAATAGAGTATCAATTTGTACAAGTCTTATTGTTCCCAAGTAGAGCTGTAAGGACCCACCTCAATCCCCCCTCCTGAGAAAGCAGAATTCTTGGAACAGCTTCATTCCAAGGAACTTTTATTAGGAGAAGTTGACAGCAGACATAGAAGGCAGGATCTGAGGGTTAAAGGAGCAACTAGCAAAACCCCACCCCAATAGTCCATCCGGTCAGTTCAAATGAGCCAATCTCCAGGTGTGAATCCGCTGTGGGAACGGGGGCGATAAAACGCAGTTTCCAAGATTGTCAGACTGTTAGGTCTTCGCGCCTCTTCTTCCACAGCTAGAGATAAGCCAGATGGCCAGAGGTGCATTCCATTCTCTCCCCTGGTATCAAGGGAAATAGTTCAAAGAGCAAGCAGATAGAGGGAAGTGGAGAGGATACATTGTGGCGGCTATAGTTAAGCAAAGAAGATACATTGTAGCACCCATGGCTTCTCCCCCCCCAGGAGTATGGCAGAATCCGCAGGAATAAAGAATAAAGAAATCACCCCCCTCTCCAAATAATAGGGTTCTGACAAGAGCTAATGTTCAATTGCAAGATAGATATCAGTAGCAAATAAGCAAAATCTTTATTTTCCGGTTCTGTTCAGAGAGGCACAGGGGAGCAAATCACATAACGTACAGTAATTGTTCCTGTATTCAAAGCATAGTAGTTTTGCCTAAGGCAGTCTTTATTGCTGGCTGAGTCCGCATGCATAGAGTAGGCCTCATAACCATTTATATTAACTTATTATTAGCTCTTTTTCCTACTCTAGGCAGCTATTCCACAAGAACAATTTCAGAATATGGATTTTATCATATTTCCTTGTTGGTAAAATTTGATTGATATATATGTGCCTGTGGAATTTAAAGGATTGCCTCTGTTGGCCTCCTTAAATAACATTAAGTAAATCATTGCCAGGAATTCTAGCTTTACATTTGTAAAATGTCTTCTTAACGAAACCATTCCTAATATCTTACTAATATGCATGTCTATTGATGTTGAGTTACTAGGATAGCATTCCCTGTTAAAATATGTCATTCAGTCATATTTATTTTTTTCATAAGTTATGTGCATACTGTTCATGCAAGTCTGTATAAAACCTAACGATACTGCTTACATTCTTAGGCAATCCTGATCTGAAAGACAAAGAGGACCAGTTTGGAAGAACTCCTCTCATGTATTGCATCTTGGCTGATAGGCTAGACTGTGCTGACGCTTTATTGAAGACAGGAACAGATGTTGATAAAGCCGACCATAGTCAGAGAACAGCTCTCCATCTTGCTGCACAAAAGGTAACTAAATAATATTAAAAACTTGGATGTGCATACTGGAATCAGAAGTTCTGTGTACCTAAGACAACCTTATCTGCATTTCTCAGATGAAAGTCATCCTTTGTCTTCTTTGTTACCTTAAGGCAAGTTATTCTTGGAATGAAATAGAATACTTAAAAATAGAAGACTTTAGCAAGGAGTTGTTCAAAATTAATATAAATATTCACCAGTTCTTTGGTAGTGAGCAAATTAATTTGAGGAATTACAGATGAGAGCCCCCTTGCTATAAGTAATATATGTGACTGGAATGGAGGTGCGGGTAGAATCTGAGCCAATATGTGATGCAGCTACTAACAATGCTAATCTATCTCAGGATATATTAATAGGACCTTAGAGTCCAGATTAGTGAAAGAAAGTACTGTATTTCATATGTTAACACATTTGCTGGAGAAAAGTATTATTAAGAATTAGGTGGAAAAAATGGGGAAGCTGAATAGCACAGCGGATTTTTTGTACTTGTATGCTTTTTAAAGAAGTTTTTAACATTCAGAATTGCCTTTCATAAACTATAAATGAGTCATTAATTTTAAAGGATAATTAGTACAATGGATGGTGTATAAATGGTACTACACTAAAGACATTTTGTGATGTGGACTTAGAGACACTATTCATTAATTGCAATCCTTTTATGCCCTGTGTGAGTTTTCTCCATTCATATTAGGAAGCTGAATGACTACAGACCAATCACTCTGATATCTGTAATTATGAAGACCTTTTAGAGATTAGTGCAGGCCCACCTGAAAATCATCACGGATACACTGCTAGACCCCTTGCAGTTTGCCTACTGGGGAAATAGATTGGCACATGATGCTGTTAACATGGCACTGCACTACATCTTACTCTATCTTGAATCCTCAAAGACCTATGCAAGGGTCCTTTTTGTAGACTTCTGTTCAGTATTCATTAATTAATTATCTGCAAAATCAACACTTACCTAAACTTTCACATGCTCAGAGACAATTATGAACAATCTAGTAACTGCCTTTGAAATATCAGAAGCTATTAAAAAATGAAAACAGGTAAAGCCCAGGTTCAAGATAGTCTCACAAGTCAATATTATAAATATTTTGAGGACCAATTCTTACATCCATTAAAAGACATAATGAATGGTGTACTACGGGAAGCAAAGATGCCTCAAACCTGGAAAGAAGCCAATATTGCGCTACTATCAAAGGAGGGTCAAAATGTCCTGAGAATAAAAAACTATAGACTAATTTCATTGCTAAATAATGATTATAAACTTTTTGATGCAATATCGGCAGAAAAGTTGAAGAAGGTTTTACAGGCATATATCCATGAAGATCAATCTGACTTTTTGCCACAAAGACAGTTAAGAGACAATATGACAATGTTTTGAATATTATTGAATAGTTAAAATACCATAATAAAAAACAAGCAGCTCTAACAGAAACAAGCAGCTCTAAGAGAAAAATACTTTTAATGGACATTTAACTAAACCATATGAAATTCAAAAGGGCATGAGCCAAGGATGCCCCTTATCTCCTTTGTTGTTTATATTGGTGCTGAATGTTTTGAATAGGGATATTAGACAGGACGAGAAAATAGGCATAAATATTAAAAAGCATTTTTAATTCAGAGCATTTGCCCACAACTTATATTTTTGAATGACCCAAAAGCCGATATGGAATACTTGATGAAGAAACTAAATGACTTTGGAGTTTTAGCAGACTTCAAAATAAACAAACAGAAAACAACAATGCTTGTTAAGAATATGACTTCTCAGGACTATGAAATATTGACCAAAAAGTTGGGCTTCAAGGTGCAGAAAAAGGTGAATATATCTTGGGATACACTGACAAGTACAAATTCCAAGTTGTTTTAAAACAATTTTGTACCTCTGTGGAATGATATCAAAAAATTATATAATATAATGCTTGAACAATAGGAAAAAATGGTTTAAAAGTTACATTAAATTATAACTTAAAACATTTTTTAAATAAAATTATGTACTGTTGGTATTTAACTTCGGATAAATTGTCAAAAATGTATAAAGGTACTTCATATGTATGTTGGAAGTGTAAATGTAAAGAAGAAATTTTTTATCATCTATGGTGGACCTGTGACAAAGCAAAGAAATATTGAAGTAGTATTCACATCTTAATAAAGAAGATTCTTAAAGTGAATGTAAAGATAAAAACAGACTTTTCTTTTAGACTTAATGGACAAAGAACTAGAAAAAAAATGAAGTTTAGATGTTATACATGCTGTCAGCAGTAAGAATGCTCTATACACAAAAATGGAAAGATATTTTAATTCCCACAATGGATGACTGGCTGCAAAAGCTAATGGAGTTAGTAGAAATGGCTAAATTGGACTTCCGGTTTGCCCAGGCGGCCGCCATGGACATTTGGAAGGCGAGCTCTGTCTTCCATGTCCAGTTTCGCTTTGCTGGGGGACCCTGGAAAGGATCGAAAGTCACCCTGTAGGAGCGACCAGCAAGGAGGGGATCCCCGTGATCGCAGAAGGGCAGTAGCCCTTTGTTTGATCCGGGGCAGCCCTCCAAACCGGCAGACGAAAGACCGGTCATAGAAATATGGCTCGTCACTAGGCTGCAGACAGCCGAAGTCACACTTACCATCAGGCAACTTTAAAGCAGCGCGGAAGAGACTGGGTGAGATCTACCTCTCTTAAATCCTAACTATCTTTGTTACCTGCATAAGCTGCTTAAGTACTTTCCCCCTGGGGAGAGGGAAGGGAGATTTTACCTCTCCCTCTAAAAACAGCGGCGACTGACTATCCAGGGGAGTTTAAAAACATTGCAAGAACAACTTGATCCTAACTGGAATTTTACTTCTTAAAGTTTGTGGACTAAAAGACTCTACTCTTACTGAAGATCTGGGTTTTTACTTATAAAAAAGAAGTAAAACTGAAAAGATTATAAATATAGATTTTAAATATAGAGGCGACATCTTGTGATATTACTATCTGTTATTGTTTAAAAGAGACTTGGCCGGCAGCCTAGACAATAGATAAGACTTATAACCTTGAGACACCTATCAGCTGTGAAGCCCAGCTGTGTTCCATACTCACTGAAAAAAATTTTTTTTTACATTCTCTGATTGCAAAGCTTTTAATCTAATACATTACTAAGAGAATATGGAGGAAGATCAGGAACAGATTCTCTCTGTGCTGAAAGCAATTTACCAAACTATTCTTACAGCTACTGATGAAATAAGAGGTTGCAAAAAAGAATGGGATGTCAGCCCAGATACACGAACTCAAATTTTGATTACAACTGAAAAATCAACTACACAGAATATAATGGAAAAAGTGGACCAATTAAATACTATGACAGAGGATCAACAAATACAGTCAATGGAAAACCCAGAAAAGGAACTGACAATATGGAAAAGGGAAAAGATTTTCTACATAAATCAGAAGAAACTTGAGGATCAAGAAGAACAACAGACTGAAGAAAAGATAAAGAGTTTAAGACAACTACATCAAGATGGAAAAATAGAGAGACAATTTACTAGTCCTCTCAAAAAAATGGCGATCGGATGGTTTTTTCTATGTCAAACAACATACATAATAACACAGGGAGATTTATTTGATGACTCAAAAGTACGGACATGGAAGACGATTTGGCAAAGAAAGAAAGCTAGAATAAGACTGAAGAAAATTGGGGGTTTGACTTACTAGTGAGAATTAAAACAGAATATTCTCAAATACATAAGATGTGTACTTTGAATATTAGAAATTGTTATGAGTTGAGTTAAAGGATACTTTGGTCATTTAAAACTTGGAAATATAAACATTAATAGTTAAATTTGAATATTGAATATTGAATATAGGCAATTAAAATATATATAAACTAAAAATTTATTGATGAATGTAACAAATATGTTTTTATTTAGTGGTAATAATAACAATTACTAGCTTAAATATGAGATAGTAGATATTGAGAGAAAAAAGAGGAAGTATTAAATGTTGAAATAAGAGAAATGTGGGTTATTAAATTTAAGATATTTGGAAATTACTAGAAAATAAGTATATTATATTGTATTATTAACCAGCTGATGTAAGATCTTGGGATGAATTGTGATAAAAGGAATTGGGGTTATTTAAAACTTGGAAACTATAAATATTAAATGTTAAATTTAAATATTAATGGGAAACTAAAAATTGGGAAAAACTTACCAGGACATTGATTGTCTAAAAAGATTGAATGTTATTGATAAATGTAAAAAAGTTATTTGTATTAAATTGATATAATAAGAATTGTATTAATTTAAATGTGACAGTAAATACCAAGGGAAAAAGAGAGGAAATATTTAATGTAATAGTTTCTGATCTGTACTAAAGAAATGCGTATGTTATTGAATTATGAACCAACCCAGCTGCCACATTGCTTTTCAAATATTTAAATGTAAAACTGGAAAATCAATAATAATAATAAAAAAAATGGCTACATTGATTGCTTTAGTTAAAGAAAAGAATACAACTTTTTTTCTACTTGGAAACTACTTTTGGACTTTGTGGTGGAGGTGGAAAAAAAATGAAACCTTGACTTTGGGTTTGCTGATTGGATAGGCTTGTTATTATAGAAATAACTAATATATATTATTATGTAAAAGGAAAAAGTTGAGATTGTGTGTTATTACCTTATTCTACTGTGCTAAAAAGAATCAGATACTTTTCTTTTCCTCTATACTTTTTCTTCTTCCCTTTTTTCCTCCCTTACTTTCTCTTTATTTTCATTTTTCTTTATATTTTGAAAAACTAATATAATTAAATATGAAAAGGAAACAAACTTTGTGGGGAATGAGAGATCAAACAGGTTCCTGACTTGCTTAGCTGAGAGGGAACTAGACGGATAGCTATACCGGCTTAATTCTTACTGATAGGGACAAAATCAGTGAGGGAGAAGAAGTTATAGGAACTTTGGGCAAGAGCAATCATGTTATACTTGAATTCACCATAATTACAACCACAGGAAACTGAGTCAAGTCAAACTACTATTTTACCCTGTAATTAATTTCTAGGCATTCTTCTTTGCAGTGCTCAGCTAGTATTTGGAATGCCCTTTTCAGGCTAATCTGTGTTGGGAAAGCAGGACAGCATCATCTGTGTACAGAAGAACAGAGATATGGATGTTTTCCAATTTCAATTGATGAAGAGTTCAGTTTGTCAGTAAGGGAGTGAATATATATATATTAAAGAGAAGGGCAGCTAAAATACACCTGTCTCACTCCCCTCTTAACAGGAATTTCTTTGATACAGTGTCCATGGAGCTTTATCTGGAGTTCTCATACAATTTGAGAACTTTTGTCGATTGAGGAAAAGTTTAATTTCTCCCATAGTTTGAGTCTGGAGATGGAAGCACATCTAAGGCCAGTGAATGCTGTGTAAAGTGATGACAACAATTGAGAAAAGCATTTCTCAACTACATGTTGGAGAGTTAAAGCAGGGATACCCAACACCCGCTATCAGGCCATGGCCCATTCAGAACTGGGCCATGCAAGCAACTGGATGCTTGGCGCACCATAGCAGTCTAACCTAGTTATTTATGAATAACACCTGTTATAAAGAGACTACTAATCCTTTTGGAAGGAAATATGCTGCCTTTTTTTCATTCTGTTAAGTATCCAACACATTTTTCTTAGTTACATCTAGACTTAAACAGGGCTCAAGACTGTAGAAATTGGAGGTTTTCACTTAAAATACTGATGAAGCAAGAAAATAAATTAACAGCTTTCAGAACAGAACAGAATTACAGAGTTCAAAGGGACCTTGGAGGTCTTCTAGTCTAAACTGGATGCAGGATTCTAAGTATGGTCTTACTAAGGCTTTATAAAGCAGTACTAGTATATGTATATATATTTCAAAACTGATTGATGTCAAGCAGTACCCAACAGTTTTTGAAACATCTGCTGGGCCAAAAAGTCTGGTGTTATTTATTTATTGAATTAAATTCTGAAATTCAAGTAGTTATGTCCAAATCCTTAGATGTGTATGAAATGTACCTTTAATTCCAGTGATTTTTATATATACTCAAGTAAAAGGAGCAAATGTCTGTCCAAATATTTTAAATGACAAATTCCATAAACAAAATATCTGAAAAAAGAATACAGGAATAACTTGAAATAGTTACTGTTTCTTTGATTACTTTAGATTTCTCTATCACAGTGCTTTGATATAAATCCTTTGCTTTTGCCTTTACAGAAGTGTTTTTAATGCAGAAATTTTTTAACGTGACACATGTAATTATTGAAAAATACATTTTATGTTTTTAAATATTCTGCTATTTGCAATAAGCAGCTAATTGGAAAATTAATTTTATCAGCTTCTTTTTGAGCTGAGGGATATGAGTGCAACCTAGTGGAGAAATGAGACATCAGTATTTGCATGTCTGGAATGTTTGTATTGACAAATGATAGTCTGTTATTGACATCTGTATCTCTAGACAGTACATCCATCCTAGCTTACCCATGCAAATGCCTTAATTTTTTTGGCCTTTAATTTAGTCAAAGTTGGAGCACATTTTGAAGGGATAACAGAAGGAACAGATCCAAAAAGTGTCAAGTTTCGGCAGCAAAATTGTTAGCAACGATCAAACTGTCATAATGTTATGGTTTGTTCATTTTTATACAATTTATTAGCCTTTACTTGTTGTGCTATTTGGCTTCTAGGGCAGATAACATGCTGTCTAATTTGGGAGGTTTGCTTCTGTCAGAGTGGCTTCTAGAAAGAAAGTGTTAGCTGCAGTGACAAATAATCAATAGCTGTCGTAGTCATGAGGAACATGAGTGGGCCTTTCATCTAGAGAGGATTACAGGTCTAATTGGATTGGGAATAGGGAGGATGGGCTGTTGTGTAACCCCATCAGATCTGGGTAGCTGTCAAATGTCAGTGTTATTCATACTGAAAAGGAAGTGAATGATATCTTTCACAGCTTGAGGGTGTAATCCAGCAGAAGCTTCTGAGAATGTAACAGAGAAAATAAAATCAGCAAATATATGGTCTGACCTTTTAAAAAATATATATACAACCATGTTGATGTATGTTTCTTATATAGTTATCAGCTGAACACCATTCAGACTGGTTATTTATATCTTCAATAAAAAGCCATTTAATTACTCTGATAAGAATTATAAATGTGAAAGATTCAATGAATAGATGGCAATAATCATAAGAATGAAAAATGCCCCATAAATAATAAATAAATAAAATATTCCATTAATTGTTTGCAAATGCATACTCCTTACAGAAAAAATTATTCTAATGCATTAATATGAAATACATCTAGAATTCTGCATCATTTCTGGTATTTAGACTAACACAGGGCCCTATCTAACAAAATGAAATTCAACGTAGAGAAAAGTAAAGTCTTACATTTAGGCAAGAAAAATTGAAAGTACATGTATAAATTGGGTGAAACCAGGCATAATAGCAGCAATTGTGAGAGGGATCTTGGAGTCTTAGTGGACAATCAATTAAACATGAGCTAATAATGTGCGGCGGCAGCTAAAAAAGCCAATGCATTCCTATGTTGCATTAAAAGAGGGATTCAATGAAGATCACGTGAGATACTAATACCATTCTATAAAGCAGGGGTGTCAAACTCAATTTCATTGAGGGCCGCATCAGCATTGTGGTGCCCTCAGGGGTGCTGGGGGCCTGGCCCATTGGGTGGGCGTGGCTGCGGTGGTCACGGCAGACTGGTGGGTGTGGCCACCTGGATGTTGCTCATGGGGGGAAGCCTGTGGGGGCTGGGCAAGGTTAGGAGAGATCCAGGGGGTCTCTGGCGGGTGGGGTGGTGGGCAGGAGGCTCGTCCTGTGGGGTGAGGCGAGGCATGGAGGAGGGTGTGGGTGCCATTGGCGAGGCAGGAGTTGGGGCAGCTGCTGCCTGACACCATCGGCCCCTGCACACAGAGGCCAGCGAGCGCATGGGGGCTGATGGTGTCCATCAGCAGCCACAGCCTGCCAACCCCTCGACCAGCACACTCGGGGGCTCCACAGCCCACTGCGAATACTGGGCCAGTCCTCCAGCAGCAGGTGGAGTAGGGGAAGGGGAAGGTGCATGATGCAGACCGCTGGACGTGCCTGCTCCATCCCATCAGTTTTTGCTTGTGGTTGGAGAGCAGGTCACTGCTGGTCATCTCAGCCCCCTCGCAGATCTTGCCCTTGGCCTGCACGTGGAGCCTGTTCCCCTCGCGCACCCGATGCACCTTGGCCCCGTCTCAGGCAGGCGCCGCCAGCAGCTCCCGCAGGGCCATTAGACCAGGGCTTTTCAACCTGTGGTACGCGTACCACTTGTGGTACATTAATGAGTGGCAGGTGGTACGCAGCCCTGCCTAGCCAAGTGTAGTGGGGAAGGGAAAGAGCCAGCACAGGCAAAGACTTACAGTGAGAGAGTCCTCTGGAGCTGCAGATTTTACTTATGAATGGAGCCATTTGGGGAGCCTGCCTTAGCCATTTTTTTTCTTCCTTAAGTGCCGGCTGGGCTCCTTACTTTCCTTTCTAGCTAATTCTTAAAGGGGAAGTGCCTTTTTAAGCTAGTTCACTCAGCAGCTTGTCTTTTCTGTCTCTGGAGGCCTTTCCTTGTTTGATCAATATATGGAAGAGGGAAAATATGGGGGGGTTCAAATTCTTCCTTCAGAAGGAGATGGGAATGAGAAAAAGGGAGGCAGGGAAGGGAGGGAGGGAAGGAAGTCCCGCCTTAGCAGTTGGCCACCAGCAGCTCTGCCATTGACTTTGCTTGTCAAAAGGTTGCAGAAGGTGATCACATGACCCTGGGACACTGTGACCATCATAAATATGAATCAGTTGCCAAGCATCCAAATATAAATCACATGACCCTGTTGCTGCAATGGTTATAAGTGTGAAAAATGGTCATAAGTCATTTCAGTGCAATTGCAACTTTGAACAGGTTTTTTTTTTGTCACCAAGTTTTTGACACCTTGCTAGGTGGTACTCGAATATTGCCATATCCTAAAAGTGGTACAATCGGTAAAAAGGTTGAAAAGCCCTGCATTAGACTACCGCCACCACCTGAGCGCCTGGCCCGCCCAGCACAAAGGAGGTGAAATGGCTGACTAGCAAGCTTGAGTAGAGTTGGTAGAGCATGCCCAGGGCCAGCAAGCAAAAGGCCACCCCAAGCGGGGAAAGCCAGATCCCCATTGGCACCATGGTCTCCCAGTCCCAGCTAGGATTGCATGCCTCCCCCCCATCTCTGCTGGGCCTGAGCAGCCATGATGCCGATGGGGATACGGCTTTCCCTGCTCCGGGTGGCCTTTTGCCGGTTGGCCCTGGGCATGCTCTACCACCTCTATTCCTGGCTTCCTAGCCAACCACTTTGCCTCCTTCATGCTGGGCGGGCCTGCTGCTCTGGGCAGCCTAATGGACCTGCACAAATGGCTGGCGACCACGGCATGTACCGAGGTGCACGAGGGGAATGCGCTCCACCAACAGGCCAAGGGCAAGACCCTCGAGGGGGCTGAGATGACCAGTGGTGACCTGCTCTCAAAAAGAGATGGGACAGAGTAAGCATGTCCGATGGTACGTATCACATGTCCCCCCGACTCTGCGGGCTGCCTGTGCCCAGTATTCACAGTAGGCTACGCAGCCCCTGCTGCCGGATACCGTCGGCCCCCTTGTGCTCACCGCCTCCTGTGCGCAAACCTTGGGATCCGCCGGGCTGGCCAGGGCGACAGGGGCAGTCCCTCCTGTCTCCGGGGCATTCCTGGGGCCAAATATCAGCCAATCCAGCCCATGGGTCTTGTGTTTGACATGTCTGCTATAAAGCCTTAATAAGACCACATCTAGAATACTGCAATCAATTTTGGTTTCCACACTATAAAAAAGATGTTGAGACTCTGGAGATGGACATGTGCCTATGTATTTAAACTTGAAAGGAGATATTTGACATTTATTTTTTAAAAAAACATGGTTTCTTTTGCAGTCAGCCAGATATTTTGACTGGATTTGTCACTTTTATTCACCTGGGATAGGCAGATATTATTTGAAGATGTTTGTGATAATACTCCTGGATGCTTCCCCAAATGCCTCTCCAGGTGCTAGTTCGGAGGAGGATGAGCCAATCCCACTCATATCAGGAGGGGAGGTAGCCAAGAGCTACGAGCCAAGAGAAGAGGGGCCAAGCATAAGGGAGCACTAGACAAGCAGTCAGCTGAACTAAAGACAGGAGAGGCACAGCTGCAGCTGGGAAGCCCTAAGAGGACACACAGCTGCAGCTGGTTAGTGGAGATGAAGAAGAACTGCCTCTTCCTCCTCACAATCTGAGAGCATGTAGGGCTGAGAGGAGGCAGGCACAATGAAGGTCAGCCAAACTACTTGCGAGGCAACAGCCTCACCCCTCTTGATGGGCTGCACTAACAAGCACTAGGAAGCAAGGGAAGTGAAACAATGCTGGGAATGTGTCCATTTCCTTGCTGTGCATTCTTCAGCCATGATAATTCTTGCCTTGAACTTCGGATTGTGCCTTTTGAACTCTGGACTTGCCTTTGCTTTGGGGACTTGCCTTAGTCTAGTGGACTTGCCTTGTCTTTGCACTGTGTAGTAGTGCTGGCTTCTTTTGAGTAGCCTGTTAAACTCATTGGGGGTGGGCTGGTATTGGCAGAGGGAATTGCTGGGGAATATTAATTCAGGCTTGGAACCTTAATAAAGACTCCTAACACTCATGGTGTGTGTGTGAGAGAGAGAGGAGGGGAGGGAGGGAGGAAAGGAGGGAGAGCACACTTTGTTCCTAGCCACATTTTTCCCCAAGTGGAGTGCTCTTTTTTATGGAGTAACTACTGGATGACAACTCCCAGCTGGCCCAGCAAGTAACTTTCCTTTCCACCCTATTAGTGCAATTGTAGGCATCTGGACCTTCCAGACCCCGCCATAAGTGCCCGGTCTCTACCCCAGAAAAGTTTGATGAGAACTTAGCTCAGTTCCTAGCAGTTTTTGGACAATGTCAGCTGTTCATGAGCTTGAAACCAGACGATTTCCAAAGTGACCAGGAGAAGGTGGGTTTTATCATCAGCCTATTGATGGGACAAGCAGCTCAGTAGGCAACCCTGCTCCTCACGCAGCCCAGTCCATTGTTGGACAAGTATGCGGAGTTTTGCACCCAACTGAAAGCAATGTTTGAAGACCCCGTTAAAGCACTAACAGTGAACTGCCGGCTGCAGAAGTTGAAGCAGGGGTGCCCCCCAGTAGCTGAATACATCAATGAGTCAGGATTTGAGATGGAATGAGAAGGGCCTAATGGACCAATTCCAGGAGATCCTGTCCACTGAGATTCTGGATGAGTTGGCCCAGATAAACTGCCCTAGCAAACTACAAGCCTTAAGGCATCTATGCTTGGTCAACTCCAGCAGTGAAGGGCAAGGCAACGAGAGGTGACTGCTTCAAAACCCAGGAGGACTTGCAAGGAGCCTCAACCACCCCGAGGAATCCATGCAAGTGGAAGAGGGGGCTGGAAATGTCTTACACAGGCAGAAAAGGACTGGCGGTGTAGAGAAGGTTTTTGCCTGTACTGCAGAGCCCCTGGTCACCTAGCAGCTAAGTGTCCTGAAAAAAAAAAACTCTAGTGGGAAACTCCCACCATCCGACTTAAACAGCTCACCAAGTCAGGTGATTTCTGCAGTGGGCCAGTGTTAGCACCATGGATTACACCAACTTGGCATTTGGTAGTGGCCATGATATTGACTTTTCCCAAAGGTGTGGAAGTTCTCATGCAAGACATGGTGGACTCGGGGGCAACCACAAACTTCATGGATATGGTTTTTGCCACAAAGTGGAAGGTGCCCCAGCATGAGGTAGGCCATCGATGGTCAGCCACTTCAGTCAGGGCCAGTAGAGACAACTACCAAGTCTCTCCAGATGTGCATGGGAAACCAAGTGGAGCAGTTGGAGTTTTATGTGACAGCCGCTCCTCATTTCCCAATCATATTGGGACTGGAAAGGCTCCAAGGGCATGACCTGTGGATTGTGTAATCATAGGGGGTCATTCAGCTGGACAATCCGAAATATGCCATTCTCAATGGCTTCATGTATGCACGGCAGAGAAACCTCCTTTGGATTTCCCCTTGGAAATTGCACACTTTGCCAATATGTTTGGAGAGGAGGCAGAGCAGCTCCTCTTTTTTAAAAAATAAGTTTTTATTGATTTTTTAATACAATTCAACAGTGCTTATTCAACCAACGTGTTGTCTGTTCATTTCTCCAGCCACTGATAAAATAAGTCCCAAGTTTGAAAATATTCTGTTTCTTCTTTGTCTTTCAGTCTCAAAGAATCTGTCCATTTCTGCACAGTCTAGTGTCAACGCTGTTAATATGGGATATTATTGCATTGACAAGATATGCAGAACTGTCTGGTATTTTTGGAGTTAAATCAGATGACAGATGAAGGGAGGAGAATTATGAAAAAAGCGGGAGACTGGGAAGGGAAGTGAATCTTTGGCCTCCAGCCTAATTGGAAGACGTAAATCATAACAGTAAAGTAAGGGAGGAGTTAGCAAAGATAAGACAGACGCAAGCCAGAGAAATCCAGATTCTGGCATCCGCTTTGTAATGTACCGAAGGGTTGTAGCAAAACTCCTGGCAAGGAATGCAAAATAAAAAAACTGAAACAGAGAATAATGTTCCTCCTTCGGATCACAACATCATGCCAGAATCTAAAAAAACAAAAAAAAACTTTTCAAACAACAGGGAGGTGCATTACCCCACCTCTTTCTCCTAGCCTGGAGTGAGAATGACAGACTTCAGGAGCAGGCCAATCTATCATGAAACGGGAGTTTGTTGAATACAGCCCGGCAGCTCCTGATATCCCAGAGGGGGAAGTAACAGACAGCATGCTGTGGAAAAATGAATTTCGGCCGACGAATGAGAACCGGTGGACAGACAATGGGCAAACTGCCATTCAAGACCTGGGTGAGTTACTGGAAATATCTCAAACCCCAGGGGAGAAAAATAGAGAGCCACTCCTGCAAAAAGAAGCTTACAGCCCCTCCAATGCATATCAGACAGCCTTTCAGACTCCTCTATCAGGGACCCCAGCCCTGAAGAGAGAGGGATTCCATGTCTGAGGCCTCTGCAACAATGGGGAGTATGGCATTCGAAGCAGGCAGGGAGCAGACAATTTTTGAGCTCACCACAGCTGATAGAGACCTTGCAACAGATTGGGGTGGTGCAGGGCCCAGGAGATCAGCTGCTAGAGGGAGGATGGCCACAACAAGGAGATTGGCCCCAGCCCCTGAACGTGCAACCCCTGGGCATAAACCAGCAACCAGGATGGGGCCAGCAGCAGCAACAGCCACAGTGGGGGCCCCATTCTCCACCATTCAGAGCAACCTTCGATGGGGACCCAGAGAAACTGATTTTTTTCCTCAACCAAGTACGCTCTCACTTGAATCGCTGGGCGTATCTCTACCCAGACCCAGGGGCTATGGTCGATGTGATTGCGTCCGGCCTAGAGGGAGAAGCATCCGAATGGCTGAACAATCTATATAATGAGCAAGCCCCAGAATTGGAAGACCCCCACCTCTTCCTCCTGGGTCTGAAAGAAAGATTTGAGGACCCATCCCTTGACTGAAAAGCAAGAGAACAAATCCACAAAATGAAACAAGCCGGCAGGCCTGCCCTGGAGTACGTGCGAGAGTTTCGCAAGATAGCAAGTCAGATAGAGGGGTGGCCAGAGCAGTCCCTAATCCATCACTTCATTGAGGGATTAGATGATCACCTCTCCCAGGCCTGCATTATTCGAGCAGTACCTGACCGACTGCACGAGTGGTACCAGAAGCTAGATGTTCAGCTCGCCCACTATAAAAAGCCTTCCCCACCTGAATCTGAGCAGAAACCAGAACAATCCGAACAACAATCACCCCCACGAGAACCTCCGGCTACCACGATGACTGGAAGAACCGGGCCACCTGCAAGCGCGTCAATAAAGTGTTTCCGGTGTGGAAAGAAGGGACATCGAGCAGCAAACTGTCCGGTCCCCTACCCCCAACTGCAGAGCAGTCCGGAACCAGCGACGAGAAGGAAACCTGCCCAGCAGCTAATGAGAGAAAAATCCAACCGGGCCATGCAAGCACCTGTTACCCAGATTACACCTCCCACACAAGAGAACGCCGGGACTCCAGGTGGACCCACCCCCGCTCTACCCTCCTTTGACGGTGACGACGAAGGGGAGAACGACCCGATGGTGAGTCGACAAATCCCATCTTTTTCACTGGCCGCCAAGCTTACAATCCCTAAGTCGGG
Source organism: Azemiops feae (assembly GCA_023970755.1). Taxonomy (NCBI): domain Eukaryota; kingdom Metazoa; phylum Chordata; class Lepidosauria; order Squamata; family Viperidae; genus Azemiops; species Azemiops feae. The sequence continues at coordinate 21,942 of JALGBA010000988.1, read as the reverse complement.
GGCACAAATAGACTTAAACGTACTAATTGATTCTGGATGCACCCGATGCATTATTAGCCTACCCTTTGCCATGAAAATGGGCATACGGGCAAAACAACTTTCCAACCCTGTGAGGTTCGAGCAAGCTGACGGCTCCCTGATGGGAGGGACTTTAGTCACACAATTAACTGAGCCCTTACGCCTAGAAATAGGGGCACACTGGGAATTTATTCGGTTCCTGGTGGCCCCAAAAATGACTGAGACTGTGATTCTAGGCTTAGCCTGGTTGGACAAATGGAAGCCATTTATCTGGTGGGAGAAAGGAATGAGAACTGTGAGACTACCTATAGGGCTTGAGCCTCCCACTGATTCAACTGACATGACGGGACACTTTAGGCCACCTAATGAGCGAGCACTCATAGCTGCCTCACCGTCACCAGATGAATCACTCATCCCCAATGAATACCGGGACTTAGCAGAGGCATTTAGTGAAAATGAATGCAATGTCCTACCCCCTCACAGACCCAATGTCTGTTCTATCGAACTGGTGCCAGGAGCCAAACTTCCACGTCCGAGAATGTACGCCATGTCCCCCCTCGAGATGGAAGAGATGCAGAAATACGTGAATAAAAACTTAGCGAGGGGGTTCATTGAATGGGCCAAATCTACTGTGGGAGCCCCCGTGTTATTTAAAGAAAAAAAAGATGGGTCTCTTCGACTCTGCGTGGACTATAAGGGCCTCAACGCTGTGAGTGTGGAAAACAGATACCCCTCCCCCTCCTAAAGGACTTATTAACTCATCTGGCTAAGGGGAGTGTCTTCACTAAATTAGACCTGAGAGAGGCGTACTACCGAGTGAGAATAAAAGAAGGAGATGAGTGGAAAACTGCCTTCAACTGCCCCATGGGGAGCTATCAATTCAAAGTCATGCCATTCGGACTACAGGGGGCCCCAGCCATATTCATGCAGTTGATTAATGAAGTCCTACATGAACACTTGTACAAAGGGGTTCTGGTGTACCTTGATGATATTCTGATATACAGCACGAATATGACTGATCACATAAAGCTGGTAAGAGAAGTGTTAAAGAAACTATTGAATGCCAAGCTTTATGCCAAATTGTCAAAATGTGAATTTCACCAGACCCGATTAGATTACCTTGGCTACAGAATCTCCAACGAAGGCATTGAGATGGATCCAGCCAAGGTGAAAACTATAATCGAATGGCAGCCCCCAAAAACCCGCAAACAACTCCAGAGCTTTCTAGGTTTTGCCAACTTCTACCGTCAGTTCATCCCCTCTTTTGCCAAAATTGCCCTACCCCTTACAGATTTACTAAAAACAGGGGGGAAAGGAGGGAAGCCGCGACCGGGCCACCCATTAGCATGGACTATGAACTGTCAAACCGCTTTTGAGAATTTAAAAAGACTATTTGCTGCCGAACCGGTCCTAAAGCACCCCTGTATAGGGGAGCCCTTTGTAATTCAAGCCGACGCCAGTGATGTGGCAGTTGGAGCTGTATTGCTTCAAAAGAACAAGAAGGGAGTCCTGCAACCCTGCGCCTACCCCTTCCAAAAATTTACGGAAAGTGAACGGAGATGGGCAATATGGGAGAAGGAGGCCTTCGCAATTAGATGGGGGCTGTTAAACTGGCGACACTACCTGGAGGGGACCAAGGTGCCATTCGAAGTATGGACAGATCACAAAAACCTAGAGGCACTGAAAACTCCTTGCAAATTGTCCCCAAAGCAAGTACGGTGGGCACAGTACTTTAACTGCTTCAACTTTACTCTAAAGTACATACCAGGGGGAAAAAACTTCCTAGCTGATGCGCTATCCAGATTGCCCCAATACAAAAGCGAACGTGAAGAAGTCAACGAGGCGATTACCTCCAATCCACAACCTGTTGCACAAACCACGCCTCGCAGGGTCCCAAATCCGGATGACCCTGGAGCAAAGAAAATAAAACGAGAGCTTCTCACCGATCAATGGTTCAAAGATAACCAAACCTCCTTGACGTGCCGGGATGGTTTGGCTTACAAAGGGGGGAAACTGTATTTGCCCGAATCCCTCCATCTCAATGCTCTCAAGCACAGCCATGATGTAAAGCAGGCTGGACACTTTGGATATCTAAAAACACTACATCTCACCCGCCGGCAATTTTGGTGGCCGGGACTGAAATGAGATGTAGAAAACTATTTGAAGAGTTGTACCGTATGTGCTACAATGAAAAGAATACCAGGGAAAACCCCTGGATTACTGCAGCCGGTGGCAGACCCTTCCCAACCCTGGGAAGAAATAGCTATGGACTTTATCGTAGACCTACCTGAGAGTAGAGGAAATACTGTCATCTGGACTGTAATAGACCTGTTTTCGAAGCAGGCTCATTTCATCGCCTGCAAGGACTCCCATCCGCTCAATGACTGACTAAATTGTTCCTGAAACATATCTACCGACTGCACGGCGCTCCTAAGCGAATAATCTCAGACGGGGGTGCAGTTCACAGCAAAGTTCTGGAGGAGTTTTCTTAAATTAATTGGATCATCTCAAGGCTTGTCATCTGCTTTTCATCCGGCCACCAACGGAGCTGCAGAAGCCGCTAACAAAATGGTGGAGCAATATCTCAGATGCTACGTGTCTTATCAACAGACGAACTGGACTGACCTCCTCCCCGTCGCAGAGGTGGCGTACAACAATTCTGTGCACAGCAGCACCGGCTACACACCTTTCAGAGTAGCCACAGGCAAAGAGTTCAGTCCAATTCCTGAATATCCCCAAGTGCCAACCGCTTCCCAGACACTTGACCAATGGGTGAGGGGATGGGAGGAAGTTTGGAGAAACACAAAAACTGCGTTAAAAAAGACTTTTGCAACCTATAAAAAACAAGCTGACAAAAAGAGGGCTCCCCAAAGAACGTTCCAGGTTGGGGAAAAGGTTTATTTGTCAACCAAATATTTACGCCTCAAATTACCCAGCAAGAAGTTAGGACCGAAATTCTTAGGGCCTTTTCCTATCGTAAAGGTCATCAATCCAGTCACTGTAAAACTGAAACTCCCTAGACTTTTAGGTAAAATTCACCCTGTCTTCCACAGTAGCTTGTTAAAACCTTATCGGGGCTCCACTTTAAGACCTCCCCTGAAGAAAGCACCTGGGCCCCTCGTAGTTGCGGGACAGACCCATTATGAAGTGAAACATATTCTTGATTCTAGAGTTTTTAAAGGGAAATTGCAGTACCTAGTACAATGGAAGGGATACCCGATGTCTGAAGCCACTTGGGTGAAATCCAGTGAGGTGAAAGCTGACAGGCTCGTCAAAAGGTTTCATACGAAATATCCCAACAAACCGAAGACTAGTCATTAATATATGCTTTTGTTTACATTACAGGATCTGTCCTTTTTGTAAGGGGGGGCCGGATGTCAACGCTGTTAATATGGGATATTATTGCATTGACAAGATATGCAGAACTGTCTGGTATTTTTGGAGTTAAATCAGATGACAGATGAAAGGAGGAGAATTATGAAAAAAGCGGGAGACTGGGAAGGGAAGTGAATCTTTGGCCTCCAGCCTAATTGGAAGACGTAAATCATGACAGTAAAGTAAGGGAGGAGTTAGCAAAGATAAGACAGACGCAAGCCAGAGAAATCCAGATTCTGGCATCCGCTTTGTAATGTACCGAAGGGTTGTAGCAAAACTCCTGGCAAGGAATGCAAAATAAAGAAACTAAAACAGAGAATAATGTCTCCGTTTTCAAGGATTGTTTCCTCCTTCAGACCACAACACTAGTACAGTGGTGGCGAACCTATGGCACATGTGCCAGAGGCGGCACTCAGAGCCCTCTCTGTGGGCACACACGACGTTGCCCCAGCAGAGTTTGCCAGAGTAGTGAGCATGTGGCGTTTGGAAGCGACAGGGCAGGAAGTGAGCGAGCAAGCAGCGTTGGCCCCCCAGGGATGCCACGCTCACCCTGTCTGCCATGACCACTGCAGCCACGCCCCCCCCAGTGGGCCACCCCCCCCACCCCCACTGAGGGCACCACAATGCTGATGCAGCCTTGGCACTTTGCGATAAATAAGTGTGTTTTGGGTTGCAGTTTGGGCACTCGGTCTCTAAAAGTTTCGCCATCACTGGTCTAGTATTTTTTTAATTATTTCTTCCTCCGATGCTATTTCTTCATTTTTCAAATATTGTGCAAATATAAGTCTTGCTGCTGTTATCACATGCAAAATCAAATATATAGTTCCTTTATCAAGCTTTTCTGGCATTATACCTAATAAAAAAAGTTCAGGTTTAAAATCTACATGTTTCCCCAGCATCTTTTCTAGCCAAGTATGTATTTTTGTCCAATATTTCTTTGCTTTATCACATGTCCACCGTACATGATAATAAGTACCTGGTTTATAATTACATTTCCAACGTTTATCTGACATATTTTTAAACATTTTTGCTAATTTTGCTGGTGGCAAGTGCCATCTAAAAACATTTTGTATAAGTTTTCTTTATAAGAGATTGAAATTGTCAATTTGTAATTTCTTTCCCACAGACTTTGTCATTTCTCTAGATCTATATTGTATCCAAAAAAATTTGCCCATGTTATCATTGTTTCTTTTACTTGTTCATCTTCAATTTTCAAATTTAATAAAAAAAATATACATTTTCTTAATTAGTTTTTCATCAGAAGTTAATATCTGATCAAACAAAATCTGCTCTTTATAAAATCCATACAATTTAACATCTTTATCGTATCTTACTTGCATCTGTAAATGTGGCCACCATGATAAATCAATACCCTGGTTTTCCATCTGTTGTCTAGATTTTAAGTTCCCTTCAGAGTTTAGAAAGAAAGACCATTTGGTTGGAATCTTTTTGGAAGAACAAGCCCATTGGTATTCATTAAACCATCTCCCTGTTACTCCAATTTCCACAGTTGTCCTAACAGTTTTATCTTCCATTCAATCTGTTCTTCTTTTTCCTCGAATATATTCTGCTTTCTTAAGTTGTAAAGAGCCTTTTCCATTTTCAGTGTTGTCACTCCATTTTCTGATTTTTCAGTTGTCTGGGTCTGTTGGTCAGTTAAGTCCTCCATCTTAGAATTTGGTTGTCCCATTTTTCCTTTTATTTTCTGCATTGTTAATTCTTTATTTATAATCATGATCTGGGTTTGTACATTTGGATTAGAAAATTATTCCTTTGTGTTGTTTCTTATTTTATCACAAGCTGAGAGAATAGTCTTGTGTATTGATTTCAACATGGAGAGAATTTTTTCCTGATCTTCATCCATATTTTCTTGGTAGTGTGTTAAATTGAAGACTTTTGGATCAAGTGTTAGAGATAGTTTTTTGCCTTTTATAGCTGAGTATGGGACATCTATTTCACTTTTTATAGGTGGTCTTTATAATAGGGTCTTTATAATAAAGATTGTTCATCAAATGAAAATTTATAATTTAAAGTATTCCATCATCTCATGTGTGCTTCTCATACAGGAAAATAGTTCCACAAATACAGCTTTGAAAATCAGTAAATGTTTACATTCATAGTTCAAGCAGGCCAGTTTCCAAAACAATTCATCATCTCTGCCACACTGATAAGCAGCCCAGAAATCCCTTCTTTGCAGCTGGATTATTCAAGGGTAGTAGCTGTCAAGGCCAACCAAAGTCTTATCTAAAGTCTGGGCTTCAAGCCAGGTTTCTTTTAGGCAAAAACAAATTGTAGTACCACCGATTGCCACTAGATGTCATTAATACCATTTTACAGCTTTTTAAGTCCAAAACTTATATAGTACATTTTTCAAGTTTTTTTTAAAGAAAATCTCAAAAAAAACAAAACACTTTTAGTCCCCAGGTTTCAAAGCCATATATATCCAATTAGTTTTAAAATTAGTCTTATAGTTTTCTCTGTTTCCCCTAGGTAGTTAATTCGCCGCTTTCCTTAGAGGGTGGGGTAGAAGTTCCCTTCCCTCTCTCCTCGCGGGGGGAGGAGTACTTTGGGCAGCTTTTCCAGGAAGAGGTCTTAAAATCTTAAAAGAGAGGATCAGGTCTCACCCAGTTTTGTCCACGTTGCTAATAAGTTGCTTGGTAGTGCTTCTTTGCTTCGGCTGTCAGCAGCTTAGTGACTGGCCACACAGATGTAGCCAGTCTTTCCCCTGCCGGTTTAGAGGGCTTCCCCGGATCAAATGGAAGAACCACTGCCCTCCCGCAATCAGATGGGGGTCCCCTCCTTGCTTGTCGCCTCTACGGGGCGACTTTTGACTCTTTCCAGGATCCCCTAGCGGGGCAAATTCGGACGCAAAATATGGAACCCCGTCTTTCTGTGTCCGTGTTGCCGTGACGTCAAGCCGGAAGTCTCCTTTTGTTTTTTAAGTTTGTAAGCTAACTATCTTCCTGGTTTATTTGCATTTTCAAAAAAGTTTTGTTTTGCTCTTTTAATTTGTTGCACCAGTTTTTCTGATTCTATTAAATTTGCTTTATTTTTTATTGTTTCCATTTGTCTTTTCAGTACTTTCTTTTGTGGATTTATTTGTAGTTTTAATTCTAGTTTTTTAAATTTTTCCCTTAACAACACGCATTGTTGTCTTTTTTCTTTGTTCTTTTTAACCATAAAGGTTATAGCTACACCTCAAAAGTATGCTTTGGCCATATCCCATATGTTTTGCAATGTTGTATCTTCTTTTTTATTTTCTTTGAAGAAAAAATCCATTTCTTTTGTTGCTAATTCTATAAATTCTTTCTCTTTTAATATGGATTGATTCAAAGTCCATCTTAGTTTTTTCTGTGTTCTTTTCCATGTTATTTTTAAGGGATTATGGTCTGCCCAAGTGCCTAATTGTATCTCAATTTCCTGCATGTTGATTCTTAATTCAGGTGTCATCCAAATCATGTCAATTCTGGACCAAGATTTATGACTGTTTGAGTAGAATGTATATTGTAGCTTTTCTAAATTTGTTTCTCTCCAAGTGTCTTGTACACCAATTTCCTCTAAATGCATAGTAAAGTTTCCCAATTTTTGGGCATTCCAAAAGTTTATGATATTGTTTTTATGTGTGTTTCTTGCAGACAAATTATATGTTTAATTTCTGCAATTAAAAAAAATTCTTTTCCTTTTTGATGGAGAGTTCAGTCCGTTTATGTTCACTGGAAAAAATCCATTTTCCTTCTCCATTTTATTTACTTATATTTAGATCTTGTCGATCTCATAGTCCTCTATTCTCTTGCCATTTCCTCACCCTCTTGGGCTGTCTTCTCTTTCTCTTCTTCAATTTGTGTAGTTATTTCCTCTGTTGCTTGTTCTATCTTTTTCTGGACTTCTCTATCCTCTTGTTGGTATTGTGTTCTTTCTTCCAAAAATGCTCATTTCTTTCGTAGAAGTCTTCTGCCTTCCAAATTGAGTCCAATTGATATCTTGTATTGTTCCAGTTGGTTAAGATCCCTTTTGGCATTAGCCATCTAAACTTTACACCTTTTGCAATTAGCTTTGTAGTCAGAAAATGGTATTGTTTTCAGGTGTCCCTTATTCTCTTAGGAATCTGCTTCAACACCACAATTTCCCTATTTCTATACTGTAGTGGATCATCCCTAACTCTTCTCAGTATCTCATCCCTCGTTTTCTTTACAAATTTGATGTGAACTTCTCTAGGCAATTTGTGTTTCCCCGCATAGTTTGAATTCATTCTAAATGTCTCATCAATCTCCAATTGCATCTCCATTCTGTCTATTTTCAGGGCCTCTGCCAATAAATTTATAATCATCTCCGTTATATCTTCCTCCTTATCTTCAGGTATATTCTGGAATCTTAAATAGTGTACAGCTTTCTCCATTTCCAAGGCTGCGACTGCTCCATCTAAGCTTTGATTTGCTTATCCTAGCCTTTCATTTTCTTCCATTATTGCCTCCATTTTTAATCAGTTTCTTCTGATTTATCTTCCATTTTCTGAATTCTTTGTTCATTTTTAGCAATCATTTGTTGATGGGCATCAAATTGTGTCTTTATATCAAGCCTTTGCTCATTTAGCTTATCTAGGTTATTTTTTGTCTCTTCGTGATTCTTCTTTATTGTTTCTTGAATTAATTGTAATGTGGCTTGCATTTCTTTTTGGAAATTGTTTGTTTTTTATCGTAACATTATTTCAATGGATCCCTGACTTGCCTGACTAGATGTCCCAGAGGAGGGTGCAGAAGAGGTTTTTTTGTAATTTTAGTAAGATTTGATGCACTCATTTTTCAATTAATCAGGTTTTGTAAATTCACAGGGAAAAAGGGGGGGGGGAAGCCAACTGCTTTAGGCTATAATCCAACCATAAAGAAGGCCAACTGCTTTAGGCTAATCCAAATATTCCGATCAGTTCAAAAATATAAAGAGTTCTCTATCTCCAAATAGTTTCTTTAATAGTTGTATCCAGAGTCAGCAGATATGGTTATACAAAACCTTTTCTAGTACAGTCACACAAAGTCCTTTTTGTTTACAACAGGTGTTAATCCAAGGTCAGCAATTTCTCTAGTTCTTTTTGTATTGTTGTAGTGCCTTTTTCCCACCACTAGATGTCCTCGTTTAACTGTAATGTCTATATCCAAGTTTTAAAAAACTTTTCAAAATGCTTTCTCCTGGAAAATAAACAGAAAAATTGTCCCAAACTGTAAAGTTTAACAAAGTTTTCTTTATATCATTCCCAATGTCATTTTCTATATATTCTTTTGTACTCCTTAATTTCATTCCCCCATTTAAGATTTTTTGCTGCTTTTAACTCTTCCAAATCTGCTTGGGGTCTTTTGCTTTTCGAAATTGTCTAATCCAGGGATTTATGTTTGTAAATCCATAGGGAAAAGAAATAAAAAGCAGTCTCACCCAGATCTCAACACGTTGCTGAAAGTCAGCTGTTCAGTGGCTTGCAGCATTCTTCACTTCTTTCCCGGCTGTCTATGACTTGGGCTGTCTGCGCAGTCGCTGACAGCCTTTCTCCCATCTGTTTGAAGGGATTCCTCTGTTCAATTGGGCCGACCGCCGTCAGCTCCAAGCTCCCAAGGCTTCCCTTCTTCCTCGTCGCCTCTCCAGGGCAACTTTCCGACCCCTTGGGATCTCCGGATGGAGCGAAATTGGATTAGGAAACTGGAGCCCCGGTTTCCTCCGTCCATGCCATCATGTCACCAAACCAGAAGTCCCAGCCCTATGACTGTCTTATTGACCTGATGCTTAATGCCAAGTTACTGGTGGGCCTGATCTACTAATTGTCTGAACCTGAGTTTGAGGCCCTTTGGGATTTCATCAATAAAAACTTGCAGAAAGGCTTTATCCAGCCCTTATCCTCTCCCCTAGCCACTCCCATTCTTTTCATAAAAAAGAAATCAGGAAAGCTATGATTTTGTTGCAAATATCACAAACTCAATGCCATCACAATAAAGAACCGGTACCCGCTTCCATTGATTTCAGAGCTGATGGAGTGGCTGTTGCAGGCTAAGGTATTTATAAAACTGGACTTGCGGGGGTGTACAACTCTGTGCAGATACGAAAGGAAAATGAATGGAAGACTGCCTTGTGGACATTTTGAGTATTCAGTTATGCCGTTCGGACTTACCAGTGCTTCCACCATATTCATGCATTTTATGTATAATGTATTCCGGGACCTTTTGGATAGGTACATGGTCATCTATTAGATGACATTCTTAAGTACTCTGTCCCCAGTGGAGCATTGGGGGCATGTGCAAACAGTACTGCAGCGATTGAGGGATCACCACCTCTTCACCAAATGAAAAAAGTGCCAGTTTGCACAGACCACCATAGATTTTTTGGGGCATTGGATCTCACCCAAAGGGATCACTATGGACCCAGACAAGACAGACGCCTTGCAGTCTTGGCAACCTCTGCATCAGGTGAAAGACATGCAACAGCTATTGGGGTTTACCAACTACTATAGGACATTTATTCCACGGCTTGCTTTGAAAGGGGATAAAGTTCACAAGGGGCCCAGCAGAGCTGGAGGCCTTTGTAGCTCTCAAGACGGCCTTCGCAACAGACTCCATCCTCCAGCACACAGACCCATCAATTTGTGGTTGAGACCAACATTTCAAACATTGTAGTTGGATGGTAACTTCTGCAGGTCTCTCTGGCCAGTGGACAGCTCTTCCCCTGCGCTTATTATTCATGCAAGTTAAATGTTGTGGAATGAGTGAATGCCATACTGGAGCAATACCTGCTCTGCTTTGTGAACATTCAACAAGACAATCGACTGGACTTATTGAATGTAAGGACCTGCCCCAGTTAAACGTCCCAAGAAAGCAGAATTCTTGAAACTTGCATTGTTTCAACAGGAACTTTTATTGGAAGGTATTGACAGCAGGAAAGTAAGGCAGGATCTGAGGATTTCCCGCGTGAAATGGTGGATTAAAAGAAACCATTCAAACCCCACTCCAACTGTCCACCCAGCCACTTCAAACAAAGCCAATCCATAGGTGTCAAATTGTTGTGAGAAAGAATCGATACGGCACCACTCTCAAGATTGTCAGGTATCTCCATGGCTTCTTCCCTCCGCCTGGAGATAAGGCAGATAGCCGGAGGCACATTTCATTCTCACCCCAAGAAAGATACTTCAAAGAGGAAGAAACAAAGCAAAGGAAATACACTGCAGAATACTGACAGGTCCCCCTCCTCCCATCAGAATGGCAGAACCCGAAAATGAGGAGAAAGGAGAGGAAAGAGGAAAGAGGGGTTCTGACATGCCCCCCCTTAAAAAATGAAAGATCCACCTGGAGAAAGACAAAATAATAACAGGGAGATAAAAGGAAACACAACGGTTAGTCAGGTTTGTCTGGATAGTGAGCGTGGAACCTTTTAAGTAACCTAGGGGATCTCACATGTTTTTTATGTACTTATTCTGGGAGGCTGGGAGGTCCTTCCATGCCATCAGATATTGAGTTGACCCATGGTGTTTCCTGGAGTCTAAAATCTCTTTAACTTCAGAGTGTTGCTCTCCTTCCACCATAATAGGATGTGGTGGGGGAGGCGCAGCTAGCCTTAAGGGTGAGGTCAACTCCGGCTTTAGTAAACTACAGTGAAACCAGATGAACCTGTCTGAATGTTTTGGGGAGTTCCAACTCTACTGTGACTGGGTTAATGATGCGTTTCATAGGGAAAGGTCCCACAAACTTCGGCACTAACTTATTTGAAGGTTGTAAAGATTTCAAAAATCTGGTGGAGAGATATACCCTGTCCCCCAACCTGAAAGGCTTTGTCTCCACCCATTTCTTGTCTGCCTGCATTTTATAAGCTTCTCTAGCCTCATTTAAAGCTTTTCTAACCACTGGCCACGTATTTTGTAATTGTGTGATCCACTCCTTCAGGGAAGGGATGGTGGATTCGTTGGCTGGCAATTCAGGCATTGGGTTGAAACTCTGTCCTGTAGTGACCTGGAACAGGGTATAGCCAGTACTTGTTCTGTTCCAGCCTACGTCCGTCCTTGTTGCGTCACAAGAACAACCCCTCTTTAACAGTAGGCTGGAAAAACCAAGCTCTTTTTATTTCAAAAACAGTCCTGATAAGTTTGTCTCCAAAACAAAAACACAAAAGACTTTCCCAACAGATAAGCGGTTACAAAAGCAAACAGAGCAGGAGTTAAACAAGAAATTCACTGGTAAAATAAACAGACCATGATCCCTGGAAGTTCTTTACAAACGGTTGCCTTCAGCAACCAGCACCACCCACACCTTCCCTTTTTATAAAGCAGTCCCAAGGCGTGGCTTCTCAAAACCTTCTCCTCCTCTCTTGGAGTTGTCATATTGACTGCTGCTGACCTGCTCTAGATAATTGCCTGCGTCTACGAGCATCAACAATGTCTACCAGCTGTGAATCCTCAAGGTCTGACTCATCCGCTCCACACAGCTGTTTCATCCGGAACACGATTGGAGGGGCCAGGCTCTTCGGCAGATTGTGAGTCTTGTAACTCATCAGAGTCTCTCTCTTGACTCTGATGGCTCTCCAAACCCCTCCTCCTCCTCCTCCTCCTCCTCCTCCTCTGATTCCCCGGACTCAGCTGCCGGGTCCACTGGCTGGCACGGACTCACAACAGTACTAGAGTGCACTGCATTGTTGTAAGCCACTTCAGTGAAAGGTAGTAGGTCAGTCCAGTTGTCTTGTTGGTAGTTTATAAAGCATCTCAAGTATTGTTCTAATACTGAGTTCGTTCGTTTGTTCTGTCCCCCCATTCGTTTATGGATGATGTTAAGTCTGCGGTGTTATGCAGTATTCGCAGCTTCTATACAGAAGTGGTACTTGCTATCTACTGCTGTCTGGCTTTGTATGCATTTGTTCCAGAGGGCATTTGCTTCACTGAGTTTGGACTTTAAGATCTTCTTCACTCTCTTGATGTATTCACTTCTGATTTCTTTCTGACTTCAGTATGCTTGATGTCAGTGTGCTTGATGTTGTCAGTTTGAAGGATGGCCAGGTATTTGTAGTGATCATCTTCATCCCGACTCTTGATGTTATTTCCATATGGTACTTGATTCCTTCAGTTTTCACCAGTTTCCCTTGTTGATGGTGAGAGTGGCACATTTGTCCAGTCCAAAGTTCATTGCAATGTCTTGGCTGTATATACAGACACTGTTGAGGAGGCATTCTATTTCAGATGATATTTTTCCATACAGCTTCAGATCATCCATGCAAAGGAGGTTAAATAGCCTGACAGATGTTGTTGATGTTTGATAGCCATGGCCTGATATGTTCACTATAGCTGACAGAGGAATCAGTATAATGATCAGATAGTGATCAGTGATAGTGAGTCTCCTTGAAAGATTCTTCTCTTGGTATTAACCTCTCCCAGTCTATCACTATTGACCAATAAATGTATCTTCCATTGTGCTATCAGTCTTTGCATAGAGTTTTTGATATTTCTACTGACTTCTATTATTTCTAGACATTTGATTATCCAATCATATGGCAGGGAATTGAATGCCTTCTTCTAATCAATCAGTGCAACATTCAAGTTAGTCTTGCCTTGCAGTTTTCCAGAATCATCTTGACAATTAGGAGCTGATCTTTTATTATCCTCTGCTGTTTGGGTGGTTTCCTTTCTGCTCAGGTGGAAAAAGCTTGTTTTCAATTAGATACTGTTGGACTGCATTAGCTATTACACCAGTTAGCAATTTGAAAGTTGTTTCTAAACAGGTAATTGGCCTGTAGTGTAAGGTCCTGCCTCAGCTATCTTCTCAGGAAAGCATGACTCTTGAAACGAGCATTATTTCAAAAGGATCTTTTAGTGAGAGAAAGTGATTGCAAAGAGATCAGGTGGAATCTGAAGTTCCAGCGTGAAATGTTAAGCTAACCTTTCCATTGTTCAAACCCCACCCCAATGCCCCCAGACCATCAGGAACCAATCCACTGGTGTATTGTGAGGACTTCAAGCCAAAAAGCTGATAACAAGTCATTCCCTGGCACCGCGACCTTGGTAGCAGGCAGGAGTTAACTGGAAAGCAGTCAAACCAGATGGCCCTGAGAATTCATTCCTCCTCCCTAATTCCCATGGAGATACATCAAAGTGAAAGTAGAAACAATACAGGAATATCCTCAATCCTCCACCCCCTCCCCTCGGAATGGCAGCATTCTGGTATAGACCTGACATGTAGTTTCTTGGAGCTGCCCCTTTTTGTTGAATCTTTCATTTTCAGGTAGGTTTAGCTTCTTTTTATTCTTTTTTCCCAATATTTTTTATTTTTATTCGGAGTGTTAAAATACAAACTCCAAAAAGAAAAAAAAGAAAAAAATATAGCAAAACTAGACAAGATTTTAAAAAAATGTCCATAAAAAGAAAAAAACATAAACATAAATTGTCCTTCCTAGTTGAATACTGATATGTTTCAAGAATAGTAGTTTCCCCCCTTGCAAAAGAGGCACACAGTTTATGAACTTCTACAACTCTGTTTATCCAACCTGTTTGACCTATCTATTTTATTTTTTAAAAAAAGATAAGTTAACAGGTAAAACCAACAGAAGAGTTCAAAGCCTTCTGTGAACAATCTATTGTTGTATTTCACCCACAGAAAGTCCATAACGGCTTCTAATCTAGCCACCACAATCATTGTCTCTGGTCTGTCCAGGATCAAATATACTCAATTGATTCTTAATAATATGGCTTTTCTTTAAAATTTTAACTGGGATCATGTCATGGATCCGCCCTTGGATACCGCGAGTTCGGAGGAGGGTGAGTTTGAGTCTGTAGAGGAAAGTATAGAGCCAAGTATTGGTCAGGATCACGGCTGAGAGAATGCTAGCCTGATGGAGCAGCCTTAGCTGGATCGATCAGCTGAGGGAGGCAAGTCACAGCTGCAGCAAGTTAGCCAGGAGGCTCATGAGGACTGGGAGCAGCTGTCACCTGTTAGCAATGAGGAGAAGGTGGAGTTCACACCTCCTAATCCAGGGACACATGGAGCAGAGAGAAGACGGGCACAATGCCAGTAAGCTAGACTATTCATGAGGAGGCAACCTCATTTCTCATGAAGGGCTGCACCGGCATTGCCTATTTAACACTGCCCTGAGGACTTGAGTATTGCTGGAGAAATGTGCCCAGTTCTGTGCCTTGTGTGCTTGTGCTGTGTATCCTAGTCTGTTTGATTCTTGGACTGCTTTCCTGGATTTCGTGTGTGCCCATTGGACTTGGATATCCAGAGTGACTCTTGCAGTATTGAGCTTGGAATCTGGACCTGCACAACAGGGTGCTTTCCAAGGACCTGTTTGGGGGGGGGGGTTGAATAAACACCTGTGAAACTCTTGCCATATGTAGGGGGGGCAGAGGGGCAGCACAAATCATAAGACTCTGTTGTGGATTTCCCCACAGCATTTGTTGTTCAAAAAAAACACCCTACAAGTTGAAATGCAAGGTCTTTTAATATTTGTTTTCCATTCAGATATAATAAGTCCATTCCCCAGTCTCCATCTCTTAGAAAAGTCCAGTTCATCACTCATCAGTTCTGTCAACTTTGTGTCTTTAGAAACCATGCCCTTTCACCTTCTCCAATCAGCATGCAGTTTTCAGACCAGACTTCTTCTATAAATCTGCCAGTAACCAATTAGATTCAATTTGATTGTAGTTCAGAGGCTTTCCAAAGGGCTTTATCCTTAAGTTGATGCATGATTTGCATTTTAGATATTCTTCAAGATTCTTCTGTAATTGACTTCTGGCTCTGTCTTTTGCGTCTGAATTCGCTCCACTGGGGGACCCTGGAAAGGGTCGAAAGTCACCCTGTAGAGGTGACAACCAAGGAGGGGACCCCCATTTGATCGCGGGAGGGCGTCAGCCCTTCTGTTTGATTCGGGGAAGCCCTCCAAACTGGCAGGGGAAGGACCAGCCATATTAATATGACCGGTCACAAAGCTGCTGACAGCCGAAGTCAAAGCACCACCAAGCAACATTTAAGCAACGCAGATAAAACTGGGTGAGACCTGATCCTCTCTTTAAGATTCTAAGTTTTATTTACTGAAAAAGCTGCCCAAAGCATTTTTCCCCCTGTGAGGAGAGAGGGAAGGGAATTTTTACCCCACCCTCTAAGAAAAGCGGCAACTAACTACCCGGGGAAACAGAGCAACCATAAGATTAATTTTAACCTAATTGGATATATATTCTTTTGAAACTTGGGGACTAAAAGTGTTCTTTTTCCTTATTGGAGACGTCGTTTTTGTTTTTTTAAAAAAAGACTTGAAAAACCACCATATAAGTTTTGGACTTAAAAAGCTATAAACGGCATTGGTGACATCTTGTGATGAATTATGGTATTACAATTTGTTATTGCCTAAAAGAAAACTGGCTTGAAGCCCAGACTTCAGATAAAATTTGTTTGGCCTTGACAGCTACTAACTTTGAAAAAACCCAGCTGCAAAGAGGGATTTCTGGGCAGCTTATCTGTGTGGCAGGGATGACGTACTGTTTTGGAAGCTGGCCTGCTTGAACTATGAATGTAAACTTTTACTGACTCTCAGAGCTATGCTTGGGGAACTGCTTTCCTATTTCCCTGAATGAGAAGCATATATTATTACACGAGTGTCAACGCTGCTAACATTGGATGTCCCTGCTCTGACAACTGATGAAAATGCAGCCATTTTCTCTTCTCCTTTAACATGCTTTTCTTACTTTTAGAATTCAGGTGCAGTGGGGGGGGTTGGGATGTAAGCTCAGCTAGCCATAATAATAACGCTGCTGTGGGAACTCAAGGACAAGCTGATAACGTTTTGGCAGGCTAAGGAGCTGAGGAGAAAGCCCGCACTTGAAGCTAATTGGGGAATGTTTTATGACAGTTTATTGGGGGTGGGAATTGTACTTTGTTACTTTGTATCCGGGGAAGGGAACTTAGTTTTTGGGTTCAACTATGTAGTGCTGATACTTTGTTTCCTAAATAAATGTTCTTCAAGGAAGAATTTTGCCTCAAAGTTCTTTTGATGGGTTTCATCTATCAGAACCATGACAATAAGATGATGGAACACCTTGGATTATAAACTCTTACTTGATAATTTCTATTATAAAGACCACCTATAAAACCACCTATAAAACGTGAAATAGATGTCCCATACCCAGCTACATAAGACAAAAATTATTATTAATGTTTGATTCTAAAATCTTCAACTTAACATATTATTAAGAAAATATGGATGAAGATCAGGAAAAAATCCTTTCCATATTGAAATCAATACACAAAACTATCCTCTCAGCTTGTGATAAAATAAGAAGCAACACAAAGGAACAATGTTCTAGCTTAAATGTACAAACCCAGATCTTGATTATAAGCCAAGAAGTAACAACGCAGAAAACAAAAGGAAAATTGGAACAACTAAACGCTAAGACAGAGGAACCAACTGACCAACAGACCCAGCCAATGAAAAATCAGAAAATGGAGTGACAACATTGAAAATGGAAAAGACTTTTCACAAATCAAGAAATCAGAATATATTTGAGGAAAAGGAAGAAGAATAGATTGAATGGAAGATAAAGTTATCAGGACACTTGTGGGAGATTGGAGTAACAGGGAGGCGGTTTAATGAATACCAATGGGCTTGTTCTTCCAAAAAAATTTCAACCAAATGGTCTTTCTTATTCCAAATAATATATATAAAAATAGAGGGAGAACTATTTGATGATTCAAAGGTACTGACATGGAAGGTTAGCTGGCAAAGGAAGAAAGCCAGAGTAAGGCTGAACAAAATAATGGCTTTGACTTATTAGAGGGGATATTATATTACCAATTAGATGGTTGAATATGGTGGAAAATAGATAACTTTTAGAAAATAGAGTAACATTATAATTAAATAGATAAGATGTGTAACTAGAATATTAGACTTTGGTATGAAAAGGGAAAAAGGGAGAAGTTGGGATAAGGGAAGCTTTTGGTCACCTAAATATAAAGTACTTGAAAATCATAAATAATAGTGTTTTCTTGAATATTGATGGGAAATTAAAGTTTGGGGTGGGGAAGCAAAACAGGACATTGTTTATACAAGGATATTAAATGCAAATGCAATCAAGATATGTATAGGCTAAAAATTATCGATAAATGTAACAAAGATGTTTCTCCAGCATGAGGATGGAGAATCCACCAATGGGTTTAGACTATCTTCCTGCCCAATGAGACTAAGTCTGTCAGAGTCGTTACGTCTCCTGCTGGGCTGATGCTCCCAGACACGACTTAGTCTTCAGCCCAACAGGACACGTGTTGACTGTCCGACTCAGCTAGGCAGGTTGTATCCACCCTTGGTGGATTCCCCTTTCAAAATCCTTGTTACTGCAACAGTTAAGGCCCGTAAATCGCAGGCAACAGCTGAGCGTTGGGTCTCTTCCCCGCTGCCGCAGAACAGCTGAGCATCGGCCTCCGGGCCCGCTCACGGGCCGCTCTTCAGCACGCCCATCAGCTCGAGCGGAGGCTGCAGAAGGGGCAATTTGACAAACGTCTCTGCAGCGGACGATCGTAGAATCCGCTCCCAGCGCTGCCGCAGAGCGGCTGACTGTCGGCTCAGCCGAAATAGCGCTAGACGCAGGAGCCGCTTTTATCGCTGCCACAGAGCAGCTGTTTGTCGGCAGACTCCTTCTCGCCCGCCGCACAGCTGAGCGTCAGCCTCAGGCCATTCTCGGACCTTTTTATCGGCGCAGCTACTGCGAGAATCAGCCGGCCCTTTGAAATTTGTGACAGCCTCTCCTTTCCTCAGCCACGGGCCGACGTAATTGGCTGACTCATCCCTCGCTGAGGGTCCTAAAGTTGGCGCGCAAACAGTGGCCGCCATTTTTAATTCCAACGGTCTGTCTGGGACGGCCCGAATATCATAATTGATGGCTGGACAGGCGATCCCTAAAAATAAGAGCAACCAGAGGCTGATCAGGAGACTTTAAACAATTCTCCCTTTAAAATCTGGTCTAGGCCCCTCAGGCCAAGCGGCCCACTCGCTGTTCAGCCACAGCCATTTTGCAGTGGCAGCCATTTTGCGACTGAGCAAAGATACCATTCCAGTCTTGAGAAGCTGACATTGGTCTGCTGACTCAGATTCTGGTCTGGCATCTACATTCCCATGGAAATACAAGTCCAGGCCTCAGTGAGGAAGACACCCTGAGCATGAGCTGGTACGCCCCTTGGCACCGCCGCCACCACCTAGGCTTTGTGTGCAGGCACAGTTCACTCAGGTGACAGCCGCCACCATAAGGAGAGGAGTGTGCAGGCACATATCACCAAGGTGATCGCCACCACTGATCGGCCAAAGTGCGTGCGGGCACTCGCCAATTGCGGTCCAGACTGCCTGACCGCCACTAAACGCCCGGCCCATGCGCCACAGTGCACCATTGGGCATTGTCAGTCACTGGAGCCTTAAGAAGAGCGCAAGGGTGATTGGACCAATTGCAGATCCGGAGCTTTCGTTACCATCAGCTTCTCTCGCACCCTCAGTCCGGTGCTTCGCTCCTGCTCCAGATACCAAGGCCTCAGGCCACTGTTTACAATGGCTGACAGCACAGTTCTACACTCTGCGCAGGGCGCTTCCGGCACTCCCGTTTCAGGGAAGCGCAAGTCCTCCAAGTAGGAGGCAGCAGGGAGGATCAAGGCCAAGGCCAAGGCCATCTCTGCCAAAAAGAGCTCTAAGGCCGCTGAAAGGGAGGCTAGCTGGAGACACACTGCTCTCGAAAAGCAGTTCTCCAGGGCACAGCGGCTAAATGAAGGGGACCAAGCACCCCTGGCCCCTCAAGAGAGCTCACTCGTTAGCCCACTGTTTGGTCCTCCCACCCCACCAGCTCAGCGGGCCTGGTCCCCGCAATGCCCAACAGTACAGGGCACTGCTCTGTTTATTGACTGTGGGTCAAGTCCCCAAGTATTGGCTTCCCCGACCAGGGCTCAATCGGCCCCTGAGGCCACATTCACGCCCACAGCGGCTGGACTTCGTCCCCCTGAGACTCAAGGGGTGGGCCCCGAACAGCTCCAGGCATTGCTCGCCCAGGCATATGCCGAGGGCATGGCCTGCTCCTTTTACCAAAATCCCAGGCCGGAACTGATCTCATCCACGGTTCCACCTCAATCACGGGCGGCAATTCCGGAATATCCGGAATCCGTATATTCCGATTACTCCTCCCAAGCACAGGACTCAGGTTCCGAGGAGTACGGGTCGGCGGGCTTCCAATTATCGGAAGACGAGGAGTCGGCTCCAGACCCCTCTCCCTTCGTTGGCCTCTTTGACTATTTAAGTCGCTCCTGCTGAAGGCCACTACATCGGCCAATATTAGCCCCAAGCAGGCAGCCGGCTCCCTCCACCAACGAGGACCCAAAGCCGCTCTTCTCCGAACCTACTGTTATGGAGAGGCACATCTCTTGCCCCCCATTTTTCCTGGATACCATACGTAAACAGTGGGGGAATCCGGGCACTCTCCCAGCAGTAGGGGGAACAGACAGGAAACTATTCACTGTCGTCCTGGCCCTGTCGGACCTCCTGGAGGTTCCAAAAGTGGACGAATCACTGACACCTATTCTTTCCTCCTCCACCGTGCCAGGTGATTTGGCTGAGGCCTTGAGAGCGGAGGATAAGAAATCGGAATTCTCCTTGCGTAGGTCTCACCTAGCATCGGTATGGTCAGTGAAGGCGTCCACATCTACCTCCTTCTTCACCAGGACATCCATCCTCTGGCTCAGGGAGCTCCAGGCCATGATTCCCCCGGACCAGGTTCATGCCCACCAGAATCTGGGTAAGTTAGTGGCCATGGCACAATACATGGCGGACACATCACTTCACGCAGCCAGGTTCTCATCAAGGTCCATAGCCGCTAACATTGCTGCCCGCAGACTCTTATGGCTGAGACAATGGCGAGCAGATCTAAAATCTAAGTGGCGCCTGGCAACCGCTCCCTACAGGGATGGACACCTCTTTGGAGAGGCACTAGACCCTTAACTAGTGTAAAATAGGGACAAGCGCAAGGTGTTGCCCCACTTCAACAGAAGGCCGGACAGGCGATCCACCCCATTCCTGCGGAGGCCACCCTTCCATCAGGGGTCAGGAACAGAGTGGGTTCCTTCGTCTCGTCCCTTTTTCCCTAGACCAGGCCGTCAGCCGGACCATCCAGCTCCCAAGCCTAGGCAACAATTCCAGAACAAGCAGCCCTTTCGGGGCGCGGGAGTCCGTCCCTTTTGAAGAAACAGATGACTCAAGGACGGACCTCCCCATTGGCGGCAAACTTTCCTCCTTCACGCAGGAATGGGAGGCCGCCACCACAGACACCTGGGTGCTCAACACCATCAGGCGAGGCCTCATCCTAGAGTTTCTGTCACGACCATAGGACCGCTTCGTATCTTGCCCTACCCCAAGAAGCCCGGCCAAAATAAAACTCATGACCGAGGCCATTCACCATCTGTTGGAAATCAGGGCCATTGAGCCGGTGCCAGATGGCCAAACACATTGGGGGTTCTATTCCATCCTCTTTGTGGTCCCAAAGCCTTCGGGGGGGGGTGGAGAGCAATCCTCGATCTGAAGGGACTGAACTCTCATCTGGTCTAAAAAAGATTCAAGATGCAGACACTACAGTCCATTCTGGCCAGCATCAGAAGGCATGATTTCCTCACCTCCATCGACCTCACGGAGGTGTACCTCCATGTTCCCATCTTCCCTGACCATCGGAGGTTCCTCAAGTTCTGTTACGGGTCCCACCACTACCAGTACAAAGCCCTACCATTCGGACTATCGTCCGCTCCGAGAGTGTTCACGAAGATCCTGGCTGCACTGGTCGCTCACCTAAGACTGATCCCCGTCCGGGTCCAATGTTACCTGGACGACATCCTTATCCTGTCCTCCTCCTTACAGCAGGCCCGGTCGGACCTGAATTTAACCGTCCGGACCCTTCAGACTCACGGCTTTTCAGTCAACTTTCAGTCAGCCCTCGAATCGCATCCTTCACCTAGGAGCGATTATAGAGACCGACCTCTGTATGATCTATCTGTCCCCGGAATGCCGGGACAGTATTCATTCCCTGATCAGACAGGTGCGAAGGGAGCGGACTGTCACACTGGCCTCACTTTCCCAACTACTAGGCAAGATGGTCTCTTGCATGGGAATAGTACCATGGTCCAGGTTACACTTCAGAACCCTCCAATGGTTCTTATTCCCGTACCAGAGGCAGGGCACCAGTGCATCCATCCAGAGGGTCAGGGTTACGTCCCGAGTCCTGGACTCCTTTTGGTGGTGGACATCCCCAGCTGTAGCCAGGGGCTCCTTATTCAAGGAACCAGACAGACTCACCTTAACCGACGCCAGTCAGTTTGGCTGGGTAGCACACCTAGGCTCTCACTTAGCTCACGGACCTCAGCCACAATATAAATTGGCTGGAGCTCAGAGCCATACATCTGGCACTGTTATGCCTCAGCGACAAGGTGGCGGGACGACATGTCCTAGTGCTTCCTCAATCTTCCTTGTGTGGGAGACGAAAATATAACCCCCTACTCATAGAGTGAGATAAGGACTGGGCCAAGATTAGATAGGCTT